>LR738713.1:416319927-416342206 GCA_902687465.1 Secale cereale
AATCAAGGTAACACTTCTGTCCAATATTGTTTTGGTGTTGAATATAGCATATTTTCGTGTTGGGAACCTGGGATTTGAAGAAATGGCCGATTAATAGGTGATCGATAAAATAGATTAATCGACCGATTTCCGATTAATCTCTAATCCTTGGCTGACCGAGACGATAACGATAAGCGATATCCTCAACAATGCTAGGAAGCACGATAGGGAAAGAGAACCATGGGTTCAGAAACCCATGCCTTTTCCTCTGAAACCATCCAAGAAAAAGGATGATGAGGATTTTGAGCGCTTTGCTGAGATGATTAGACCTATCTTTTTGCGTATGCGTTTGACTGATGTGCTTAAAACAAATCCTTATGCGAAGTATATGATATTATTACCAACAATAGAAAGATACCTGAGGTAGAAATTTCCACCATGCTTGCCAATTACACTTTTAAAGGTGGAATACCTAAGAAACTAGGAGATCCAGGAGTACCTACTATACCTTGCTCCATTAAAAGAAACTATGTTAAAACTGCTTTATGTGATCTTGGAGCCAGTGTTAGTGTTCTGCCTCTCTCTTTATATCGTAGACTTGACTTGAGAGTAAGTTGACACCTACTGAAATATCTTTGCAAATGGCTGATAATTCAACTTCTATACATGTCGATATTTGTGAGGATGTGCCTGTTGTAGTTGCAAATGTTACTATTTTAACGGACTTTGTTATACTTGATATTCCTGAGGACGATAGTATGTCTATTATCCTTGGTAGACCCTTTTTGAATACTGCAGGGGCTGTTATTGATTGCAACAAAGGCAATGTCACTTTTCATGTTAATGGTAATGAGCATACGGTACACTTTCCGAGGAAACAACCTCAAGTCCATAATATCAATTATATTGGAAAAATTTCAACTATCACTATTGGAGGTTTTGAATTTCCTCTTCCTACTGTCAAGAAGGCATATGATATTCTTATTGTTGGGGACATACATATCCACATTGAGGTAACCTAGTGTCATTCGAAAATTCTCCGGTTTCATGTTATTCGAAAAGAGTTTATTAACAAGACCTGATCAACCTTGTTAATGGATTCCTTTTGATGAGCATGAGATAGGTGAATCTAGATAGCACAACCTTTTGTATCCTCCTTTTACTTTCTGTTAATCAGGTTAAGCAAAAATAGTATTTTCTGTCTGTTTCCAGACTTATCCGTGGAATAAAAAAATACCCCGAAAATAAAAGTTCTCCAAATGCCCTGAAAATGAAATATGATTTTTTCTAGAATATTTGAGAATATATGGCACAGAAAACAGAGCGAGGGGAGCCAGCACCTGTCCACGAGGGTCCAGGGCGCACCCCCTGCCTCGTGGGCCCCATGTGGCCCCCCTTCATTTATTCCTGCACCCATACCCTTCTTCTTCCTCCCAAAAAAATCACTAGTCAGCTCAAGCCTGAGTTCTAGCTCATCTTGCTACCATTTTTTATCTCCTTGCTCAAAGCACCATTCACCAAACTGTTTGGGGAGATTGTTCCTTGGTATGTGACCCCTCCATTGGTCCAATTAGTTTTTGTTCTAGTACTTTATTTATTGCAAATTTTTCCTGCTGTGGTGACCTTGTTCTTGAGCTTGCATGTCAAATTTCTTTGGTCCCAAGTAGTTCTAATGCATGATATAGTCTCTAGGCACTTGTATGAGTTGTTGCTATCAATCTTGTTGAGTTTGGTTAACTTTTATTTTGAGTTACTAAAAATTTCAGAAAATTTCAGAAAAATGCATAGGAAAATCTTCCAAGGTGGTTCTTCAAGGAAATAAGAACCGAGGCTCGCGTTTCGTGAGCCGGACGATGAACTACCGAGGGGAGCTAAAGTGCAGCCTTGTGAATGGCCGTCAGATGACTTTATGGATCAGGTTGGCATCAAGGAGGAATTTTACGCATATGTGCGCAACGCCGACCTCGAGGGCTTCATACAAAATAAGCGCCCTCAATACCGTGGCTTAACTGATACCTTTGTGAGAAGGTTTAAATTTCCATCTTCACGTAATTCTCACACTGTCCTGTTTGACCTTTATGATAAATCCTATACCATGGACTTAGAGGATTTTAATGATGCTTGTAAGCTCCCGCAGTGGGGCAGTATGGGTGATCCTCGCAAATCTGAATACAAAGATTTTCTTGCTAGTATCACTGTGGGGGAATCTAGAGAAATCACACAGGCTACCATAGGGAGCATTCATTTTCCTGCTATCCATTACTTTGCTATCTTTATTGGTAGATGCATAAACGGTAAAGATGAGGCTTGCCACATGTGTGTCCCTGATCTTAGTGTTCTCAAGAGTGCTGTATTAGGTGATAGACAATATAACTTGGAAGCCATTGTTGCACATAGGCTACATCATAATGGTTTGCATGGAGATTTATTTGGTGGGATTTATGTCACTCGCATAGCCCGCCGTCTTGGTGTGTCTGTACATGAAAATATGTACCTTTACCACCTGCTCATTTGGATTACAATGCCATGACTAGTCACCGGTTTATAGAGAGGGCTGAACAATCCCTCAAATATCGACTAATCTTTAACAGGCGTCATGCCGTCCCTATTATTCTTCATGCTCCTACTTTGTTTGACTTTTAGGAAAAAGGAAGATATACTATAACCAGGGAGGAGACAAATGAGTATCATAATATGATGGAAGCAGCCCGCCTTCGAGCTGCAGCTCAGCAGGCAGTAGCTGCTGCTTCCCAGTACAACCCCAACTACGACTTTGGATATCCGTCAGGCCAATACTGGCCATAGACCAACTTAGGCCAAAAGCCTAAGCTTGGGGGAGTACGTGTTTCTCACCGACTTTACATTCATGTTCACACACTTATTTTAGTTGTCGGTGCTCACACTCTTTCATTGTACCATCCATGTTTAGTTTCAATTCTTTTTCTTAGTCTTTTTCTTGTGTGTTAGAAAAACCTTAAGAAAAACAAAAAAATATTAGTTGTAGCTTCTAGCTAGTTTACTTTCCTTGCTTGTAGTAGTAGTAATTAAAAGAAAACCCAAAAAGATTTCTCGTTCTTCTTTTGCTTGTTGGGAGCTTTCCCGTGTAAATAGTTTCTTTTCTTTTCTTTGGGGGTTAAGAGTAGAAGACCATGATTGAAAATGCTTAGTGGCCCTCATATGCTTTATTGTTGATTTAACCTTGAGCCATATTACCATGTCTTCTCTCTTGTATTAAAAGCTTGCAGATTCCAGCTTAGTCTAATGCACGTGCACTATTATTATTATCCACACCGTTCGGTCGTGCGAGTGAAAGGCAATAAGGATGATATATGATGAACTAATTGAGATGAGAAAAGCTGGTATGAACTCGACCTCTCTTGTTTTTGTAAATATGATAGTTCATCGTTCCTGATTTAGCTTGTTATGAATGAAACATGCTTGCAATAACAATTAGAGATCATAGCTGCTTATGCCATGCTTAATTAGCTGAGAGTTTATAATGTTCTATCTTGAGTGCCAACATGATATTAAAATGGTTGTGATGTGGTATGATGGGGTGGTATCCTCCTTTGAACGATTCAAGTGATCTGACTTGGCACATGTTCACGCATGTAGTTGAAACAAATCAACATAGCCTCCACGATATTTATGTTCATGGTGATTTATATCCTACTCATGCTTGCATTCATTGTTGATTAATTTTAATGCATGTTCATGACTGTTGTCGCTCTCTAGCTGGTCGCTTCCCAGTCTCTTTCTAGCCTTCATCTGTACTAAGCGGGAATACTGCTTGTGCATCCACTTCCATAAACCCCAAAGTTAGTTCATATGAGTCCACCATACCTTCCTATATGCGGTATTTACCTGCCGTTCCAAGTAAATTAGTATGTGCCAAACTCTAAACCTTCAAATGAAATTCTGTTTTGTATGCTCGAACAGCTCATGTATCAACTAGGGCTGTCTATATCTTCCATGCTAGGTGGGTTATTCTCACGATGAGTGGACTCCGCTCATCATTCATGAGAAAATGGCTAGTAACCGGTATGCCCAATCCCATGCTCAAAATTATAATAATTAAACAAAACTCCCCCAGGGCTGTTGTTGGTTTGGACGGTACCCATTGTTTCGGGCCAGCCATGGAGTGTGCTTGTTGGTGGATGGGGGAGTATAAACTTTACCATTCTATTTGGGAACCGCCTATAATGTGCTTAGCATGGGAGATATCGAGATTCTTGGTTGTTATGTTGACAATGAAAGTATACCGCTCGAAATGTTATTCATCTCTATTTAAAAAATCGAGCTCTGGCACCTCTACAAATCCCTGCTTCCCTCTGCGAAGGGCCTATCTATTTACTTTTATGTAGAGTCATCATCCTCTTATAAAAGAGCACCATTAGGAGAGCACCTCTGTCATTTGCATGTATTACTATTAATTTGAATTGAGTATGATCATGACTGGATCTCTTTTACCATGAATTACAATGTCTAGTCAGTCCTTGATATTTAAAGGTGCTCTGCATTTATGTTTTGCGGTCTCAGAAAGAGCTAGCAAGATACCATCTTGTTATATCATATCATGATTGTTTTGAGAAAGTGTTGTCATCCGAGGTTTATTATTATTGCTCGCTAGTTGATTATGCCATTGATGTGAGTAGAATTGAGACCTGAAAGTTATTGTGAATGTGGTTAGTTCATGATCTTTGCTGAAAAACTGAATGTTGGCTTACATATTTACAACATCAAGAGCAAACAGAGTTTGTCAAAGTTTTTCTTTATCACTTTCAGTTTATCAACTGAATTGCTTGAGGACAAGCAAAGGTTTAAGCTTGGGGGAGTTGATACGTCTCCAACGTATCTACTTTTCCAAACCCTTTTGCCCTTATTTTGCACTCTAACTTGCATGATTTGAATGGAACTAACCCGGATTGACGCTGTTTTCACCAGAATTACCATGGTGTTGTTTTTGTGCAGAATTAAAAAGTTCTCGGAATGACCTGAAAATCCACGGAGAATTATTTTGGAAAATATGAAAAATACGTGCGGAAAGATCCAGACCAGGGGGCCCACACCCTGTCAACGAGGGTGGGGGCGCGCCCCATCCCCTTGGGCACGCCCCCCCTGCCTCCTGGGCCCCCTGACGCTCCACCGACGTATCTCCGGATCCCATATATTCACTTTTGGGGAGAAAAAAAATCAAAAATGAAGAATTATCGCGTTTTACGATACCGAGCCGCCGCCAAACCCTAATCTCTATCGGGAGGGCTGATCTGGAGTCCGTTCGGGGCTCCGGGGAGTGGAGATCGTCGCCATCGTCATCATCAACCTTCCTCCATCATCAATTCCAGGATGCTCACCGCCGTGCGTGAGTAATTCCATCGTAGGCTTACTGGACGATGATGGGTTGGATGAGATCTATCATGTAATCGAGTTAGTTTTGTTAGGGTTTGATCCCTAGTATACACTATGTTCTAAGATTGATGTTGCTATGACTTTGCTATGCTTAATGCTTGTCACTAGGGCCCGAGTGCCATGATTTCAGATCTGAACCTATTATGTTTTCATGAATATATGTGTGTTCTTGATCCTATCTTGCAAGTCTATAGTCACCTACTATGTGTTATGATCCGGCAACCCCGAAGTGACAACAATCGGGACCACTCCCGGTGATGACTGTAGTTTGAGGAGTTCATGTATTCACTATGTGTTAATGCTTTGGTCTGGTACTCTATTAAAAGGAGGCCTTCATATCCCTTAGTTTCCACTAGGACCCCGCTGCCACGGGAGGGTAGGACAAAAGATGGCATGCAAGTTCTTTTCCATAAGCACGTATGACTATATTCGGAATACATGCCTACATTGCATTGATGAACGGGAGCTAGTTCTGTGTCACCCTAGGTTATAACTTTTACATGATGAATTGCGTCCGACATAATTTCCCATCACCGATCCAATGCCTACGAGCTTTTCACATATTGCTTGTTGCTTATTTACTTTCCCGCTGTTACTGTTACAAAAACTACAAAAACACTACCGTTACTTTTATTGCTGCTACCGCTATTTCCATACTACTTTGCTACTAAACTATCTTACTGCAGATACTAAGTTTCCAGGTGTGGTTGAATTGACAACTCAGCTGCTAATGCTTAAGAGTATTGTAATGCCCCGGATGTAATACTTTCCCTTTATGGCAATATATAAACTTTGGCTTCATCAGTTCCGTTCCGGGTTCTTCTTTCTTTTCGGTTTCGTCGTTTTGTCGTGTGCGTGTGTGCATTTCATCCATGTCATGTTGTCATGTGCATTGCATTGCATTTGTGTTGTCGTTTGCATCCGGTCCCACTCGTCTCTTCCCGTTGTCCGTTTCAAGTTCCGACGCTCTCACACGTGCCCATGGCATCCCCGAGTCCTTCTTTCGTGTTTGTCCGTGTAACGTTTCCGGAATGGCGTGAGACTTGTCGTGCGATGTTGTTTTGGTACGTGTAGGCCGCCTGTCAAGTTTCGTCGTGTTTGGAGTTTGTTTGGTACTCCAACGGTTAACCTAGTGGGCTAAAAGTACCTCCTCTTTGAGGCCCAAGACCCCCTCCACAACAGCCCACCAACCCAGCACAACCCTTCCCATCATCTCGGCCGTTGAATTGTGATCGCGTGGTCGAAAACCGCTCCTCATTTAGAGTCTCCTAGCTCCTTGTGCCTATAAAAACGTCCACCCCTCCATTTTTCGTCCAAAAAACCCTAGCCTCCTCCTAGCTCCAGCCGCGCCTCGTTTTCCGTGTCGGGCAGACGTGTCCGTCCGCGCCGGACACAACCGCCGCCTCCCACCGCGCGGGCCCGCCGGGCCGTCCCCGGCCCCCGCGGCCCGCACCGCTGCCGCGCCGCCTCGCACTCCCTCCGCCGTCCTTCTCCGCGCCAGCCGCCGCGCCGCCACCCGCAGGCGACCGGAGCGAGCTCCTCCGCCGCCGGCGCAAGGGCCCCGCCGCCTGGTCTCTCCGGCCTCGCCTTACGCCGCCGCCGCCCTTCAAGCGCCGCCCGAGCCCCAGGCTCTCCGGCCGCCGCCCCAACCCAAGCTGGCCGCCGGGCCCTCGCCGCCGGCCATCTGCGCCGCGTTCCCGCCGGCCAGGAGGGCCGCCGCCCCGCCATTCCCAGATCGCCGCGCCGCCGGGATCGAACCGCCGGCCTCCAGCCCGATCGGATCCCGATCCAGATCCTGCGAGGGCTGCGAACCCTAGCGGTTCCCGGGCCCGACCCGCGACCCGTTGACCGCTCCGACCCGGCGCCCGTTCGACCAGACCCGACCCGCTTTGACTCCGGAGGTTGACCCCTTGTGTTTTTTTTACCAAGTCTTTTAGTGTTTTTCATTGTCTGATGCACTTTTGTGATGATGCTAACTTCTACTGTGCTTGTCCGATTTGTGCATATAATATGTCAAAATGATCGTGGTGACATGTACTATGTTTTGTTCCATTGTGCCATGCATGTTTGAGTCCATCTAGATGTCTTAATCATCATGACAAGGGTACTACATGATATAAACTGCTGCTATGAGTTGTTTTCATGCCATGTTTGAGATGTGATAACTTGATGCATGTTTATCCAAATGAAGCAAATGATATGTCAAAATGTTCATCATGAGATGCTCTACATGTTGGTTGCTATAGCATACTTGTTAGAGTTCATATTGCCATGTTTATCTCTGTTGCAAAAGTGCATGTGGCTGTTAGGTTTTGTAACTTGTTACGAGATGCCTAGTTGAGGAGCTCGTTGCTATTGATGTGTTTGTCCCTATGTTGCATGCTCATATGTTTTGGACTCCCCATCATGTGTTATTTGCTGTGGTACAAACCACTTGCCATGATATGCTTTGAGGTGACTTAAACATGCTCACAAACATGCCATGATAATATTGTTGTTTTAACACTTAGTGAAATTTCACTAAGTCTGGAATCTGTAATATCCTGATGCTATGTTTGCTTGTTGTCCTAGGAAAATCCATGATAGTTTTGGGGTGGCCATTGATGATTCCTTGTTGTATATGTTGTTGTCTATCCATCCATGCCCTCACATGCTCATTTCGGTGGCTGTAGCATATTTAAATCTTGCTCCCAAGTTGCTATAAAATACTGCTGTCAGGTTTTTATTGTCATGATCAAAATGTTGTAGCTTGTTTCTATTGATCCATGCCTCCTATGGAGATGCTCCAATGGAGTTGTTTTCTGTAGGATATGTCTACTTCATGTCCATGCTTCTTGTCACCATGTTTGAGTGCTGTAGAGTATATATTTATTGCTCCAAAGTTGCTATGTGGCTGTTATTTTCAGCTTTGCTTTGTTTCTTGTTTCGGGTGCATCTTTTAGCCCGTCGCTCCGTTTTGAGCGTGCCCTATATGAAACTTGTGTGATTTTGCATGTAGATTCATAATATCATCTTGTTAACATGTTTGGAGTATGTTTGCTTGATGTTGGGTGCTTCTTGCACCGTTGCCATGCTTATCTTGTTTTGATCATATCTTCTAGACCGTAGCTCCGTTTTAAACAAACTTTATATGAATCTTGACTTGAATTTCGTGTAGATTGTCATGGTGCATGTTAACTTGCTGTTTAATAACTTTAACTCAAGGTTTGTGCAGATCTGGACTAATTTCAAACTATGCATATGAGGACATACCGGATATGTCTTAAGTAATTTCCGGCCTCATTTAAACCTGTTGATTCTTGTGTTGTTTCTCTATGCTTCCTACCTTGCCATGTTTTGCATCCTAAATAGACTTGTCTTGCATCCTACTTGGAGTAAATTGTCTTGTTCTTGTGTTGTTTTGTCTGTGTTTCCTATGTTGTCTTGCTGTGCATCCTAAGTGCATCTGCAGTGCTTCCTTAGTGCATCAGCCATGCATCCTGTAGTTTGCGCATTGCATCTTGTTTGATTTCGTGCCTCGTGTGTTCTTGTGTTGAGTAGAGTCGGAAGCCGAGATCGAGTACGAGAACGAGGTTACTACCGAGGTTGAGAACGAGGAGCCGTCTTACGATCCCATCGACGACTCGACACGCAAGATGACCTGACCCAGATATCATTACTATCTTTGCCTATTGCTAGAAGTCTCGCTCTTTAGCTTATTGCCTCGATGCCCATGTTTGTCTGTCAGCCTTCTATTGTAACCATGAATCTGTCTAACCACCCTACCTATGCAAACCTTTGATTGGCTACGTAGGCTTCGCTCAGCCCCTCTTATAGCATTGCTAGTTGCAGGAGAAGATTTGAAGATTCTTGCTTCATGTTGAAGCTTGTTGGGATATCACACTATATAAACTCTTTAATGAAATCATCTATATATTGGTAATGGGTGGAAGGCCAAGCCTCTTGCTTGGTGATTTGTTCCACTCATGCCGCCCTAGGAACCGTATAAACCGGTGTTATGTTCCTTGATTTTGCGTTCCTCACACGGTTGGGGTTATGGGACCCCCTCGATAAACCGCTTAGCGCTAAGGCTTTTCCAGCAAGTCCCAACATTGGTACTCCTTTTGCCTAATAACTAAAACTTGCACAGGGACTAGCTATCCCCTTTCTTAATTAACAACCCTGGGCCAGTGCTCCACATGAGTGTTGGTCCAAACTGGGGGTCCTGCAGGGCCGCCTTGGGGAAACCCGAGGTATCTGGTATAACCTGTAGCATCACCCATCCGGTCGTGGCCTGAGACTAGATATGCGCGGCTACTGTCAGGGTGTCGGCACGTCGGGAGGATTTGCTGGACTAGTCTTACCTTAGTCGGAGTATCTTGAGCACGGGATTCCAAGAATACTCGGGGCTTCCCACCTTGGAGTTGCGACTCCGTGGATCGTGGGCTTGTCATCGGCCAAGTTGGAACACCCCTGCAGGGTTTTGAACTTTCGAAAGTCGTGCCCGCGGTTATGTGGCAGATGGGAATTTGTTAATTTCCGGTTGTAGAAAACTTGACACCATACTCAGAACACACTACCAGTGTGAGTACCGTGACGGTCATTTTCCGAAAGGGGTTCGGGAAGTGAACACGGTGGGGTTATGATTGACGTGCTTTGTTAGGATCACTTCGTGATCACCTTATCGCTCATGGCACTTCTCTTCTCGCTCTTATCACGTAAGCTAGTGCTAGTGCAGCTGCAGCCTTTTATTCTTTCTTCAGCCTTGTTCCACACCCAAGGCTTAGATAGTTTTCCTACCCGGGAACGGGATTGCTGAGTCCTCTGTGGCTCACAGATTCTACACCACACCAGATGCAGGTACCATGGTGAGCTACTCAGGTGACGACACAGAGCTATACTGGGAGTACGATGAGGAACGTAGCCGTTACTATGTGCGCTATCCCGATGATCAGTAGTGGTTTCTACTAGGGGCGATTCGAACATGTGGCTTTATGTATGTTTGGTATCTTTCATTTGGATCTTCACCCGTAGACGGGTTGTGATGTTATTTGAATGATGTTTGGCTATGTAATGAATTGTGTGACGTGGCGAGTGTAAGCCAACTATCTCTTTTCCTTTTCATCCCTATTTTTACGTGAGATGTGCAAAGATACCGAACTTGAGATCATTCCAGAATGGGCTTATACCTTTAAGTCGTGCCTCGACACGTTGGAGGTATAGTCCCATCCTGGGCATTACAAGTTGGTATCAGAGCCTTCTCCGACCTAGAAGCCCCCACTGATTGATCGAATCGTTGACGGTTGAGTCTAGGCACACACTTAAAATGTTTTGAGTCCTATATATATATCGGAGAGTAGGAATTCTTTTGCTCCTCATCTCTTTTCACTCTGGTGAGGACTCCTGACGATTACTCTTGTCTCTTCTACTCTCAAAAATTCACCAATTTTTTTTAGGAATCTCGCGAGTATTGTTTGGATTGTTTCGATGTCTTTGTGACGAGAACATTGTTCTCGATGCCTCCTGTCATTTAGGGGTTGTGGCAGTGTCCCGGGGAGTTGAGCTCCAAGGTGTTGTCGTCACAAATATATCGCGGCAGTTCTGGAATACTTAAGACGGCCGACATCGAAAACTCTCCTATGCGGTTAGTGGCAAGATAACCCCGACATCACCCAGTACTGGGGAGGTAGTTCGGTAGTATTGCCATAGCTTGTATAGTAGATGCGTTTCGAAGGTCCGAGGTAGACGGTTTCCGGAAATAACTGGTTATGTGTTGAAGGATGGATACAGCTGGATGTAGGATTAGAGTTGAGTGCGCGATGCTTCCCCTGTATCCCCAACACCTGATTGCATAACTAGAAACTTTCGGAAATTAATAGGTGGGTTCATCTAGTAGCTCATAGGCATTCTTCCAACGAATGCTGGATATGGAGTTCGGGGTTCTACATTGAGTGAAGTGGTTTTATGGCCGTTGTTCCGATCGGGAGTTGCATCTTAAAGGGTCCTTGGCTATGCTGATCCGGGGATTGCAAAACCCTTTTGTAACACGTTCCATAAGCTTTCAGCACGAATATGTCGAACGAAGCTTCTATCTTGTATTTGTTCTATCTGCTCCTTGTTTTTTGTAATTACCTTTTGTCTCCCAAGTGGCTTCTCGTGAAGATTGTTGTTATCATTAAACTGTGAATTTCATTCGTTCCTCTTGTTCGAATGATTCTTGTGAAGACTATGTTGCAATTCTAGCCGTTGATTCAGCTAATATCTTCTTTCAATCAATGGCTAATAGTGGTCATCTCTTTCAGGATGGCTCCTAAAAAGGTTCCCAACGCTAACCCAGAGGGTGAAGAGGTTCCTGATCGTCCGACTTCCCCTCCTCCTCCGTCTGAGGCCTGGAGAGCAATTATGCAAGCTACGAACCAGAACACCCAAATGCTTATGAAAATGATGCAGAATATTCAAGCAAATCAAGCAAATCAGGGTGCTCATTGGAACCAAGGCAATTTGTTCAACCAACCACACTTTGCTACGCTCAACCAGTTCCTGGCAAATCAACCAAAGGCATTCAGTTACTGCGTGGACCCTCTAGATGCTGAAGACTGGATAACAGATATCAAGAAGCATTTCGAGTGTAGTAACGTCAGGCCCGAGGACTATGTGAAGTTTGCCGCGTTCCAACTCAAGGACCAAGCAGCTGATTGGTGGCAGCAGTACAAAGACTCCAGAGCAGGGCGTGTAATCTCCTGGGATGACTTCTGCAAGGACTTTCGTTCTCACCACATTCCAACAAGTGTCATCGAAGGTATGTGTGAGCAATTCCGCAACCTGAAGCAAGGCTCAATGTCTGTCTACCAATATAATGTCAAGTTCCAGAACCTTGCCCGCTATGCCAAGCAAGACATCCCAGATGCCAAGAGCAAGATCTATCAATTTCGTGGTGGTCTGAAGGATGAACTCCAACTTGCTCTCACCTTGTTCGAGCCTGATGAGTTTGATCAATTCTATAACATGGCACTTAAGCAAGAGGCAGCCTAGCTCAAGATGGAAGCTTCCAAAAAGAGGATCAGAGACGCTGTTCACTCCTCCTCTTCTTCTCAAGTGGTCGCGAAGCAACAGAAGTTTTGGCTTCCACCTCCTCCAGTGATCCGAGCTCCCAACAACAACAACAAGAATTCTGGTGGCCGTGCTTTCTCCCACCCACCCAACCCAAGCAATCAGTCAAAGAATCAGTTTCAAGCTTCCAAGTCAAGTGCTCCTCATTACCGTCCTCTCTCAGAAGTGATTTGCAACAAGTGTGGCAAGAAGGGTCACTATGCCAACAAGTGTACTCAAAGGCGCCTTCCGTCTCCTCCACCTGTCAGCACTGCTATTGTCAAGCATGATCCGAAGGCAGCAAGAGTGAATCTGATGAATGCAGCTCAAGCAGAGAATTCTTCAGATGTGATACTTGGTAACCTTCCAGTCAACCTTAAACCTGCTAAAGTGTTGTTTGATTCGGGTGCATCATGTTCTTTCATGTCTCAACCTTTTGCATCCAAGCACAATGTTGACATCAAAAGTTTGCCAAGGGAGTTATCAGTTATTTCTCCGGTGAGACGAATGCATTCTAGTATATTTGCTCCGGATGTATCTATTCGCATGGGTGATTACCGCTTTCTGGCTTCTCCGGTTGTTCTCGGCAACTCCGACATTGATCTTATTCTCGGGATGGATTGGCTTTCTCAGCATGATGCTCACATTGATTGTGCAAATAAGGAAGTCAAGATTACTCATCCTAACGAAGACGTGATTATCTTCGCCTCTCGGGATAACACAATCAGGCTATTCTCTCTCAATGACAAGGGCGTTTTCCCTGAAGAGCTTCCAGGCATGCCTCCGCATCGTCAAGTTGAATTTGTCATTGAACTCGAGCCTGGTACTGAGCTAGCATGCCGGCGTCCGTACAAGCTCTCCCCTGAAGAGTTGAAGGAGTTGAAGAAACAACTTGATGAACAAGAGCGTATGGGTCTAATCAGGCCTAGCACGTCTCCTTGGGGCTGTGGTGTCTTATTTGTCAAGAAGAAGGATGGCACGGAGCGCCTCTGCGTTGATTACCGGCCATTGAACAAAAAGACAATAAAGAACAAGTATCCGCTCCCCAACATCAATGAATTGTTCGAGCAGCTCAAAGGAGCAAAAGTGTTCTCTAAGCTCGATCTCCGAATGGGTTATCACCAAATTCGCATTCGTGAAGAAGATATCCACAAGACTGCCTTCAGAACCAGCTACGGCTCCTATGAATATACAGTCATGTCTTTTGGCCTCGCTAATGCTCCACCTACCTTCTCGAGAATGATGCACTACATTTTCAACCCCTACACCAACGAGTTTGTGCTTGTGTATCTGGATGACATCTTGGTATTCTCCAAGAATGAAGAAGATCACGAAAAGCACCTCCGTCTGGTTCTCGACAGACTCCGTGAACATAAGTTCTATGCCAAGTTCTCCAAGTGCGAATTCTGGCTCGATAAGGTCTTGTATCTGGGCCATATCATCTCCGCTGACGGTATTGCTGTGAACCCGGAGAAAGTTGAAGCGATTGTCAACTGGGAACCTCCTCAGAACGTCAAGCAACTCCGAAGCTTCCTTGGTCTTGCTAGCTATTGCAGAAGGTTCGTTGAGAACTTCTCCAAGATTGCTAAGCCTCTATCCAACTTGTTGCAGAAGAATGTCAAGTACAACTGGTCTCCGGATTGTGATGTGGCATTCAAAACTCTCAAAGAAAAGCTCATCTCTGCTCCAGTTCTTACCCCTCCAGATGAGTCCAAGCCCTACGAAGTATTCTGTGATGCTTCTCTTCAAGGACTTGGTGGTGTGCTTATGCAAGACAAAAAAATTGTGGCATACACCTCTCGTCAATTGAAGCCAAGTGAGAAGAACTATTCCACACATGATCTCGAGCTAGCAGCTGTGGTACACGCCTTGATCACGTGGAGACACCTTCTATTGGGCAGAAAAGTCGACATCTTCACCGATCACAAGAGCTTGAAGTACATCTTGACACAACCGAACCTGAACCTTCGCCAGACTCGTTGGGTTGACATGATCCAAGAGTATGATCCAAGCATCGAATACACACCTGGCAAGGCCAATGTCATTGCAGATGCCTTGAGCAGAAAGGCATATTGCAACAGTCTCTTTATCAAGCCGTTTCAGCCTGAGCTTTGTGAAGCATTCAGGAAGCTCAACCTCCAAGTTTTTCCGCAAGGCTTTCTTGCAAATCTTCAAGTTGCTCCTACCTTGGAAGATCAGATCCGTGAGGCCCAGCTCAGTGATGCTATGGTGCAGAAAGTGAAACATGGTATTACAAAGGATACTCCCAAATACAAGTGCTATCGCATTGATGAGAGAGATACCTTGTTCTTTGAGGACAGACTTGTGGTTCCCAAAGGTGATCTCAGGAAGCTCATAATGAACGAAGCACATGACTCCCTCCTCTCGATTCATCCTGGAAGTTCCAAGATGTACCAAGACCTCAAGCAATCTTACTGGTGGACACGCATGAAAAGGGAGATTGCCCAATTCGTGAATGAATGTGATGTCTGCAGAAGAGTGAAGGCAGAGCATCAACGTCCAGCCAGTCTTCTCCAACCTCTTCCTATTCCCGAGTGGAAATTCGACCACATTGAAATGGATTTCGTCACTGGCTTTCCCAAGTCCAAGAAAGGGAATGGTTCTATCTTTGTTGTCATTGACAAGCTCACCAAAGTAGCTCACTTCCTTCCAGTCAAAGAATCCATCAATGCAGCTCAGCTGGCAGAGTTGTACACTTCCAGAATTGTGTCCTTACATGGCATTCCTCAAGTTATCTCCTCAGACCGTGGAAGTTTGTTCACATCCAAGTTCTGGGACTCCTTTCAGTCTGCCATGGGCACTAAGATCCATTTCAGCACTACATTTCACCCTCAGACTAGTGGTCAAGTCGAAAGAGTGAACCAGATCCTAGAAGACATGCTCAGAGCTTGTGTCATCTCTTTTGGCATGAAGTGGGAAGATTGTCTTCCGTTTGCCGAGTTCTCTTACAACAACAGTTTCCAAGCAAGTGCCGACAAAGCTCCGTTTGAAATTCTCTATGGCAGAAAGTGCCGTACTCCTCTCAACTGGTCCGAGACTGGTGAACATCAACTTCTTGGCAATGACTTGATCTCAGAAGCCGAAGAAATGTGCAAAGTCATACGTGAGAATCTCAAGGCCGCTCAGTCGCGTCAAAAGAGCTACTATGACGGCAAGCATCGTGATTTGGCCTTCAACATTGGTGATCATGTATATCTCCGTGTTTCTCCTATGAAAGGAACCCAAAGATTCGGTATCAAAGGAAAGCTTGCTCCTAGATACATGGGCCCTTTCAAGATCCTTGGCAAAAGAGGCGATCTAGCCTATCAACTTGAGCTCCCTCCCAACTTTGCAAATGTTCATGATGTGTTTCACGTGTCTCAACTCCGCAAGTGCTTCAAGACACCTGAACGCACCATTCTGTTCGAGGAGATTGATCTTCAACAAGACTTGTCTTACCGAGAGCACCCCGTTACTATTCTCGAAGAAACCTAACGCAAGACCCGCAACAAGTCAATCAAGTTCTTGAAAGTCAAGTGGTCACACCATACCGACCGAGAAGCTACGTGGGAACGAGAAGTTCACCTTCGTTCCAAGTACCCTTCCTTCTTCCAGTCCTAGATCTCGGGACGAGATCTTTTCGTAGTAGAGGAGAGTTTGTAATGCCCCGGATGTAATACTTTCCCTTTATGGCAATATATAAACTTTGGCTTCATCAGTTCCGTTCCGGGTTCTTCATTCTTTTCGGTTTCGTCGTTTTGTCGTGTGCGTGTGTGCATTTCATCCATGTCATGTTGTCATGTGCATTGCATTGCATTTGTGTTGTCGTTTGCATGCAGTCCCACTCGTCTCTTCCCGTTGTCCGCTTCGAGTTCCGACGCTCTCACACGTGCCCATGGCATCCCCGAGTCCTTCTTTCGTGTTTGTCCGTGTAACATTTTCGGAATGGCGCGAGACTTGTCGTGCGATGTTGTTTTGGTACGTGTAGGCCGCCTGTCAAGTTTCGTCGCGTTTGGAGTTTGTTTGGTACTCCAACGGTTAACCTAGTGGGCTAAAAGTGCCTCCTCTTTGAGGCCCAAGACCCCCTCCACAACAGCCCACCAACCCAGCACAACCCTTCCCATCATCTCGGCCGTTGAATTATGATCGCGTGGCCGAAAACCGCTCCTCATTTGGAGTCTCCTACCTCCTTGTGCCTATAAAAACGTCCACCCCTCCATTTTTCGTCCAAAAAACCCTAGCCTCCTCCTAGCTCCAGCCGCGCCTCGCTTTCCGTGCCGGGCGGACGTGTCCGTCCGTGCTGGACACAACCGTCGCCTCCCACCACGCGGGCCCGCCGGGCCCGTCCTCGGCCCCCGCGGCCCGCACCGCCGCCTCGCACTCCCTCCACCGTCCTTCTCCGCGCCGCCACCCGTAGGCGACCGGCGCGAGCTCCTCCGCCGCCGGCGCAAGGGCCCCGCCGCCTGGTCTCTCCGGCCTCGCCTTACGCCGCCGCCGCCCTTCAAGCGCCGCCCGAGCCCCAGGCTCTCCGGCCGCCGCCCCAACCCAAGCTGGCCGCCGGGCCCTCGCCGCCGGCCATCTGCGTCGCGTTCCCGCCGGCCAGGAGGGCCGCCGCCCCGCCATTCCCAGATCGCCGCGCCGCCGGGATCAAACCGCCAGCCTCCAGCCCGATCGGATCCCGATCCAGATCTTGCGAGGGCTGCGAACCCTAGCGGTTCCCGGGCCCGACCCGCGACCCGTTGACCGCTCCGACCCGGCGCCCGTTCGACCAGACCCGACCCACGTTGACTCCGGAGGTTGACCCCTTGTGTTTTTTTTACTAAGTATTTTAGTGTTTTTTATTGTCTGATGCACTTTTGTGATGATGATAACTTCTACTGTGCTTGTCCGATTTGTGCATATAATATGTCAAAATGATCGTGGTGACATGTACTATGTTTTGTTCCATTGTGTCATGCATGTTTAAGTCCATCTAGATGTCTTAATAATCATGACAAGGGTACTACATGATATAAACTGCTGCTATTAGTTGTTTTCATGCCATGTTTGAGATGTCATAACTTGATGCATGTTTATCCAAATGAAGCAAATGATATGTCAAAATGTTCATCATGAGATGCTCTACATTTTGGTTGCTATAGCATGCTTGTTAGAGTTCATATTGCCATGTTTATCTCTGTTGCAAAAGTGCATGTGGCTGTTAGGTTTTGTAACTTGTTACGAGATGCCTAGTTGAGGAGCTCGTTGCTATTGATGTGTTTGTCCCCATGTTGCATGCTCATATGTTTTGGACTCCCCATCATGTGTTCTTTGCTGTGGTAAAAACCACTTGCCATGATATGCTTTGAGGTGAATTAAACATGCTCACAAACATGCCATGATAATATTGCTGTTTTAACACTTAGTGAAATTTCACTAAGTCTGGAATCTGTAATATCCTGATGCTATGTTTGCTTGTTGTCCTAGGCAAATCCATGATAGTTTTGGGGTGGCCATTGATGATTCCTTGTTGTATATGTTGTTGTCTATCCATCCATGCCCTCACATACTCATTTGGGTGGTTGTAGCATATTTAACTCTTGCACCCAAGTTGCTATAAAATACTGCTGTCGGGTTTTTATTGTCATGATCAAAATGTTGTAGCTTGTTGCTATTGATCCATGCCTCATATGGAGATGCTCCAATGGAGTTGTTTGCTGTAGGATATGTCTACTTCATGTCCATGCTTCTTGTCACCATGTTTGAGTGATGTAGAGTATATATTTAATGCTCCAAAGTTGCTATGTGGCTGTTAATTTCAGCTTTGCTTTGTTTCTTGTTTCGGGTGCATCTTTTAGCCCGTTGCTCCGTTTTGAGCGTGCCCTATATGAAACTTGTGTGATTTTGTATGTAGATTCATAATATAATCTTGTTAACATATTTGGAGTATGTTTTCTTGATGTTTGGGTGCTTCTTGCACCGTTGCCATGCTTATCTTGTTTTGATCATATCTTCTAGACCGTAGCTCCGTTTTAAACAAACTTTATATGAAACTTGACTAGAATTTCGTGTAGATTGTCATGGTGCATGTTAACTTGCTGTTTAATAACTTTAACTCAAGGTTTGTGCAGATCTGGACTAATTTTAAACTATGCATATGAGGACTTACCGGATATGTCTTAAGTAGTTTCCGGCCTCATTTAAACCTGTTGATTCTTGTGTTGTTTCTCTGTGCTTCCTACCTTGCCATGTTTTGCATCCTAAATAGACTTGTCTTGCATCCCACTTTGAGTAAATTGTCTTGTTCTTGTGCTGTTTCTCCGTGTTTCCTATGTTGTCATGCTGTGCATCCTAAGTGCATCTGCAGTGCTTCCTTAGTGCATCAGCCATGCATCCTGTAGTTTGCGTATTGCATCTTGTTTGATTTCGTGCCTCGTGTGTTCTTGTGTTGAGTAGAGTCGGAAGCCGAGATCGAGTACGAGAACGAGGTTACTACCAAGGTTGAGAATGAGGAGCCGTCTTACGATCCCATCGACGACTCGACAGGCAAGATGACCTGACCCAGATATCATTACTATATTTGCCTATTGCTAGAAGTCTCGCTCTTTAGCTTATTGCCCCGATGCCCATGTTTGTCTGTCAGCCTCCTATTGTAACCATGAATCTGTCTAACCACCCTACCTATGCAAACCTTTGATTGGCTACGTAGGCTTCGCTCAGCCCCTCTTATAGCATTGCTAGTTGCAGGAGAAGATTTGAAGATTCTTGCTTCATGTTGAAGCTTGTTGGGATATCACACTATACAAACTCTTTCATGAAATCATCTATATATTGGTAATGGGTGGAAGGCTAAGCCTCTTGCTTGGTGATTTGTTCCACTCATGCCGCCTTAGGAACCGTATAAACCGGTGTTATGTTCCTTGATTTTGCGTTCCTCACACGGTTGGGGTTATGGGACCCCCTCGATAAACCGCTTAGCGCTAAGGCTTTTCCAGCAAGTCCCAACATTGGTACTCCTTTTGCCTAATAACTAAATCTTGCATAGGGACTAGCTTTCCCCTTTCTTAATTAACAACCCCGGGCCAGTGCTCCACATGAGTGTTGGTCCAAACTGGGGGTCCTGCAGGGCCGCCTTGGGGAAACCCGAGGTATCTGGTATAACTTGTAGCATCACCCATCCGGTCGTGGCCTGAGGCTAGATACGCGCGGCTACTGTCAGGGTGTCGGCACGCCGGGAGGATTTGCTGGATTAGTCTTACCTTAGTCAGAGTATCTTGAGCACGGGATTCCGAGAATACTCGGGCCTTCCCACCTTGGAGTTGCGACTCCGCGGATCGTGGGCTTGTCATGGGCCAAGTTGGAACACCCCGGCAGGGTTTTGAACTTTCGAAAGCCGTGCCCGTGGTTATGTGGCAGATGGGAATTTGTTAATATCCGGTTGTAGAAAACTTGACACCATACTCAGAACACACTACCAACGTGAGTACCGTGACGGTTATTTTCCGAAAGGGGTTCGGGAAGTGAACACGGTGGGGTTATGATTGACGTGCTTAGTTAGGATCACTTCGTGATCACCTTATCGCTCATGGCACTTCTCTTCTCGCTCTTATCACGTAAGCTAGTGCTAGTGCAGCTGCAGCCTTTTATTCTTTCTTCAGCCTTGTTCCACACCCAAGGCTTAGATAGTTTTGCTACCCGGGATCGGGATTGCTGAGTCCTCTGTGGCTCACAGATTCTACACCACACCAGATGCAGGTACCATGGTGAGCTACTCAGGTGACGGCACAGAGCTATACTGGGAGTACGATGAGGAACGTAGCCGTTACTATGTGTGCTATCCCGATGATCAGTAGTGGCTTCTACTAGGGGCGATTCGAACCTGTGGCTTTATGTATGTTTGGTATCTTTCATTTGGATCTTCACCCGTAGACGGGTTGTGATGTTATTTGAATGATGTTTGGCTATGTAATGAATTGTGTGACGTGGCGAGTGTAAGCCAACTATCTCTTTTCCTTTTCATCCCTATTTTTACATGAGATGTGCAAAGATACCAAACTTAAGATCA
Organism: Secale cereale; assembly: GCA_902687465.1. Lineage (NCBI taxonomy): Eukaryota > Viridiplantae > Streptophyta > Magnoliopsida > Poales > Poaceae > Secale > Secale cereale. The sequence goes on from LR738713.1 coordinate 416,340,428, forward strand.
TTCCAGAATGGGCTTATACCTTTAAGTCGTGCCTCGACACGTAGGAGGTATAGTCTCATCCTGGGCATTACAAGTATTCTTTGGCTCCCCTTGTGTCGAATCAACAAATTTGGGTTGAATACTTTAACCTCGAAAACTGTTGCGATCCCCTACACTTGTGGGTTATCAGACAGCTAGACCGGGCAAGGTAGATGCAGTAGTACATTTATGAAGATGGATTGGTGGCAGGTGGCTTCGGTGGCTACATACCCGGCAGGCACCCTGGTTGAGGAGTGCGCCGGACCGATGGGTGCTCCATACCCGACAGGCGTCCTGGATGAGACCTCAGGTCTTAGATGGTAGGTTTGCCTGCGAGGTCTGTTTGGTATTAGGCCCAGACTATCAGCATCCCTTCATCAATTGGATAGGAGTAGCGACAGATGTGACCTTGACGGTGGCTTTAGTCTTACTATTGTATTACTTTGTAAGGTATTGTATGAACAATTAATAAAATGGCTGCATGCATCGTCCAGATACGGAGGCCAGGGGTCTTCCTCTATTTCTAGAAAGAAAAAAATTACAACCGGTAAAAGAAGATTGATTATCCACCGTCCATGATCCCTCTCCCGCTCAGTCCGATTTTCTGTTCAATTTGTCAGAAGTGAGATGCTAAATACTCCCTCTGTAAAGAAATAAAAGCGTTATCACTAAAGTCTATAAAGAGAGAATAGTACTGTGTGATGTGTCTAAGACTAACTCCAGCAAAGTCGCCATGTCCTCAATCGCCATCCATCATATGAAGTGACGATTGTTAGTCATGTGCGTAAATATAGAGTTGCCAAACGGATGCCTTCTTTTTATTTTTGTCATTTCCTTCAAATTTATGGGGCAACTTAAGCTAAATTTTAATATAGTCAATATCTTTGTCATTTCCTTCAAATTTATGGGGCAACTTAAGCTAGATTTTAATATAATCAAAAACATGTATCGGCACGATAATTATCAACTACTCTCTTGATAAACTAATATAAGACGCTTGATGGTGTAAGGCAGGGGCTGGTCCGTAACTCTGACGAAGGACAAGACTTAGAGAGATGGCCAAGATAAGATAGGTGGATCGAGCAAGGCAAGGCGCATGACAGCACCGCCAACCGCATGTGGCGTGGGGAGGGGATGAAAAGAATGAGGAAGAACAGCCTATCCGGAAAAGAAAGAAAAAGTGAATTAGTGTATGTATCGATTTGCCAAAATAATAAATTAATAAAGTATTAAAATATTAGCTGACCCGCATGTAACACCCATTCCCATAAGTATGTATTTGCTTTACGGCACTTGGCTGTTCCCACGTTTTCTTTTGGATAGTTATTACCTTTCCCGTGTTTTCTTTTAGATGGTTATTGTTTTTCTCACTGTACTTATTTTTTTAAGAATTCACTGATGCCATAATACTTTCCAAAGTAAAAGAGGAACATTTTTTAGAGTTGCACTCATTAAATTGCCCTCCGAAAAATATTTAGATCTCAAGATAGTAGCACATAAGAGTATCTCCAACCGTGCCCCCAACACGCCCTCCTCAGGCCTTTGCGCCGGCGTCCGAAAATAGGCCCAGCCGCGCCCCCAGGATCTCATTTAGCGCCAGCTTGGGTCGAAAAAACAGCCGGCGGTCCCGAGCCGAACCCAAGCGCCCGGGATCGCCTGGGGGCGCCGGCACAAGCGAAAAGCGGCGCGGGGCCGCTCTGTCGGCGACATGATGGCCTTTTCCCGTCGTTTCTTCCCGCTTTTCCCCTCATCTTCCCTCCC
>LR738713.1:416342459-416397339 GCA_902687465.1 Secale cereale
CCCAGCCCGCCGCCATGCCGCCGAGGAAGTACGCAGCACCCCGCGCCACGACGGATGCCTCAGCCCAGCCGAAGCAGAGGAAGCAAAGAGCGCCGCCGTCGAAGCCGCCGGGCATGACTAACGCCGTCTGAAAGGCGGAAGTTCAACGCCTGGAAGCTTTCACCACCGACAGACGGAACGGGGCGAACGCCAAGAGGGCCCGCGATGTGGCGGCGGCGGTGGCGGCGGCCTCGGCGACGCTCGAGCACGACCAAACCGAGCTGTCTCGCGCGGGCATGATGCATCCGCTCGGCGGCCAAGGCCCATATGCGTCCTGGAGCCAGCAGACCGTCGGGTCCCCGGCCAGCTGGGGTTGCACATCATCGCCGGGCTACGGCGACGGCGACGCGCATGGCGGCTTCAACCCCAACGTCACCTTCCCCCATGGTCGGCCCGTCCAGCGAACGCCCTCACCCGCCTTCACCGGCGTTTACTACCCACCTTACAACTACTCGCAGCCGGCCTACGCCGCCTCTCCGCCATGGGGCGCTGCTCTTCTCGCAAGCATCTTCGTCCCACCTCGGCGACACGGACGCGACGGAGGCCGACATGGACGACATCATCACGACCGGCTCGGCCGCCGCCGCCTCCCCCAGGTTCACCATGGACGACGACGCAATCGATCTCAACGGCGGCATGGACGACGAGCTCGACTACGGTGAGGAGGAGGAAGAGGAGGAGCCGGCGCCTGCTCAAGCTAGAAAAGGGAAGAAGAAGAGGGCGGCCAGGACCGGCGAGCCACGCAACAAGTGGGCGTCCAAGGACGACGAATGCCTCGCCGAGGCGTGGAAACTCATCTGCCTCGACCCGATCACCGGCACGAATCAGAGCATCGACACATATTAGGACCGGATCAAGGCCGAATTCGACGAGCGCAAGCTCATTGACCCCTACTTCAAAGGCGTTTACATGCAGCGTGGGTCGAAGGCGATGTCGAACCATTGGGGGCTCATCCAAACAGCGTGCAACAAATGGCATGGGATCGTCGAAGAGATCGCGGCTCGTCCGGAGAACGGCGCCAGCATCAAGGATCAGCTGGTGCGGATGTTCGCCATGTTTCGCCAGGGTAACAACGACCAAGAAAGTACCTCCATGTCTTCCGGCGGATCGGCAAGTGTGAGAAGTGGGCGGAAGTCCGGCGCACCATCGCCAAGGCCAAGGAGACATACAAGTCGGACGCGCCGACGCCGGGCGCATCCGATGGCCGACCTGATGGCCACAAAGGGGCCAAGAAGGGGAAACAAGCCGACGCGGCTGCCGTGCGTGTGCACGAGTCCATTGAGAATTGCCTCACCGACGCCAAGAACCGGGCCGCCCTGCGGGAAGAGAATACCGAGGCGCGGTGGTCGGCGTTGATGACGAACAACACCGTCAAGCTTGACCTGCTCCGCACCAACGTCGCCGCGAAGAAGAGGAACACCGACCTGGCATTCCTGATGGGAGGGGCGGACATGCTCCGGAGCGACGACCCGCAACTCAAGGCGTGGTACTTGACGGAGCGCGGCCTCATCCTGAACCAGATGTCGTCGACGGCGCCACCAACACCGCCGACGCCCACGCCGCCAACAAGCCCCGTCAATGATGCCTCCGCGACGCCCAACAGCACAAATGACGCGCCGACGCCGCCCAGCACTGAAGTCGCGCCGACGCCGAGCCCCGAAGCAGCGCAGACGCTGCCCAGCAGCCCTCGCATGCCGACCACCCCAACGTCGGTGGACGACAACACCGTTTGATGCAGTTGCCTACGTGCCCTACCTTTTTGCGGCCGAACTTCTCATTTTGATTGCCGAACTATGGCAAGAGCGCCGATCTGTGGCGCAGTGATCACTGGACTTGTGGCGTTTTTCTGGGAGCGGGAATGGACAAAGTTCGAAATTTATTCGCCTTGGGGCCGGCTCCTGGGGGTGTGGCTGGGGCCTATATCGCCCCCAGGGCCTAATATTCGCCGGGGAGCCCAAAACAGCACCGGCATACGCGCTGGGGGGCGAACGGCTGGAGATGATCTAAAGACTCGGAATTATCAAACAGACGTCACGCTTGTTTGGCTAACAAAACTATTTTGAAGCAATGTATATCTTGAAAACCCATACCTCTTTAGTCTTTTGGGACATACATCTTCCACCATGCCATCTAATACATTCTCTTCTGATTGTCCTCGTCGCCCCACTAAAATTATGACATTGCGCCAATGGTTTCTTTATATATACTTTTAGAAATTTTAACGACGGACATGGCATAAATTGAGATAGCTTGTACAACGGATTTGAGCAAAATTTCCTTTCCTTCTGTAGATAACAATTTTTCTTTTCATCCACTAATTTTCATAATAAATCGATCAATTAAGAATTGGAAGCAATCACTTTTGTCCATACCCACATTTGCAGGCAATTCCAAATATTTATCATCGAGTGCTTGAGTCATAATATTCAGAATTGTACAAATTTGTGCATTGTCTTACACCTTAGTATTGGAATAAAAAATATACTAGACTTGTCAACACTCAAAATTTGCCCCGAAGCGACACGATAAGAATCCAAAACCGATTTTAACGCCATAGCATTTGCTTTCATAAGGATCAGAGAGTCATCATCAAAGAAAGGTTTGAAACCAATGGTGCATCTCTTCTAACCGTTATTCCCGATATATTCCCATTCTCCTCTGCATTAGCTAAGAGAGCAGTTAATCCATCTGTACATAACAAGAACAAGTATGGAGAGAGAGGATCTCCCTGCCTCAATCATTTAGTAGGTTTAAAACTCTTGGTTTCTTCCGTATGAAAATGAACCTGGTATTTTACTGAGGATACACATTACATAATTAAATTTACCCAGTTCTTTTGAAATCCTAGTCAGAGCATAATCTCCTTCAGAAAAGACCACTCTACTCATAGCACACATGCCATGTTTACCATTCTTTTTTCTTTATAGTGTGGAAGCACTCATGTGCCACTAAAATATTGTTTGTAATCATTTGTACTGGCACAAACGCATTCTGAGTCATGCTGATAATATCTGAAAGGATTATCTTCAAACGGCCCGCAATCATTTTTGAAATTACCTTGTACACCATACTACACAGACTAATTGGTCCAAATTGAGTTAACTTTTCGGGAGAATTAATCTTTGTGATCATTACAATTGCAGTATCATTCCATCCATCAGGTATAGTACATGTATTCACCATCTGAAGTACCTCTTCGGCCAGGTCATCCCCCAATATAGACCAAAATATTTTGTACAACATGTAAACCAACCGAGCCCGGCGCTTTCAAATCTCCAAAATCAAATAAGGCCTTCCGACCCTGCCCTGTCGTATAAGGGGCAAGAAGAGTATTATTCATTTTCATCTATCACTTTTCTTTTGACGAGAGATAGAACCTCTGGGTCAGGTTGGTAACTTCCGAGGTGAACAATTTCGAGAAATACCCCATAATGTGGTTCTTCATCTCAGTTTCTTGCACCCAAACACCGTTGTCATTAAGCAAATTTTTAATCAGATATCTCTTTTTTTAGACGTTGTCGCATTATAAAAAAAAAGAGGTGTTGCTATCGCCATGTAATAGCCAGTTTGCACGGCCCATTGAACCCAATAGATCTCTTGCTCCAAAAGATTTTCAACAAGGACTAGAATCTCCTTTTGTCGCGCTTGAGGATCCGCATTCATAGGTCCCCTTCAGAGTTTTTCTAAATCTTTTTTGAGTTTATTAATTCTTCTTTTCGGTTCCCTCAGTATCTCACAGTAACAAGTATGCAAATCCAAATGCACCACCCTAGCGAGGGAAAGTCCAATACCCAACATTTTCACTTTGTCCCATGTTGTACAAACTATTTCCACGACTATTTCTTCTTTGAGCCATCGAGTTTCAAATTGTTTCACTCGTCTCCTTGGTTGATTAAACATATTACCATCATAATATTTCGTATCCAGGATGAGAGGCCGACGATCAGATTGTACATGTTCTTCATTTATAATTGCAGCCCAAGGAAATTTGTTCGCCCACTCCACATTACAAACCCCACGATCGAGTCTTTCCCTAATTTCGCCTCTCCTGCAAGTGAAGGGATCACCAATACAACCCATATCTTCCAAACCGCACTCTCCCAAACAATTGTGAAAATCCCTCATCATAGCATTAGGCCTCACGTTACCTCCCTCCTTTTCCGAAGAAAGTAAAATATCATAAAAATCTCCCATGATCACCCAGGGGTGATTGCCCTTATTTTCTCACAGTACTTAATTTGTGGACTTCACTATAAATCTGACATCAGTTTTTTTACCATGGCAAATCAGATGTTTTTCATGACAAATTATGTTCTCCGAGGATGACAAATCTAGTTGACGAACATGGCAAATTCGTCTGAGTCATTTTTATCATGAAAATTATTATGCTTGCAAACTAAATTTGCCATCATCGCCCCAATGTAAACTGTCATAAAAAGCGCCAGATTTGTCATACCTAAAAATCTGGTGTCAGATTCTTAGTGTTTCCATAGTTTGTTTGTACAAGTTACGAAAATGGGTCCCCCGCTTTATATATAAAGAACCACCATCGAACAAGTTGAAACCGGCCGATACAAACGCGCGCGCACGCACACACGGACACACATCCAAGGCTGAATACAAGGACGCTGAAAACAGCAACACAACCCCAACAAACACCTAGCAAACACCAGATGAAACACTAAGCACTACTACGGAGTCGTCAGGGTCCTCAACCGTGGGAGAGCCACCGCATAGAGGAGAAGTTGTGTGTGACGCTCAATGGGCTCCAAGGCAGTGCCTTCAGCAAGGGAACGCCGCCGTAGCGTCACCACCACCCAATCCCAGGATTAGGGTTTCCCCCCGAAGCACCACGACGACAGATGAGATGCCGCGATGGCGCCTACAAGAAGGGGACGACGCCAGAACGCCACCGCCGTCGGCCTCATAAGACAGAGCGGATTTTCAACCCGGCCAACACTCACCGTTACTGAATTGGGTTACGGGCAACCGCAACGCCACCATTGAACAACACCCTGGTCAATATGCCGCCCACACAGCCATGGTGACCTGACAACGTCCGAGCCGCGTGCTCCACCCATGAGCACCCCGGCTACCACCAACAGGGCGCCACCACGGCATCCGAGCCCCACCCTCATCCAGGATACACCTAACGGACGCGGTTGACCGAAACGGAGTAGAAGACCTCCCTTCCACCCCAAAGCTGACACCTTGGCAGTGTTGGTATCCTTGGCGGCCAGATCTGGGCTAGGAGAACTCCGACAGCCACCCGAAGCAGCCGCCAGATGCCACGGAGGGGGCACCCTGCCCCCTTCTCGAGGTCCCCTGCCACCTCCGGCGGGCCTCGCACGTACCCACACCGCACCATGGAGCCACCCGGGCTAGATGAGCCCGAAGATGAAACCGAAGAGGAGGGAGGGAGCTCACCCAAGTCAATCACAGATGAACCGCCGCCGGAGCAAGATCCGCCGTCATCGCGGAAGACCAGGCCACCATGAGGTTGCAGCCACGCCGCTGCAAGCCCCCCCCCTCACGCCGAGCTTCAGATGGGCCTCTACCGCCACCTCGCGACGCCCCCTACCACCCGAGGCCTGGGGGTGATCTGGTCGGAGGCGCGCCGGCCCGCTATCACCCAATCTGGCCTTGCCGTAGACGCGCACCCAGTCGTCGTCGCGATGCCACCATGCATCCACGCCGTGCCGCTAGCCCCCGCTGTAGGCCAGCGCCCCACGACGAGCAGTCGCCCCGCGCCGGTCGTGGATCCCATGGGGAGGGAAGAAGAAGGCCCCGCCGCCGTCCTAGCCGGCCGGGCTTCGCCGGCAGCCATGCTGGGCGGCGGCGAGGGAGGGGCCCGCGGGAGGAGGAGTGGGGAGGTGGGAGGCCAGGGTTCCCCCCGAGCGCCCGCGGGAGGGAGGGGAGGGGAGGGTAGGGGGTTAGAGCATCTCCAGTCACGCCCCCAACAGGCCCCCCAGGCGACTTTTTCGGCGCCGGCGCCGAAAAAATGACCCAGTCGCGCCCCAGGAATCCATTTTTCGCCGGATTGGGCCGAAACTGGCACCGGCGGACCCAACCCATATCCGGGGCGCCGGGGGTCGCCTGGGGGCGCCGGACGGGTCGTTTTTGGCGCGAACTGTGATGGGCCCGCCCTGTCAGCGACGCGCTGCTTCGTCGTCCTCATCGCCTCGGTTCCCGCAGGAATCAATGCCAAAACTGCCGCACTGCCGCGCAGTCGCCTCCATTGATGCCCCGCGCTGCCGAGATGCGGCGCCGGTCAGCCTGCCCATTGATGCCGCGAAGCGAACCGTCGTGTCGCCCGGCGCCTGATGTCTACTACACGCTTCTATTCCTGTAGACAGTGTTGGGCCTCCAAGAGCAGAGGTTTGTAGGATAGCAGCAAATTTCCCTTAAGTGAGTAACCCAAGGTTTATCGAACTCAGGGAAGTGGAGGTTGAACGTACCCCTTTCAAGCAACCCTGCAATCAAGATACAAGAAGTCTCTTGTTTCCCCAACACACCTAATACACTTGTCAGATGTATAGGTGCACTAGTTCGGTGAAGAGATGGTAAAATATGGATGATAGGAGTGGCAAAGCAAAGTAATATAAATCTGTAATAAAAAGTGCAGCAAGCAAACAAGTGGTAAACGTGAGCACAAATGGTATTGCAATGGTGGAAACAAGGCCTAGGCTTCATACTTTCACTAGTGGCAACTCCCAACAACATTACATAGTCGAATCACATGATATTTCCCATAATGGAGACGCACTCGGAGGTCATTCCTTTGTGGTCAAGAGAGGACGAGAATTATGTAGGGCTACAAAAGCACACCTCAAAGTTCGTAGTTCCCAATCTATGGATTTCCCAATGTCACCGCGGCCATCCAAAGAGAGTACCACAATCACCACAACATATCTCACGGATAGTCAAAGACAAGCACCAAGAGACTCTCAATCTTCAATCAACACACAAAAGAGGAAATCACTCATGAAAATATTCTTCTAATCCATGTCCAATAGACTGTTGTCACCTTGGTCTCGGGGATTATACTAGATAAAGACAAGTGAGTACATCAATCCAATACATAGAGGAAGGGGAAATATCATGGGATCACCCTAGATTAACATAGCCTATGATCACAACGAAGATCACATCATGGGAGAGAGAATTGACCACATGGCTACTGGTAGAAACCTCAGCCCCGAGGAGGAACTACTCCCGCGTCATGGAGGGAGGAAGCAACGTCGATGGAGATGAATCCGGGGGCACTTCCCCGTCCCGGCAGGATTCCGGCACAGGAATTCTGGTCCCCCGAAACTTGGTGGCGATGGCGGCGGAGATCGGAATTGCGTCTGGAGAAAAGGGTTCCGGAATCAAGGTTTCCGCGACGGGAGAAATATATATGCGAAGGGGGGCAACCAGAGGCGGAGATGGGGCCCCAGGAGTCCCCCCCGGCGCGGCCAGGGGTGGGGCCGCCCCGGGTGGCCGCCTGGGCCGCCCCTGGCTCCCCTCTGGCCCCACTTTGGTTTTTCTCGAAGCTTCCTGTACGCTGATTTTTTCTGTAATTTTCCCGGAATTTTTGGAGCACTTTTAATGTGGGGGAAATCTGAAATAGAAAAACAGCAGAAAACAAGAACTGGCACTGTGGTGCACTGAGTTAATAGGTTAGTCCAAATATGATCAAAAGTGTATGGAAGTGCATAAATATCATAGCAATATCACACAAAAGAAGCATGGAGCAAGCAGAAATTATAGATACATTTTGGACGTATCAACATCCCCAAGCTTAATTCCTGCTCGTCCTCGAGTAGGTAAATGATAACAAGCATAATTTCTGTGGTGACATGCTACCAACCATATAAGAACTTTTTAAGTAAAGCAATCAAGGCATGTAATTCAATTCAAGTCATAACAAGCAAGAGTCTATATTAGCATTGTAACAAGTAACATAAGAACATAAAGGTGCAAGAGCTCTCGCTGTCCGTGACTCGAATGTCTCCAAATGGTGTTTGCGTGCAAGAAAGGGGATAGGGATATACGAGAGAGTAAAACATAGTTTTTATATTGTTGAGAATTTAATCTACTAAAGTTTCACACTTGGTCTTCTTTGGAATCTTATCTTGACTCATCCCTAGACCGTCAGCCAGGTACAAGTCAAAATGATCCACTCCCTTTCGATATTTTGAGCACTCATGCAATGGATGAGCGTAAGCAAGAACGTTGACACTTAGGATGGCAAAGAGAGAAAAATAATGTAGGGGGAAGACAAAAAAGTGTGAAAGGCTCACATCAATGAGGACAATCATCGGCGAGAGAAAGCCAAATGATAGATATGATGTGAGGAGTAGGGATTGCCATGCAACGGATGCACATATGAGCTAAGGTAAGCTCTCCAGTGGAACTAGTGGGGGTGCATCCAACTTGCTTGCTCAAGAAGACCTAGAGCTCTTTTGAGGAGGCTCATCATTGGAATATACAAGCCAAGTTCTATAGTGTGAAGGTCCCCACATAGCTATATGCATGAATGATAATCTCTATGAAGTACAAGGTATAAGATGGAGTACGAGTGTGGATCTCTCAAAAGAAATAGTAGTGTGCCCCCTTCTCTCTTTTTATTTCTTTTTCTCTTTTTTCTCTTTTTTTTTATTTTTTTGTGGCCTCAATGGCTCTTTCTATTTATCTCTCTTTTGTCCTCTTTGGGATCTTTTGATTTTGTCCTCTTTGGGATCTTTTGATTTGTCCTCTTTGGGATCTTTTCCTCACTTTAGGGGCAACACTCTATGTATTACAAGAAGTATAGAAGATCTTTCTGTTGGGGAACGTAGTATTTTAAAATTTTCTTACGATCACGCAAGATCTATCTACTAGATGCATAGCAACGAGAGGGGAGAGTGTGTCTACGTACCCTCGTAGACCGGGAGCGGAAGCGTCAAGTGACGCGGTTGATGTTGTCGAACTTCTTCGCGATCCAACCGATCAAGCACCGAACGTACGGCACCTCCGCGTTCAGCACACGTTCAGCTTGATGACGTCCCACGAGCTCTCGATCCAGTTGAGCTTCACGGGAGAGTTACGTCAGCACGACGGCGTGGTGACGGATATGATGTATCTACCGGCGCAGGGCTTCGCCTAAGCACTGCAACGGTATGACCGAGGTGTGTTTCTGTGGAGGGGGGCACCGCACACGGCTAAAACAATTCAACTTGTGTGTCTTTGGGTGCCCCCCTGCCCCCGTATATAAAGGAGCAAGAGGGGAGGGCCGGCCGGCCTCCTATGGTGCGGCTAGGGCAATCCTACTAGGAATAGGATTGCAATCCTATTCCTAGTAGGAGTCCATCAAGAAGGAAGAGAGGGAAAAAGAAAGAGAAGGAGAGGTGGCGCCCCCAATCCTAGTCCAACTAGGATCCCCTGGTGGGGCGCCGGCCACCCTCTATGGGCTGCCTCTCCCCTTTCCTCAAAGCCCACTATGGACCATCCCCCCTCGTAGGGGGTTCCGGTAACCCCCTCCGGCAATCCCGTTAAATCCGAAACTTTTCCGGAACACTTCCGGTGTCCGAATATAGTCGTCCAATATATCAATCTTTATGTCTCGGACATTCCGAGACTCCTCGTCATGTCCGTGATCTCATCCGGGACTCCGAACTACCTTCGGTACATCAAAACTCATAAACTCATAATACCGATCGTCATCAAACGTTAAGCGTGCGGACCCTACGGGTTCGAGAACTATGTAGACATGACCGAGACTCATCTCCGGTCAATAACCAATAGCGGAACCTGGATGCTCATATTGGCTCCTACATATTCTACGAAGATCTTTATCGGTCAAACCGCATAACAACATACGTTGTTCCTTTTGTCATCGGTATGTTACTTGCCCGAGATTCGATCGTCGGTATCACTATACCTAGTTCAATCTCGTTACCGGCAAGTCTCTTTACTCGTTCCGTAACACATCATCTCGTGACTAACTCATTAGTCTTTTGCTTGCAAGGCTTATTATGATGTGTGTTACCGAGAGGGCCCAGAGATACCTCTCCGACACTCGGAGTGACAAATCCTAATCTTGATCTATGCCAACACCACGAATACTTTCGGAGACACCTGTAGAGCATCTTTATGATCACCCAGTTACGTTGTGACGTTTGATAGCACACAAGGTGTTCCTACAGTATTCGGGAGTTGCATAATCTCATAGTCATAGGAACATGTATAAGTCATGAAGAAAGCAATAGCAGTAAAACTAAACGATCATAGTGTTATGCTAACGGATGGGTCTAGTCCATCACATCATTCTCCTAATGATGTGATCCCGTTGATCAAATGGCAACTCATGTCTATGGCTAGGAAACATAACCATCTTTGATCAATGAGCTAGTCTAGTAGAGGCATACTAGGGACATACTGTTTTGTCTATGTATCCACACATGTACTAAGTTTCCGGTTAATACAATTCTAGCATGAATAAAAGACATTTATCATGATATAAGGAAATACAAATAACATCTTTATTATTGCCTCTAGGGCATATTTCCTTCAGTCTCCCACTTGCACTAGAGTCAATAATCTAGCTCACATCGCCATGTGATCTAATACCGATAGTTCACATCGTTATGTGAATAACACCCATAGTTCACATCGCCATGTGACCAACACCCAAAGGGTTTACTAGAGTCAATAATCTAGTTCACATCGCTATGTGATTAATAGCCAAGAGTAATAAGGTGTGATCATGTTTTGCTTGTGAGAGAAGTTTAGTCAACGGGTCTGTCACATTCAGATCCGTATGTATTTCGCAAATTTCTATGTCTACAATGCTCTGCATAGAGCTACTCTAGCTAATTGCTCCCACTTTCAATACGCATCCAGATTGATACTTAGAGTCATCTGGATTTAGTGTCAAAGCTTTCATCGGCGTAACCCTTTACGACGAACTCTTTATCACCTCCATAATCGAGAAACATTTCCTTAGTCATCCAGTTACTAAGGATAATTTTGACCGCTGTACAGTGATCTACTCCTGGATCACTATTGTACCCCCTTGACAAACTCATGGCAAGGTACACAACATGTTTGGTACACAGCATGGCATACTTTATAGAACCTATGGCTGAGGCATAGGGAATGACTTTCATTCTCTCTATATTTTTCTGTCGTGGTCTGGCTTTGAGTCTTACTCAACTTCACACCTTACAAGTCAGGCAAGAACTCCTTCTTTGACTGATCCATTTTGAACTACTTCAAAATCTTATCAAGGTATGTACTCATCGTAAGTCTTATCAAGCGTCTTGATCTATCTCTATAGATCTTGATGCCCAATATGTAAACAGCTTCACCAAGGTCTTTCTTTGAAAAACTTCTTTCAAACACTCCTTTATGCTTTCCAGAAAATTCTACATCATTTCCGATCGACAATATATCATACATATACTTATCAGAAAGGTTGTAGTGCTCCCACTCACTTTCTTGTAAATACAGGCTTCACCGCAAGTCTGTATAAATCTATATGCTTTGATCAATTTATCAAAGCGTATATTCCAACTCCGAGATGCTTGCACCAGTCCATAGATGGATTGCTGGAGCTTGCACATTTTGTTAGCACCTTTAGGATTGACAAAACCTTCTGGTTGCATCATATACAATTCTTCTTTAATAAATCCATTTAAAGAATGCAGTTTTGTTATCCATTTGCCAGATTTCATAACATGCGGCAATTGCTAACATGATTCGGACAGATTTAAGCATCGCTACGGGTGAGAAAGTCTCATCGTAGTCAACTCCTTGAACTTGTCGAAAACCTTTCGCAACAAGTCGAGCTTTGTAAACAGTAACATTACCGTCAGCGTCAGTCTTCCTCTTGAAGATCCATTTATTTTCGATGGCTTGCCGATCATCGGGCAAGTCAACCAAAGTCCACACTTTGTTTCATACATGGATCCCATCTCAGATTTCATGGCCTCAAGCCATTGTGCGGAATCTGGGATCATCATCGCTTCCTCATAGTTCGTAGGTTCATCATGGTCTAGTAACATGATTTCCAGAACTGGGTTGCCGTACCACTCTGGTGCGGAACGTACTCTGGTTGATCTACGACGTTTAGCAGAAACTTGATCTGAAGTTTCATGATCATCGTCATTAACTTCCTCACTGATCGATGTAGGAATCACTGGAACAATTTTCTGTGATGTACTACTTTCCAATTCTCGAGAAGGTACAATTACCTCATCAAGTTCTACTTTCCTCCCACTCACTTCTTTCGAGAGAAACTCCTTCTCTAGAAAGGATCCACTCTTAGCAACAAAGACCTTGCCTTCGGATCTGTGATAGAAGGTGTACCCAACAGTTTCTTTTTGGGTATCCTATGAAGATTTACTTCTCCGATTTGGGTTCGAGCTTATCATGTTGAAACTTTTTCACATAAGCATCGCAGTCCCAAACTTAAAGAAATGACAGCTTAGGTTTCTCGTCAAACCACAGTTCATACGGTGTCATCTCCACGGATTAAGATGGTGCCCTATTTAACGTGAATGTAGCTGTCTCAAATGCATAACCCCAAAAGCGATAGTGGTAGATCGGTAAGAGACATCATCGATCGCACCATATCTAATAAAGTACGGTTATGACGTTCGGACACACCATTACACTGTGGTGTTCCAGGTGGCGTGAGTAGTGAAACTATTTCACATTGTTTTTACTGAAGGCCAAACTCGCTAACTCAAATATTTTACCTCTGCGATCATATCGTAGAAACTCTTATTTTCTTGTTACGATGATTCTCCACTTCACTCTGAAATTCTTTGAACTTTTCAAATGTTTCAGACTTGTGCTTCATTAAGTAGATATACCCATATCTGCTCAAATCATTAGTGAAGGTCAGAAAATAACGATACCCGCCGCGAGCTTCAACACTCATTGGTCCACATACATCTGTATGTATGATCTCCAACAAATCTGTTGCTCGCTCCATTGTTCCGGAGAACGGAGTTTTAGTCATCTTGCCCATGAGGCATGGTTCGCAAGCACCAAGTGATTCATAATCAAGTGATTCCAAAAGTCCATCACTATGGAGTTTCTTCATGTGCTTTACACCAATATGACCTAAACGGCAGTGCCACAAATAAGTTGCACTATCATTATTAACCTTGCATCTTTTGGCTTCAATATTATGAATATGTGTATCACACGATCAAGATCCAACAAACCATTTTCATTGGGTGTATGACCATAGAAGGTTTTATTCATGTAAACAGAATAACAATTATTCTATGACTTTAAATGAATAACCGTATTACAACAAATATGATCAAATCATATTCATGCTCAACGCAAATGCCAAATAACATTTATTTAGGTTTTACACTAATCCCGAAAGTATAGGGAGTGTGCGATGATGATCATATCAATCTTGGAACCACTTCCAACACACATCGTCACTTCACCTTTAACTAATGTGTGTTCATTCTGCAATTCTCGTTTCGAGTTACTAATTTTAGCAACTGAACCGGTATCAAATACCCAGGGGTTGCTATGAACACTAGTAAAGTACACATCAATAATCTGTATATCAAAATATACATTTGTTCACTTTGCCATCCTTCTTATCTGCCAAGTATCTAGGGCAGTTCCACTTCTAGCGACCATTTCCTTTGCAGCAGAAGCACTTAGTTTCAGGCTTGAGTTTAGCTTTGGGTTTCTTCATCGGAGTGACAACTTGCTTGTCATTCTTCTTGAAGTTCCCCTTCTATCCCTTTGCCCTTTACTTGAAACAAGTGGTCTTGTTAACCATCAACACTTGATGCTCTTTCTTGATTTCTACCTTCGCCGATTTCAGCATCGCGAAGAGCTCGGGAATTACTTTCGTCATCCCTTGCATATTATAGTTCATCACGAAGTTCTACTAACTTGATGATAGTGTCTAGAGAACTTTGTCAATTACTATCTTATCTGGAAGATTAACTCCCACTTGATTCAAGCAATTGTAGTACCCAGACAATCTGAGGACATGCTCACTGCTTGAGCTATTCTCCTCCATCTTTTAGGCAAAGTACTGTCAGAGGTCTCATACCTCTTGACACGGGCATGAGTATGAAATACTAATTTCAACTCTTGGAACATCTTATTTGCTCCGTGGCGTTCAAAACGTTTTTGAAGTCCCGGTTCTAAGCCGTAAATCATGGTGCACTTAAACTATCAAGTAGTCATCATACCGAGCTTTTGTCAAAACGTTCATAACGTCTGCATCTGCTCCTGCAATAGGTCTGTCACCTAGCGGTGCATCAAGGACATAATTCTTCTGCGCAGCAATGAGGATAATCCTCAGATCACGGACCTAGTCCGCATCATTGCTACTAACATCTTTCAACTTATATTTCTCTAGGAACATATAAAATAAACGTGGAGCAACATCGCGAGCTATTGATCTACAACATAGATATGCTAATACTACCAGGACTAAGTTCATGATAAATTAAAGTTCAATTTAATCATATTACATAAGAACTCCCACTTAGAAAGACATCCCTCTAGTCATCTAAATGATCACGTGATCCAAATCAACTAAACCATGTCCGATCATCACGTGAGATGGAGTAGTTTCAATGGTGAACATCTTTATGTTGATCATATCTACTATATGATTCAAGCTCGACCTTTCGGTCTCCAGTGTTCCGAGGCCATATCTGCATATGCTAGGCTCGTCAAGTTTAACCCGAGTATTATGCGTGTGCAAAACTGGCTTACACCCGTTGTATTTGAACGTAGAGCTTATCACACCCGATCATCACGTGGTGTCTCGGCATGACGAACTTTCGCAACGGTGCATACTCAGGGAGAACACTTATACCTTGAAATTTAGTAAGGGATTATCTTATAATGCTACCGTCGTTCTAAGCAAAATAAGAAGCATAATAAGATAAACATCACATGCAATCAAAATATGTGACATGATATGGCCATCATCATCTTGTGCTTTTGATCTCCATCTCCAAAGCACCGTCATGATCACCTTCGTCACCGGCGCGACTCCTTGATCTCCATCGTAGCATCGTTGTCGTCTCGCCAACTATTGCTTCTACGACTATCGCTACCGCTTAGTGATAAAGTAAAGCAATTACATGGCGATTGCATTTCATACAATAAAGCGACAACCATATGGCTCCTGCCAGTTGCCGATAACATTACAAAACATGATCATCTCATACAAAACCGTATAACTCATCATGTCTTGACCATATCACATCACAACATGCCCTGCAAAAACAAGTTAGACGTCCTCTACTTTGTTCTTGCAAGTTTTACGTGGCTGCTACGGGCTTAGCAAGAACCATTCTTACCTACGCATACAAAACCACAACGATGTTTCGTCAAGTATGTGATGTTTTAACCTTCACAAGGACCGGGCGTAGCCACACTTGATTCAGCTAAAGTGAGAGAGATAGACACCCGCCAGTCACCTTTAAGCAACGAGTGCTCGTAACGGTGAAACCAGTCTCGCGTAAGCGTACGCGTAATGTCGGTCCGGGCCGCTTCATCTCACAATACCGCCGAAGCAAAGTATGACATGCTGGTAAGCAGTATGACTAGTATCGCCCACAACTCATTGTGTTCTACTCGTGCATATCATCTACGCATAGACCTGGCTCATGATGCCACTGTTGGGGAACGTAGTATTTTAAAATTTTCCTACGATCACGCAAGATCTATCTACTAGATGCATAGCAACGAGAGGGGAGAGTGTGTCTATGTACCCTCGTAGACTGGGAGCGGAAGCGTCAAGTGACGCGGTTGATGTTGTCGAACTTCTTCGCGATCCAACCGATCAAGCACCGAACGTACGGCACCTCCGCGTTCAGCACACGTTCAGCTTGATGACGTCCCACGAGCTCTTGATCCAGTTGAGCTTCACGGAAGAGTTACGTCAGCACGACGGCGTGGTGACGGATATGATGTATCTACCGGCGCAGGGCTTCGCCTAAGCACTGCAACGGTATGACCGAGGTGTGTTTCTGTGGAGGGGGGCACCGCACACGGCTAAAACAATTCAACTTGTGTGTCTTTGGGTGCCCCCTGCCCCCGTATATAAAGGAGCAAGAGGGGAGGGCCGGCCGGCCTCCTATGGTGCGGCTAGGGCAATCCTACTAGGAATAGGATTGCAATCCTATTCCTAGTAGGAGTCCATCAAGAAGGAAGAGAGGGAAAAAGAAAGAGAAGGAGAGGTGGCGCCCCCAATCCTAGTCCAACTAGGATCCCCTGGTGGGGCGTCGGCCACCCTCTATGGGCTGCCTCTCTCCTTTCCTCAAAGCCCACTATGGACCATCCCCCCTCGTAGGGGGTTCCGGTAACCCCCTCCGGCAATCCCGTTAAATCCGAAACTTTTCCGGAACACTTCCGGTGTCCGAATATAGTCGTCCAATATATCAATCTTTATGTCTCGGACATTCCGAGACTCCTCGTCATGTCCGTGATCTCATCCGGGACTCCGAACTACCTTCGGTACATCAAAACTCATAAACTCATAATACCGATCGTCATCAAACGTTAAGCGTGCGGACCCAACGGGTTCGAGAACTATGTAGACATGACCGAGACTCATCTCCGGTCAATAACCAATAGCGGAACCTGGATGCTCATATTGGCTCCTACATATTCTACGAAGATCTTTATCGGTCAAACCGCATAACAACATGCGTTGTTCCTTTTGTCATCGGTATGTTACTTGCCCGAGATTCGATCGTCGGTATCACTATACCTAGTTCAATCTCGTTACCGGCAAGTCTCTTTACTCGTTCCGTAACACATCATCTCGTGACTAACTCATTAGTCTTTTGCTTGCAAGGTTTATTATGATGTGTGTTACCGAGAGGGCCCAGAGATACCTCTCCGACACTCGGAGTGACAAATCCTAATCTTGATCTATGCCAACACCACAAATACTTTCGGAGACACCTGTAGAGCATCTTTATGATCACCCAGTTACGTTGTGACGTTTGATAGCACACAAGGTGTTCCTACAGTATTTGGGAGTTGCATAATCTCATAGTCATAGGAACATGTATAAGTCATGAAGAAAGCAATAGCAGTAAAACTAAATGATCATAGTGCTATGCTAACGGATGGGTCTAGTCCATCACATCATTCTCCTAATGATGTGATCCCGTTGATCAAATGGCAACTCATGTCTATGGCTAGGAAACATAACCATCTTTGATCAATGAGCTAGTCTAGTAGAGGCATACTAGGGACATACTGTTTTGTCTATGTATCCACACATGTACTAAGTTTCCGGTTAATACAATTCTAGCATGAATAAAAGACATTTATCATGATATAAGGAAATACAAATAACATCTTTATTATTGCCTCTAGGGCATATTTCCTTCACTTTCACACTTTACAAAAGTACTCAACATAAATAAAATGAAACTATCATGATGTATGCAAATGTATGCCTCTGCCAGTGTAGCAGGATATGCAATGATACTAGCGCGTCATGTAGCAATGATTAGGGCAAGGCCCAACTAGCATGCGGCTCATCGATCAAGCAAAAAGCATGTATGACATGAAGATCAAGTCATGAGAAGATGGATGTTGCATGGCAATGTATCTCGGAAAGGCTATGGAAATGCCTTGATAGGTAGGTATGATGGTTGTTTTGAGGAAGGATATAATGAGGCTTATGATGACAGAGCGTATCGTGCCAAGGATTTGGATGCACCGGCGAAGTATGCGCCAACTCTCGAGGTGAGAAAGGGCAATGCACGGCACCGAAGAGGCTAGAAAAATATGGATAGGTGGAAGTGTCAACTTTCGAATACTCACATTAGTCCGAAGAACTCATGCACTTATTATCGGTAACTCTCAATCTAATTAGGAGGTTCACAAAGAGACAAGTACCCCGAGGAGGAGTGTATGGGGGTTTGGTTATCCTTGCGCATCCTCGGCTCATGGTACGTGAGTGTTCTCTAATATTCGATCCCTCCAAAGATTAGTGATCCATTTAGTAGCTAAAGTTCTCAACTATTTTGTAGGTTTTCGAAAATAAACACGGATTGCCCAAAATACGACATCTATCACTAATAGGCTAAAGCTCTTGACACCAAAAGTTCAGACATTACTCATGGCAATACCTCAAAACTATCAAGTTACTACTAAAATTAAATAGCAACCTCAATTACCTACTTTAAGTTAAGACACACAACTCAGTGCAAAAGGCAAACTATCTTAACGAGATAAACATGAAAACTCAAGAGAGTTCAACAACCAACTAAACAAAAGCTCTTTTAAAAGAAAAGCATGAAAACTAAGAGCTAAACATGACAACAGCTATGGAAAGACAAAGAACACACACAGCAAAGGTAAGCATGAAAATCCTATGTTGTGTTCTAGGTTGAAGTGCAGCGTGTTTCTCTCCCACACAAAGAAAGCTGGGTTCTAACTTGTTATGAACAGCAAGCAAAGCTAAAGAAAACTAAAAGGGAAACTAAGAGCAAGATGCTCCAAGCATAGCACATAACGCATGAAGTGATTAAAATATAGTGGAACGAAAGACGAACTGATAATTGTTGATGGAGAAGGGGATGCACGGGGGCATCCCCAAGCTTAGACGCTTGAGTCTTCTTGAATATTTCTTGGGGGTGCATGGGGGCATCCCCAAGCTTGAGCGTTTGACCCTCCTGAATCTTCTTTTATCATCTTCCCTCGCACACTTGAAAACTCCCTTCATACATGACTCATCATAATCTGATTAGCGAGGTTAGTACCCACAATAAAATAATTTTTCCCTACTGGAAATAAGGATAATCTTGAAGAGCTACTGTTTCTCAAGATTGCCAAAAGGTTTTTGCAAAGAAAAAGCAAGCTCAAGGTTTGCAAAACAAAGAAAAGGCAAAACAGGACAGAATCTATGAAAAACAGACCAGCAGGTAGTAAATAATTTTTTCGGGGCACTTCTGCAACTCAAATCAAAAAACTCAGAACAGACGCTCGAAAGCCAATTGTATAGAGCACGCTGTCAAACAAATTCAGATCAAAAAGATGATCTGGTGATTTTATTCGAATTTTTCCGTCCAAGGACAGAATCTGTTTTCTGGACAGCACGTCACAACTTTTGAACTTTCTTGCAATCAGAGGCTAAACTTGGCACAAAGCTGAAAAATAAAGATACAATGATGTTGCTACAGTAGTAACAAACATCAAGACCACTAAAAACTGAAAGAACAAACTGAAAGCAAAGATAACAAGGGTTGTCTCCCTAGAGCTCTTTCTTTATAGCCATAAAGATAGGCTTAAGACATTAATGATGCTCTCGTAGGAATAAGAGTTGAAGAACAAAAGAGAGCATCAAGAAGCAAATACCAAACACATTTAAGCCTAACATGCTTCCTATGCATATGAATATTGCAATATAATAATTCATTGAAGCACAAAGCAACTAGCATAGGAAGGCAAAACAAGCATAACTTCAAAATATTCACCATAAAGAGAGGAAACTTCTTATTATTAAGATATTTAGAACCATGTCTCCCTCTCTCATTATAAATTTCAGTGGCATCATGGATGAACTCAACAATATAACTATCACATAAGGCATTATTTCCATGATCCAAAAGCATAAAAGTGTCATTACTCTTCATATAAGCAAAATCTTTCTTATTAGGAATAGTGAGAGTAAGACTATCATAACCATCATGGTAATCATCGTATTTAGGAGGCATATCATAATCATAATAAATTTTATCATCAATAGTAGGTGGACTGAAAATATCATATTCATCATTGTAATCATCATATATAGGAGGCATAGTATCATCAAAGTAAATTTTCTCCTCAAAAGTTGGGGGACTAAAAATATCATGTTCATCAAACGTGTCATCCCCAAGCTTAGAGCTTTCCATGTCATTAGCAATATTGATATTAAAAAATAAATACTAATAACATCACCACCATCATGATTGTTATGCAAATAATAAAGTTCCAAAGATTTTTTAATTTTCTCTTCGAACACATAATGTCCAAGTTCAAGGTAGAGCTTATAAAGCTCTCTCATATTTTTGTTGTTTTCCATTAAGCAAAACTAGTGAAAATAAAAACAAGAAACAAAAAGATTTAATTGCAAGATCTAGAGAAGGTACCTTCACTTACCTCACTTCCCCGGCAACGGCGCCAGAAATAGCTTGATGTCTACTACACGCTTCTATTCCTGTAGACAGTGTTGGGCCTCCAAGAGCAGAGGTTTGTAGGACAGGAGCAAATTTCCCTTAAGTGAGTAACCCAAGGTTTATTGAACTCAGGGAAGTGGAGGTTGAACGTACCCCTTTCAAGCAACCCTGCAATCAAGATACAAGAAGTCTCTTGTGTCCCCAACACACCTAATACACTTTTCAGATGTATAGGTGCACTAGTTCGGCGAAGAGATGGTAAAATATGGATGATAGGAGTGGCAAAGCAAAGTAATATAAATCTGTAATAAAAAGTGCAGCAAGCAAACAAGTGGTAAACGTGAGCACAAATGGTATTGCAATGGTGGAAACAAGGCCTAGGCTTCATACTTTCACTAGTGGCAACTCCCAACAACATTACATAGTCGAATCACATGATATTTCCCATAATGGAGACGCACTCGAAGGTCCTTCCTTTGTGGTCAAGAGAGGACGAGAATTATGTAGGGCTACAAAAGCACACCTCAAAGTTCGTAGTTCCCAATCTATGGATTTCCCAATGTCACCGCGGCCATCCAAAGAGAGTACCACAATCACCACAACATATCTCACGGATAGTCAAAGACAAGCACCAAGAGACTCTCAATCTTCAATCAACACACAAAAGAGGAAATCACTCATGAAAATATTCTTCTAATCCATGTCCAATAGACCGCTGTCACCTTGGTCTCGGGGATTATACTAGATAAAGACAAGTGAGTACATCAATCCAATACATAGAGGAAGGGGAAATATCATGGGATCACCCTAGATTAACATAGCCTATGATCACAACGAAGATCACATCATGGGAGAGAGAATTGACCACATGGCTACTGGTAGAAACCTCAGCCCCGAGGAGGAACTACTCCCGCGTCATGGAGGGAGGAAGCAACGTCGATGGAGATGAATCCGGGGGCACTTCCCCGTCCCGGCAGGATGCCGGCACAGGAATTCTGGTCCCCCAAAACTTGGTGGCGATGGCGGCGGAGATCGGAATTGCGTTTGGAGAAAAGGGTTCCGGAATCAGGGTTTCCGCGACGGGAGAAATATATATGCGAAGGGGGGCAACCAGAGGCGGAGAGGGGGCCCCAGGCGCCCCCCGGCACGGCCAGGGGTGGGGCCGCCCCGGGTGGCCGCCTGGGCCGCCCCTGGCTCCCCTCTGGCCCCACTTTGGTTTTTCTCGAAGCTTCCTGTACGCTGATTTTTTCTGTAATTTTCCCGGAATTTTTGGAGCATTTTTAATATGGGGGAAATCTGAAATAGAAAAACAGCAGAAAACAGGAACTGGCACTGTGGTGCACTGAGTTAATAGGTTAGTCCAAATATGATCAAAAGTGTATGGAAGTGCATAAATATCATAGCAATATCACACAAAAGAAGCATGGAGCAAGCAGAAATTATAGATACGTTTTGGATGTATCAGCGTCACGGGCGCCCGCCACGCGTCGACTGGCATGCGCCCCTCGCCGCCCGAGCTCCGGCTATAAAAGCCGCCCACCTCGCCCGTGAACGCCACACCGCAGCATCATCGCCCCCCCCCCCTCCACCCCCGCACTCTCCCAAACTGCCACGCGCGATTCACCGCTTCCTCCGCCGCTCGCTGCTTCGTCGCCGCCACGCACTGCGCCCCCATGCCGCCTCGCCACCGGGGAGCTGCCGCGGCGTCCGCGTTCGTCCGTCCGGCAGCTACTCCGCCGAGATTCGGTCGGGCGACGTGCGCCTCGGACTCGGAACCTTTGACACCGCTCAGGAGGGCGCCCGCGCGTACGACGTTGTGGCGTGGCGCCTCCGGCGTTCCCGTTGGGATATGAACTTCACGGACGTGCCGACGCGGGAGCGGGCACAGGAGTTGGCGCCTCCCCCGCGGCTTATCACCGACGACGATCGTCGGAAGAACCGTAGGCGGGCGCACCGTCTCAGCCTGGCCGAGATGGACGAGGAAGCCATGGCGACGTGGCGCCAAAACTTCCCGCAAGACATCATCAACGAGCACCAGTTCTTGGCCGAGAAGAGGGCGGAGAGGAAGAAGAGGAGGGAGGAGCGAGCGGCCTATCGCGAGGACAAGCGAGCGCGGAAGGCGGTCGCTAAATTCAACATCGAGCTAGGAGATGCGTCCTCCTGGGACTCCACCGACGAGCGGTTCCTTGACGCCTACGCTGAGACGTCGGAGGAGGACATCACCGAGGCAGAGTCCGAGTCGGAGAATGACGAGTAGTAGTAGTTCGTAGTAGAAGACTATGTGAACTATCTAGGATAAGATTATGTGAACTATCTATCTATCGTAGGATATATGTGAACTATCTATCTATCTATCGTATGTGAAACTGTGATTTTATTTGCGACTATGTGATTCTATTTCAATAGCCGCCGAAACACGTCGAGCCTGTGCCGTTTTGCGCCGGAAATGGGCCGAAAATGGGCTGAAAGCGCCGAAACTGGGCCGATATCGGCGCCTAGGGACGGCGACTGGGAACGCACTGGCACCCAAGCCGAAACTAGCGCCGGATCGCCCCCAGGCGGCGGCTTTCGGCGCACGCAACGGCTGGAGATGCTCTTATTGCCTTTGATTATCAATGCTCTCTTGTTTGTACAAGTTGAGAGTAGGAATATCAATTTTGCTTCCTTAAGCATATATGTATATATACGTACACCCGGTAAAAAAATGAACATGCCGTCACGTACATACTCCATATGGTTTAATCATCCATCCATCCATCCACAGTTAACGCCTGCCTATCTCTTTCTGTTAGAACAGAAAAATTCCGTAGAAAAAATATCACTCCTGTGCAGCCTGACGTTTCCACGGCGCTACGACCGGCCTGGCGGGGCGGCGGCTAGGGTGGTGGAGACAGTCGCAGAGCCGCCGGAAGAAGTCGACGACCGGCTGGATCCGCGACAACAGCACGAAGACGGGCCCCAGCACGCCGCCGGTCACCGTCATGATCGCCATCGGCTCCATCGCCCCCCGCTGCTGGTGAAAGGAAGATCGCCGCAAGATGCAGAGATTTGGTCTCCGTTGCTAACTTAGCTGAGGTGAGGCGAATGGAGGGTGACACAGGAGACGCAGATCTTATATGCTGCCTTGCCGCGGTAACCGCGGGCAACCAAAACGCACGTCTATTTATGGAGGGAGGGAGCAGTTATCAGTGCTTGGCCAAGATCTGACTCAGTGCATGCAAGTTGAAAGAGGAGAATTCTTTTCAAGTCGTGGTTCAGGTAACATCAAATACATAATGATATCCCGATTGTCTGCTGCAACAAGGTTTGTCCAGCTGCGGTAATGGAGGGATGTTGACGGCGGTGCGTCTTGCTTCGGTGATCGAAGCCCAGTAATGGAAGGGTGTTGATGGCGGTGCGCCTTGCTTCGGGTCGCTAGGTGTAACTTTTACTTCTGGTGTTCTTTGTACTAACATGGCAGTTGATGAATAGATGGGTAGTTTTTCTAAAAAAAAAATACATAATGATATGCCAGTTGTAACATCAGAGGGCGATTACATATACATACATATACTACTCCCTCCGTCCCAAAATAAGTGACGCAAAAATGACTCAACTTTGTACTACTATATACTGATTGATACATAGAGCTGGTGCCGCTCATGTCTGGGAGAGCACGACAATTCCCTGCCATGAGAAGCATGGAAACAGTAACTCGCAAATGGTACATCCATTAGCCAGGTTAATCAAAACTAATCACTAATACCATCTTGGATAACACGATACAGACTCACTCGGTTATTAGAATCCGATGCCACTACTGCTGCTGCTGCTTCCTCTATCGATATGATCCTAATGGAGCCTTGCAGCCAGCGGTTACAACGCAAGCAAGAACCGCTATAGACCCCAGAATAATCTCCTGGGGTCAAATTAAGATAAGCGATTACCTCCTTCTCCGCGGCGCGATCTCGGGCGGCGCTCCGATCGTCATGGATGGGATCGGATCATCACGGGCCTTCGATGGTGATCCTGCTGAATGAGCGGGAAATGCCGTCGCCCCCCTTGAGGCTGTGGAGCTCCGACTGGATCGTCTCCATGATCTTGGCCTCCTCCAGGTCCGGCGTCGGCACCCTCACATGCATCGACCCTTGCTTCGCGGGGCCGACGCTGTCCTGGTTCCTCAGCGCTTGCTGCTTCACATAGTTGTACAGCTCCTGGTGGAATGGATGGTCGTACGAGTAGCAGTCGACTTCGTCCGACGACGAGCCCGAGCCGGACCCTTCCCTCTTGCAGAAGTGCGGGAGCGACGCGTAGTCCATAACCTGCGATTGCCAGCAAATGCAGTAGGTTTTAATGAGAAACTCGCCAATGTGCCATGGCTGGATGGGGCTCATCAGCAGCTACCAGATCAACTGGACCACCCAAAAATCAGGAAGCCAGTTGTTAGCACTACTTTCCGGTCAGCTTATTCGATTTTGCACCGATAGGAAGTGCGTTCTGTTCTATCAGAGAATATAAGATGGGCGTGTAATGTTGTGCCCACTATCATAAAGAATATATAAGATTAATAAAGAATATATACCTTCAGTAATTCATCTCTTCCAGGGCCATACAAGACTTTGATCTTCTTTTTGGTCCGCTCTTGTAAAAGAGGCTTCACAACCTGGCCATCAGTGAGCAGAAACTCCAATCAGTTTACTGGAAAAAAAGATGTAGCTGTGCCAACAGCCAAAAAAGAAATCAAGTATATGGGCACTGACCTTCCAACATGCCGAGAAAACATATGGAGCGTTCACAATGTAATACGTCTCGGTTTTCTCAGGATAATTAAGGTCATCAACAGCTGTTATCGTGCTCAACATCTGCATCATGCACAAAATATTGATGAATCACATTGAACTATTTATTTTCCTCGAAAACTAAATGCACTTGGAAGGCAAAAAAATAAATGCGTAAGCACAAGCAAGCGCAACCCATGGGTTGCTAGATCAAATACAGCAGTGTAACTGGCGACCAGCAAAAAAGCACATCTCAGTCTGATATCAGGTAATTTCCATCCTAGATTCATGTTATTGAGGTTCTGGCATGCACACATGGCACCTTCAGCGCATGAATAACGATCAGTACTAAGGTTGGACTGGATCTTAAGTTCTGTAAAACCCATCTCTTAGACAAATAGAATCTGGCATAGCTAGGCCAAATGTTCTATGTTTTAAAATGCTCTTTAGCTTATAAGGCTGTGTATATTTGTGGTCTCAAATATATTCATTGACATTACGTAATAAATACTATATGTCATCGTGTTCGAGAAAGAAAAGCGATGTCATTCCATGACACCACACCTGACAAACAGTAATTAGGTAGTCCAACACTATCACAGGCCCCATTAAGCAGCATGCACATAACTTTCTGACCAGCTGCCACCTCACTCGGAATAGACAACTCCGATGCCAAGGATCGGGACAGGATGGCCGCAAGAAACCAAATCATATCATAAAAGGCAAATTTTGAGGGAACAAAAGTATGAGAGATTTTATCAGGCCCACAGATGACTTGATGGAGGAACAGAAGTATGAGAGATTTTATCAGGTCCAAGACAGCTTGATGGCAATTTATTTACTTAGTGGCATGTGGAGTTGTTTATAAATCACTACTGTGAGCACTGCTTCAGTCTTCATGACTCCATATCTTTTAGTTAAACAATTAGACCAATAGCTCCAATAACTGAGGAATATATTAATAATGTTACTTCCAGTTGTCTCAGTAATTATGCAGTTTGGCAGAACTAGAAAAGTACTGTCAACTGTGCCAAGAATTCGGTCTTCGACTAACAGAAACAAGAGGCCTAATGTATTCCTTCAAAGTTCATACCACTCATTGCAAATTGTCATTACAAATGAACTCTATTCTAAACATGATATTGTATTCTTGATTCTATTTCCCCTTCAACTCCTATTATTTCAGACAGCTTGATGACAAGGACTGTTACCAAGTGTTTACGCTCAGATATGTTACAAAAAAAAAAGCACAGATGCAAGAAACTTATGGAGACTTCAGTTCAGATCCTTCATCCTTCAGAAGTTAAACAAAAATTTTGATCAAAATTTAAGAATGCAAGAAATAGCCTACCTTTATTTGGTTCAAAGCAGAAAGCTTCAGGCCAGTCATATCCATAACTTTCAAGCAGGTGTTAATCTGTTTTCCGGACATCTCAGATGCACCTGGCTAATGAAGAGAAACAAATATACTTAGTACTATATGTTTATGTAAATCTGTTATATGAATATGAATAGTGAATAAAAAAGCACTCACCAGGACAACACGATCTCGATATTCATTCATCTGTATGTGAGACTGCAAATAGTAGTTCACCTGCAGCAAAATGAAGATATTTTAGAAGAAGAAAAGGTCAAAAAATAGTATTGTGTGTCCCTGTTAGTTAATTGTTCTAATTAGTAGCCAACCGACAGTTCTACATCACAAGAAAAAAAAATATTTATCTGATCATTAATCTTGGCAGTACTTGATTACTGCAACTCAAACTCAGAACTAGTAGTATAATCCCTTGCAATATTTTCGATTTATATTTAAACCCGAAGACTATGAATTCCAAGACAGTTAGCACTTGACACCTACCGATGCTCTGTCAAAGGTACTGAGCCCAACACCGAATGCATAGACAGGTTGACCCTGCAAAAGGCAACCATAAGAAATTAGAGCAATGTCATCACTCAGTACAGACAATGCAAACATCTTGAAAATGGAAAGAATGGTTTGTGAACATCTTCAGACTAGTTGCCCGACTAGAGGAAGGCATATTATTACCAGTATTAAAATATAATCAGAGATGTAATGTTTGTTGATAACCAGATCGTCCAACAAATGAATCAGCAGGAACTGATAAAATGGTACCATCAAAAGCATGGAAATTTGAAGACAAATAATGGGTCTGATTATTGTACCTGCTTGGAATATCCTGTTAATCCAACAAGCAGTGTATCACGAATAGATCTATACAAATCAGCGGGCAATATTGGTTTCTGCATCGAAATAAAATGGTGGTTGCTGGTCAGAGGAATAACATATGCTAAAACAATAGTAGTACTACGGTGCTGTACAACTATAGAAAACAAGACGTTGTCGACCGTAAAAGGCACTTACGGCAAGAACGCTGTCGATCTCATTCTGAAGCCTCCAATTTAAGCAGTCCATTAGCTGCACCAAACAATCAAATGCTTAATATTGGAGATAACAAGTTGCTTCATCAACAGCAGCACATCGTATAAGCTTCTGTAACAAGGCTTTTTACCATTTTATATGCTTTAGGAACATTCCATTCTCTGGCCTTGAGAAAACGCAGCAGGGTCCCTCTTGGATATCCTTGGTGCACATTCTGCACACATAACAGTAATTAAGCACTAATAATTGTTACACCCTACCAAGAACTTTTAATCTCAAACAGCAGTGCCAGACACTAACTGGTCAGCAACGCAACAACACTATACGGTATAAAAATCATGAAAAAAAGGCGCTACTGATATCGTGACTCCGCCGCGCAGAAGGGATAATAAAGGGGAAAAAGGAGCTGTTGTTTTCTCGGTGGAGATGTCGAATTGCGATTGCGATGCATCATCGGTGCTTGCGCGGTGCGCATCCAAACGGTTCCACACGAGAGGTCCACGACGGCGATCGTGCTCGTCAGGACAAGGACCCGTCATGGACCGAGCAAAGGTCCAAATCGCAAATTGAGACCTCTCCCTCTCCCTCTCCCCTAGAACAGTCAAGACGACATAAAAACAAGGTGCGTCGAGATCAGACGACGGCAACTTCTCCGGCCATTAACTCGCGCTCGCCGAGCTCCACACGCTGCCTGGATAGGTGGCCCAGGTTCAGCTTAGTTTAGTCCTCGCGTGTGGAGTGGAGTACTAGTAAACGGCGCAGACTGCAGAGTCCGGCTCTTCTACCGGTGTGATCATGGGCTCATGGCGTGCTTGACCTCGCAAGGTCTTTGTCCAGTCTAGAAGCGTGCTGGGAAGCAACACTCGAGCAAGCCGGCAGACACGACTTGAATGAATACGTAGATAAACAGAGCGTTGGAGCTCCAAATACAGTAACGAACATGGGAGGCGCCGCGCCGACAAAACAGTTGTGGCTGATGTACCAAAGTTGCTTTTTTGTTCCTTTCTTTCTTCTTGCCATCCACGGTATTAGTGCCGAAATTGCAATTAGGGCCTAACCAAAGTACTGGTGCTTTTTTTAGATCGAAGAAAGTGCTACCGCCTCCAACATCTTTTTTGATAAAAAAAAGAGTGCTACCGCCTCCAACATCTAATGAGAAGAAGAAGAAAATCTCGCTCTATGCGACTAATAAAAAATAAAATAAGAAGTGATCGGGTATAGCCGAAAGCATAGTTTAGCTACGGATCTCTATCAGGGTGACCAGGGCCACACAAACGTCAGCTAGTGGGGGGAAAGGACAGGGTCATTCCTAGAAACACCGAAGTGATAATAACAAGAGAATTTCGAGCAAGAAACAGATGCCAGAACCACAATTAAGCTCAAAATCACATAGTATAAGCTGTTAAAGATCCAAAACGTTTCACCGTCTACTAACAAGTAGTAGGACAGAATTTTTTTTTTTGTTTTTTTTACGAACGGGAGTGAGGAATGAGCTAAGAGAAAGTCACATGGCAAAGGAAATCTCGGATTTGATCAAAATTTGAGCCAAGAACAAGGCTAATCGAAACCTCAGCCGTGCTCGGGAGAGGAAGAGAGCTTGCAAGATCCAAACATTATCCGGCTGCTACGAAGCCAGCGAATCTGCCTAACCACGAACAAAGCGAAATAACAGGCCGCGGCAAGCAACCCCCCGAAATCCACCAGAAATGGAAAGCAGCGCGCGACAAGAGAGGCAAAATCTAGACGCAATTCAGCTGCGGCCGACGCATGTCCAACGATGACAGCACCAAAACAGTAAAAATATGCAGCGAGAGAGAGAAGAGAGATCCAGCAAGGGCGGAAGGCGGAGCAGATCGGCACCTGGAATGTGGTCTTGAGCGGCTCCTCCACTGCAGGAAAGCAAGGGCGCATCTCAGCGAAACAAGAATAAACGGGGGAGAAGAAAGGCGGCTTTCATTCCCTTCTCTGAAACGAATAACAATGGAAAGAAGAGCAAGAGCTGACTCACGCTGCTCCATGAGCACGGAGAACTGCTTGATGGCCTCCTCCGAGGCGGCCGCCATTGCCGGCGACGGTCCTCGCGAGAGGACGGAGAAGACTTGCGGGGCCTTGGAGCTGAAGGAGAGGTCAAACCTCAAACAGGGAGAAAGTAGAGAGTCTTGTTCGCCTTTTGAGCTCCCCCTGCCGCCTAGCAGCCCTCGCTGGTCCGAGGTGACGCTGCTGCGCTCTGCTCCCGCTGCACGGTGCGTATGTGTGGGGGGTGACCGGGTGAGGGGGAGGGGAGGAGGAAGCCGCTGCTTAAGAAGGAGGGGGAAAGGGACAGCAAAGCCCGTTTTATTTTGGTTTCCTCGTTTGTTTATCCGGGGTTTAACTTGGTTTAGGTTCGGTGCTTTCGTGTAAAAGCTGCCGGTAACCACTGTTACTGCCACGGGGTCTCCTCACTTAGGCTGGTCCTTTTCTGCCAGTACCTCGTGCACTGCTGTCTAACCTTGCGACGAGGAGTATAAACACGTGGAACTCACTGTTCACACTGTTAGGCCGAAAGCTGCACCCTCCTTCGTCCACGAATCCCCTCTTTTCAAGGGATTGTCCCAAAACTCTTGTCTTAAATATCTAGACAAATGTAAGACGCAATTTTTAGGATGAAGGTGATACTTTGCATATATTTCGAGACAGATCTGGCCGAATAGGCCGGCACAGCTGAGCCCACCTACAAAATGGCTTGGCACAGCATGGTCTATGTCGGCCCTTTTATAAAAGAGCTGCCGGCCCGAAGGCCTGTGCTCAGGAGGGATTAGCCTGGTACTTGACTTAACAAGGTCGGCCCGACATGATACGGTTGTGGGCTGGCTCGCATTAGAAGTTGCAAACAACACACGCTAAAAAGGCCAAAATAGTTGTAACAAGACCAAAAGACGCGGACCGGAGCCAGTTATTGTTGGAAATATGCCCTAGAGGCAATAATAAAATGTTTATTATTATATTTCCTTGTTCATGATAATTGTCTGTTATTCATACTTGAATTGTATTGTACGGAAACAACGATACATGTGTGAATATATAGACCACAACATGTCCTTGGTAAGCCTCTAGTTACTAGCTCGTTGATCAACAGATGGTCAAAGTTTCCTGACCATGGACATTAGATGTCATTGATAACGGGATCACATCATTAGGAGAATGATGTGATGGACGAGACCCAATCCTAAGCCTAGCACGAGATCGTGTAGTTCGTAATGCTTGAGCTTTTCTAGTGTCAAGTATATGTTCCTTAGACCATGAGGTTGTGCAACTCCCGGATACCGTAGGAATACTTTGGGTGTGCCAAACGTCACAACGTAACTGGGTGGCTATAAAGGTATGCAACGGGTATCTCCAAAAGTGTCCGTTGGGTTGGCACGAACCGAGACTCGGATTTGTCACTCCGTATGACGGAGAGGTATCTCTGGGCCCACTCGGTAAGACATCATCATAATGAGCTCAATGTGACTAAGGGGTTAGTCACGGGATGATGGATTACGGAACGAGTAAAGAGACTTGCCATGACGAGATTGAACAAGGTATCGGTATACCGACGATCGAATCTTGGGCAAGTATCGTACCGATAGACAAAGGGAATTGCATACGGGATTAAGTGAATCCTTGACATCGTGGTTCATCCGATGAGATCATCGAGGAACACGTGGGAACCAACATGGGTATCCAGATCCCGCTGTTGGTTATTGACCGGAGAGTCGTCTCGGTCATGTCTACGTGTCTCCCGAACCCGTGGGGTCTACACACTTAAGGTTCGGTGACGCTAGGGTTGTAGAGATATATGCACACGGTAACCTGAATGTTGTTCGGAGTCCCGGATGAGATCCCGGACGTCACGAGGAGTTCCGGAATGGTCCGGAGGTAAAGAATGATATATAGGAAGTCCAGTTTCGGCCATCGGGAGTGTTCCGGGGGTCACCGGTAGTGTACCGGGACCACCGGAAGGGTCCTGGGGGTCCACCGGGTGGGGCCACCCATCCCGGAGGGCCTCGTGGGCCGTAGGGGGAGGGGGACCAGCCCTTAGTGGGCTGGCGCACCCCCTATGTGCCTCCCCCCATGCGCCTAGGGTTGAAACCCTAGGGGTGGGGGCGCCCCCCTAGGCTTGGGGGGCAAGCCACCCCCCTTGGCCGCCGCCCCCCCTAGGAGATTGGATCTCCTAGAGCCGGCGCCCCCTGGCCCCCTATATATAGTGGGGGGGGGGAGAGGGCAGCCGCACCTCAGCCCCTGGCGCCTCTCCCCCCGTTACATCTCCTACTCCTCCCGCAGGGTCTCGGCGAAGCCCTGCAGCTTTTCCCGTTGCATCCACCACCACGCCGTCGTGCTGCTGGATCTCCATCAACCTCTCCTCCCCCCTTGCTGGATCAAGAAGGAGGAGACGTCATTGTACCGTACGTGTGTTGAACGCGGAGGTGCCGTCCGTTCGGCGCTGGGATCATCGGTGACGAGGATCACGACGAGTACGACTCCATCATCCACGTTCCTTCGAACGCTTCCGCTCGCGATCTACAAAGGGTATGTAGATGCACTCCTTTATGCTCGTTGCTAGATGACTCCTTAGATTGATCTTGGTGAAGCGTAGGAAATTTTTTGAATTATGCTACGTTCCCCAACAGTGGCATCTGAGCTAGGTCTTTGCGTAGCATCTTGCACGAGTAGAACACAAACAAGTTGTGGGCGTTGATTTTGTTCAATTCTCTTGCCGTTACTAGTCCAATCTTGATTCGGCGGCATCGTGGGATGAAGCGGCCCGGACCGACCTTACACGTACGCTTACGTGAGACTGGTTCCATCGACTGACATGCACTAGTTGCATAAGATGGCTGGCGGGTGTCTGTCTCTCCCACTTTAGTCGGATCGGATTCGATGAAAAGGGTCCTTATGAAGGGTAAATAGAAATTGACATATCACGTTGTGGTTTTGGCGTAGGAAAGAAACGTTCTTGCTAGAAATCTATAGCAACCACGTAAAAACTTGCAACAACAATTAGAGGACGTCTAACTTGTTCTTGCAGCATGTGCTATGTGATGTGATATGGCCAAGAAGATGTGATGAATGATATATGTGATGTATGAGATTGATCATGTTCTTGTAATAGGGAATCACGACTTGCATGTCGATGAGTATTACAACCGGCAGGAGCCATAGGAGTTGTCTTATTTATTGTATGACCTGCGTGTCACTGAATAACGCCATGTAATTACTTTACTTTATTGCTAAACGTTAGCCGTAGTAGTAGAAGTAATATTTGGCGAGACGACTTCATGAAGACACGATGATGGAGATCATGGTGTCATGCCGGTGACAAAGATGATCATGGTGCCCCGAAGATGGAGATCAAAGGAGCAAAATGATATTGGCCATATCATGTCACTTTATTTGATTACATGTGATGTTTATCATGTTTATGCATATTGTTTACTTAGAACGACGGTAGTAAATAAGATGATCTCTCACTGAAAATTTCAAGAATTGTGTTTCCCCTAACTGTGCACCGTTGCTAAGGATCGTTGTTCCGAAGCAGCACGTGATGATCGGGTGTGATAGGCTCTAACGTTCGCATACAACGGGTGTAAGCCAGATTTACACAAGCAATACACTTAGGGTTCACTTGACGAGCCTAGCATGTACAGACATGGCCTCGGAACACGAAGGACCGAAAGGTCGAACATGAGTCGTATAGAAGATACGATCAACATGAAGATGTTCACCGTTGATGACTAGTCCGTCTCACGTGATGATTGGACACGGGCTAGTCGATTCGGATCATGTATCACTTAGATGACTAGAGAGATGTCAATCTGAGTGGGAGTTCATTAAATTTGATTAGATGAACTTAATTGTCATGAACTTAGTCTAAATTCTTTACAATATGTCTTGTAGATCAAATGGCCCACGCTCATGTTACCCTCAACTTCAACGCGTTCCTAGAGAAAACCAAGCTGAAAGACGATGGTAGCAACTATACGGATTGGGTCCGTAACATGAGGATCATCCTCATAGCTGCCAAGAAAACTTATGTCCTAGAAGCACCGCTAGGTGACGCTCCCGCCCCGGCAAACCAAGATGTTATGAACGCTTGGCAGTCGCGTTGTGATGATTACTCCCTGGTTCAGTGTGGCATGCTCTACAGTTTAGAATCGGAGATCCAAAAGCATTTTGAGCACCATGGAGCATATGAGATGTTCCAAGAGCTGAAAATGGTTTTCCAGGCTCATGCCCGAGTTGAGAGATATGATGTCTCCAACGCTTTCTACAGCTGTAAGATGGAGGAAAATAGTTCTGTCAGCGAGCACATACTCAAGTTGTGTGGGTTGCACAACCGCTTGTCTCAGTTGGGATTGAATCTCCCAGACGAAGCGGTCGTTGACAGAATCCTTTAGTCGCTCCCACCTAGCTACAAGAGCTTCGTGTTGAACTTCAATATGCAAGGGATGGAGAAGTCCATTCCTGAGGTGTATTCAATGCTGAAATCAGCGGAGGTGGAGATCAAGAAAGAGTATCAAGTGTTGATGGTGAATAAAACCACTAAGTTCAAGAAGGGCAAGGGTAAGAAGAACTTCAAGAAGGACGGCAAAGGAGTTGCCGCGCCCGGTAAGCCAGTTACCGGGAAGAAGCCAAAGCATGGACCCAAGCCTGAGACTGAGTGCTTTTATTGCAAGGGAACGGGTCACTAGAAGCGGAATTGCCCCAAATACTTAGCAGACAAGAAGGCCGGCAACGTCAAAGGTATATGTGATATACATGTTATTGATGTGTACCTTAGTAGCGCTCGTAGTAGCTCCTGGGTATTTGATACCAGTGTAGTTGCTCACATTTGTAACTCAAAGCAGGAGCTGCGGAATAAGCGGAGACTGGCGAAGGACGAGGTGACGATGCGCGTCAGGAATGGTTCCAAGGTCGATGTGATCGCCGTCGGCACGCTGCCTCTACATCTACCCTCGGGATTAGTTTTAAACCTTAATAATTGTTATTTAGTACCAGCTTTGAGCATGAACATTGTATCTGGATCTCGTTTGATGCGAGATGGCTACTCATTTAAATCCGAGAATAATGGTTGTTCTATTTATTTGAGAGATATGTTTCTATGGTCATGCCCCGCTGGTCAATGGTTTATTTTTGATGAATCTCGAACGTGGTGATACACATATTCATAGTGTGAATGCCAAAAGATGTAAAGTTGACAATGATAGTCCCACATACTTGTGGCATTGCCGCCTTGGTCATATTGGTGTCAAACGTATGAAGAAGCTCCATGCAGATGGACTTCTAGAGTCTCTTGATTATGAATCATTTGACACGTGCGAACCATGCCTCTTGGGCAAGATGACCAAGACTCCGTTCTCCGGAACAATGGAGCGAGTGACCAACTTATTGGAAATCATACATACCGATGTGTGCGGTTCAATGAGTGTTGAAGCTCGCGGAGGCTATCGTTATGTTCTCACCCTCACAGATGACTTGAGTAGATATGGGTATGTCTACTTGATGAAACACAAGTCTGAGACCTTTGAAAAGTTCAAGGAATTTCAGAATGAGGTTGAGAATCAACGTGACAGAAAAATAAAGTTCTTACGATCGGATCGTGGGGGTGAATATTTAAGTCATGAATTTGGCACGCACCTAAGGAATTGTGGAATTGTTTCACAATTGACACCGCCCGGAACACCTCAGCGTAATGGTGTGTCCGAACGTCGAAATCGTACTCTATTGGACATGGTGCGATCTATGATGTCTCTCACCGACTTACCGCTATCTTTTTGGGGTTATGCTTTAGAGACTACCGCATTCACTTTAAATAGGGCTCCGTCAAAATCCGTTGAGACGACACCGTATGAACTTTGGTTTGGCAAGAAACCTAAGCTGTCGTTTCTGAAAGTTTGGGGTTGCGATGCTTATGTCAAGAAACTTCAACCTGAAAAGCTCGAACCCAAATCGAAAAAATGCATCTTCATAGGATACCCAAAGGAAACGATTGGGTACACCTTCTACCTAAGATCCGAAGGCAAGGTCTTCGTTGCCAAGAATGGATCCTTTCTGGAGAAAGAGTTTGTCTCAAAAGAAGTGAGTGGGAGGAAAATAGAACTTGATGAGGTGACAGTCACCCCTCCCGAACCGGAAAGTAGCGCAGCGGAGGAAATTGTTCCTGAGGTGCCTGCACCGACAAGGGAGAAGTTAATGATGATGATCATGAAGATGCAGATCAAGTTACTACTGAACTTCGAAGGTCCACAAGGACACGTTCCGCACCAGAGTGGTATGGCAACCCTGTCATGGAAATCATGTTGTTAGACAACGGTGAACCTTCGAACTATGAAGAAGCAATGGTGGGCCCGGATTCCAACAAATGGCTTGAAGCCATGAAATCCGAGATAGGATCCATTTATGAAAACAAAGTATGGACATTGGTGGACTTACCCGATGATCGGCACTCCATAGAAAATAAATGGATATTTAAGAAGAAGACAGACGCGGATGGTAGTGTGACCATCTATAAGGCTCGGCTTGTCGCTAAGGGTTATCGACAAGTTCAAGGGATTGACTACGACGAGACTTTCTCTCCCGTAG
This sequence comes from Secale cereale, assembly GCA_902687465.1. Lineage (NCBI taxonomy): Eukaryota > Viridiplantae > Streptophyta > Magnoliopsida > Poales > Poaceae > Secale > Secale cereale. The sequence continues at coordinate 416,378,411 of LR738713.1, forward strand.
CGATGCTAAAGTCCGTCCGAATCATGTTAGCAATTGCCGCATTCTATGATTATGAGATATGGCAAATGGACGTCAAAACGACATTCCTTAATGGCTTCCTCAAGGAAGAGTTGTATATGATGCAGCCGGAAGGTTTTGACGATCCAGAGAATGCTAACAAGGTATGCAAGCTCCAGCGCTCGATCTCCGGGCTGGTGCAAGCATCTCGGAGTTGGAATATTCGCTTTAATGATGTGATCAAAGCGTTTGGCTTTATGCAGACTTGGGGAGAAGCCTGTATTTACAAGAAAGTGAGTGGGAGCTCTGTAGCATTTCTCATATTACATGTGGATGACATACTGCTGATGGGAAATGATATAGAATTCTTGGAGAGCATAAAGGCCTACTTGAATAAGAGTTTTTCAATGAAGGACCTTGGAGAAGCTGCTTATATATTAGGAATCAAGATCTATAGAGATAGATCAAGACGCCTCATTGGTCTTTCACAAAGCACATACCTTGACAAGATACTGAAGAAGTTCAATATGGATCAGTCCAAGAAAGGCTTCTTGCCTGTTTTGCAAGGTATGAGATTGAGCACAGCTCAGTCCCCGACCACGACAGAAGATAGAGAAAAGATGAGTGTCATAGGTTCTATTATGTATGCCATGTTGTGTACCAGACCTGATGTGAACCTTGCCATAAGTTTGGTGGGGAGGTACCAAAGTGATCCCGGTATGGAACACTGGACAGCGGTCAAGAACATCCTGAAGTACCTGATGTGGACTAAGGATATGTTTCTCGTTTATGGAGGTGACGAAGAGCTCGTCGTAAAGGGTTACGTCGATGCTAGCTTCGACACAGATCTGGATGACTCCAAGTCACAAACCGGATACGTGTATATTTTGAATGGTGGAGCAGTCAGCTGGTGCAGTTGCAAGCTGAGCGTCGTGACGCATTCTACATGTGAAGCGGAGTACATAGCTGCTTGCGAAGCAGCGCAAGAAGGAGTCTGGATGAAGGAGTTCATCACCGACCTAGGAGTCATTCCAAGCGCGTCAAGCCCGATGACTCTCTTCTGTGACAACACTGGAGCTATTGCCATTGCCAAGGAGCCCAGGTTTCACAAGAAGACCAAGCACATCAAGCGCCATTTTAACTCCATCCGGAATTATGTTCAAGATGGAGACATAGATATTTGTAAAGTGCATACGGATCTAAATGGCGCAGATCCGTTAACTAAACCTCTTCCACGGGCAAAACATGATCAACACCAGAACTCTATGGGTGTTCGATTCATCACAATGTAACTAGATTATTGACTCTAGTGCAAGTGGGAGACTGTTGGAAATATGCCCTAGAGGCAATAATAAAAGGATTATTATTATATTTCCTTGTTCATGATAATTGTCTGTTATTCATGCTTGAATTGTATTGTACGGAAACAGCGATACATGTGTGAATACATAGACCACAACGTGTCCCTGGTAAGCCTCTAGTTACTAGCTCGTTGATCAACAGATGGTCACGGTTTCCTGATCATGGACATTGGATGTCATTGATAACGGGATCACATCATTGAGAATGATGTGATGGACGAGACCCAATCCTAAGCCTAGCACGAGATCGTGTAGTTCGTAATGCTTAAGCTTTTCTAGTGTCAAGTATCTGTTCCTTAGACCATGAGGTTGGGCAACTCCCGGATACCGTAGGAATACTTTGGGTGTGCCAAACATCACAACGTAACTGGGTGGCTATAAAGGTACGCAACGGGTATCTCCGAAAGTGTCCGTTGGGTTGGCACGAACCGAGACCGGGATTTGTCACTCCGTATGACGGGGAGGTATCTCTGGGCCCACTCGGTAAGACATCATCATAATGAGCTCAATGTGACTAAGGGGTTAGTCACGGGATGATGGATTACAGAACGAGTAAAGAGACTTGCCGTGATGAGATTGAACAAGGTATCGGTATACCGACGATCGAATCTCGGGCAAGTATCGTACCGATAGACAAAGGGAATTGCATACGGGATTAAGTGAATCCTTGACATCGTGGTTCATCAGATGAGATCATCGAGGAACACGTGGGAACCAACATGGGTATCCAGATCCCGCTATTGGTTATTGACCGGAGAGTCGTCTCGGTCATGTCTACGTGTCTCCCGAACCCGTAGGGTCTACACACTTAAGGTTCGGTGACGCTAGGGTTGTAGAGATATATGCACACGGTAACCCGAATGTTGATCGGAGTCCCGGATGAGATCCCGGACGTCACGAGGAGTTCCCGAATGGTCCGGAGGTAAAGAATGATATATAGGAAGTCCAGTTTTGGCCATCGGGAGTGTTCCGGGGGTCACCGGTAGTGTACCGGGACCACCGGAAGGGTCCCGGGTGTCCACCGGGTGGGGCCACCCATCCCGAAGGGCCCCGTGGGCCGTAGGGGAAGGGGGACCAGCCCTTAGTGGGCTGGAGCACCCCCTATGGGCCTCCCCCCATGCGCTTAGGGTTGAAACCCTAGGGGTGGGGGCGCCCCCCTAGGCTTGGGGGGCAAGCCACCCCCTTTGGCCGCCGCCCCCTAGGAGATTGCATCTCCTAGGGCCGGCGCCCCCTGGCCCCCTATATATAGTGGGGGGAGGGAGAGAGGGCAGCCGCACCTCAGCCCGTGGCGCCTCTCCCCCCCGTTACATCTCCTACTCCTCTCGCAGGGTCTCGGCGAAGCCCTGCAGCTTTTCCCGTTGCATCCACCACCATGCCGTCGTGCTGCTGGATCTCCATCAACCTCTCCTTCCCCCTTGCTAGATCAAGAAGGAGGAGACGTCATTGTACCGTACGTGTGTTGAACGCGGAGGTGCCGTCCGTTCGGCGCTGGGATCATCGGTGACGAGGATCACGACGAGTACGACTCCATCATCCACGTTCCTTCGAACGCTTCCGCTCGCGATCTACAAAGGGTATGTAGATGCACTCCTTTATGGTCGTTTCTATATGACTCCTTAGATTGATCTTGGTGAAGCGTAGGAAATTTTTTGAATTATGCTACGTTCCCCAACAGTTATACCTGGACTAACAAACAATCACAACCGGTCCGTAGCGTGTTGGATCAGGTTTTCTTTACGCCAGAATGGGAGGTTCTTTTCCCCTTATGTTCACTTTTTGCAGAGACGCGCATCGGATTGGAACACGTGCCATTGATCTTTTCCTCAGGGGAGGACTTCATTCGTCGCAGTCCTAGATTCGACTTCGAAACGACATGGTTTGAAACCCCGCGAGGACAACTAGACCCCGCGGCGTAACCCGGCCGGAAGTATTACCCGGCCGGACTTGACGGTTTACTTGAGACCCGGTTTACACTTGGTGATTCACTAGCGATCCGTCCTAACCAGACGGTTTACAAGCAACCTGCCTGGATAATATCACTCACTGGTAACCCGACTGGCGGATCACGGATGACAAGGCCCAAGGCCCAGAAGGCCGGTTCATGTTATGGTGGGCCGGTTTATGAAGAAAGCACAAGGAATATTCTCCTACAAAGGAAGCAAGACTAGGACTCCTTGTAATAGATTAATCCTAATCCTACTAGGACTAGTCATGTAACCCGCCCCTTCAACATATATAAGGAGGGGCAGGGCTCCCCAAAGAGGGACAAGTTCTCACAAGTTTCTAGGGCTAGACACCAAGAGACGGTTTACAGGCGACACCATGAGGATCATAATGAGATCTTGCCTCAAACAACACGTAGGGCTATTACCGGATGATGTTTCCCGGGGCCCGAAGCTGTCTAAATCCTTGTCTTGCGTTGCGTCTCTCGATTCCGCTCAACCCCTCTCAAGCTACCACATAGATGCACTGGCCTCGTGACTAAGTCCTTACCCTAGGACATCTGTCGTGACAATTCCACGACAGTTGGCGCCCATCGTGGGGCCTGCACACGGTGGTGTTGCGTTCTTGGAGGGATCTCTTCTAGGGTTCGAGAAGTTTGCAACTTTCCGGATCAACAAGAGTCGGCATGGAAAAATTCATATCAACTATGGGTTCATCGATCAAGATTGACCAAGTTCCTGCGGTGGCGGGGATGAGATTGATATTATTTTAGGGTTACATGTTATGCTGCTGCCCCGGCACACGATCTGTCCGCCGTCGTTTGGATACGCCGAGTCCAAGACAAGGTGTAATGTACGAGCAGATTGTCAACGGTGTTTGGACTTTGAGGAAAAAACAAGAGATTCTTTTGCATGTCCGGGTGCTAGCTGTACGAATCGTTGCAGCCTGTTTCATCGGTGGAAAATTGATCGGTCCGAGACTGCTACTACTCCATCCGCCCCGCGCGCCCTGCATGTCCTTGCGCCTCCAAGCGCCCGAAACCGAGTCGCTCCAATCTCGACTTCGAGTCGACGCGGCGGGCCTTGCCTCCTCCTGCTGGTTTGGCAGCATCGAGCCTCCCTGGACTCCTCCGCCACCACGGGTTGTGCGTCGCAGCCTCGAGCCGCCGTTGGGCCGCCTCCCCTGAGTTGTTGTTGCACCTCGCCTCTGTGAGTCGGTGCCATCGTGACGCACCCGAGCATCGCCGGATTCCATCTGCGTCAAGCTGCCTCCGGCGCTCAGAGCCGCCGGTGCCTCTCCGTCGTCCCCGACGGCGTGCTTTTCCAAGCCACCGATGCGGCCTTCCTTCACACACACCGTGAGCTGCTCGACTCCAAACCGTCTGTGGATGAGAGCCGCGGTTCCAAGCTGCAACACGCTTAGTCACCGGACTCCATCGCCTCGAAATCGCCCGCCGCTGTGGCCTCAAGCCGCCCTCGCTCACCTCGGCAGCAAGTTGCCTCCGCCAGCGCACCCTTTACCGCAGCTCACCTGCACCCTCGCCCCTGAGCCGTTTCCGATGCGGCTGTGCTTCGCTGGCGCGTTTCAGCGGCCGGACCTAGTCTCCGCTGAAGCCCCTTCGCCTCAGGTTGCCGTCCGGGCCGCCATTGCCTCCGTTTGCAAGCCGGCCCCCTTGCGAATTATTTTCCTCTGCCTCGCCTTGGCTGTCGTCGCGGCCTGCCATGCTCATCATGCCCCGAGCTCTCCAGTGAATCCGAGTCGCCTTAGTGCTTTCAATCCGGCTCCTGCCAAGGTCTCTGACCTTCGTCGTCCGCCTCCTTAATTGCTATATGAGCGGGTCTCCGTACACTTCAGCCGCAGTAGGCCTCGGCCTCATCTCGTGCCGGCACACTCCTGCCGTGGCCGCGCTAGCAAGCCGCCTCTATCGCTGGCGTTGCCTCAATCCGCCATCCACCTTGCTTGAGTGTTGAGCCGGCTACTACCATCACAGCTGCCATGGCCTCTGTTCGCCTTGCCTTTCGCGCGTCAAGCCGCCACTATTTTTGCAGCAGGAGAGCCGCCGCTACTAAGCCGCCGGCCCCGTTGCTGCCGAATTGCATATCATCGTCCGTACACATGCACTCAGGTTCACCCAGCTGGTCTAGACACAGTAGTGCTGCCACATCTCTGAAGCTACAATCAGCAATGCCGTCTCCGCTTTTCCACAAAAAGACAGAAATCTACGGTTGTTATTTTCTGAAGGCGGAAATTGAGTCGATGCACCACTTCCAAAGAGTTCCATGACGTGTGTTGACGGGGAAGTCAAGTTTGTCGCCGTGGACAAAAGAAGATGAAGTTGTGAGCTTTGAGTTAATGCTAAATACCAACTCCTTGTCCGGCTATACTGAGTCACCGATCTTCCTGAACCGCCTCAGACGCGTTAAAAGAATCATTGGTCATCCGAGCAAATCAGGTGATATCCATCTAAGTTTATTGTCACATATTAATTTATTTTTTCAAAAAATAGTTTATCTTTGCCTTGGTCTGCAATATTGTTTATGCAGGACAATTATTTATTGCGAGAGCGATGACCATGCCATGATGAATATATGTGCAAACCGCCGCTTTACGGTCTAATTTACATCAACATGGCACGATGCGCCCGCCCGCGCCGCTTTACAACGCCACGGACGATTCGCCTGCTGCCCTCGCGGCCGGTTCACGCGTCCGCACCGGCTTACAACGGGGAGGACAACTAGCCCGTCGGCGCCGGCCGACTCGTCTGTTGTTCGGGTGAATCAGGTGATATCTATCCTATTTATTTTTAATCCATATTAATTCATCCGAGCAAAAATACCTCGCCTTGCTGTATTTTATACGCAAGAAAACCATTCATTACAAAGTGGTATTATACCGCGGAGATGGAGGCACACCAACATCATTTGGCACAAGTGGTCGTCGTTACTCAACAGACTCCCGCACCAGCTTACAGCGCCGTGGCCATCTCCCGCGATCATGCCGGTTTACCACGCCGTGGCCGTCTTTCGCCACCCCACCGGTTCAGAACACGGGGGACAACTTGCTCAACTGCGCCGGATTACAATACCGCGACCGACTCGTGTGTGCTGCTTCTAATACTGCGGTCATTTTACTGTCCGCCCTGCGGTCCGGTCTATTCAACATACCGGGTTGACTAACAGACCCCGATGAGGATAATAAGGTCCAAATACATCAGGTGATATCCATCTAAATCTATTTTCTTGGTGTATATTGTTTTCATCAAGAAAGCAGTTACTTTGATCTGTATATTTTGATATGCAGGACAATTATTTATTAAGGGACCAAAGAGGGTTTGTCGCACAACGCAACTCAAACATAGGTACCCGACCTCCTAAACCAGCGTCCTTGATACGTCAAGTATGGAGCCTGGCAGCTCGTAAAAAGCCTAGGAGCCTGGCAGCTCGTAAAAAGCATAGGAGCCTGGCAGCTCGTAAAAAGCCTAGGAGCCTGGTAGCTCGTAAAAAGCCTAGGAGCCCGGCAGCTCGTAAAAAGCCTAGGACCCTGGCAGCTCGTAAAAAGCCTGGAGCCCGGCAGCTCGTAAAAATCCTAGAGCCTAAAGGCCGCTCATAAAAAGCTTGGAGCCTGGCAGCTCGTAAAAAGCCTCGATTTCGATCCTGGCAACTCATAAAAAGCCTCGAATTTGGAGCCTGGCGGCTCGTAAAAAGCCTCGACTACATGGTCTTATTTGCCAAAATGCTTTGTTTCTGTGATTTTATAAATTTTGTTTTGATCCGGGATTGGGCAACTGCAAGGTTGACCATATATCTACAAAGTTAAAAGTCTGGGTCATGAACACCAGCAAGAGTTAAACCGACGTTCATTGCAACCCGGTTCGGCCTTCATGATGAGCCGACAAAGAGCCAAAAAACAGATTGGCAGTACATGATCAGTTATAATGACCGGTGTTTCTTAAACTATCCTGGCTTTTGACTATAAGTCGCCAGTATGAGATAAGGTAATGACCGATGTTTATTAAACCGGCCTGGCTTTCGACTATAAGTCGCCAACATGAGATAAAATAATGACCGGTGTTTATTAACCCGGCCTGGTTGTGATCAAATATCACTAGAACAGGTTTTCAAACCGGATTATATTATTCAAATCTTTAATAGCCAACATGGCTGGATTTTTATTATGGTTATCAATATTATGATTGAGGTTTTCAAAGTCACTTTAAGCGCAATGGATATTATTTCATCGATGGAAGTGATTTATTCTACAAAGGAATAGTCCTGAGTCACTGCAGGCTTACAACCCGGCACTTGGGGGCTACATTATTCAGATTGAGATTACATCAAATACTCAAGTCTCATGTCGCTGCAAGCATGCACCATGACACTTGGGGGCTAATGCAAAGTCATTTTTTGCTCACCTTATTGAAGACCCGACTCATCACATTGTAATGAGCCGGCCCTTGGGGGCTACCAATTGCTCCTGTCAACAATTCAAGGTACACAAGTATTAATCCATTATATTGAAGGATCCACTGCTCAGTTGGTAAAGCACAAGGCTCTTAACCTTGTGGACGTGGGTTCCAGCCCCATGATGGGAATTACATTATATATTGTTATTTTCAATGAAATATATACAAAGTCCCTGCTCATTATTGCATAATGACCCGACCCTTGGGGGCTACACTGGTTGAAGTTTTTTGAGTATAAAGCAATTTCAAGTCCCAGGTTGCTGCAAGCATGACAACCCGGCACTTGGGGGCTACATATGTGGAATATTCAGTTTTTACTAGTGACTGGGATGAACAATCTGGATTTCTTCAAGGTTTCAACATTTATATTGAAACAAGTCTTAAGCTATCACTATGTTCCCTTCTTAAGACTTGGGGGCTACAGGTAATATGCATATAAAGGAGGAATATCTTCAAATTCTCAGTTTTTGAACAAATCAGGAAGATTAATGGTGTAACTCGGCGTTGGCAACAATCATAACCCGGCGTTTATAAACAGTCATGGCCCGGAATTATCAGTTCTTATAACCCGGCAATGGTGGTAATCATAAACCGGCATCTTCAAGCCGGCTGGATATCAATTGAATATTTGAAGACCAATATTTTTGTCAAATCGGAGCATTGAAAGCCGATTCAAATGGATTCTTGGTTTACAACATTTCTTATGCAAGCAAGTTGATTATGAAGCTGGTCTGTTGACCCGGATTTTCTAGAAGAAGGAAAGGACAAGGACTTACGGATGGTCAGGTGCCGGTTAACAGGAATTCTTAACCCGGAGCACAACCTGTCAAATTTGTTCTGGTGGTTATTCTGCAGCATAAGTTTACCATGAATAAATCCAAGCTAAACTGGGGGCTAATGTCGGGGATATACCCCGCGGCATAACCCGACCGGAAGTATAACCCGGCCGGACTTGATGGTTTACTTGAGACCTGGTTTACACTTGGTGATTCACTAGAGATCTGTCCTAACCAGACGGTTTACAAGCAACCTGCCTGGATAATATCACTCACTGGTAACCCGGCTGGCGGATCACGGATGACAAGGCCCAAGGCCCAGAAGGCCGGTTCATGTTATGGTGGGCCGGTTTATGAAGAAAGCACAAGGAATATTCTCCTACAAAGGAAGCAAGACTAGGACTCCTTGTAATAGATTAATCCTAATCCTACTAGGACTAGTCATGTAACCCGCCCCTTCAACATATATAAGGAGGGGCAGGGCTCCCCAAAGAGGGACAAGTTCTCACAAGTTTCTAGGGCTAGACACCAAGAGCCGGTTTACCGGCGACACCATGAGGATCATAATGAGATCTAGCCTCAAACAACACGTAGGGCTATTACCGGATGATGTTTCCCGGGGCCCGAAGCTGTCTAAATCCTTGTCTTGCGTTGCGTCTCTCGATTCCGCTCAACCCCTCTCAAGCTACCACATAGATGCGCTGGCCTCGCGACTAAGTCCTTACCATAGGACATCTGCCGTGACAATTCCACGACAGAGGGATTTGCCCAAATGGTGGTAGATCGATGAGGGTTGATATGTGCCCAATTGGGTCCACAACGCGGGCCAGCAGAGTACTGGAACGTGGCTGTGGGAAAGCTTCGTGCCTTCCTTCGAGGGTGGGGAGCGAATCACGGTAGTGAATCCAAGAAGGAACACACTAGAATTGTGGATGAAATCTCCCTGTTATATATGGAGGTAGATCATCGTCCTTTTTCGGAGGCCGAGTGGGCCCATAGGTATGCCTTGGAAAACCAATTCATTGTGATTCTCCGTGCTGAGTAGGAGTATTGGCGACGTAGGGGCGGAGTCAAATGAGTTACGAAAGGCGACACAAACACCGACTACTTCCATGCTTATGCTAACGGGAGGAAGCGGAAATGCTCCATCCTGTGTCTTCAATCCGACCATGGCCTCCTCTTGACCCATGAGCAAATTGTGGCCCATATCTACGAGTTTTTCATAGGCCTTTTGGGGACGGCTGACGAAAAACTCCTTTGTTTGCGCGACGATCTATGGGATCAAGCGAAATGGGTCTCTCAGGAGGAGAATGACAAGCTTGCGCTGTCTTTCCTGCCGGAGGAGATAGACAAGGCCGTGGCTGAGATGAAAACGGACACGGCGCCCGGGCCGGATGGGTGGCCTGTCAAGTTTTTCAAGCGTTTCTGGCCTTGCCTTAAGCATCTGTTTTATGCTATTGTTAACGACTTTGCACTGGGCACGGTGGACTTATCTCGCCTTAATTACGGGGCTATTAGCTTAATTCCTAAGGTGAAAGGGGCGGACAACATCAAACTCTTTAGACCTATCACCCTGATTAACTTGCCTTTTAAAATTTGTGCGAAGGCATATTCCTCGCGCTTGGCACCGATCGCCGAGCACATCATTAGTTCTAGTCAGACATGTTTCCTCAAACACCGGAACATCCTGGAGGGACCGACCGCGCTGCTAGAAATAGTACACGAGTTAAAACGTATCAAGGCATAGGGAGTGCTCCTCAAATTAGATTTCGAGAAAGCATATGATCGCGTGAACTGGGAGTTTGTGCGAGAGGTCTTCCTTAAAAAGGGTTTTGAGGCGGGTTTTGTGCACCGTATCATGCATCTCGTGTGTAGTGGGCACACGGCTGTCACTATCAATGGCACAATGGGCAGTTTTTTCCGCAACAAACGTGGTCTCCGGCAGGGAGACCCAAGCTCACCTCTGATTTTCAACTTTGTTGCGGATGCCTTGGCGGCCATGATTAACAAAGCGCGTGCAGCGGGCCACATTAACGGGCTGGTCCCTCACCTAATCCCTGGTAGGGTGACTCATCTGCAATACGCGGATGATACAATGCTCATGTTCGAGTCCAACGACCACATCATTGCAACGATCAAGTTAATACTGCTCGCGTTTGAGATCTTGTCGGGGCTCAAGATCAATTGCTTGAAGAGTGAAGTGATCACCATCGAGATGGATGATCTTGAAAGCTCCAGGATCTCCAACCTACTTAATTGTAAGCTAGGGAGCTTCCCTATTAAGTACCTTGGCCTACCAATATCGTCCAAGAAACTAACCATTGCGGAGTGGGATCCTATGTATGGCAAAGTCGCCAACCGGGTGAGTCCATGGAGGGGCAGGTTTATGTCCTCGACGGCGCGGTTGATTCTCACTAACTCGAGCCTATCTTCCCTCCCACTCTTCACAATGGAGATGTTCCTTCTTGCGGATGGGGTACATGCTAGACTAGATACCCCGCGCTCTCGGTTCTTTTGGGAAGGAACCGGGACCAAACTCAAATATCACTTAGTGAAATGGGTTACAGTTTGTAGACCTAAAAAATTTGGTGGCTTGAGTATCACGAACTCTAAGCTCATGAATGTGGCCTTGCTCACTAAGTGGTGGTGGCGCCTTGCCCAAAATGAGTCGGGACTCTGGGCGGACATCCTACAAGCCAAATACTTCCCGGACAGAAATATGTTCAAGGAAAAAACCAGCGGCTCGGTTTTTTTGGAATGGGATCCAAGCAGCTCGACCGACTTTCTCCGTTGGGGCACAGTTCAGTGTCAATGATGGCAAGTCCACACGGTTTTGGCTTGATAGTTGGTGGGATCATGAACCGCTTTGGCAATCGCATTCAGACTTATATCAACTGGCCACGGACACCAACATCATGGTGGCTGATGCTCTTAGAGTCCATCCGCCCGCGATATCCTTCATTAGGACTCTAGGATCGGTGGAGGCCGCTAGGTGGGTTACGTTGACGGCTGACATTGTTGGTTGACATCGTAATAGTGGAGCGGACACTATAACGTGGAAGCTTACCTCCTCCAAGAAATTTACGGTCAAGTCTCTTTATGACAAATTGACCGAGGGCACAACGCTAGACATAGCTAGGGGGCTATGGAAGGCCGGTATCCCTCTCAGAATTAAGGTATTTATGTGGGAAATGTTCCGCAACCGCTTACCAACCTTGGATAATGTGGCCAAATGTAACAGGACGGCGGATGGAACGTGCACCACTTGCGGCTTAGGGGAAAACGCAAATCATGTGTTCTTTGGATGTGCGCTAGCTAGATTCGCGTGGAGTGCGGTTAGGGATGCTTTGAAACAAAACTGGAACCCACAGTCTAGCGATGACCTACTCACAATCCTTTCGGCGCAAAGAGGGGCCAATGCAAGAATAGTTTGGAGATGCGTTGGGGCGCTGGTTTGGTATCTTTGGTCGGTCCGGAACAAAATTACGATTGAACATAAGTTCCCGGCTCACCCTGCTAATATCATCTTCAAATGTCACATTTTTCTTCAGGTTTGGGCGCCGTTGGGGAAGACGCATGAAGAAGATCGCATGAACGAGATTAGGGAACAGATCAAGACGACTATGGTGAAGGCACGGCATGGCAGGATGCTACCTCTTGATCTTGTGTTGTATTCCCTCGAAGAGGAAAGGGAGATGCAGCACAGTAGCATAAGTATTTCCCTCAGTTTTTGAGAACCAAGGTATCAATCCAGTAGGAGACCACGCGCGAGTCCCTCGCACCTGCACAAACAAATAAGAACTTCACAGCCAACGCGATAAGGGGTTGTCAATTCCTTTACGGTCACTTACGAAAGTGAGATCTGATAGAGATGATAGTTTATATTTTGGTATTTTTAGTTTATAAGAACAGCAAATAAAAGCGATAAAAGTAAAGTAGATGTAGATTGATATGTTGAGAATAGACCCGGGGGCCATAGTTTTCTCTAGTGGCTTCTCTCATGATAGCGACATTCTACGGCGGGTAAACAAATTACTATCGAGCAATTGATAGAAAAGCGAATAATTACGAGACTATCTAGGCAGGATCATTGTATATAGGCATCACGTCCGAGACAAGTAGATCGAAACGATTCTGCATCTACTACTATTACTCCACACATCGAATGCTATCCAGCATGCATCTAGTGTATTGAGTTCATAAGAACAGAGTAACGCCTAAAGCAAGATGACATGATGTAGAGGGATAAACTCAATGTTGGAAATATGCCCTAGAGGCAATAATAAAATGGTTATTATTATATTTCCTTGTTCATGATAATTCTCTATCATTCATGCTTGAATTGTATTATTCGGAAACAGTGATACATGTGTGAATACACAGACCACAACGTGTCCTTGGTAAAGCCTCTAGTTACTAGCTCGTTGATCAATAGATGGTCACGGTTTCCTCACCATGGACATTGGATGTCATTGATAACGGGATCACATCATTAGGAGAATGATTTGATGGACAAGACCCAATCCTAAGCCTAGCACACGATCGTGTAGTTCGTAATGCTAAAGCTTTTCCAATGTCAAGTATCTTTTCCTTAGACCATGAGGTTGTGCAACTCTCGAATACCGTAGGAATACTTTGGGTGTGCCAAACATCACAACGTAACTGGGTGGCTATAAAGGTACGCAACGGGTATCTCCGAAAGTATCTATTGGGTTGGCACGAACCGAGACTGGGATTTGTCACTCCGTATGACGGAGAGGTATCTCTGGGCCCACTCGGTAAGACATCATCATAATGAGCTCAATGTGACTAAGGAGTTAGTCACGGGATGACGTATTACAAAACAAGTAAAGAGACTTGCCATGACGAGCTTGAACAAGGTATCGGTATACCGACGATCGAATCTCGGGCAAGTGCTATACCGATAGACAAAGGGAATTGCATACGGGATTAAGTGAATCCTTGACATCGTGGTTCATCCGATGAGATCATCGAGGAACACGTAGGAACTAGCATGGGTATCCAGATCCCGCTGGTGGTTATTGACCAGAGAGTCGTCTCGGTCATGTCTACGTGTCTCCCGAACCCGTAGGGTCTACACACTTAAGGTTCGGTGACGCTAGGGTTGTAGAGATATATGCACACGGTAACCCGAATGTTGGTCGGAGTCCCGGATAAGATCCCGGATGTCATGAGGAGTTCCGGAATGGTCCGGAGGTAAAGAATTATATAAAGGAAGTCCAGTTTCGGCCATCGGGAGAGTTCTGGGGGTCACCGGTAGTGTATCGGGACCACCGGAAGGGTCCCGGGGGTCCACCGGGTGGGGCCACCCATCCCGGAGGGCCCCATGAGCCATAGGGGGAGGGGAACCAGCCAATAGTGGGCTGGCGCACCCCCTTGGGCCTTCCCTTGTGCCTAGGGTTGGGAACCCTGGGGGTGGGGGGCGCCCCCCTTGCCTTGGGGGGCAAGCCTCCCCCTTGGCCGCCGCCCCCCTGGCCCCTATATATCGTGGGGGGGGAGAGAGGGCAGCCGCACCCTTGCTCCTTGCACCTCCCTCCCCCCCGTTACACATCTCCCTCCTCCCGCTGGTGCTTGGCGAAGCCCTGCAGAATTTCCGTTGCATCCACCACCACGTCGTCGTGCTGCTGGATCTCCATCAACCTCTCACCCTCCCTTGCTGGATCAAGAAGGAGGAGACGTCACTGCACCGTACGTGTGGTGAACGTGGAGGTGCCGTCCGTTCGGCGCTGGGATCATCGGTGATTTGGATCATGACGAGTACGACTCCATCATCCACGTTCTCTTGAACGCTTCCGCTCGCGATCTACAAAGGGTATGTAGATGCACTCTTTTCTTCTCGTTGCTAGATGACTCCTTAGATTGATCTTGGTGAAGCGTAGGATTTTTTTGAATTCTGCTACGTTCCCCAACAGTGGCATCTGAGCTAGGTCTTTGCGTAGCATCTTGCACGAGTAGAACACAAACAAGTTGTGGGCGTAGATTTGTTCAATTCTCTTACCGCTACTAGTCCAATCTTGATTCGGCGGCATCGTGGGATGAAGCAGCCTGGACCGAGCTTACACGTACGCTTACGTGAGACTGGTTCCACCGACTGACATGCACTAGTTGCATAAGGTGGCTAGCAGGTGTCTGTCTCTCCCACTATAGTCGGATCGGATTCGATGAAAAGGGTCCTTATGAAGGGTAAATAGAAATTGACATATCACGTTGTGGTTTTTTGGCATAGGTAAGAAACGTTCTTGCTAGAAACCTATAGCAGCCACGTAAAACTTGCAACAAAAATTAGAGGACGTCTAACTTGTTCTTGCAGCATGTGCTATGTGATGTGATATGGCCAAAAGATGTGATGAATGATATATATGTGATGTATGAGATTGATCATGTTCTTGTAATAGGAATCACGACTTTCATGTCGATGAGAATGACAACCGGCAGGAGCCATAGGAGTTGTCTTATTTATTGTATGACCTGCGTATCACTTAATAACGCCATGTAATTACTTTACTTTATTGCTAAACGTTAGCCATAGTAGTAGAAGTAATTTTTGGTGAGACGGCTTCATGAAGACACAATGATGGAGATCATGGTGTCATGCCGGTGACAAAGATGATCATGGTGCGCCGGAGATGAAGATCAAAGGAGCAAAATGATATTGGCCATATCATGTCACTTTATTTGATTGCATGTGATGTTTATCATGTTTATGCATCTTATTTGCTTAGAACGATGGTAGTAAATAAGATGATCTCTCACTAAAAATTTCAAGAATTGTGTTCCCGCTAACTGTGCACCGTTGCTAAGGATCGTTGTTCCGAAGCACCACGTGATGATCGGGTGTGATAGGTTCTAACGTTCGCATACAACGGGTGTAAGCCAGATTTACACACGCAATACACTTAGGGTTCACTTGACGAGCCCAGCATGTACAGACATGGCCTCGGAACACGGAAGACCGAAAGGTCGAACATGAGTCGTATAGAAGATACGATCAACATGAAGATGTTCACCGTTGATGACTAGTTCGTCTCACGTGATGATCGGACACGGGCTAGTCGATTCAGATCATGTATCACTTAGATGACTAGAGAGATGTCAATCTGAGTGGGAGTTCATTAAATTTGATTAGATGAACTTAATTGTCATGAACTTAGTCTAAATTCTTTACAATATGTCTTGTAGATCAAATGGCCCACGCTCATGTCACCCTCAACTTCAACGCGTTCCTAGAGAAATCCAAGCTGAAAGACGATGGTAGCAACTATACGGATTGGGTCCGTAACCTGAGGATCATCCTCATAGCTGCCAAGAAAACTTATGTCCTAGAAGCACCGCTAAGTGACGCTCCCGCCCCCGCAAACCAAGATGTTATGAACGCTTGGCAGTCACGTTGTGATGATTACTCCCTGGTTCAGTGCGGCATGCTCTACAGCTTAGAATCGGGGCTCCAAAAGCGTTTTGAGCACCACGGAGCATATGAGATGTTCCAAGAGGTGAAAATGGTTTTCCAAGCTCATGCCCGAGTTGAGAGATATGACGTCTCCAACGCATTCTACAGTTGTAAGATGGATGAGAATAGTTCTGTCAGCGAGCACATACTCAAATTGTCTGGGTTGCACAATCGCTTGTCTCAGCTGGGAATGAATCTCCCAGACGAAGCGGTCGTTGACAGAATCCTTCAGTCGCTCCCACCTAGCTACAAGAGCTTCGTGTTAAACTTCAATATGCAAGGGATGGATAAGTCCATTCCCGAAGTGTATTCAATGCTGAAATCAGCGGAGGTGGAGATCAAGAAAGAGCATCAAGTGTTGATGGTGAATAAAACCACTAAGTTCAAGAAAGGCAAGGGTAAGAAGAACTTCAAGAAGGACGGCAAAGGAGTTGCCGCGCCCGGTAAGCCAGTTGCTGGGAAGAAGCCAAAGAATGGACCCAAGCCTGAGACTAAGTGCTTTTATTGCAAGGGAACGGGTCACTGGAAGCGGAACTGCCCCAAATACTTAGCAGATAAGAAGGCCGGCAACGTCAAAGGTATATATATGATATACATGTTATTGATGTGTACCTTAGTAGCGCTCGTAGTAGCTCCTGGGTATTTGATACCGGTGTAGTTGCTCACATTTGTAACTCAAAGCAGGAGCTGCGGAATAAGCGGAGACTGGCGAAGGACGAGGTGACGATGCGCGTCGGGAATGGTTCTGTCACACCCTGCATTTTGTAACATGTTATTTGCATCAATGAAGCATGAAAATTTGGACCAGCAATTTTTTTTTGGCATCATTTGGCTTTTATTTGGAGTTGAGTTTTCTTCATGTGCTTTTTCATGTGCTCATTAAAGTCAACTATTACCTCTTGTAGAATTCATCTCCATACCCAAAACTTCTGCCCAATGATCATGCCAAGTGTTATATAACAATATAGTATTTTCTTACAAAACTAATTTGGCCAAAATGTATTTTATAAATTTAGTTTTCCAAAAACCCCTGAATTGAGATTTGCACTGCAAGTGCTTGATTTAGGGTGAGAAAATTATTTCAAAAGGTACTTTTGAAACCTAGTAGTCATAGGACTCCCAGAAACCACAAAAGTATAATTTTAAAAGTTATTTTCCTATTTTATTTAAAAGCTTTTTCTTAAGGCCAGAAATGGTCTTTAATAGGGAAAAATTATTTAACTATTTCAAAAATATTTGCCAAAATTCAGGGAGACTCAGAGGACATATATTGTCCAGATATAAGAGTTTCAACACTTGGTCATGTTCAAAATAATGGGCTAATCCCTCTAAAACCCTTTCTGGATATTTCAAGCTTTTGAAATATTTACAAAGGAAATATTCTCCAAAAATTCCAAGGAAATTCTATCATGTCATATATGACATATCTGATGATCTTGCCAAGTCCCATGCCCTGGGAAGCAAAAAAACCTCCTCAAAACCCTTCATAACCATTCTGTCCATATTTGAAGTTTGAGCAACTCTACATTGCCAAACTTGTCCAAATGCTCTCAAACTTGGTGCACATGCTAGAAATGCCTAATAAGGCATCTAGACCAAATGGCACAAGATTTGGAATAGAGCAACTTGATCAGAACACCCCAAAACCCTTTCCGTTCAAATGCAAATTTGAACAACTTTACATTACCAACTTTTTACCTGGAGCTTCAAACTTTGTGGGCATGATCAATACCCCAAATGATGAAACTACACCAAGTGGTGCATCAAGGGGATATGATTGGCTTGACTCAAACAAGATGAAGCCATTTCTGTTGATTTCTAGGGTTCACCAAAGTTACATTGGCTAGTTTCTTCAAATGAGCCCAAATTTGGTGAAGCACCCTATTTTCACATGTCTTTCAATCCTGTTAAGTGTCATGGCAAGTGGAGATCATTTGCTTGACCAAACACTGATCAAACACCTTCTGGCTTTTTACTAAAACCCTCTTCTTGATCACTTTCACCTTTTACCTTGGCCTCAACTTTCTACCACACGTTCATCCAGTTACTAGCCACCTCCAGTAACTTCCCCAGGACTCCAGCTCCATGATTGAGGGGTAAAAACCCTAGTTCACCGTGCTGAACAGCCATTTCTTACCAAGTCACCAGCTTCACTGTAGGATCGAAAGTAGGTCTAGAGGGGGGGTGATTAGACTACTTGACAATATAAAAAATCTGCCTTTAGATCATGCAAAGTTTTTGGCAGTTTCACAATTAAGATCAATTCAAGTATCACCCTACACATGCAATTCTAGAGTATAAGCAGCGGAAAGTAAATTGCACATGTAAAAGAGAGGTGGAGAAGATCAAACGCAGTTTGGTGACACGGAGATTTTTGTCGTGGTTCCGATAGGTGGTGCTATCGTACATCCACGTTGATGGAGACTTCAACCCACGGAGGGTGACGGCTGCGCGAGTCCACGGAGGGCTCCACCCACGAAGGGTCCACGAAGAAGCAACCTTGTCTATTCCATCATGGCCTACGCCCACGGAGGACTAGCCTTACTCGGGGTAGATCTTCACGAAGTAGGCGATCTCCTTGCCCTTACAAACTTCTTGGTTCAACTCCACATCTCAAAGACGGAGGCTCCCAAGCGACACCTAACCAATCTAGGAGGCACCACCCTCCAAAAGGTAATAGACGGTGTTGATGATGATGAACTCCTTGCTCTTGTGCTTCAAATGATAGTCTCCCCAACACTCAACTCTCCTCACTGATATGGCTGTGGTGGAAGAAAGGTTTGAGTGGAAAGCAACTTGGGAAGGCTAGAAATCAAGTTTCATATGGTAGGAATGGAATGGCTTGATCTCAACACAAGGGTAGGTGGTTCACTTCTCAGAAAGTGTATGGTAGGAGTGGTAGACTTTCTGATGGCTCTCTC
>LR738713.1:416398391-416426959 GCA_902687465.1 Secale cereale
CGAAGACTTCTGCTGATGTCTGCGGTGGAGGAGTGGATGCTGGAGCTGGAGCAACTGCTGGAGCTGTAGCTGGTGCTGAAGTGGTAGCCCTGGAGTCTGTCACTGGGATAGCTGCAGATCTGGATCCTCTGGGAACCTGAGCAGTCTGGCGATGAGAGTCCTGGACTAGATCATCCTCCATAAGCTCTGCTCTTTCCTGCCTTGTCTCCTCCATGTCTGCCTCAAGCTTGTTGACAGACACCTGAATCTCAGTCAGCTTCACGTCCAGAGCGTGGATCTTGTCCTCGACAATCCTCTCTAGGCTCTCCTGAGATTGCTCAATGCTGGCCAGGCGTTGTTCAATCCTCTGGGTAGCTTCAAGAATTTGTTCTCCAAAGCTCTTTGGCTTAGCTGCTGCCGCTGCTGCCTCTTTGTCAGCTTTAGCCTTCTTTACAGCTTCGATTTTGGCTTGTCCTTCAACTGAGGTAGGATCCTCTTCATCCATCACAACTACGTTGTCCTCATGCTCTGGCTGCAGTGGCAAGTGCTTCCTATCCAACATGAATTTGCCCGTGCCAAACTTGGCGTTGATGAGCATCTGAATCTGCGGAGCAAACCCACACGACCTCTTCTGGTCAGCTGCAGTCCTCTTAATGGTCTCTACCATCAAGTCCATCACCTTGAAAGGTGCCTTCTCATCGAGAATGTGCAGCATGTTGATAGAATAGCCTCGAATCATGCGGTGGTCTCCAGACTTAGGCATCAATGTATGCCTCAGAATAGTGTTAGTGGTGGTCAGACCTGCCTGGAGATAGTACACTGAGCCAAGTTTCCATCCTTCCAAATCAGCAGCCGGGATCTCCTTGTACATGTTCTTCATGGAATCATGACTCTTCTTAGGAATCCCATAGACATCAATGTCGTCCTCTCTCTGCACTGGAGCGTTCAGAAGTTCTGCCCATTCTTCAACAGTCGAAGAAAACCTTTGACCTTCAGTCATCCAGGTGATCTTGCCATCAGGATAGAAGTGGGCTGTGGCATAGAACTGCATGATCATCTCGTCATTCCAGGCTGTCAGCTCTTGACCCACAAAATCATCAACTCCACATGCAGTAAAGCTCTCATGCACATGGGGAAAGAAGTCCCGGTGCTCTTCACTGTCAATATACTTCCAGTCAACATACCTGGTGTCAGCAACAATGGGCTTCTTATCCATCAGCACGGTCTCATAGAAATCCTGCTGCTCTCTGGTGTGGAATCTGGGGTCCACAACAGTCCTTCTCCTTACAGCATATGGATCAGACTGTCTCCATAGCCTGAGACCTTTGTCCTTCCTTGCCTTCATGTCCTCAGCTTGAGGATGAGCATCATTGTGGAGTGGCAACTTGGGACGGAGCTTAAGCAACACATGCTCTTCATCTGATTCAGACGGTGGCATCTCACCTTTGTTCTTCTCAGAAGCTGGAATGCTTCTGGTTGTTCTCTTGGGCTTGGCTGGAGCTACCTTGGCTTGAGCAGGCTTCTTGGGTTTAGAGGAGGCTTGAGCCCGAATAGCATCACCCATGAACTTAGCTTTCTGAGGAGGAGGCTGGGGTGCATCTTCTTCTTCTTCTTCTGCAGCATCAACTTGAGGTTCAGCATATACTACCCTCTTCCTTTTGGAAGTCTTCTTCTCCTTGCTTGGAGCAGGCTCTTCCAAGTTGAGCTTCTTTGCAACTGCTGACTGCTTCACTTTGCTTGTGCCTTTCCTTGACTGCTGCCCTTGGTGCTCTTTGGCAACCACATTCCTCTTTGGCTTGGAGGTAACTTCCTCAGCAACAAAGTCAGAGTCCTCATCATCAGAAGTTCTCCTCTTCCTGGTTCTGGTGGCTGCAGGAGGCAAACCACTAGGGGTGCTCCTCTCACCATCATCACTGGAGCTGCTAGCAGGACTTGTATCTGCCTCTGGAATTTCAGCAAACGGTGATTCAGACCTGTTCTGGCTGTCACTGACATCTGACATGGCTGAAAAACCTGTGAAAAGATAAGGTATAGGCAGAGTAGAAGAGTTATCACAACTGCAGAGGTTTTTGCAAAAAAATGAGTTCAAAACTTAGTTTTGAGTTTTCACAGAATGTATTTCGGTCAAACCGATTTCAAGTTTCGGTGCAACCGAAGTGTTCAACAGAAACCTACACACCACTTTCGGTCAGACCGAAATGGGTTTCGGTCCTACCGATAACTAAGGGTTTCACTGAAACTACGTTTCGGTCATTCCGATTGGCACAACTTGGTTAAACCGAATGATGCAATGCAATGGCCAGAGGCCAAATCGGTCATTCCGAGTTTCAAAATCGGCTTCACCGAGATGCATTCCGTGGAAACCTAAACCTAAGAATTTTCCTCGAAACTAGAAGATCTGAACTAATGTATAGGGAATATCTCAAACGTGGATTGAATCATGGCAAGCCTATCGTGCAAGAATCGGAAGGGGAGCACGAAAAGGGATCGGGACACACCCTAACTTGGTGGTGTCCCTCTACGGCGGCAACAGTGGAGATGATTACCGTTGACGGCGGCGGAGACCTGCGGCGAGGGTGCACAGGCGACGACGGCGACGATCCGTAGACCAGGGCGACGGCAGCAGGGGTCTTGGGGGCGAACGGTTTGAAGAATTGAATCGCGCGCAGCCCTCAGGTATATATAACCCCATGCTGTCGGTGGGACCGAGTTGAAAAACTCGGTGTCACCGAGATGTATAACTGCTGTGCAGTTACGCATATCGGTCAGACCGAGAGTTTGAACTCGGTTTCACCGAGATGAAACCTAGATCAGTCTAAGCATTTCGGTTGGACCGAGATTGAGAAGCCGGTCAGACCGAAATAGACTTAGAAGGTTTTGGAAGTTAGCCTTAGACGAATCGGTGGTTCCGAGTGCTCCTCACTCGGACTGTCCGAAAAAGACTTGTTCAAAGTTGTGATATGAGCATGAATAGAATTTGAGACAAGAGAGCATAGATAGCTAGGGAAGGTGCTTAGGCATTCTTGTCCATCCATTTGGCCAGAAAAAGAAAACAAAACAATCAAAACAACAAATGGATGTCCTTGAATGGATAAAATCATGCATTCAACATGCTCACACAATAAGATAGCAACTGAAATATGTGTCAAACATGCACAACCAACACTCTAGCTACTAGCACACAATTTGTCGATGACTAGGTCATCTATATATGAGTATATTGACTTAGGAGCCAAATGAGAACATTTGATCATAGGTCATACTCATCGTTTAATCACAAGTGGGGTTACCACTTTTACATAAAGCATTTATGTGTTCACATCATTTGGAGATGCTTTAGCTCATTTTTAGTGCAAAGCTCCCCCTAGATGTGAGAACCCCTTTCAAAGGGTCAAACTAACCTTGGGTTGTCGTAGAAGACTTCATGTAGATGTTGAAGATGTGGATGCTCAATGTTGATGTAGATCATCAAGAGTTGGGAGCTATCCTTTGGATTAGGGCACTTTCAATACCTACATGGGTTAGTCCCACAAGGAACAAACAAGAATATCCATAGACATAGAGTGAAGTACACAAAAGATGATGTCCATGAAAGCAATGATTACGTTGTCCCTTGACTTACCAACAAGAGGGTTTGTGACTCCATGAACTAGTGCATGATGTGGAAGTTGATTGCACAAGTTCTTGCCAAAATGAATATGAGTGAAGTTTGTTGGCGGAGTCACCCTCAAGAACCTACTAGTTCTTCTTCTTTGGGATCCACATCATCTTGATGGGAATCCTTGGTGTTGTAGTTGAGCTTGACGAAGTAGAACTTGATGTGTCCTTGGGAACCCACTTGACCATGGCTTGAGGTGCTTCAATGAATGCATCAATCTCCTCTTGAAGCTTGTCCTTGGCCTTTAGCTTGTGGTCTTGTGGTGGAAGGTCATCTTGAGCTTGTTCCACATTGGAAGAAGTAGGATCATACTTCTCCTTTTGTGAAACAAACTGTGGAGTAGGGTATTGACCTTCTTCCCACTCAACACCTTCGGCGTTGAACTTTCGCTCAAAACCAATCCCTTGATTCTTCCGGTGTCTTCCTTGTTTGCGAACAATCTCCTCAAAGTTCTTGCTTCCGGCAAGACTCTTGTAGACACCTTTCTCTATGATTTCCTTCAATAAGCTATTTTCTTGCTCAAGTGTAACTTGGCTTGAAACATTGTTAGTGGAATCAAGAGAACTACTAGAAGTAACAACATTTGATTTAACATTGTCATTGTTACTACTAGAGGAAGAATTTTTCTTATGTTTGTCATGCTTAGTCTTAATATGTGGCAAGAAATTAGACAAGAGAAGTCGTTTGGCAAGATATGAAGAACTCTTCTTTCGAAGATCGTCATTGATCGCTTTTAGAAACTCATGTTCTTGCTCTAGAGTGAGCTTCTCGAAGCGTAGCTTCTCATGAGATCTTAGGAGCTCTCTATGATCTTCTTGAGTTGTTTCATGAGCTAACTTAAGAGTGTTTAGTTCTTTAGTTAGACGCTCAATCTCCTTCATAGCATTGTCATTCGACTCTTCTCGACTATAAAGACTACTAGCATTTTCATCATTACTAAGCTCACTAGATTTATCATGCAAGAGCTCATCTTCACCAAGCAAGTCATCCTCATCACTATCAAAGTCAATGAATTCAGGGTGTGTTACCTTGGGGCCTTTAGCCATGAAGCATCTTCCAATTCCCTCATTTGGTGAATCAAATAAGTCGTAGGAGTTGGAGTTGGAGGATACTAGTGCAAGTCCGGCAACACCTTCATCTTGACTATAGTCGGAGTCGGAGTGATAGCTT
Source organism: Secale cereale (assembly GCA_902687465.1). NCBI lineage: Eukaryota > Viridiplantae > Streptophyta > Magnoliopsida > Poales > Poaceae > Secale > Secale cereale. The sequence continues at coordinate 416,403,199 of LR738713.1, forward strand.
CCATCGGATTGATTGTCAGAGTCGGAGCCGGAGACCCATTCACCAACATGAGCTTGATGTCTTATTCTTGTGTAGCTCCTTGATGACTTGTCTTTCCTCTCCGAATCCTTGCTTCTCCGAGAGGGTCTTCGTTCATAACGATCATCTCTGCTCCTTCTCTCTCTCCGAGGTGACTCATCTCTTACTCTTCTTCTTGGAGATTCTTCTCTTCTCTTGTGGGGAGCCGTACACTCATTTGAGAAGTGTCCGGGTCTTCCACAATTGTAGCAGTTTCGATCACGGCTAGAAGATCTCTTTTCATCATATGATCTAGACTTTGAGCTTCTTTCTTTGCCTCTATTCTTGTAGAACTTGTTGAAGTTCTTGACCATTAGGCTTATCTCTTCATTGGAAATTAGCTTGTCACTTGAGGTAGTAGGAGCATCACTTTTAGCTTTGTAAGCACCACTTGACTTGTTGTGAAGCTCTTCCTTATCCTTAAGTGTCATCTCATGAGTAACAATTCTTCCAATGACTTCAGTTGGCTTGAGAGTCTTGTAGTTTGGCATCATTTGGATCAAAGTGCACACGGTGTCATACTTTCCATCCAAAGCTCTGAGAATCTTCTTAATGATGAATCGGTCGGTCATTTCTTCACTTCCTAAGCCAGCAATCTCATTTGTGATGAGAGCAAGCCTAGAGTACATTTCAGCGACTCCTTCACCATCCTTCATCTTGAACTTGTCAAGTTGACCTTGAAGAATATCTAGCTTTGATTCCTTCACAGATTCAGTACCTTCGTGCATTTCAACCAAAGTATCCCAAATCTCTTTAGCATTCTCAAGACGGCTGATTTTGTTGAACTCTTCGGGACACAAAGCATTGAAGAGAATGTCACAAGCTTGAGCATTGTTTTGCAACATCCGCAACTCTTCGGGTGTAGCTTCGCGATCCGGAACTTTTCCTTCTTCAAAGAAATCACCTTGCATGCCAACACAAATAATGCCCCATGCGGCTGGGTTATGACCAAGAATATGCATTTTCATTTTATGCTTCCAACTAGCACAATTTGTACCATCAAAGTAAGGACCTCTACGATAATTACCCTCACTAGACGCCATACTCTCCTAGGTTGTGAAACCAAGCTTATGGAGTCCAATGCAATGGAAACCAAGGCAATGGAGACCAAAGCTCTGATACCACTTGTAGGATCGAAAGTAGGTCTAGAGGGGGGGTGATTAGACTACTTGACAATATAAAAAATCTGCCTTTAGATCATGCAATGTTTTTGGCAGTTTCACAATTAAGATCAACACAAGTATCACCCTACACATGCAATTCTAGAGTATAAGCAGCGGAAAGTAAATTGCACATGTAAAAGAGAGGTGGAGAAGATCAAACGCAGTTTGGTGACACGAAGATTTTTGTCGTGGTTCCGATAGGTGGTGCTATCGTACATCCACGTTGATGGAGACTTCAACCCACGGAGGGTAACGGCTGCGCGAGTCCACAGAGGGCTCCACCCACGAAGGGTCCACGAAGAAGCAACCTTGTCTATTCCATCATGGCCTACGCCCACGGAGGACTAGCCTTACTCGGGGTAGATCTTCACGAAGTAGGCGATCTCCTTGCCCTTACAAACTTCTTGGTTCAACTCCACATCTCAAAGACGGAGGCTCCCAAGCGACACCTAACCAATCTAGGAGGCACCACCCTCCAAAAGGTAATAGACGGTGTTGATGATGATGAATTCCTTGCTCTTGTGCTTCAAATGATAATCTCCCCAACACTCAACTCTCCTCACTGATATGGCTGTGGTGGAAGAAAGGTTTGAGTGGAAAGCAACTTGGGAAGGCTAGAAATCAAGTTTCATATGGTAGGAATGGAATGGCTTGATCTCAACACAAGGGTAGGTGGTTCACTTCTCAGAAAGTGTATGGTAGGAGTGGTAGACTTTCTGATGGCTCTCTCCACGAATGAAGAGGGGGTGGAGGGGTATATATAGCCTCCACACAAAATCCAACCGTTACACACACATTTGACCAATCTCGGTGAGACCGAAGTTAAAACTCGGTCAGACCGAAAGTTCAAATATAGTGAACGTTGGGATTTTCGGTGGGACCGAAAATACCATCTCGGTGTGTCCGAAGTGAGTCAAAGGTTGGAGCTTGCCATCTCGGTGAGACCGAAAGTAACAACTCGGATATTCCGAAGTGATGTCAATTGGTTATAGAAGGTTGGCAGTCCATTTTCGGTGAGACCGAAACTCAAAATCGGATGGACCGAGAAATTAGGGTTTGGAGGAATAACTGAGGTGGTTCATCTCGGTGGGACTGAGTTTGCAGAATCGGTTTGTCCGAGATTACTTATGAGTGTGTTAAGTAGTGAAGAGTGCTGATAGTTGAGGGAGCTAGATCACCAAGCACTTGAGCAACTAGATCATTAACACAACCTCATCCCCTTTTAATAGTATTGGCTTTTCCTATGGACTCAATGTGATCTTTGATCACTAAACCAAAAATAGAGTCTTGAGCTTTTGCCAATGCTTGTCTTAGCATTTTGAGGGGTCCACTTCTTCAGACATTTCCATACCCATATCATCGAACTTTTTTGAAATGATTCTCAAGTAAATATTAGTTCAATGATATATATGTTGTTATTAATTACCAAAACCACCCGGGGATTAGTTGCACTTTCAATCTCCCCCTTTTTGGTAATTGATGACAACATATAGATCAAAGCTTCGACAAAGGATATAATCAAAGAATAATATCGTCGCTTTGAGAAGTATGTGATAAACAAGAGCTCCCCCTAAATTTGTGCATTATTTAAAATTTGCGTTTGAATGCAAATGCACAATCGATTAGGATTATGGGTCACTCTTCCATGTCACATACATCTTGGTGGAGCGCACAAAATGATAAGAATGAATAACATGCACTCAATCACCAAGACAAGAGTAAATAGCCATACAATAAGGAATAGCATATGATAAGCAATAAGCACACATTAAAGCATAGTATGACTAAGCACTCATTAAGATAGCATCAAACGTAGTAGCAAGCACACTTAAAGTTTCAGGAACCAAAAGAAACCAATGTATCTCAAAGAAAACCGGCAAAAGAACGAAAGACGAAAGAGCACTCTCTCTCTCGAAGCCCTATGATCTATAACAATTTCTCCCCCTTTGGCAACAAGTTACCAAAAAGTTCGAAAAGGTATAGAGCTAAACGTCACTGCGGGCTCTGCTGGCGGCTCCCGTCTGGGTAGATGTCGGTGTAGAGATAGCGGCATCGACGAAGACTTCTGCTGATGTCTGCGGTGGAGGAGTGGATGCTGGAGCTGGAGCAACTGCTGGAGCTGTAGCTGGTGCTGAAGTGGTAGCCCTGGAGTCTGTCACTGGGATAGCTGCAGATCTGGATCCTCTGGGAACCTGAGCAGTCTGGCGATGAGAGTCCTGGACTAGATCATCCTCCATAAGCTCTGCTCTTTCCTGCCTTGTCTCCTCCATGTCTGCCTCAAGCTTGTTGACAGACACCTGAATCTCAGTCAGCTTCACGTCCAGAGCGTGGATCTTGTCCTCGACAATCCTCTCTAGGCTCTCCTGAGATTGCTCAATGCTGGCCAGGCGTTGTTCAATCCTCTGGGTAGCTTCAAGAATTTGTTCTCCAAAGCTCTTTGGCTTAGCTGCTGCCGCTGCTGCCTCTTTGTCAGCTTTAGCCTTCTTTACAGCTTCGATTTTGGCTTGTCCTTCAACTGAGGTAGGATCCTCTTCATCCATCACAACTACGTTGTCCTCATGCTCTGGCTGCAGTGGCAAGTGCTTCCTATCCAACATGAATTTGCCCGTGCCAAACTTGGTGTTGATGAGCATCTGAATCTGCGGAGCAAACCCACACGACCTCTTCTGGTCAGCTGCAGTCCTCTTAATGGTCTCTACCATCAAGTCCATCACCTTGAAAGGTGCCTTCTCATCGAGAATGTGCAGCATGTTGATAGAATAGCCTCGAATCATGCGGTGGTCTCCAGACTTAGGCATCAATGTATGCCTCAGAATAGTGTTAGTGGTGGTCAGACCTGCCTGGAGATAGTACACTGAGCCAAGTTTCCATCCTTCCAAATCAGCAGCCGGGATCTCCTTGTACATGTTCTTCATGGAATCATGACTCTTCTTAGGAATCCCATAGACATCAATGTCGTCCTCTCTCTGCACTGGAGCGTTCAGAAGTTCTGCCCATTCTTCAACAGTCGAAGAAAACCTTTGACCTTCAGTCATCCAGGTGATCTTGCCATCAGGATAGAAGTGGGCTGTGGCATAGAACTGCATGATCATCTCGTCATTCCAGGCTGTCAGCTCTTGACCCACAAAATCATCAACTCCACATGCAGTAAAGCTCTCATGCACATGGGGAAAGAAGTCCCGGTGCTCTTCACTGTCAATATACTTCCAGTCAACATACCTGGTGTCAGCAACAATGGGCTTCTTATCCATCAGCACGGTCTCATAGAAATCCTGCTGCTCTCTGGTGTGGAATCTGGGGTCCACAACAGTCCTTCTCCTTACAGCATATGGATCAGACTGTCTCCATAGCCTGAGACCTTTGTCCTTCCTTGCCTTCATGTCCTCAGCTTGAGGATGAGCATCATTGTGGAGTGGCAACTTGGGACGGAGCTTAAGCAACACATGCTCTTCATCTGATTCAGACGGTGGCATCTCACCTTTGTTCTTCTCAGAAGCTGGAATGCTTCTGGTTGTTCTCTTGGGCTTGGCTGGAGCTACCTTGGCTTGAGCAGGCTTCTTGGGTTTAGAGGAGGCTTGAGCCCGAATAGCATCACCCATGAACTTAGCTTTCTGAGGAGGAGGCTGGGGTGCATCTTCTTCTTCTTCTTCTGCAGCATCAACTTGAGGTTCAGCATATACTACCCTCTTCCTTTTGGAAGTCTTCTTCTCCTTGCTTGGAGCAGGCTCTTCCAAGTTGAGCTTCTTTGCAACTGCTGACTGCTTCACTTTGCTTGTGCCTTTCCTTGACTGCTGCCCTTGGTGCTCTTTGGCAACCACATTCCTCTTTGGCTTGGAGGTAACTTCCTCAGCAACAAAGTCAGAGTCCTCATCATCAGAAGTTCTCCTCTTCCTGGTTCTGGTGGCTGCAGGAGGCAAACCACTAGGGGTGCTCCTCTCACCATCATCACTGGAGCTGCTAGCAGGACTTGTATCTGCCTCTGGAATTTCAGCAAACGGTGATTCAGACCTGTTCTGGCTGTCACTGACATCTGACATGGCTGAAAAACCTGTGAAAAGATAAGGTATAGGCAGAGTAGAAGAGTTATCACAACTGCAGAGGTTTTTGCAAAAAAATGAGTTCAAAACTTAGTTTTGAGTTTTCACAGAATGTATTTCGGTCAAACCGATTTCAAGTTTCGGTGCAACCGAAGTGTTCAACAGAAACCTACACACCACTTTCGGTCAGACCGAAATGGGTTTCGGTCCTACCGATAACTAAGGGTTTCACTGAAACTACGTTTCGGTCATTCCGATTGGCACAACTTGGTTAAACCGAATGATGCAGTGCAATGGCCAGAGGCCAAATCGGTCATTCCGAGTTTCAAAATCGGCTTCACCGAGATGCATTCCGTGGAAACCTAAACCTAAGAATTTTCCTCGAAACTAGAAGATCTGAACTAATGTATAGGGAATATCTCAAACGTGGATTGAATCATGGCAAGCCTATCGTGCAAGAATCGGAAGGGGAGCACGAAAAGGGATCGGGACACACCCTAACTTGGTGGTGTCCCTCTACGGCGGCAACGGTGGAGATGATTACCGTTGACGGCGACGGAGACCTGCGGCGAGGGCGCACAGGCGACGACGGCGACGATCCGTAGACCAGGGCGACGGCAGCAGGGGTCTTGGGGGCGAACAGTTTGAAGAATTGAATCGCGCGCAGCCCTCAGGTATATATAACCCCATGCTGTCGGTGGGACCGAGTTGAAAAACTCGGTGTCACCGAGATGTATAACTGCTGTGCAGTTACGCATATCGGTCAGACCGAGAGTTTGAACTCGGTTTCACCGAGATGAAACCTAGATCAGTCTAAGCGTTTCGGTTGGACCGAGATTGAGAAGCCGGTCAGACCGAAATAGACTTAGAAGGTTTTGGAAGTTAGCCTTAGACGAATCGGTGGTTCCGAGTGCTCCTCACTCGGACTGTCCGAAAAAGACTTGTTCAAAGTTGTGATATGAGCATGAATAGAATTTGAGACAAGAGAGCATAGATAGCTAGGGAAGGTGCTTAGGCATTCTTGTCCATCCATTTGGCCAGAAAAAGAAAACAAAACAATCAAAACAACAAATGGATGTCCTTGAATGGATAAAATCATGCATTCAACATGCTCACACAATAAGATAGAAACTGAAATATGTGTCAAACATGCACAACCAACACTCTAGCTACTAGCACACAATTTGTCGATGACTAGGTCATCTATATATGAGTATATTGACTTAGGAGCCAAATGAGAACATTTGATCATAGGTCATACTCATCGTTTAATCACAAGTGGGGTTACCACTTTTACATAAAGCATTTATGTGTTCACATCATTTGGAGATGCTTTAGCTCATTTTACATAAAGCGTGCGATAAGGGCGCTCCAGAGCGCGCTACAGTGCGCCAACGCACTGTAGCTTCGCCCAATCGCTGGCCCCCGACAGCCTCGGGCTTCCCCCTCGCGCCTCTCAACGTGCCTCGACGTCCGCAACCTCCATCGGTGCTATCCCCCTCTTCCTGCGCCCTCCAGTGGCCGTCGCCACAGGCGCACCGGCCGCCCGCAACGCCCACTCCTCGGGCCCCCCCCGAGCTCCCCGCTCAGCACCAACAGCCTCACCACAACTCCCTTAGTCCCCTAGCACCACCCATTCTTCCCCAGAAAGCTCCAGTGCTCGGGATCGACCGGAGCTCCGCCGCGTCGGGCCGTCGATGATCTCGCAGTATGGGCCTCCTCCGCCCTTCTTTTTGCCCGATCTAGAACCACCGTGCACCACTGATTCTTTCCCCTCGCTTTCCCCTCTCTGTTGCAGTCGGAAACGGCCGGAGCGACGACCTCCCGAAGCTCCTCCGCCGTCCCACCTCGCCGCCGGTGAACCCGACCTCCCCGGCGTGCCGCACCACCACCACTACCTCCGCAACCCGACGCTGAGTCCGTTCCTGCCCTCCGTTGCCGTCGCCGTGGCCGGAATCCTCGCCGGTGAGCTCGCCGTCGCCGTGGCCGTGAGGTTGGAGATGACAGGCGGGCCCCGCCTGTCATCCTCACCCCTCTCCCCCTCCTCTCACAGCCGCTGACCGCCGGGCCCCGCCCGTCAGGTCTGAAAACCTGACGTGCGCACGCTGGCACCCGTGCGGCTGGGCTGGATGCCCTCGGCCGTGCACTGTGGCCCCTCTGGCCCAGTTGCACAGGGCTCTTTCTTCTTTTCTTTTCTGTAATGATTTCAAACATTTTTACAGAAATGAATATTGGTCCAAATGAAATAATTCCAACTCCTAAATTCTTGTAATATTCCAACCTATTTAATGGTGTCACTTTCACACCCATCCAGGAAACTTTTCTGTTCTGTTCAAATTTAAATTCAAATTTGAGCAATAAAACTCATGTTCTAAAATTCCTAGATTCCATTCTGTTACTCCAAACCTCCAACTAAGAATTTTCCCCATCTTAGAAATCCCTCTAGTATTTAACAAAAATGAGTTGACATTTTTCTGAGCACTTTGATTTTTCTGTTTTATTTGTGGTCTTATTTTCCCGTTGTTATTATGCGACGTATAGATACCGTATTTGACGAAGTTGCTGAAGAAGGAGAAGGAGAAGGATTTGAAGACTTTGAAGACCAAGCCAATCCAGGCAAGCAGCCCCTTGACCATGATACACTTGTTCTCGGAACCCGTTTGTTTCCGATGCATGATGATAGGGTTACGATGGTGACCTAGTTGAAACCACCACATGATGCATGCTTTACTCTTGATCTTGCTATGTGCTAGATGACATGCAAATAGTTAGTGATGATGCTTAGTGATGCATGTGTGATTTTGAACCTTCGTGGTTAAAATCTTTGCATGGACCCATCGGGTGCCCCTAATGCCCGAGGGTGATGTTGAGTTAGGTCATCACTTAAGGAAGAAGTGATGTGCCAGTAAATCTTGTGCATGGGTGAAATAATGGATTAGATTTATGTGTCACTACCGTCCCAACCAAACATGTGCAACCACACTACCCCTTATGGGACGGGGCTTTATTGATTACTTAGGTCGATACTAGCATGGTGCCCGCATCACTAGTGACGGGAAGACTTGAGGTCTTTCCCGGGACGGGGTCGTGCTTGGATAGACGACCATGACTATTTTCACAGGGCACCGGACACACCGTCGGTCCCTTCGGGTACGCGTGACATTGAAATTAGGGCAAGTCCCGTGATCTATTGTTGTACCCGAGGGCCGTGTACCAACGAGTGGACTCTATGTTAGTGTCGTCTAAGGAAAGATAATGACCGGGTGCTTACCCCGGGTACTTGAGGTACCACGGGTCGTGGATGACACGGAAGTTCCCCGGATCTTGTGGGTAAAGTGCGCAACCTCTGCAGAGTGTAAAACTATTCGAATAGCCGTGTCCACGGTCATGGACAGTTGGGTGGTGCTACTTAAACTATGTCCAGAATTTTACTTCATCGGTGAAAGTATGTGTGTGATGAGTCAAGGTGGTGACTTGACTCGATGAGTTGAATCATATTCATGTTGATATCGGTAACCTGTCTTCGAGGTTACACGAGTTTATTGATGCATAAACTTGATGATAGAATATTTATTCTAGCCCATTGCTAGATTGTTCATTATTGTTCAATTGCATTGTTACTTTGAACCACATCATGGGTTGCTTGCGAGTACATTCAAAGTACTCATTGGCTTGCCACTGGATATTTAATTGGCCAGGCATGGAGGAACAGGAATATGATGAAGAGTTCTTTGGAGACGAACATGCGAACTAGGACGCTATCCCAGTCAGAATGCCTGTAGGGTTAAGGCAGATGGCATGGGTTCTACCTATCACCGAAGACTTCCGCTATTTGAGTTATTTGCTATTCAGCCCTTGAGGCTTTATCTATGTAAGACTTGGCCATAATGGCCATAATTTGTGTAAGACGATATGTATGGATGTAAGACTCTTGTTATTCAGCTTCTGAGTGTTCAGTGAGCATTGATCTCTGGGATCACTGTACACGTGCATTCGGTGATCTCGACTTCTAAGTCGGGGTCCCCACAGAGCTGGTATCAGAGCCATCCTGACTGTAGGAAGCCTTAGTTAGCATGGGCGTTAGTTAGATGAGACCCTTTTTCAAAAACCTTCTGAACCTCTCTTCTTTTCTAAACCTGAGATTTCATCAGCTTATTAACCCCTCCTATTCCGCCGGTGTAGATGGCCGCTGTACCCGAAGAGCACCTGACCACTGTGTTTCCCTTGCTTCTCGAGGATAGCCTCCAGGAGTGTCAGTTCCACCAAGCACCCATCCTCACCTACCTTGAGCATTGGGTTAGCGACACTGAGGTGGAGTACCATGTGGAAGTGATCGTGAAGGCAAACGATCCTCCCACAAGTTGGTTATTCGAGGGACCCCAGATGGAAACACTACCTCTCACTGTCGAGGCTGCTGCACTCAAGGCACTAACCCGTCTCCGCGAGCTTCTTCCGGAGATGGCAGCCAAGATGACAACTCGCTTCTTACCTTACCGGAAGGAAGGTGAAGAAGAAAGCAGCGCACTAGCCCCTCCACTGATGGAAGGACTCTCGCTTCGGTTCCAGACCTACTTCAGTCTATGTGCCGATAGCTTGGCACAAGACTTGGCCTCGGAATCGATGAAGCTTCGAGAAGAACTTCACAAGACCAAGGCACTTCTTCGTCGAGCTCAAGAGAAGGCAAATAGGATCAAGAAGGAAGGAGCACCTTCTGGACAGTCCGCTATCGCATATCGAGGCGGAAGGCCCTCCGAAGATGTATCTTCCAAGAATGAAGAACCACCTCGGCGACGCCGGATGACGGCAAGGGAATATCGCAAGCTTTTCCCTGCACCACCGATGAAGCACCGTCGTATCCAACTCCTCCACTCCCCCACACCCTCAAGTGACAAGGGGGCCCAGACAGATGAAGACAAGGAGGAAGACCCAGAAGAGCCGGAATACGCGACCGAGCATTCCGCCGCTTAGGCATTATTCGCTACTCGAATATGCCAGATGTGACCTCTACGGTAGGATAGGTCGTGTAACCCCTATGCGCAGTCGAGTCCTTGTATGGTTCATATGAAACCATCTAGTGTTTGCTTTTGTTGTGTCTGGATGTATGTCGTATTCTTCCTTCGGGAATGTGTAAATGACTACATCACCCATTTGGATTTTAATGAATGTGTTTGGCCTTTCGGCCCTTGCATGATTTGATTAGTGTCACACCCACCCCCTTACTAGGCACCCATCTATCTTGCTTTCCCTCTTCCAAGTCATGAGACCTTTTACCGCTCCAACAGGATGCCTGTTGTAACTCGTACTGGTACCTCTACCCAGCAACCTGAAGCCGGAGCATCCGCTCAGTCAGAGGCAGACCGCGACCAAACCAACGACCAAGCTCCACCACCACCACCTCCTCCGAACATGGACATGGCTCAGCTTCTCCAAGCTTTCCGAGAGGAACGCCAAGCCAACACTGCGGCCCTCCAGCTGATTGCTCAAGCTGTCACCAACAACCGCCAGCCGGCGGGGAATGGCAATGGACGTTCCACGTTGGCAGAGTTCAAGAAGCATGCACCGCCAACCTTTATCGAGACTGCTGAACCCCTGGATGCAGACGACTGGATCCGCTCCATTGAGGAAATACTGGAGCTAGTCGGATGCACCGAAGACCGCGAGAAGGTGGCTTATGCAGCCCACTGCCTCGGGGGGACTGCTAGAGCTTGGTGGGATGGATTCAAGGTCATGCATGCTGAACAAGACATCACTTGGGTCAACTTCAAGGCAGAATTCCGCAAGGCCCACATTCCTTCCGGAATCATGGCTATCAAAAAGCGTGAGTTCCGAGCCCTGAAGCAAGGAAGTGGCACTGTCAAGGAGTACATGCAGAAGTTCAGTGTTTTGTCAAGGTATGCCCCTGAAGATGTCAGCACTGATGCTGCAAAAAGGGAGCGCTTCATGGAAGGCCTCAATCAGACTCTGCAATACTCGCTTGTCGTGTGCGACTGCCCATCCTTCCCTGACCTGGTAAACAAGGCACTTATGCTTGAAGACAAGCGGCGTGCTTTGGAAGACACTCGCAAGCGCAAGTTGGTCAGTAAGGGAAGTTCCAGCAACCAGAAGCCTCGTCCGTGGCAGTCAGCCCCGGCCATGCCAACCTATCAGCAACCAAGAGCTCCTACACCTCGCACCAACCCTCAGCCTCAGCAGTATGCCAACCCAAGGCCAGCTTTCAACCCCAATACTAATGGTGGCAACAAGATCAACAATCCAAACCAAGTCACTTGGTTTGGATGTGGTCAGTCTGGACACATCTCAAGGGTGTGCCCCAACAAGAAGCCTGATGCCCCGCGCCCCAATGCGCAGAACCAGGGACAAGGCCGCGGGATGCCACCAAGGAACCCAGCTCCTCGCAATCCACCTAACCATGGGAAGGGGAGTGTGAATCACGTCACTGCTGAAGAAGCCCAGGAAGACCCGGACGTCGTGCTGGGTACGTTCCTTGTCAACTCAGCACCTGCAACTGTCTTGTTTGATTCTGGAGCAACGCATTCATTTGTCACTCAAAGATTTGCATTAGAAAGTGGCATGACCCCTACACCCCTGAATAACCCTATGGTGGTACAAACCCCCGGAGCCGAGATGAGAGCCAAGATAGGCTGCAAAGGAGTCGGTATTACCATTAACGGTGTAGATTTCCTAGCAGACCTTATCATCCTGAAATCACAAGGCTTGGATGTGATCCTAGGGATGGATTAGCTTAGTAAGCACCAAGGCTTGTTAGACTGTGCCAATCGGACAGTCACTGTGACCAATGACCAGGGAGTCGAAGTCAAGTTTGCTTCCAACTCCTCTTCCGCTCAAGCCGCTCAAGTCAACTGTCTGTCTGAAGCTGGGCCAGAGCAAGTACCGGTGGTATGTGAGTATCCTGATGTCTTTCCGGATGAACTACCGGGAATGCCCCCTGACCGTGACATTGAGTTCATCATCGAGCTCGTGCCCGGAGCAGGACCCATCTATAAGAAGCCTTATAGAATGGGGACGGAATAATTAGCTGAGTTGAAGAAGCAGCTGGAAGAGCAGCTGAGGAAGGGATTTATCCGCCCAAGTGCCTCCCCTTGGGGATCTCCCGTTCTGTTTGTGGCAAAGAGGGACGGTACCATCCACTCATGCATTGACTATCGTTCCCTCAATGAAGTTACAATCAAGAACAAATATCCACTTCCCAAGATTGAAGATCTGTTTGATCAGCTCAGCGGAGCCAAGGTGTTCTCCAAGATCGACCTCAGATCTGGGTACTACCAGCTGAAGATCAGACCCCAAGATATTCCGAAGACGGCATTCGTAACCAGATATGGCCTGTACGAGTGCACGGTCATGTCCTTTGGGTTAACCAATGCCCCGGCCTACTTCATGTATCTCATGAATAAAGTCTTCATGGAATATTTGGACAAGTTCGTTGTCGTCTTCATCGATGACATTCTTGTCTTCTCGAAGTCGGAGGAAGAGCACGAGCAGCATCTGAGGATGGTCCTAGACAAGCTTCGTGAGCACCAACTGTATGCCAAATTCAGCAAGTGTGAGTTCTGGCTGCATAAAGTTGGATTCTTAGGTCATGTCTTGAGCGAAGAAGGATTATCAGTTGATCCCGCGAAGATCGAAGCTGTGACCCAATGGCAATCTCCAACGACCGTCAAGGAAGTCAGAAGCTTCCTCGGACTCGCGGGCTATTACCGCAAATTCGTGGAAGGATTCTCTAGCATTGCACGACCAATGACTCAGCTCCTCAAGAAGGACAAGAAGTTCGAGTGGACGCCAAAATGCGAAGAAAGCTTCCAAGAGCTCAAGAAGAGATTGACCACCGCCCCAGTTCTGGCAACACCTGATATTCACAAGGAGTTCGTGATATATTGTGATGCCTCTCGAACCGGATTGGGAAGCGTTCTGATGCAAGAAGGCCGAGTCATAGCATATCTCTCCAGGCAGCTACGCCCCCATGAGGAGAACTACGCTACTCACGATCTTGAGTTAGCGGCAGTAGTTCATGCCTTGAAGACATGGCGGCATTACCTCCTAGGGAAACGGTGTGAGATCTACACAGACCACAAAAGTCTGAAGTACATTTTCACCCAAAAGGAATTGAACATGAGGCAGCGGAGATGGTTGGAACTCATCAAAGATTATGACCTCAGTGTTCAATATCACCCCGGGAAGGCTAACATGGTGGCCGATGCCTTAAGCAGGAAGGCTTGCTCTTTGAATGCCGTTATTCAAGAAAGGCAGCCAGCCTTGTTTAAGGAGCTCGAACAATTCAGTTTGGAATTGGTCACCCCTGGATTTCTGGATCATTTGGAAGTCAAACCGACCCTGGTGGAAGAAGTCAAGAAGACACAAGATGGACACGCAAGCATTGAAGGCATCAAGAAGAATATGAAGCTGGGCAAGGCCCCAGGATTCTCCGAAGATGAGCACGGGATTGTTTGGTACAAAGGTCGTATCTGCGTACCAAACAACACAGAGCTGAAGAACCTGATTCTGCAAGAAGCCCACGACACTCCGTATTCCATCCACCCCGGAGGAACCAAGATGTACCAAGACTTGAAGGCACGATTCTGGTGGCACGGGATGAAAAGAGAGATTGCAACCTATGTTGCAAAGTGTGATGTGTGCCAAAGGGTCAAGGCTGAATATCAGCGACCTGCTGGATTGCTTCAACCACTCAAAGTTCCTGAGTGGAAGTGGGATAAAGTCGGAATGGACTTCATCACTGGATTACCAAGGTCGAATAAAGGACATGACTCCATCTGGGTCATAATCAATCATTTGACCAAGGTGGCCCATTTCATTCCTGTCAAGACCACTTATGATGGCAACCGGCTGGCAGCTCTCTACATCGACAGAATCGTAAGTCTTCACGGCGTTCCCAAGGAGATTGTGTCAGATCGAGGAACCCAGTTCACCTCGAGGTTCTGGAAGAAGTTCCAAGAAGCCTTGGGAACCAAGTTATCTTTCAGCACGGCTTTCCACCCACAGACTGGAGGTCAGACAGAATGAGTCAATCAGATTCTCGAAGACATGCTCCGAGCCTGTGTCCTGGCATATGGAGCCAAGTGGGAAGATTGTCTCCCTTTTGCCGAGTTCTCCTATAACAACATTTACCAGTCGAGCCTTCAGATGGCACCATTTGAGGTGTTGTACGGACGCAGATGCCGCACACCCCTCAACTGGTCAGAGACTGGAGAAGGACTAGTCTTTGGACCGGATATTCTCCGCGCAGCAGAAGAGCAAGTCCAACTAGTCAGAGAGCGTTTGAAGGCAGCCAAGTCAAGGCAAAAGAGCTATGCTGACACTCACCGTCGGGACATGAGTTTCCATGTCGGGGACCATGTGTACCTGCGGGTAACTCCTCTGAAGGGAACCAAGCGTTTCCACGTCAAGGGGAAGCTCGCACCAAGGTTCATTGGACCCTTTGAGATCACTGCCCGACGAGGAGAAGTGGCTTACCAGTTGGAACTACCATCTGAGTTATCCGATGTGCACAATGTATTCCATGTGTCACAACTCCGGAAATGTCTCCAAGTTCCAGACAAGCCCAATCTCTACAAGGATGTTGATCACCAAGCCATTGATCTGCAGCCTGATTTGACCTACCGCGAGAAGCCCATTCGCATTCTGGACGAAGCAGAACGACGGACGCGAAGCCACACCATCAAGTACTTCAAGGTCCAGTGGAGCAACCACACCGAAGCAGAAGCAACCTGGGAACGTGAAGACTATCTTAGATCCGAGTTTCCCGATCTCTTTTAAGACCTAGTTTAGGAATCTCGGGGACGAGATTCTTGTAAGGGGGGTAGGTCTGTCACACCCTGCATTTTGTAACATGTTATTTGCATCAATGAAGCATGAAAATTTGGACCAGCAATTTTTTTTGGCATCATGTGGCTTTTATTTGGAGTTGAGTTTTCTTCATGTGCTTTTTCATGTGCTCATTAAAGTCAACTATTACCTCTTGTAGAATTCATCTCCATACCCAAAACTTCTGCCCAATGATCATGCCAAGTGTTATATAATAGTATAGTATTTTCTTACAAAATTAATTTGGCCAAAATGTATTTTATAAATTTAGTTTTCCAAAAACCCCTGAATTGAGATTTGCACTGCAACTGCTTGATTTAGGGTGAGAAAATTATTGCAAAAGGTACTTTTGAAACCTAGTAGTCATAGGACTCCCAGAAACCACAAAAGTATAATTTTAAAAGTTATTTTCCTATTTTATTTAAAAGCTTTTTCTTAAGGCCAGAAATGGTCTTTAATAGGGAAAAATTATTTAACTTCAAAAATATTTGCCAAAATTTAGGGAGACTCAGAGGACATATATTGTCCATATATAAGAGTTTCAACACTTGGTCATGTTCAAAATAATGGGCTAATCCCTCTAAAACCCTTTCTGGATATTTCAAGCTTTTGAAATATTTACAAAGGAAATAGTCTCCAAAAATTCCAGGGAAATTCTATCATGTCATATATGACATATCTGATGATCTCGCCAAGTCCCATGCCCTGGGAAGCAAGAAAACCTCCTCAAAACCCTTCATAACCATTCTGTCCATATTTGAAGTTTGAGCAACTCTACATTGCCAAACTTGTCCAAATGCTCTCAAACTTGGTGCACATGCTAGAAATGCCTAATAAGGCAACTAGACCAAATGGAACAAGATTTGGAATAGAGCAACTTGATCAGAACACCCCAAAACCCTTTCTGTTCAAATGCAAATTTGAACAACTTTACATTACCAACGTTTTACCTGGAGCTTCAAACTTTGTGGGCATGATCAATACCCCAAATGATGAAACTACACCAAGTGGTGCATCAAGGGGAGATGATTAGCTTGACTCAAACAAGATGAAGCCATTTCTGTTGATTTCTAGGGTTCACCAAAGTTACATTGGCTAGTTTCTTCAAATGAGCCCAAATTTGGTGAAGCACCCTATTTTCACATGTCTTTCAATCCTGTTAAGTGTCATGGCAAGTGGAGATCATTTGCTTGACCAAACACTGATCAAACACCTTCTGGCTTTTTACTAAAACCCTCTTCTTGATCACTTTCACCTTTTACCTTGGCCTCAACTTTCTACCACACGTTCATCCAGTTACTAGCCACCTCCAGTAACTTCCCCAGGACTCCAGCTCCATGATTGAGGGGTAAAAACCCTAGTTCACCCTGCTGGACAGCCATTTCTTACCAAGTCACCAGCTTCACCTCTCTCTCCTTGACTCTCCAGAGCATCCAAGGCTGCTGACGAACTGCTTGCATCACCCTGGACCCCCCAGACACGGTGGGCGCGACCAGGAGGCCAATGGCATGCCGTGGCATGCGATAAGGTCGCTCCAGAGCGCGTTACAGTGCGCCAACGCACTGTAGCTTCGCCCAATCGCTGGCCCCTAACAGCCTCGGGCTTCCCCCTCGCGCCTGTCAACGTGCCTCGACGTTCGCAACCTCCACCGGTGCTGTCCCCCTCCTCTTGCGCCCTCCAGTGGCCGTCGCCACACGCGCACCGGCCGCCCGCAACACCCACTCCTCGGGCTCGCACGCGCGCGTCGTCTGGAAGCTTCCCCGCTCCTCCTCTCCCCTCGACTAGGCGTAGGACTCGTCCATGAGCCTCCCCGGCTTGATCACAGGCACCAGATCCCCCTCTGGCCTCGCCTGCAACCTTGCCGGCGCACGAGTCCATGGTGGACCGTGGGCGCGGCTATATAAGCCCCCCCGAGCTCCCCGCTCAGCACCAACAGCCTCACCACAACTCCCTTAGTCCCCTAGCACCACCCATTCTTCCCCAGAAAGATCCAGTGCTCGGGATCGACCGGAGCTCCGCCGCGTCGGGCCGCCGGTGATCTCGCAGTACGGGCCTCCTCCGCCCTTCTTTTTGCCCGATCTAGAACCGCCGTGCACCACTGATTCTTTCCCCTCGCTTTCCCCTCTCTGTTGCAGTCGGAAACGGCCGGAGCGACGACCTCCCGAAGCTCCTCCGCCGTCCCACCTCGCCGCCGGCGAACCCGACCTCCCCGGCGTGCCGCACCACCACCACTACCTCCGCAACCCGACGCTGAGTCCGTTCCTGCCCTCCGTTGCCGTCGTCGTGGCTGGAATCCTCTCCGGTGAGCTCGCCGTCGCCGTGGCCGTGAGGTTGGAGATGACAGGCGGGCCCCGCCTGTCATCCTCACCCCTCTCCCCCTCCTCTCACAGCCGCTGAACGCCGGGCCCCGCCCGTCAGGTCTGAAAACCTGACGTGCGCGCGCTGGCACCCGTGCGGCTGGGCTGGATGCCCTGGGCCGTGCACTGTGGCCCCTCTGGCCCAGTTGCACAGGGCTCTTTCTTCTTTTCTTTTCTGTAATGATTTCAAACATTTTTACAGAAATGAATATTGGTCCAAATGAAATAATTCCAACTCCTAAATTCTTGTAATATTCCAACCTATTTAATGGTGTCACTTTCACACCCATCCAGGAAACTTTTCTGTTCTGTTCAAATTTAAATTCAAATTTGAGCAATAAAACTCATGTTCTAAAATTCCTAGATTCCATTCTGTTACTCCAAACCTCCAACTAAGAATTTTCCCCATCTTAGAAATCCCTCTAGTATTTAACAAAAATGAGTTGACATTTTTCTGAGCACTTTGATTTTTCTGTTTTATTTGTGGTCTTATTTTCCCGTTGTTATTATGCGACGTATAGATACCGTATTTGACGAAGTTGCTGAAGAAGGAGAAGGAGAAGGATTTGAAGACTTTGAAGACCAAGCCAATCCAGGCAAGCAGCCCCTTGACCATGATACACTTGTTCTCGGAACCCGTTTGTTTCCGATGCATGATGATAGGGTTACGATGGTGACCTAGTTGAAACCACCACATGATGCATGCTTTACTCTTGATCTTGCTATGTGCTAGATGACATGCAAATAGTTAGTGATGATGCTTAGTGATGCATGTGTGATTTTGAACCTTCGTGGTTAAAATCTTTGCATGGACCCATCGGGTGCCCCTAATGCCCGAGGGTGATGTTGAGTTAGGTCATCACTTGAGGAAGAAGTGATGTGCCAGTAAATCTTGTGCATGGGTGAAATAATGGATTAGATTTATGTGTGACTACCGTCCCAACCAAACATGTGCAACCACACTACCCCTTATGGGACGGGGCTTTATTGATTACTTAGGTCGATACTAGCATGGTGCCCGCATCACTAGTGACGGGAAGACTTGAGGTCTTTCCCGGGACGGGGTCGTGCTTGGATAGACGACCATGACTGTTTTCACAGGGCACCGGACACACCGTTGGTCCCTTCGGGTACGCGTGACATTAAAATTAGGGCAAGTCCCGTGATCTATTGTTGTACCCGAGGGCCGTGTACCAACGAGTGGACTCTAGATTAGTGTCGTCTAAGGAAAGATAATGACCGGGTGCTTACCCCGGGTACTTGAGGTACCGTGGGTCGTGGATGACACGGAAGTTCCCCGGATCTTGTGGGTAAAGTGCGCAACCTCTGCAGAGTGTAAAACTATTCGAATAGCCGTGTCCACGGTCATGGACAGTTGGGTGGTGCTACTTAAACTATGTCCAGAATTTTACTTCATCGGTGAAAGTATGTGTGTGATGAGTCAAGGTGGTGACTTGACTCGATGAGTTGAATCATATTCATGTTGATATCGATAACCTGTCTTCGAGGTTACACGAGTTTATTGATGCATAAACTTGATGATAGAATATTTATTCTAGCCCATTGCTAGATTGTTCATTATTGTTCAATTGCATTGTTACTTTGAACCACATCATGGGTTGCTTGCGAGTACATTCAAAGTATTCATTGGCTTGCCACTGGTTATTTAATTGGCCATGCATGGAGGAACAGGAATATGATGAAGAGTTCTTTGGAGACGAACATGCGAACTAGGACGCTATCCCAGTCAGAATGCCTGTAGGGTTAAGGCAGATGGCATGGGTTCTACCTATCACCGAAGACTTCCGCTATTTGAGTTATTTGCTATTCAGCCCTTGAGGCTTTATCTATGTAAGACTTGGCCATAATGGCCATAATTTGTGTAAGACGATATGTATGGATGTAAGACTCTTGTTATTCAGCTTCTGTGTGTTCAGTGAGCATTGATCTCTGGGATCACTGTACACGTGCATTCGGTGATCTCGACTTCTAAGTTGGGGTCCCCACAGGTTCCAAGGTCGATGTGATCACCGTCGGCACGCTGCCTCTACATCTACCCTCGGGATTAGTTTTAAACCTTAATAATTGTTATTTAGTACCAGCTTTGAGCATGAACATTGTATCTGGATCTCGTTTAATGCGAGATGGCTACTCATTTAAATCCGAGAATAATGGTTGTTCTATTTATATGAGAGATATGTTTTATGGTCATGCCCCGCTGGTTAATTGTTTATTCTTGATGAATCTCGAACGTGATGTTACACATATTCATAATGTGAATGCCAAAAGATGTAAGGTTGATAATGATAGGCCCACATACTTGTGGCATTGCCGCCTTGGTCAAATTGGTGTCAAACGTATGAAGAAGCTCCATGCAGATGGAGTTATAGAGTCTCTTGATTATGAATCATTTGATACGTGCGAACCATGCCTTTTGGGCAAGATGACCAAGACTCTGTTCTCCGGAACAATGGAGCGAGCGACCAACTTATTGGAAATCATACATACCGATGTGTGCGGTCCAATGAGTCTTGAAGCTCGCGGAGGCTATCGTTATGTTCTCACCCTGACAGATGACTTAAATAGATATGGGTATGTCTACTTAATGAAACACAAGTCTGAAACCTTTGAAAAGTTCAAGGAATTTCAGAATGAGGTTGAGAATCAACGTGACAGAAAATAAAGTTCTTACGATCGG
This sequence comes from Secale cereale, assembly GCA_902687465.1. NCBI lineage: Eukaryota > Viridiplantae > Streptophyta > Magnoliopsida > Poales > Poaceae > Secale > Secale cereale. The sequence goes on from LR738713.1 coordinate 416,423,348, forward strand.
ATCGTGGGGGTGAATATTTAAGTCATGAATTTGGCACGCACATAAGGAACTGTGGAATTGTTTCACAATTGACACCGCCCGGAACACCTGAGCGTAATGGTGTGTCCGAACATCGAAATCGAACTCTGTTAGACATGGTGCGATCTACGATGTCATCGACTTAGCGCTATCTTTTTGGGGTTATGCTTTAGAGACTGCGGCATTCACTTTAAATAGGGCTCCGTCAAAATCCATTGAGACGACACCGTATGAACTTTGGTTTGGCAAGAAACCTAAGCTGTCGTTTCTGAAAGTTTGGGGTTGCGATGCTTATGTCAAGAAACTTCAACCTGAAAATCTCGAACCCAAATCGGAAAAATGCGTCTTCATAGGATACCCAAAGGAAATGATTGGGTACACCTTCTACCTCAGATCCGAAGGCAAGGTCTTCGTTGCCAAGAATGGATCCTTTCCGGAGAAAGAGTTTCTCTCGAAAGAAGTGAGTGGGAGGAAAGTAGAACTTGATGAAGTGACAGTCACCCCTTCCGAACTGGAAAGTAGCGCAGCGCAGGAAATTGTTCGTGAGGTGGCTGCACTGACTGGGGAGGAAGTTAATGATGATGATCATGAAGATTCAGATCAAGTTACTACTGAACTTCGAAGGTCCACAAGGACACGTTCCGCACCAGAATGGTACGGCAACCCTGTCATGGAAATCATGTTGTTAGACAACGGTGAACCTTCGAACTATGAAGAAGCGATGGCGGGCCCGGATTCCAACAAATGGCTTGAAGCCATGAAATCCAAGATAGGATCCATGTATGAAAACAAAGTATGGACTTTGGTGGACTAGCTCGATGATCGGCACACCATAGAAAATAAATGGATATTTAAGAAGAAGACTTACGCGGATGGTAATGTGACCAGCTATAAGGCTCGGCTTGTCGCTAAAGGTTATCGACAAGTTCAAGGGATTGACTACGACGAGACTTTCTCTCCCGTAGCGATGCTGAAGTCCGTCCGAATCATGTTAGCAATTGCCGCATTCTACGATTATGAGATATGGCAAATTGACTTCAAAACGGCATTCCTTAATAGCTTCCTCAAGGAAGAGTTGTATATGATGCAGCCAGAAGGTTTTGTCAATCCTGAGAATGCTAATAAGGTGTGCAAGCTCCAGCGCTCGATCTATGGGCTGGTGCAAGCATCTCGGAGTTGGAATATTCGCTTTAATGATGTGATCAAAGCGTTTGGGTTTATACAGACTTGGGGAGAAGCCTGTATTTACAAGAAAGTGAGTGGGAGCTCTGTAGCATTTCTCATATTATATGTGGATGACATATTGCTGATGGGAAATGATGTAGAATTCTTGGAGAGCATAAAGGCCTACTTGAATAAGAGTTTTTCAATGAAGGACCTTGGATAAGTTGCTTACATATTAGGCATCAAGATATATAGAGATAGATTGAGACGCCTCATTGGTCTTTCACAAAGCACATACCTTGATAAGATATTGAAGAAGTTCAATATGGATCAGTCCAAGAAAGGGTTCTTGCCTGTATTGCAAGGTATGAGATTGAGCACGGCTCAATCCCCGACCACGGCAGAAGATAGAGAAAAGATGAGTGTCATCCCCTATGCCTCAACCATAGGTTCTATTATGTATGCCATGCTATGTACCAGACCTGATGTGAACCTTGCCATAAGTTTGGTAGGGAGGCACCAAAGTGATCCCGGTATGGAACACTGGACAACGGTCAAGAACATCCTGAAGTACCTGAAAAGGACTAAGGATATGTTCCTCGTTTATGGAGGTGACGAAGAGCTCGTCGTAAAGGGTTACGTCGATGCTAGCTTTGACACAGATCTGGATGACTCCAAGTCACAAACCGGATACGTGTATATTTTGAATGGTGGGGCAGTCAGCTGGTGCAGTTGCAAGCAGAGCGTCGTGGCGCATTCTACATGTGAAGCAGAGTACATAGCTGCTTGCGAAGCAGCGCAGGAAGGAGTCTGGATGAAGGAGTTCATCAATGACCTAGGAGTCATTCCAAGCGCGTAAAGTCCGGTGACTCTCTTCTGTGACAACACTGGAGCTATTGCCATTGCCAAGGAGCCCGGGTTTCACAAGAAGACCAAGCACATCAAGCGCCATTTCAACTCCATCCGGAATTATGTTCAAGATGTAGACATAGTTATTTGTAAAGTGCATACAGATCTGAATGTCGTAGTTCCGTTGACTAAACCTCTTCCACGAGCAAAACATGATCAACACCAGAACTCTATGGGCGTTCGATTCATCACAATGTAACTAGATTATTGACTCTAGTGCAAGTGGGAGACTGTTGGAAATATGCCCTAGAGGCAATAATAAAATGGTTATTATTATATTTCCTTTTTCATGATAATTGTCTGTCATTCATGCTTGAATTGTATTATTCGGAAATAGTGATACATGTGTGAATACACAGACCACAACGTGTCCTTGGTAAAGCCTCTAGTTACTAGCTCGTTGATCAACAGATGGTCACGGTTTCCTGACCATGGACATTGGATGTCATTGATAACGGGATCACATCATTAGGAGAATGACGTGATGGACAAGACCCAATCCTAAGCCTAGCACAAGATCGTGTAGTTCGTAATGCTAAAGCTTTTCCAATGTCAAGTATCTTTTCCTTAGACCATGAGGTTGTGCAACTCCCGGATACCGTAGGAATACTTTGGGTGTGCCAAACGTCACAACGTAACTGGGTGGCTATAAAGGTACGCAACGGGTATCTCCGAAAGTATCTGTTGGGTTGGCACGAACCGAGACTGGGTTTTGTCACTCTGTATGACGAAGAGGTATCTCCGGGCCCACTCGGTAAGACATCATCATAATGAGCTCAATGTGACTAAGGAGTTAGTCATGGGATGGTGTATTACGGAACGAGTAAAGAGACTTGCCATGACGAGATTGAACAAGGTATCGGTATACCGACGATCGAATCTCGGGCAAGTGCTATACCGATAGACAAAGGGAATTGCATACGGGATTAAGTGAATCCTTGACATCGTGGTTCATCCGATGAGATCATCGAGGAACACGTAGGAACCAACATGGGTATCCAGATCCCGCTGTTGGTTATTGACCGGAGAGTCGTCTCGGTCATGTCTACGTGTCTCCCGAACCCGTAGGGTCTACACACTTAAGGTTCGGTGACGCTAGGGTTGTAGAGATATATGCACACGGTAACCCGAATGTTGTTCGGAGTCCCGGATGAGATCCCAGACGTCACGAGGAGTTCCGGAATGGTCCGGAGGTAAAGAATTATATATATCAAGTCCAGTTTCGGTCATCGGGAGAGTTCCGGGGGTCACCGGTAGTGTACCGGAACCACCAGAAGGGTCCCGGGGGTCCACCGGGTGGGGCCACCCATCCCAGAGGGCCCCATGGGCCGTAGGGGGAGGGGAACCAGCCAATTGTGGGCTAGCGCACCCCCTTGGGCCTCCCCCCTGCGCCTAGGGTTGGGAACCCTGGGTGTGGGGGGCGCCCCCCTTGCCTTGGGGGGCAAGCCTCCCCCTTGGCCGCCGCCCCCCCCCCTAGGAGATCCCATCTCCTAGGTCCGCCCCTTGGCCCCTATGTATAGT
>LR738713.1:416427103-416560328 GCA_902687465.1 Secale cereale
GGGGGGGAGAGAGGGCAGTCGCACCCTTGCTCCTGGCGCCTCCCTCTCCCCCGTTACACATCTCCCTCCTCCCGCAGGTGCTTGGCGAAGCCGTGCAGAATTTCCGTTGCATCCACCGCCACGCCGTCGTGCTACTGGATCTCCATCAACCTCTCCTCCCCCCTTGCTGGATCAAGAAGGAGGAGACGTCGCTGCATCGTACGTGTGTTGAACGCGGAGGTGCCGTCCGTTCGGCGCTGGGATCATCGGTGATTTGGATCACGACGAGTACGACTCCATCATCCACGTTCTCTTGAACGCTTCCGCTCGCAATCTACAAAGGGTATGTAGATGCACTCTTTTCTTCTCGTTGCTAGATGACTCCTTAGATTGATCTTGGTGAAGCATAGAATTTTTTTTGAATTCTGCTAAGTTCCCTAACACTCAAGCAATATGATATCAACCCCATCTTTTTATCCTCGATGGCAACAATACAATATGTGCCTTGCTGCCCCTACTATCACTGGGAAAGGACACCGTAAGATTGAACCCAAAGCCAAGCACTTCTCCTGTTGCAAGAACTATAGATCTAGTAGGCCAAACCAAACCAATAATTCGAAGAGACTTGCAATGATATTATGAGCACACATAAAAAGTTCAGAGAAGAACCAAATATCTTTCATAGATAACCTTGATCATAAACTCACAATTCATCGGATCTCGACAAACACACCGCAAAAAGAGATTACATCGAATAGATCTCCTCGAAGACCGATGAGAACTTTGTATTGAGATCCAGAGAGAGAGAGATGAAGCCATCTAGATACTAGCTATGGACCCGAAGGTCTGTGGTAAACTACTCACAACTCATGGTGAGGGCGATGATGATGATGATGAAGGCCTCCGTGATGGATCCCCCTCCGGTGGAGCTACGGAACATGCTCCAAGATGGGAGCTCCACGGGAACAGAAGGTACGGCGGTGGAATTAGGGTTTTCTCTCTGTTCACGAAGTTTTTGGGGTACGCAGACTTATATAGGAAGAACGAGGGCACCGGGGGACGCTCGAGGGTGCCACGAGGCAGGGCGGCGCGCTCTGGGAAGCGGGCGCGCCCCCACACTCGTGGGCCAGCCCTCTGTCCCCTGACGTGGTTCTCAAGCTCCGCGTGCGTGATTTTCTCCAAAAATATCTCTCGCGAAGGTTTCATTTCGTTTGGACTCCGTTTGATATTCTTTTTCTGCAAAACCCTGAAACAGGCAAAAAACAGCAATCTCGACTCGGCCTTTGGGTTAGTAGGTTAGTCCCAAAAATGATATAAAAGTGAATGATAAAGCACATTAAACATCCAAGACTTCATAAATAATAGCATGGAACAATAAAAAATTATAGATACGTTGGAGACGTATCAAGCATCCCCAAGCTTAATTCCTGCTCGTCCTCGAGTAGGTAAATGATAAAGAAAGAATTTTTTATGTGGAATGCTAACCAATATAGTTTTTCAATGTAATTCTCTTAATTGTGGCATGAATGTTCAGATCTGAAAGATTCAAGATAAAAGTCTATATTGACATAAGAAATAACAATACTTCAAGCATACTTACAAAGCAATCATGTCTTCTCAAAATACTATGGCTAAAGAAAGTTATCCCTACAAAGTCATATAGTGTTGGCTATGCTCCCTCGTTATCACACAAAAATATTCATATCATGCACAACCCCGATTTCAGCCAAGCACTTGTTTTCATACTCTATCTTTTCAAACCTTTCAACTTTCACGCAATACATGAGCGTGAGCCATGGATATAGCACTATGGGTGGAATAGAGGTGGTTGTGGAGAAGACAAAAAGGAGGGAGCTGGTCTCACATCAACTAGGCATATCAACGGGCTATGAAGATGTCCATCAATAGATATCAATGTGAGTGAGTAGGGATTGCCATGCAACATATGCACTAGAGCTAAATATGAATGAAAGCTCAACAAAAGAAACTAGTGGGTGTGCATCCAACTTGCTTGCTCACGAAGACCTAGGGCATTTGAGGAAGCCCATCGTTGGAATATACAAGCCAAGTTCTATAATGAAAATTCCCACTAGTATATGAAAGTGACTAAGCATGAGACTCTCTACAGTGAAGACCATGGTGCTACTTTGAAGCACAAGTGTGGAAAAAAAAGATAGTAGCAATTGTCCCTTTTTTTCTTTTTTCTTTTTTTTTCTTTTTTTGGGCCTTTCTTTTTTCTTTGGCCTTTCTCTTTTTTTCTTTCTCTTTTTTTTTCTCTTTTTTTTTTGCGGAGGGGCTTTATAGAATTAGCCTTTCCTCCCATGGGACAATGCTCTAATAATGATGATCATCACACTTCCATTACAACTCAATATTACAACTCGATACTACACCCAAAAAGTATGACTCTATATGAATGCCTCCAGCGGTGTACCGGTATGTGCAATGAAACAAGAGTGACATGTATAAAAATTATGCATGGTGGCCTTGCCACAAATACGATGTCAACTACATGATCATGCAATGGCAATATGACAATATGATGCGTGTCATATGAACGGAACGGTGGAAAGTTGCATGGCAATATATCTTGGAATGGCCATGGAAATGCCATGATAGGTAGGTATGGTGGCTGTTTTGAGGAACAATATGGTGGCTGTTTCGAGGAAGGATATATAGTGGGTTTATGGCACCGGCGAAAGTTGAGCGGTACAAGAGAGGCTAGCAATGGTGGAAGGGTGAGAGTGCGTATAATCCATGGACTCAACATTAGTCATAAGAACTCATATACTTATTGCAAAAATCTACGAGTCACCAAAACAAAGCAATCAACGCATGCTCCTAGGGGGGGAGGTTGGTAGGAGTTAAGCATCGCGCGCCCGTGACCTCCACACAAAGGTTGGCACTCTACAAATACCTCATGCTCTAACTTCGTCACATAGCGGTTCACCATACGTGCATGATACGGGAATCACTAACCTTAACACAAGTATTTCTCAATTTCATAATAACTCCACTAGCATGACTCTAATATCACTATCCTCATATCTCAAAACAATTATCAAGCATCCAACATCTCATTCTATTCAATGCACTTAGTGTGAATTTTTTTTTACATTGACAATGGATGTTTATCATGTGAAGACTAGTTTCTTTAGCCTAAACACATTACCATGCTGTTTTAGTAGACTCTCAAAAGGATATAAGTGAAGCATGAGAGTTCAACAATTTCTACAAAATATTACCACCACCGCGCTCTAAAAGATATAAGTGAAGCACTAGAGAAAAAACTATTCAACTCAAAAGATATGAGTGAAGCACATAGAGTGTTCTAAAAATTTTTAGGCCATATTTAACTCTCTCAAATAGGTGTGTCCAGCAAGGATGATTGTCGCAAACTAACAAGCAAAGACTCAAATTATACAAGACGCTCCAAGCAAAACACATAACATGTTACGAATAAAAATATAGCTCCAAGTATAGTGACCGGTGGATGAAGACGAAATAGGGGATGCCTTCCCGGGGCATCCCCAAGCTTAGGCTTTTGATTATCTTGAATTTACTTGGGGGGCCATGGGCATCCCCAAGCTTAGGCCTTTCCTACTCCTTGTTCCATAGTCCATCAAAGCAATACTCAAAACTTGAAAACTTCACAACACAAAACTTAGACAATAATTCTCGTGAGCTCTGTTAGTATAAGAAAGCAAGCCACTACTCGAAGGTGCAGCAATGAATTCATTCTTTGTTTATATTGGTGTTAAACTTACTGTATTCCAACTTCTCTATGGTTCATATCCTCCATTACTACTCATAGATGCATCGGAATAAGCAAACAACACACGAAAAACAGAATCTGTCAAAAACAGAACAATCTGTAGTAAGTCGCAGGTTTCGCCTACTTCTGGAACTCCAAAAAATTCAAACTAAAATGGTAAATTTGCAGAATTTGTCTACCAATCATCTGCAAAAAGAATCAACTATAAAGCATGCTCCAGTAAAATCTGAAGACTACTTTAGCAAGCGCAAACGATTCTGTTTTTCAAAGCAAGATCATATGAACTTCACACAAGTCTTCCCAAAGGTTCTACTTGAAACACTAAACAAAACATGAAACCACATATAATCAGAGGCTAGATGCAATATTTATTCCCTAACAGCAACAAAAACAAAAAACATAAAATTGGGTTGCCTCCTAACAAGCGCTATCGTTTTACGCCCCTAGCTAGGCACGATACAAGATAGATCTAGGTATTGCCATCTTTGGAAGACAATCCATAAGTGGCTCTCATGATAGATTCATATGGTAATTTGATTTTCTTTCTAGGAAAATGTTCCATTCCCTTCCTTAACGGAAATTGGAATCTAATATTTCCTTCCTTCATATCAATAATTGCACCAATCGTTCTAAGGAAAGGTCTACCAAGAATAATAGGACATGAAGGATTGCAATCTATATCAAGAACAATGAAATCTATGGGCACATAATTCCTATTGGCAACAATAAGAACATCATTAATTCTTCCCATAGGTTTCTTAATAGTGGAATCCACAAGATGCAAATTTAAAGAACAATCATCAAGCTCATGGAACCCTAGCAAATCACACAAAGTTTTTGGGATAGTGGAGACACTTGCACCCAAATCACACAAAGCATAGCATTCATGGTCTTTTATTTTTATTTTGATAGTAGGTTCCCATTCATCATAAAGCCTTCTAGTGATAGAAACTTCCAACTCAAGTTTTTCTTCATAAGATTGCATCAAAGCATCAACTATGTCTTTAGTGAAAGCTTTATTTTGACTATAAGCATGTGGAGAATTTAGCACGGATTGCAACAAGGAAATACAATCAATCAAAGAGCAATTATCATAATTGAATCCCTTGAAATCCAAAGTAGTGAGTTCATCACTATGCAAAGTTTTAATCTCTTCACTCCCACTTTTAGCAATTTTAGCATCAAGATTTAAAAACTCCGAATCATTGGGACACCTTAAAGCAGAATTATCTCCAATCCTATCTTCATCAAGATTAATACTAGAAAACAAGGATCTAATAGGAGACACATCAATAACTTTCAGATCTTCATCTTTATTTGCATGATAACTAGAAGAACTCGATTTAATATAATCTTCTCTTTTAGCACACATTATAGCGGTTCTTTCTTTGCATTCATCAATGGAAATTCTCATGGCTTTGAGAGACTCATTGATATCATGCTTAGGTGGGATAGATCTAAGTTTCAAAGAATCAACATGAAGAGTAATTATATCCACACTTCTAGCCAATTCATCAACCTTAAGCAATTTCTCTTCAAGCAAAACATTGAAATTGTTTTGCGAGATCATAAACTCCTTAACACTAGTTTCAAATTCAGAAGGCATCTTTCCATAAGAGTTGTTGTAGGAATTACCATAATTATTAGAGGAATTACTAGGAAAAGGTCTAGGATTGAAATTACCTCTATAAGCATTGTTACCAAAATTATTCCTACCAACAAAATTCACATCCAAAGATTCATTGTTATTATCAATCAAAGTGGACAAAGGCATATCATTAGGATCAGAAGAAGCACTCTTAGCAGCAAATAATTTCATAAGTTCATCCATCTTTCCACTCAAAACACTAATTTCTTCAATAGCATGCACTTTTTTACTAGTAGATCTTTCGGTGTGCCATTGAGAATAATTAACCATAATATTTTCTAGGAGTTTGGTAGCTTCTCCTAAGGTGGTTTCCATGAAAGTGCCTTCGATGGCCGAATCTAAAAGATTTCTAGAAGCAAAATTCAAGCCAGCATAAAAGTTCTGAATAATCATCCATAGATTCAAACCATGTGTAGGGCAATTACGTATCATCAATTTCATTCTCTCCCAAGCTTGTGCAACATGCTCATGATCTAGTTGCTTAAAATTCATAATATCGTTTCTAAGAGAGATGATCTTAGCAGGAGGGAAATACTTAGAGATAAAAGCATCTTTGCACTTATTCCACGAATCAATACTATTTCTAGGCAAAGAGGAAAACCAAGTTTTAGCACGATCTCTAAGTGAAAACGGAAATAACTTCAATTTAACAATATCGTTATCAGTATCCCTTTTCTGTTGCATATCACACAAATCAACAAAGTTGTTTAGATGGGTAGCGGCATCTTCACTAGGAAGGTCGGAGAATTGATCTTTCATGACAAGATTCAACAAAGCAGCATTGATCTCAAAAGATTCAACATCGGTAATAGGAGCAATCGAAGTGCTAATATAATCATTGTTGTTGGTTTTGGAGAACTCACACAATTTGGTATTGTTCTGAACCATAGTGACAAACAAGCAACCCAACACACACAAGCAAACAAGAAGCAAGCGAACGATAAACACATGACGGAAGAAGGGCAAATAAAACGGCAAGAGTGAAGTGGGGGAGAGGAAAATGAGAGGCAAAAGAATATAATGCGAAGGATAAGGGTTTGTGATAGGTACTTGGTATATGACTTTTGTGTAAGCCTCCCCGGCAATGGCGCCAGAATTTCTTCTTGCTACCTCTTGAGCTTGCGTTGTATTCCCTCGAAGAGGAAAGGGAGATGCATCACAGTAGCGTAAGTATTTCCCTCAGTTTTTGAGAACCAAGGTATCAATCCAGTAGGAGACCACGCGCGAGTCCCTCGCACCTGCACAAACAAATAAGAACTTCGCAGCCAACACGATAAGGGGTTGTCAATTCCTTTACGGTCACTTACGAAAGTGAGATCTGATAGATATGATAGTTTATATTTTTGGTATTTTTAGTTTATAAGAACATCAAATAAAAGCGATAAAAGTAAAGTAGATGTAGATTGATATGTTGAGAATAGACCCGGGGGCCATAGTTTTCTCTAGTGGCTTCTCTCATGATAGCAATATTCTACGGCGGGTAAACAAATTAATGTCGAGCAATTGATAGAAAAGCGAATAATTATGAGACTATCTAGGCATGATCATTGTATATAGGCATCACGTCCGAGACAAGTAGACCGAAACGATTCTGCATCTACTACTATTACTCCACACATCGACCGCTATCCAGCATGCATCTAGTGTATTGAGTTCATAACAACAGAGTAACGCCTTAAGCAAGATGACATGATGTAGAGGGATAAACTCAAGCAATATGATATAAACCCCATCTTTTTATCCTTGATGGCAACAATACAATACATGCCTTGCTGCCCCTACTGTCACTGGGAAAGGACACCGCAAGATTGAACCCAAAGCCAAGCACTTCTCCCATTGCAAGAACTATAGATCTAGTAGGCCAAACCAAACCAATAATTCGAAGAGACTTGCAATGATATTATGAGCACACATAAAAAGTTCAGAGAAGAACCAAATATCTTTCATAGATAACATTGATCATAAATTCACAATTCATCGGATCTCGACAAACACACCGCAAAAAGAGATTACATCGAATAGATCTCCTCGAAGACCAAGGAGAACTTTGTATTGAGATCCAGAGAGAGAAAAGAAGCCATCTAGATACTAGCTATGGACCCGAAGGTCCGTGGTAAACTACTCACAACTCATGGTGAGGGCGATGATGATGATGATGAAGGCCTCCTTGATGGATCACCCTCCGGTGGAGCTCCGGAACATGCTCCAAGATGGGACCTCCATGGGAACAGAAGGTACAACGGTGGAACTAGGGGTTTCTCTCTGTTCATGGAGTTTTTGGGGTACGTAGACTTATATAGGAAGAACGAGGGCATCGGGGGACGCTCGAGGGTGCCATGCGGCAGGGGGGCGCGCCCTGGGAAGGGGGCGCGCCCCCACCCTCGTGGGCCAGCCCTCTGTCCCCTGACGTGGTTCTCAAGCTCCGCGTGCGTGATTTTCTCCAAAAATATCTCTCGCGAAGGTTTCATTCCGTTTGGACTCCGTTTGATACTCTTTTTCTGCAAAACCCTGAAATAGGCAAAAAAAAAAACAGCAATCTGGACTCAGCCTTTGGGTTAGTAGGTTAGTCCCAAAAATGATATAAAAGTGAATGATAAAGCCCATTAAACATCCAAGACTTCATAAATAATAGCATGGAACAATCAAAAATTATAGATACGTTGGAGACGTATCAAGCATCCCCAAGCTTAATTCCTGCTCGTCCTCGAGTAGGTAAATGAGAAAGAAAGAATTTTTGATGTGGAATGCTAACCAATATAGTTTTTTTAATGTAATTCTCTTAATTGTGATATGAATGTTCAGATCTGAAAGATTCAAGATAAAAGTCTATATTGACATAAGAAATAACAATACTTCAAGCATACTAACAAAGCAATCATGTCTTCTCAAAATACTATGGATAAAGAAAGTTATCCCTACAAAGTCATATAGTGTTGGCTATGCTCCCTCGTTATCACACAAAAATATTCATATCATGCACAACCCCGATTTCAGCCAAGCACTTGTTTTCATACTCTATCTTTTCAAACCTTTCAACTTCAACACAATACATGAGCGTGAGCCATGGATATAGCACTATCGGTGGAATAGAGGTGGTTGTGGAGAAGAAAAAAAGGAGGGAGCTGGTCTCACATCAACTAGGCGTATCAATGGGCTATGGAGATGCCCATCAATAGATATCAATGTGAGTGAGTAGGGATTGCCATGCAACAGATGCACTAGAGCTAAATATGAATGAAAGCTCAACAAAAGAAACTAGTGGGTGTGCATCCAACTTGCTTGCTCACGAAGACCTAGGGCATTTGAGGAAGCCCATCGTTGGAATATACAAGCCAAGTTCTATAATGAAAATTCCCACTAGTATATGAAAGTAACTAAGCATGAGACTCTCTACAATGATGACCATGGTGCTACTTTGAAGCACAAGCGTGGAAAAAAAGATAGTAGGAATTGTCCCCTTTTTTTGGGGCCTTTCTTTTATCTTTGGCCTTTTTTGGGCCTTTCTTTTTTTCTTTGGCCTTTCTTTCTTTTTCTTTTTTTTTGCGGAGTGGCTTTATAGATTTAGCCTTTCCTCCCATGGGACAATGCTCTAATAATGATGATCACCACACTTTCATTACAACTCAATATTACAACTCGATACTACACCAAAAAAGTATGACTCTATATGAATGCCTCCAGCAGTGTACCGGTATGTGCAATGAAACAAGAGTGACATGTATAAAAATTATGCATGGTGGCCTTGCCACAAATACGGTGTCAACTACATGATCATGCCATGGCAATATGACAATATGATGCATGTCATATGAACGGAACGGTGGAAAGTTGCATGGCAATATATCTCGGAATGGCTATGGAAATGCCATGATAGGTAGGTATGGTGGCTATTTTGAGGAACAATATGGTGGCTGTTTTGAGGAAGGATATATAGTGGGTTTATGGCACCGGCGAAAGTTGCGCGGTACAAGAGAGGCTAGCAATGGTGGAAGGGTGAGAGTGCGTATAATCCATGGACTCAACATTAGTCATAAGAACTCATATACTTATTGCAAAAATCTACGAGTCATCAAAACAAACAAATCAACGCATACTCCTAGGGGGGAGGTTGGTAGGAGTTAACCATCGCGCCCCCCGACCTCCACACAAAGGTTGGCACTCTACAAATACCTCATGCTCTAACTTCGTCACATAGCGGTTTACCATACGTGCATGATACAGGAATCACTAACCTTAACACAAGTATTTCTCAATTTCATAATAACTCCACTAGCATGACTCTAATATCACTATCCTCATATCTCAAAACAATTATCAAGCATCCAACATCTCATTCTATTCAATGCACTTAGTGTGATTTTTTTACATTGATAATGGATGTTTATCATGTGAAGACTAGTTTCTTTAGCCTAAACACATTACCATGCTGTTTTAATAGACTCTCAAAAGGATATAAGTGAAGCATGAGAGTTCAACAATTTCTACAAAATATTACCACCACCGTGCTCTAAAATATATAAGTGAAGCACTAGAGCAAAAACTATTTAACTCAAAAGATATAAGTGAAGCACATAGAGTGTTCTAACAATTTTTAGGCCATATTTAAATCTCTCAAATAGGTGTATCCAGCAAGGATAATTGTGGCAAACTAACAAGCAAAGACTCAAATTATACAAGACGCTCCAAGCAAAACACATAACATGTTGCGAATAAAAATATAGCTCCAAGTATAGTTACCGATGGATGAAGACGAAAGAGGGGATGCCTTCCCGGGGCATCCCCAAGCTTAGGCTTTTGATTATCTTAAATTTACTTGGGGGGCCATGGGCATCCCCAAGCTTAGGCCTTTGCTACTCCTTGTTCCACCATCAAAGCAATACTCAAAACTTGAAAACTTCACAACACAAAACTTAGACAAAAATTCTCGCGAGCTCCGTTAGTATAAGAAAGCAAACCACTACTCAAAGGTGCGGCAATGAATTCATTCTTTGTTTATATTGGTGTTAAACTTACTGTATTCCAACTTCTTTATGGTTCATATCCTCCAATACTACTCAGATGCATCGGAATAAGCAAACAACACACGAAAAACAGAATCTGTCAAAAACAGAACAGGCTGTAGTAATCTGCAGGTTTCGCCTACTTCTGGAACTCCAAAATTCCAAACTAAATTGTTAAATTTGTGGAAGTTGTCTACCAATCATCTGCAAAAAGAATCAACTAAAAAGCACGCTCTAGTAAAATCTGAAGACTACTTTAGCGAGCGCAAACGATTATGTTTTTCATAGCAAGATCATATAAACTTCACACAAGTCTTCCCAAAGGTTCTACTTGGCACAAACACTAAACAAAACATGAAACCACATATAATCAGAGGCTAGATGCAATATTTATTCCCTAACAGCAACAAAAACAAAAAACATAAAATTGGGTTGCCTCCCAACAAGCGCTCTCGTTTTACTCCCTAGCTAGGCACGATACAAGATAGATCTAGGTATTGCCATCTTTGGAAGGCAATCCATAAGTGGCTCTCATGATAGATTCATATGGTAATTTGATTTTCTTTCTAGGAAAGTGTTCCATTCCCTTCCTTAACGGAAATTGGAATCTAATATTTCCTTCCTTCATATCAATAATTGCACCAATCGTTCTAAGGAAAGGTCTACCAAGAATAACAGGACATGAAGGATTGCAATCTATATCAAGAACAATGAAATCTACGGGCACATAATTCCTATTGGCAACAATAAGAACATCATTAATTCTTCCCATAGGTTTCTTAATAGTGGAATCCGCAAGATGCAAATTTAAAGAACAATCATCAAGCTCATGGAACCCTAGCAAATCACACAAAGTTTTTGTGATAGTGGAGACACTTGCACCCAAATCACAAAAAGCATAGCATTCATGATCTTTTATTTTTATTTTGATAGTAGGTTCCCATTCATCATAAAGCTTTCTAGTGATAGAAACTTCCAACTCAAGTTTTTCTTCATAAGATTGCATCAAAGCATCAACTATGTCTTTAGTGAAAGCTTTATTTTGACTATAAGCATGCGGAGAATTTAGCACGGATTGCAACAAGGAAATACAATCAATCAAAGAGCAATTATCATAATTGAATCCCTTGAAATCCAAAGTAGTGGGTTCATCACTATGCAAAGTTTTAATCTCTTCACTCCCACTTTTAGCAATTTTAGCATCAAGATCTAAAAACTCTGAATCATTGGGACACCTTAAAGCAGAATTATCTCCAATCCTATCTTTATCAAGATTAATACTAGAAAACAAGGATCTAATAGGAGACACATCAATAACTTTCAGATCTTCATCTTTATTTTCATGATAACTAGAAGAACACGATTTAATATAATCTTCCCTTTTAGCACACATTCTAGCGGTTCTTTCTTTGCATTCATCAATGGAAATTCTCATAGCTTTGAGAGACTCATTGATATCATGCTTAGGTGGGATAGATCTAAGTTTCAAAGAATCAACATGAAGAGTAATTATATCCACACTTCCAGCCAATTCATCAACCTTAAGCAATTTCTCTTCAAGCAAAGCATTGAAATTCTTTTGTGAGATCATAAACTCCTTAACACTAGTTTCAAATTCAGAAGGCATCTTTCCATAAGAGTTATTGTAGGAATTACCATAATTATTAGAGGAATTACTAGGAAAAGGCCTAGGATTAAAATTACCTCTATAAGCATTGTTACCAAAATTATTCCTACCAACAAAATTCACATCCAAAGATTCATTGTTATTCTCAATCAAAGTGGACAAAGGCATATCATTAGGATCAGAAGAAGCACTCTTAGCAGCAAATAATTTCATAAGTTCATCCATCTTTCCACTCAAAACACTAATTTCTTCAATGGCATGCACTTTTTTACTAGTAGATCTTTCGGTGTGCCATTGAGAATAATTAACCATAATATTATCTAGGAGTTTGGTAGCTTCTCCTAAGGTGGTTTCCATGAAAGTGCCTTCGGCGGCCGAATCTAAAAGATTTCTAGAAGCAAAATTCAAGCCAGCATAAAAGTTCTGAATAATCATCCATAGATTCAAACCATGTGTAGGGCAATTACGTATCACCAATTTCATCCTCTCCCAAGCTTGTGCAACATGCTCATGATCTAGTTGATTAAAATTCATAATATCGTTTCTAAGAGAGATGATCTTAGCAGGAGGGAAATACTTAGAAATAAAAGCATCTTTGCACTTATTCCACGAATCAATACTATTTCTAGGCAAAGAGGAAAACCAAGTTTTAGCACGATCTCTAAGTGAAAATGAAAATAACTTCAATTTAACAATATCGTTATCAGTATCCCTTTTCTTTTGCATATCACACAAATCAACAAAGTTGTTTAGATGGGTAGCGGCATCTTCACTAGGAAGGTCGGAGAATTGATCTTTCATGACAAGATTCAACAAAGCAGCATTGATCTCACAAGATTCAGCATCGGTAATAGGAGCAATCGGAGTGCTAATAAAATCATTGTTGTTGGTATTGGAGAAGTCACACAATTTGGTATTGTTCTGAGCCATAGTGACAAACAAGCAGACCAACACACACAAGCAAACAAGAAGCAAGCGAACGATAAACACATGGCGGAAGAAGGGCAAATAAAACGACAAGGGTGAAGTGGGGGAGAGGAAAATGAGAGGCAAAAAAATGTAATGCGAAGGATAAGGGTTTGTGATAGGTACTTGGTATATGAATTTTGCGTAAGCCTCCCCGGCAACGGTGCCAGAAATTCTTCTTGCTACCTCTTGAGCTTGCGTTGTATTCCCTCGAAGAGGAAAGGGAGATGCGGCACAGTAGCGTAAGTATTTCCCTCAGTTTTTGAGAACCAAGGTATCAATCCAGTAGGAGACCATGCGTGAGTCCCTCGCACCTGCACAAACAAATAAGAACTTCACAGCCAACGCGATAAGGGGTTGTCAATCCCTTTACGGTCACTTATGAAAGTGAGATCTGATAGAGATGATAGTTTATATTTTTGGTATTTTTAGTTTATAAGAACAGCTAATAAAAGCGATAAAAGTAAAGTAGATGTAGATTGATATGTTGAGAATAGACCCGGGGGCCATAGTTTTCTCTAGTGGCTTCTCTCATGATAGCGATATTCTACGACGGGTAAACAAATTTGTGTCGAGCAATTGATAGAAAAGCGAATAATTATGAGACTATCTAGGCATGATCATTGTATATAGGCATCACGTCTCATACAAGTAGACCAAAACAATTCTGCATCTACTACTATTACTGCACACATCGACCGCTATCCAGCATGCATCTAGTGTATTGAGTTCATAAGAACAGAGTAACGCCTTAAGCAAGATGACATGATGTAGGGGGATAAACTCAAGAAATATCATATAAACCCCATCTTTTTATCCTCGATGGCAACAATACAATACGTGCCTTGCTGCCCCTACTGTCACTGGGAAAGGACACCGCAAGATTGAACCCAAAGCCAAGCACTTCTCCCATTGCAAGAACTATAGATCTAGTAGGCCAAACCAAACCAATAATTCGAAGAGACTTGCAAGGATATTATGAGCACACATAAAAAGTTCAGAGAAGAACCAAATATCTTTCATAGATAACCTTGATCATAAACTCACAATTCATCGGATCTTGACAAACACACTATAAAAAGAGATTACATTGAATAGATCTCCTCGAAGACGGAGGAGAACTTTGTATTGAGATCCAGAGAGAGAGAAGAAGCCATCTAGATACTAGCTATGGACCCTAAGGTCTATGGTAAACTACTCATAACTCATGGTGAGGGTGATGATGATGATGATGAAGGCCTCCGTGATGGATCCCCCTCCGGTTGAGCTCCGAAACAGGCTCCAAGATGGGTTCTCCACGGGAACAGAAGGTACGGCGGTGGAATTAGGGTTTTCTCTCTTTTCACGGAGTTTCTGGGGTACGTAGACTTATATAGGAAGAAGGAGGGCACCGGGGGACGCTCGAGGGGGCCACGAGGCAGGGGGGCGCGCCCTGGGAAGGGGGGCGCGCCCCCCACCCTCGTGGGCCAGCCCTTTGTCCCCTAACGTGGTTCTCAAGCTCCGCGCGCGTGATTTTCTCCAAAAATATCTCTCGCGAAGGTTTCATTCCGTTTGGACTCCGTTTGTTATTCTTTTTCTGCAAAACGCTGAAACAGGCAAAAAACAGCAATCTGGACTGGGCCTTTGGGTTAGTAGGTTTGTCCCAAAAATGATATACAAGTGAATGATAAAGCCAATTAAACATCCAAGACTTCATAAGTAATAGCATGGAACAATCAAAATTTATAGATACGTTTGAGACGTATCACAGGACGACTGCCTGATGCTTTTGCGTTGCTATCTTTACATCTTCTTGTTGCTCCGCTTTTGTGAACACGGACCCTTGTGCGCTTTATCTTAGCTGTATCCTGGGATTGGTTCCCGTTGACTTGCTGTTATCTTGGTTTGTAAGACTTTAAACTATGTTGTGGATCCTGCCTTGTGGCTTTATTAATTTAAAGCCAGACATTTCTAGCGTCTTCGTTCCAAAAATAATAATACTAAAAGGGCCTAAATATATAGATTAAAAAAAGTCAAAACAACCTTAATAGGGCCGAACAATACTAAAAGGATAAGACTTGGCTTCGGGGATCAACCTTGATCCGTGGCCGGCAAAGACCGCCCCAACCCATTTATTCGCATGATGTGTCGGCCCAAAAATTCATGCCCACGGGCCGACCTTATAAGTGTCACTCATATCGTCACGTTTGTTTCGAGATATATGCATCTTCATTGCAAAAAATGAAAATTTTGACATACACGTTTGTTCGTGTATTTCGAAATACTAGTAAGGTTGTACTTGCATGGAAAGACTAAAATTCAATGAAACTCTGTAATAATGGTCAGATGGAGCATAGACAACAGAAAGAAATCTCTACTGGATTTTCCATATGAATCACAATTGTTAAATTGCAGGAAGTTTCATATACCCCCTTCAAAATATTGAGCAAGCTCCAAAACTTTTGGTACTTGGTTGGAGGATATTTTATCCCCACCCACCCCTTCACACCCCACTTCATTAATTCCCTATCGCCGAGCTCAATCATCATTGTCGTGCACCGCAAGCTCAACCTCCGCCTACCAACCATCTATGTGGCCGGGGACATTGGATGAGATGCACATCGCGCAATGGCACGTGTTAAGTGCTACTTCTCGAGCTTGCGTTGTATTCCCTCGAAGAGGAAAGGGTGATGCAGCACAGTAGCGTAAGTATTTCCCTCAGTTTTTGAGAACCAAGGTATCAATCCAGTAGGAGACCACGCGCAAGTCCCTCGCACCTGCACAAACAAATAAGAACTTCGCAGCCAACGCGATAAGGGGTTGTCAATCCCTTTACGGTCACTTACGAAAGTGAGATCTGATAGATAGGATAGTTTGATATTTTTGGATATAAGAACAGAAAGTAAAAACAGCAAAGTAAAGTAGATTGTAGATTGATATGTTGAGAATAGACCCGGGGGCCATAGGTTTCACTAGTGGTTTCTCTCATGATAGCAGATTTCTACGGTGGGTGAACAAATTACTATCGAGCAATTGATAGTAAAGCGAATAATTATGAGAATATCTAGGCATGATCATTATATATAGGCATCACGTCTGTGACAAGTAGACCGAAACGATTATGCATCTACTACTATTACTCCACACATCGACCGCTATCTAGCATGCATCTAGAGTATTAAGTTCATACGAACAGAGTAATGCTTTAATCAAGATGACATGATGTAGAGGGATAAACTCAAGCAATATGATATAAACCCCATCTTCTTATCCTCGATGGAAACAATACTATACGTGCCTTGCTGCCCCTGTTGTCACTGGGAAAGGACACCGCAAGATTGAACCCAAAGTCAAGCACTTCTCCCATTGCAAGAACTATAGATCTAGTAGGCCAAAGCAACCCGATAATTCAAAGAGACTTACAAGGATATTATAATCATACATAAATGAATTCAGAAAAGAACCAAATATTTCTCATAGATAATCTTGATCATAAACCCACTATTCATCGGATCTCGACAAACACACCGCAAAAATATTACATCGAATAGATCTCCTCGAAGACCGAGGAGAACTTGGTATTGATATCCAAAAAGAGAGAAGAAGCGGTCTAGGTACTAACTATGGACCCCGAATGTCTGTGGTAAACTACTCACAACTCATGGTGAGGCGATGGTGTTGATATAGAAGCACTTCGTGGAAGATCCCCCCTCTAGCGGAGCCCCGAAACAGGCCCCAAGATGGGATCTCACGGGAACAGAATGTTGCGGTGGTGGAATTAGGGTTTCCTCTGTTGCTTCAATGTTGTCAGGGTACATGTGTATATATAGGAGGAAGGAGGGCATCGGGGGAGCAACGTGGGGCCCACGAGGCAGGGGGCGCGCCCAGGGGGAGGGGGTGCACCTCCACCCTCGTGGATGCCACGTGTCCCCTCTGCCTTGGTTCTCTAGTCTCTCGTGAAGATATCGTTCCAAAAATATCTCTCCCGAAGGTTTCATTCCGTTTGGACTCCGTTTGATATGCCTTTTCTACGAAACCCTGAAGTAGGCAAAAAAACAGCAATCTGGACTGGGCCTTTGGGTTAATAGGTTAGTCCCAAAAAATAATATAAAAGTGTATAATAAAGCCTATTAAACACCTAAAACATCATATATAATAGCATGGAACAATAAAAAATTATAGATACGTTGGAGACGTATCCAGCTGTCAGGCCCAAGATGCGATTCTATCCCGATCACGTGACACTTACGTGATTGGGGCACAACCCATTTCGGGCGCTTAGCAAGATGGATATCATTACATCGTACCATTACATACATACATGGGGGATACAACAATACATACAAGTCACATGAATACAACAGCATCAATACAAGGCATCTGACTACGGATGCAAACAAAAAAAGCACAAAGACATCCATCTGCTATCCCAGGCTGCCGACCCGGAACCTAACCCAAGACTGAACAAGCTGAAGAAGAAAGAACTCCAACACAAAGGACATCGCTCTCACATCAAGACATCGGAAACCTGCACCTGCAACTGTTGTTGTAGTATGTGTGAGCCACGAGGACTCAGCAATCCCATAACCATGGGTAACAAGACTATCAAAGCTTAATGGGTAGGAAGAGGTAAAGTGGTGAGGTTGCAGCAGCGTCTAAGCAAAAGTATGGTGGCTAACTTACGAGTACAAGAATAAGAAGAGCATCTACGCAAACGGTCGCAACTAGTAGTGATTGATACGTCCAAAACGTATCTATAATTTCTACTTGCTCCATGCCACTTTTGGGTGATATTGCTATGATATTCATACACTTCCATACACTTTTGATCATATTTGGACTAACTTACTAATCCAGTGCACCCCAGTGCCAGTTTCTGTTTTCGGCTGTTTTTGTATTTTAGGTTTTCACGTTTCGAGAACTGCCCAGAAAAATTATATAAAAAATAAGCGATCCGGAAACAACACTGCGTCCGAAGGGCAGCCTGGGGGGGGGGCACAGGGGCTCCAGGCGCCCTGTGGGCGCGCCCCCCCTGGGCCGCGCCGGGGGGGCGCCTGGCCCTCCCGAGGCTCCCCCGATGCCCTACATTGGCATATATTTAAAGGACCCTCTGAAACACTCAGCATAGGAACTCTTTTCGCGATCCCATCTCTGTTCCGCCACCGCCGCCGCTTCCAAGATCGGGAGCACCAGGAGAACTCTTCCCGGCACCCTGCCGGAGGGGAGGATCACCACCGGGAGCTTCTCCACCACCATGGATGCCTCCCGGATGACTCGTGAGTAGTCTCCCTTGGACCATGAGTCCATGACCAGTAGCTATGTGATGTTCTCCTCCCGTTCTTGTGCTTCACTAATTATTCCTCGTGAGCTGCCCTACATGATCGAGGCACATATGTAATCCTTATGCTGTTGCTATGTTGAGTTTGCTGGGATCCGATGGATTATGAGATTATGTTCAGATTGATCTTGAGTAATATATTTGATTCACCTCTTTTATATTTTAGTTCATAAGTAATTCTTGCATGTTCTCCGTTGTTACTTATTGCTTTGGCCGAGTAGTAGGTAGTGACTCCAAGAGGGAACGTTATGCTCGATTGTGGGTTCATGCCCCTCGATGACTAGCTTGAGTGACAGAAACATGAGTCTAGGGGATGTGCTGTTGCCACAAGGGGGAAAACAACAGTGCTTGTGCCCGCGGGTGCAAGGATTGTTTACTTTACGCAAAGTTCTTTTAATGCAGTTGTCTGTTGCATTGAGTTTACACTATGGGTGGGACTCGCAACTTAATACCAGCGAGATGTTCTGGATAGATATCTCAAGGTGGATGATTAGTAGTAGATATTGATGGATTTCGGTCTACTTACTTTGGCGTACCGCCCATGCTTTGAACCTCAACCTTTCTTGCAATGTAGTCAGCATTGTTTTGCGTTCGTGGTCCTGTCAATTGCCCAGCTGTAATTTGTTTACCTCACATAGCTGTTTTATCGTCTTTTGGGAGAGAGACATCACTAGTGAACATCATGAGACTCCGGTCCATATTACCATCATTGATCACATCCACTATTTACTTTTCGCTATTTACCTACTATTGCAAAAACTATCTATCAGTACTATCATTGCTTTTAACCCTTTGTGAACTACAAGGCCGGAGGGATTGACAACCTCTCTGTACTCGTTGGGAGCAAAGTTATTTGTATCTGTGTGCAGGTCCACGTTGATTGCTAATTGCGCCGTTAGCAGTTGACACCTACTTGTTGAACCTAGGAGTCTCTGGGGATTCGATCCTTGGCATCTTTGCTAGGGGAAAACACTTCTACTTACTGCATCTTACACCTTCCACTTGGGGTAACCAACGAGGGGTTCGAGGCCCATCAGTGATCGCTAAAGATCCTGAACTACCTACGAGTCAAACATAACCCCACCGTGTTCTCTTCTCAAAGTGAAAAGAGATAGTCATGGTTACTCACACAGTTGTGCGTTTTACTTCGGATCCTCTGTCAAGTTTTCTACAATCGGACATTAACAAATTCCAATCTGCCACATAACTGCGGGCAAGGCTTTCGAAAGATCATAACCCAGCAGGGGTGTCCCAACTTAGCCCATCACAAGCTCTCACGATCAGCAGAAGTAATAATAATATTACCACCCCTTATCTTAGGGACAATCCGATCAGGATCGGTATCCCGGTGCACAAGACATTTCGACAATGGTAAAACAAGTCCAGCAAGACCTCCCGACGTGCCGACACCCTGATAGTAGCCGCGCGTATCTCGTCTCAGGCCACGACCGGATGGGACATCCTATAGGAAAATACCAATCCTCGAGTTTCCCCGCGGTGGCCCTGCAGTCTGCCCGTTTGGGACCAACACCATCAGCACTGCCCCCCTGTTATGTAGAATTAAGAACCCGGGGACATGACCCCCTATGCAATTAATTAATTAATTAAGTTTTATTATTATGAGGCAAATTAAAACCAAAGTTGGGCCTTGCTGGAGGAGTTTTACTCAAAGACGAACTGTCAAGGGGTCCCCATATACCCAACCATGTAAGGAACGCATAATCAAGGAACATAATGCCGGTTTATCGGCTCCTAAGGTGGCATGAGTGGAACAAAACACCGAGCAAAAGGCCAAGCCTTCCACCCATGCCCAGTATATAGGTGTGTTAATAATAATAATAGATATTGTGATATTCCAACAACAAGTTCCAACATGGAACGATCTTCATCTTCACCTGCAACTAACAACACTATAAGAGGGGCTGAGCAAGCGGGTAACATAGCCAAACAATGGTTTGCTAGGAAGATGTCAAAGGTTAGAGGTTTCATGGCAACAAGGAGATGGGCTGACAATAATGATGGGTAGCGCGACATATAACGATAGCATCGAGACAACTAAGCATGGCAATGATAGTAAAGGTATCCAAGGGTATGGTCAACTTGCCTGAGATCCCGCAAGGAAGAAGAACAGATCCGTGAAGAAGATGAAGAAGAAGCCTCGAAGACGAACCACGGGTAGACGAACGAATCCTCACGATCGCAACGGAACAAGCACTAACGAGAAGAAAGCACACAACAGGGTAAACACACAACACAAGAACAAGACAAGATGCTCAACCAAGTATGATGCAAGACAAGTCTATATATGATGCAATACATGGCAAGGGATGAAGCACACAAGAACAACACAAGCCAACAAGTTTAAATGAGGCCGGAAACTACATATAACAAATCCGGTAAGTCCTCATAAGCATATTTTGAAATTAGTCCAGATCTGAACAAACCTTAAGTTAAAGTTGTTAAACAGCAAGTTAACATGCACCATGATGATAAACACAAAATTCTAGACAAGTTTCATATAAAGTTTGTTTAATTCGGAGCTACGGTCTAGAAGATATGAGCAAAACAAGACAAACATGGCAACGGTGCAAGATGCACCCAAACATCAAGCAAACTCACTCCAAACATGAAAAAAGCATGATATTATGATTCTACATGCAAAATCACACAAGTTTCATATAAGGCACACCCAAAACGGAGCAACGGTCTAAAATATACACATGAAACAAGATATAACAACAAGCTGAAGTTAACAACCACATAGCAACTTTGGAGCAAGATAAATATAAGCTACAGCACCCAAACATGATAAAAAGAAGCATGGATGTTAAGTAGACATGATACTTAACAAGACAAGCATGAGCTTAGAACACTCTCAAAAGCTTGCTGGAACACATTTAAACAAGCATGTCAAGTTGCAATAAAATTATCCAGACTTAGTCAAAATCTAGGAAGGCAAAAACATCATCACGATGCTGCCTTCGGAGGCACAAAACAACAAGCCTATCAACTCTAACAAGTATATAAAGTGCATGGACATGTAGTAGACATATCCTACAGCAAACAACTCCATTGGAGCAACTCCATAGGAGGCATGGATCAATAGCAACAAGCTCCACCAAATTGAGCATGCTGATAAAATTCTGACAGGTATAATTTATAGCAACTTGAGAGCAAGAAATAAAAAAGTTATAGCAGGTCATATGGGCAAGTAAGGGCATGAATGGATAGAAAATAACATGGACAACAAGACATGATCATTGGCCACTCCAAAACAAGCATGGATTTGACTAGGGCATCAAGCAAACATAGCATCATGTTATAACAGATTCCAGACTTAGCAGTTTTTTCACTAAGTATAAAACAACAATAACGACATGGCATGTTTACAAGCTTGTTTAAGTCACCTCAAGGCATATCATGGAAAATGGATTGTACCACAGCAAACACCATGTGATTGTGCTTCTAAAACATATCAACATGTGGCATGAAGACAAACACATCAATAGCAAAGAGCAAGTGAAATCAGCATCTCATAACAAGTTTCAGCACTTAACAGCCACATGCACTTTTGCAACAGAGATTAACATGGCAATATGGCACCTAACATGAATGCTACAGCAACCATCATGTAGAGCACTTCACAATGAACATTTTGACATATCATATGCTCCATTTGGATAAACATGCACAAAGTTACAAGCATCACAAGTATGCAACAAAATTATAGTTAACAACAGTTTTTAACAAGTAGCACTCTTTCAACGATGATTAGAGCATCAAGATGAAGTCAAACAAGCATGGCACAATGGAACAAGGTGTAGAGCATGTCACCACGATCATTTTGACATATCATATGCATCATTTGGATCAACACCCAAAAAGTTACAACCACTCAAACATGCATATAAAATGTGTGAAATTCACAGACTAAGCCAAATTCGCACACAGTGAAAAAAAATACACGGGCCTAACTTAAACTGGATCAGGCCCAACAGAGAGAGAGGAAAAAAAGGAGGGGCGCTCACCGTGGGCTTTGGCCCAGCTGGCGAAGCAGGCTGGGGGCAGTTGGGCTGGCCCACGTTGGCGAGGAGGACGGGCCAGGCCGGAGGAGGCAGGCGGCTGGGCCGTGGCCCACCCGGAGAGCTATGTCAGCCCGGCAACAGGGTGACGCAGGCCGAATCACGGTCAACGTGGCGAATGGGACGAGGGATCCATCGATCCTGAGCGGCGGCGCAGCATGGAGGTCCTGCGGCGATCGGGCCCGCCAGACATGGCGACGGACGAAACCGACGGCGACGCGGATGGGCAGATCCGGGCGAGGTGACCGCCAGGCGCCGGATCCAGGCGGAGGCAACGGTCGGCACCGACGACGACTTGACCGGCGGCAACGCTGAACTAGAGAGGGAGAGAGAGATTAGGGAAGGAGGAGGAACGGAGGCGGAGAGACATGGCGGCGTTGACCTGCTACGGCGGCGGGGTCGGCGACGCGGGATCCGGGGCATCCTACGCGGGGAGGGGCGCTGGTCGGGGCGAGCGGCATCGAGGAGAAGCGAGGCGAGGGAACGAGCACGGCGTCTCGGGCGCAGGGGTGCGCGAGGCTCGGTCGCGGCCCTGCTCGGCCCGGGGCGGGCCTCGGCTGGGCCCTGCGGGCTAGTGGTGGAGGAGAGAGCGAGGGAGACGTGGCGAGTCCACATGGCGCTCCGTGAGTGGCTCCGGGCGGCGGGGAGGCGACGTGGCGCGCCCAGATTGGTCCGGGGCGCGCCGGCGGTGGCGCCTAGTGGCGGAATCCGGCTGGCCGGGCGCGGAAAACGAGGCAGGGCGCTGATTTCGAGGGGGAGGTGGCTGGAGGTTAGGGGAGAGGTTAGAGGATGCCAGATTTGGCATGGGGTGGTTTATATAGGGTAGGTGCTAGGGTTAGGGGGGTTTTAGACTGTTTGGAGCCTCGGATCTCGATCCGACGGTTCCGGAGCGGAGGGGGTTTGGCAAGTGGGCTAGATGGGCTGTGTTAGAGGGGTTTCGGGCTGAGAGGAGAGAAGTGAGTGGCCCGCGGGGGTTTTCGAAGACCGAAAACGTCCGTCGAATAAACCAGCAATTAGTGCCGCTATAGTTTAACGGTTGGGCTATCAAACGAGCTCCGAATGTGATGAAATTTGGCAGACGGTGTGTCTACACTATAATAAGACCACACGCCAAGGTTCACCTCATTCCGAGAACATTTTTTGGCCACTCATAAAATAAATATTCGGAGGCGCCGCGGGCGCCTGCAAGTGTGTCTGGGCTCAGAACGGACAACGGAAAGGACGAGCAGACTCGGACGGATGCAAGTTTTGAAAACATGATGATGCAATGCACATGATGACATGGCAAGATGCAACACGCGAGCAGATGACATGGCAACGATGACGAATAACTGGCTGACACCTGGCGCATCGGTCTCGGGGTGTCACACCAGCATCCCCAAGCTTAATTCCTGCTCGTCCTCGAGTAGGTAAATGATAAAAACAGAATTTTTTATGTGGAATGCTAACCAACATAATTTTCAATGTAATTATCTTTATTGTGGCACGAATGTTCAGATCCGAAAGACTGAAGACAAAAGTCTATATTGACATAAGAAATAATAATACTTCAAGCATACTAACAAAGTAATCATGTCTTCTCAAAATAACATGGCCAAAGAAAGTTATCCCTACAAAATCATATAGTCTGGCTATGCTCCCTCTTCAGCACACAAAATATTATTATCATGCACAACCCCGGTTTCAGCCAAGCAATTGTTTTCATACTCAATTTTTTCAAACCTTTCAACTTTCACGCAATACATGTGCGTGAGCCATGGATATAGCACTATGGGTGGAATAGAGTGGTGGTTGTGGAGAAGACAAAAAGGAGGAAGATAGTCTCACATCGACTAGGCGTATCAATGGGCTATGGAGATGCCCATCAATAGATATCAATGTGAGTGAGTAGGGATTGCCATGCAACAGATGCATTAGAGCTAAAAATGTATGAAAGCTCAACAAAAGAACTAAGTGGGTGTGCATCCAACTTGTTTGCTCACGAAGACCTAGGGCATTTGAGGTAGCCCATCTTTGGAATATACAAGCCAAGTTCTATAATGAAAATTCCCACTAGTATATGAAAGTGACTAAACATGAGACCCTCTATCATGCACAAGTGTGGAAAAAGATAGTAGCATTGTCCTTTTTTTGGGCATTTTTTTCTTGGCCTTTCCTTCTTTTTTTTCTTTGGGACAATGCTCTAATAATGATGATCATCACACTTATATTGATTTACAATCGATACTAGAACAAAATATGACTCTACATGAATGCCTCCGGCGGTGTACCGGGATGTGCAATGAATCAAGAGTGACATGTATGAAAAATTATGCATGGTGGCTTTGCCACAAATACGATGTCAACTACATGATCATGCATGGCAATATAACAATATGAAGCGTGTCATATGAATGGAACGGTGGAAAGTTGCATGGCAATATATCTCGGAATGGCTATGGAAATGCCATGATAGGTAGGTATGGTGGCTGTTTTGAGGAAGGTAAATGGTGGCTGTTTTGAGGAAGGTATATAGTGGGTGTATGGTACCGGCGAAAGTTGCGCGGTACAAGAGAGGCCAGCAATGGTGGAAGGGTGACAGTGCGTATAATCCATGGACTCATCATTAGTCATAAAGAACTCATATACTTATTGCAAAAATTTACGAGTCATCAAAACAAAGCAATCAACGCATGCTCCTAGGGGGGAGGTTGGTAGGAGTTAACCATCGCGCGCCCCCGACCTCCACACAAAGGATGAGACTCTACTAATACCTCATGCTCTAACTTCGTCACATAGAGGTTCACCATACGTGCATGCTACAAGAATCACAAACTTTAACACAACTATTTCTCAATTTCATAATAACTCCACTAGCATGACTCTAATATCACTATCCCCATATCTCAAAACAATCATCAAGTATCAAACTTCTCATCATATTCAATGCACTTTGTATGAAAGTTTTTACTACATTCATCTTGGATGCCTATCATATTAGGACTAGTTTTATAACCAAAGCACATTACCATGTTGTTCTAAAAGACTCTCAAAAGGATATAAGTGAAGCATGAGAGATCAACAATTTCTACAAAATAAAATCACCACCGTGCTCTAAAAGATATAAGTGAAGCACTAGAGCAAAACTATTTAGCTCAAAAGATATAAGTGAAGCACATAGAGTGTACTAACAATTTCTAGGCCATATTTATCTCTCTCAAAAAGGTGTGTCCAGCAAGGATGATTGTGGCAAACTAACAAGTAAAGACTCAAATCATACATGACGCTCCAAGTAAAACACATATCATGTGGTGAATAAAAATATAGTCCCGAGTATAGTTACCGATAGATGAAGACGAAAGAGGGGATGCCTTCCCGGGGCATCCCCAAGCTTAGGATTTTGGTTGTCCTTGAATTTTACCTTGGGGTGCCTTGGGCATCCCCAAGCTTAGGTTCTTTCCAATCTTTGTTCCATAGTCCATCAAAGCCATACTCAAAACTTGAAAACTTCACAACACAAAACTTAGCCAAAAATCTCGTGAGCTCTGTTAGTATAAGAAAACAAACCACCACTCAAAGGTACTGTAATGAACTCATTCTTTGTTTATATTGGTGTTAAACCTACTGTATTCCAACTTCTCTATGATTCGTATCCTCCAATACTACTCATAGATTCATCAAAATAAGCGAACAGTCTGTAGTAATCTATAACTTTCGCATACTTCTGTAAGTCCAAAAAAATTGAAATAAATTGGTAAACGTGAGGAATTAGTCTATTAATCATCTGCAAAAAGAATCAACTAAATATCACTCTCCAGTAAAATCTGGTGACTATTCTCGTGAGTGCTAACATTTCTGTTTTTTTAGAGCAAAATCATATAAACTTCACACAAGTCTTCCCAAAGGTTCTACTTGGCACAAACACTAATTAAAACACAAAACCACATCTAAACAGAAGCTAGATGCAATATTTATTCCTAAACAGAAGCAAAAACAAAGAAAATAAAACTGGGTTGCCTCCCAACAAGCGCTATCGTTTAACGCCCCTAGCTAGGCACGATACAAGGATAGATCTAGGTATTGCCATCTTTGGAAGGCAATTCTTTAATTAAGCACTTGTAATTCTTAGGAACTTCTTTATTCCTATTGATAATCAATCTTTTGGGCAAGAAATCAAGAAATTCATTCACATCAAAAGGTTCTCTTGCAAAAGTGAGAAAATTAGGGTGAACACTTATAGATTTAAGATCCGCGATTCCCTTACTAGATGGTTCACCCTTGTTTTTAGGAACATAAATGAACTTGGACAATTTAGTGGTAGAAGGATTTGAAGTAGTTTTCATAGCAGAAAGCGCAGACCCTACATTTGTAATAATATCCCCAAGTTTATCGATTCTAGTAGAATCTTGATTTATTTTCTTTTTAACTATGGGTAAAATTTCAGAATAACTCCTATCTTGGATCTATATTTGTGGGGACCCCGACTCATAAGTCGAGATCACCGAATGCACGTGTACAGTGATCCCAGAGATCAATGCTCACTGAACACATAGAAGCTGAATAACAAGAGTCTTACATCCATACATACCGTATTACACAAATAGGACCATTAAGGTCAAGTCTTGAGTATATCATCGCAGCGGAAATCTTCAATATCAACTTGGACCCATGCCATCTGCCTTTAACCCTACAGGCATTCTGACTGGGAAGCGTCCTAGCTTGCATGCTCGTCACCAAGAAATCTTCATCATAACCTGTTCTCTCCTGCCTGGCCAATAAAATAACCAGTGGCAAGCCAATGAGTACATTGAATGTACTCGCAAGCAACCCAAGTGTGATGACAGAATAATTATGCAAGGCTCTACTGCTAAGTTGGCGGTTTTGCGGAAAGCTAGTTTTTCATATGCAAGTATGATCAACATATAACATGGATATGCATGTGTCTGTAACAAGTATCAGGAGGTCACAGACATCAATATCGAGAAAGAGTTGTAATCAACTCATGTTCAAGCTCATTGTGACTTTCTCACAATCACATCAACAATATCTCTGAATCGTGTTGTTTCCCAGAAACTTATGGACATAGTCTAAGTAGCACCACCCAACTGTCCTTGACCGCGGACACGGCTATTCGAATAGTTTGACACTCTGTAGAGGTTGCACACTTTACCCACAAGATCCGGGGAACTTCCGTGTCATCCACGACCCGCGGTACCTCAAGTACCCGGGGTAAGCACCCGATCACTATCTTTCCCTAGATGACACTAACATAGAGTCCACTCGATTGGTAGTAACCCCCGTGCCCACATTTCACGTCTTAATAATTGGGGAGACTCGCTCCCATATTCATCACATACCACTGACACGGGGTACCAATGGTGTGTCCGGTGCCCTGTGAAAACAGTCATGGCCGCCTATCCAAGCACGACCCTGTCCCGAGAGTGACCTCATGTCACCCCCGTCACTAGTAATGCGGGCACCATGCTAGTATTGACCTAGGTAATCAATAATGCCCTTTCCCATATAAGGGTAGAGTGGTTGCGCATGTTTGGTTGGGACGGTAGTCACACATAAATCTAATCCATCTCCGTAAACAACACTCTCATCAAGCCTCGGTACACTACTTCTTCACCAAGTAGTGCCCAAGCTCCTCATCAACTCCCAGGGGCATTAGTGGCACCCACTGGGACTTTTGCAAGTATGTCAAACCACACTTGTTTCACTCAATGCATAACCCTGACCCATTTTGCGTAGCCGACTACTATAGTATACATCTATCTACTCCCACCCACATAACCCTCATAGGAAGGTAGGGTCATGTTTGATGCAAGTATCAATAGTAAGTAACAAAGGTAGCAACCAAAGTGGTCTCCACCTCAACATGATTCTGATGCATCGATAATAAGGTGCTATGAGACATGCATAAAAAGGGGTTTCTCGAACATGGTCAAAGGGCTGCTTGCCTTATTCTTCCGAGTCTTCAAACCTTCTGGTCCATCTCCGAGTACTTCGTTTATTTCGTCAACTAACGATGGAAACAATCATAATAAGCAACACAATCAAAGCAAAATATAAAAGTGCTCTAAAAATGGGAGTTGGACTTTTCTAGGATACCTCTGGTCATATGAAAAATAACCAAGGTGGTTTCATAGGTATTGGATCAATGAATAGCTTGGATCATTTCAATATGATAGAATCAAGGGGTTTAATAGATTTGAAAGAAGTGTACAGAAATATATTCTTGAATTATGAGCCAAGGCACCCATCAACAAGTCATGATTTTAGAAGCATCTAGGAGTTGGTTTCACTGGATTTGGAATTCAAATGAATTTCCAAGGATTTTGCAAAGCTGATAAATATGAAGAAATGGCTCAATATTTGGTGGGGTACAGAAAGTATTAATAAAAATGTTCCAAAACTAAGTTTGGATATGACAAGCATCTAGGAATTTGAATCACTGCATTTGGATCAAGATTGAGCTCTCTGTGATTTTCTAAAGTTCATCACAGAAATGAAATATTGGCATTTGATAAATATTTGTGAAGGAAATGTTTCTGGAATAATGTGCATGTTGCACCATGTGATAGGGCATGATTTTAGAGACTACCCGAAATTTGAATCATGCAATTTGGAGTTCAAATGATTTGATCATGGATTTTTGGAGTTGACTGGATAAAGAAAAAGGAAAAAGGGAGGGGTTTTATACCTATACTGCGTTCCGGGCGCAGTATAACGCCGCAGCGCCCTGGGCCGGCCCAACAGCACGGCCACACGCAGAGGGCCAGGCGACGTCGAAGGCGCCTTCGGGCCAAGCGTTTTCACCGCAGGGACGCGGCTCCCACGGAGGCGCTTCCACTTATGCGCGGGCCCAGCCCCTCGGTCGCCTACAAGCGGGCCCCGCCTGGCAGGTTCGCCTTCCTCCTCCCGCTCGAACAGAGGCGAGGCAGGGGAGGCGCGGCCGAGCGCTCGCCGGCGTGGCCCCGTCGACTCGGGCCTCCTTCGGCGACGCTCCGCCCACTGGAGTGCTCAGGAGGACACGCCGCACCCGCCCACGTACTTCACGCACGCCGGGGAGGGCTGAAACGGCGACGGCTTGGGTGGCCGCGGAGGCGACCGTCGGCGGTCTTGGCACAGCGAGGAAGAGGCGGGGGAAGGAGGGACTGGAGCTTGGGGTGAGTTGGCGGTGGTGAGGAGAGGGTGCGGGAGTGTTTAGAGGGAAGAAAGAAGGGGCGAGGCCCATGGATTTAAACGGCGGCCGGCGGCCCTGCTCCGGCCGTAGAGATGGCTGGAGGGCACGGGGAGGGCATTTGGCCTGCCGGGGAGGTGCACTAGAGGGAGAGGGGGCCATCGGAGCCGCAAGGGGGCTCGGGGGCGGCCTATAAATAGATGAGCGCCGGTCCACCGAAGACGCATGCGCCGGCGAGGCCCTTGCTGTCGTTGCAAGCCATGGGGGCACCAGCGGGCATGTCCATGGTGTTCGTGGGGCTGGTCCACGCTTAGAGGAAGAGATAGGAGGAGCGGGGAGGCGCCAGAGGGGTCGCGCGTGCGAGCTTTCTCACTGGAGCCCGTGGTCGGCCGGTGCGCGTGCGAGCAGAGGGGAGAGAGGGGGAGAGAGGAAGGGGCCGACCGTCCAGCAAGTTGCGGATGTCGAGGCAGCCTCGGGGGACACGAGGGGGAGGCCAAAGGCTGTCGGACGCTCCTGATTGGAGGTGGCTACAGTGCGCCAGGGCACTGTAGCGTGCTCCAGAGCACGAACCCTGCATGCCATGGCATGCACAAGGTGTCATTGGCGTGTCCTCTTGTGTCCAGCAGTGCTAGGGAGTAGTAAACAATGGGGAGGTGGTCTTGGATGCTCTGGGGAGCCACTGGAATGAGGAGGGAGGTGAAGAAGAAGATGAAAACTGCTGTCCAGAAGAGTAAGTTGGAGTTTTACCCCCTCCAATGATTGAGCTGAGGCCATGGGAATGTTACTGGGGGTAGAAGATGATCAGGAGAAGCTGTGGTAAGAATTTGAGGTAAAGGGAAATAGTAAAAGGGGTCCAAACAAGGGTTTTGGTAATTGGACAGAAGGTGTTTGATCAGGTTTTGGGGAGGCAAAAGACTTCCAATTGGCATGGGACTTAACAGGATGGAATGTCACACACAATTAGGCCCCAACACCAAATTTGAGCTCATTTGGGCAAAGTTGCCAATGTAACTTTGGTGAACCCTAGAAATCAACAGAAATGGTTTCACCTTGTTTAAGTTAAGCTAATCATCTCCCCTTGATGCACCACTTGGTGTAGCATCATCATTTGGGGTTATGATCATGCCCACAAAGTATGAAGCTCCAAGTAAAAAGTTGACAATGTAAAGTTGTTCAAATTTGAATTTGAACAGAAATGGTTTTGGGGCACTTTGACCAAGTTATGCTTCTCCAAAACTTGTGCCATTTGGCATGGATGCATAATTACATCATTTTAGCATGTTCCCCAAGTTTGAGAGCATTTGGACAAGTTTGGCAATGTAGAGTTGCTCAAACTTCAAATATGGACAGAATGGTTTTGGGGGGATTAGATGATGTTCCCTTGATCTTCAAGGCACAAGGCTTTGCAAGATCATCAAATATGTCATATATGACATGATAGAATTTCCCTGGAATTTTTGGAGAATATTTCCCTTGTAAATATTTCAAAAGCTTGAAATATCCAGAAAGGGTTTTGGAAGGATTTGCCCAATATTTTGAACATGACCATGTGTTGAAACTCTTATATATGGACAATATATGTCCTATGAGTCTCCCTGAATTTTGGCAAATATTTTTGAAATAATTAAATAATTTTTCCCTATTAAAGACCATTTCTGGCCTTAAGAAAAATCTTTTAAATAAAACATAAAAATAACTTTTAAAATCATACTTTTGTGGTTTCTGGGAGTCCTATAACTAATAGGATTCAAATATACTTTTTGAAAGATTTTTCACACCCTAAATAAGGTACTTGCAGTGCAAACCTCAATTCAGGGGTTTTTGGAAAACTAATTTTAGAAAATACTATTTGGCCAAAATATTTTTATAAGAAAATTCTGTACTGGTCTATACACATGGCATGATCATTGGGAAAAAGTTTTGGATCAAGGAGATGAAGTATAAGAGTTGGAGGATTTATTCAATTTTTAGAGCACTAGCAAACAGCAGACAAAAGTCAAATCAAGCAAAGTCAAAAACACTCAAAGTTTTTGCAAATCCACATTTTTAACATGATAATTAGCTTAAGAAAAGTGACATGAAAATCAGGGTGTGAAAGACCTACCCCCCTTACAAGAATCTCGTCCCCGAGATTCCCAGACTAGGCGTGGAAAGGAATACGGAGTCTTGGATACGGGGTAGTCTTCACTTCTTCTTGCTGGTTCTGCTTACGGGTGGTGCTCCACTGGACCTCGAAGTACTTGATGGTATGGCTTCGCGTCCGTCATTCTGCTTCATCCAGAATGCGGATGGCTTCTTGCGGTAGGTCAAATCAGGCTGCAGATCAATGGCTTGGTGATCAACATCCTTGTAGAGATTAGGCTTGTCTGGAACTTGGAGACATTTCCGGAGTTGTGACACATGGAATACATTGTGCACACCGGATAGCTCGGGTGGTAGTTCCAACTGGTAAGCCACTTCGCCTCGTCGTGCAGTGATCTCAAAGGGTCCAATGAACCTTGGTGCGAGCTTCCCCTTGACGTGGAAACGCTTGGTTCCCTTCAGAGGAGTTACCCGCAGGTACACACGGTCCCCAACATGGAAACTCATGTCCCGACGGTGAGTGTCAGCATAGCTCTTTTTGCCTTGACTTGGCTGCCTTCAAACGCTCTCTGACTAGTTGGACTCGCTCTTCTGCTGCGCGGAGAATATCCGGTCCAAAGACTAGCCCTTCTCCAGTCTCTGACCAGTTGAGGGGTGTGCGACATCTGCGTCCGTACAACACCTCAAATGGTGCCATCTGAAGGCTCGACTGGTAACTGTTGTTATAGGAGAACTCGGCAAAAGGGAGACAATCCTCCCACTTGGCTCTATATGCCAA
Source organism: Secale cereale (assembly GCA_902687465.1). NCBI lineage: Eukaryota > Viridiplantae > Streptophyta > Magnoliopsida > Poales > Poaceae > Secale > Secale cereale. Next base: position 416,459,523 of record LR738713.1, read on the forward strand.
GACACAGGCTCAGAGTATGTCTTCGAGAATCCGATTGACTCGTTCTGTCTGACCTCCGGTCTGTGGGTGGAAAGCCGTGCTAAAAGATAACTTGGTTCCCAAGGCTTCTTGGAACTTCTTCCAGAACCTTGAGGTGAGCTAGGTCCCTTGATCTGACACAATCTCCTTGGGAACGCCGTGAAGACTTACGATTCGGTCGATGTAGAGAGCTGCTAGCCGGTTGCCATCATAAGTGGTCTTGACAGGAATGAAATGGGCCTCCTTGGTCAAATGATCGACTATGACCCAAATAGAGTCATGTCCTCTATCCGACCTTGGTAATCTAGTGACGAAGTCCATTCCGACTTTATCCCACTTCCACTCTGGAACCTTGAGTGGTTGAAGCAATCCAGCGGGTCGCTGTTATTCAGCCTTGACCCTTTGGCACACATCACACTTTGCAACATAGGTTGCAATCTCTCTCTTCATCCCGTGCCACCAGAATCGTGCCTTCAAGTCTTGATACATCTTGGTGTGAGCGTTCCTTCGACACGAAAATGCTCGGTTCCTTTGAGAGGGGTGATTTGCAGATACGCCCGGTCTTCGACGCAGAAGTTTTCTTCTTGATGACGGTGGTCGGTGTAGATCTTCCTTCTTGACAGGGCGGTCTTCAATTGTCTTCTATCCAGCTGTCCGTCTCTTCTTTGTCTTCGGGCAGACAAGTAGGCCATCAAATAATGATGTCACCCAACTTGTCCAATTACTCCATGAGGTCTATGGGGTACGCAAGGTAGGCTGGGGCATTGGTGGTGGTCTCCGCTGAGTATTTGCAGAGGCCTTCCTAACTTAGAGCGAAGGCCCGTGGTCGGAATCTGACCAGGTTATGGCTTGGTGGGGCTTAAGAGTTTCAAGGATTCTAGTGAGTGAGTGAACGTTTATTATCTTATTCTTAAGCACAATTTCTGAGATGCCAATAGCTCTATCTAGTACTCCGAACGAAAAGCATAGACCAGCTTCAATCACCACTCATGCCATACATATCCTCATGATTCTCAAGAGACGGTCTAACAAAATTGCACTAGTCTACGATCCCCAAATCCATATGTATGTCTACCCCTAAAATCCATGGGTAGGTCATACATGCTGCTAGGCTTAAATTAAACTCCACAATCCAAGCACTCAACCTATTCTTGCAAGGCTCAAGATAATGCACCTCTATTCTAAGGAAACACGTCATATGCCACTCCAAGATTTTGTTTCCTTCCTATAGATCAACTCCAATAGCCCGGTAATTTCCATCAATCACCACATGATCCAGCAATTCTACAAATCCGATGTCTATGGTGTTCCACAAGATCTCAAGTACCTATGATACCCAAATACTTGGAAGGACTATACATTACGATAGTAAGTCCACCAAATTCTCATCATCCGGGTCAAGTGAACTCCAAGATCATGATTATATTGATCCCTAAATCAACTCCGACAAATAATCCAATCTCCTAGTTTATTATCCACCGAGAAGCATGGTATCACGATCAGGATCATCGGTCTAAATCCAATTTACTCCGAACCATGCAGACATATGTAGCATCCAGAATCACCTACATAAATCCAAATCTCATGCCCAACGGGTACTTCCACATGCTTCCCAAGGTCATGATCCCACCAATATGAAAACCTCATAATCCATCAAGGTCTCAGATAATTCCTCGAAGTCACTGATACAAAACCACCAAGTCATCTGTCTTATATCCACAAATTGGTCTATCTATGGCATCGCCAGTTCTCGTGCTATATTAGGATGAAAATGTGCTCGTTCACTGTGTCCACTAGCTCCTTTACGAACCCAGTGTTGTGCAAGGTTATAAAGGCTTAACTGGTTCTCTTGCTTTACCATGGGTTAGGCACATGGTTAAGGATTCGAGCTGGAGTGTCTCGTGAAGTCTCAAAGGGTCTAGGAAGAGGGTTACTGGTCTGGAGGGTTAAACATAACTCTACGGGGTTGCACTTGGCCACGGAGGTTGTAGCAGAAGTCTTCAGTGCCAGTTGGCTGCCGAGGTAGAATCCTTGGTGCATCTTGTCTTGCGGGTCTTCAATTGGGGAGAGAGAGAATAGAGGGAAGAAGCAGCATAGAGGAGGGAAATGCCTAAAGGGGGTTCTATAGTGCAGGTGCAACAAACAGGTGCAAAAAGGTCGAAACAAAAGAAACAAGGCAAGGAAGGTGATATAGCCATGCACTTGTTGCCTGGGGCAAAAGTGCGACTTATATCAAAACACAAGCAAATAAAAGCAAACAACACACAATCATGGTTCTATTAGAACCATCATACGGACTCGACTGCGCATAGGGGGTACACGACTCATCCTCCTAGGGGTTCTCGGACTCAGTGTCGTGACTTGTGCCTCGTGCAGTCTTCTGAATTTCCTCAGGTGTTGCTATGTCCCTCGTAGTTGCTTGATGAATGATCCGGGTTGAGCCTGAAGAATCTTCAACAACTTCTCGCCTGATGAGGTGAGGTGGTGAAGGTGCCTCCTTGTAGCTGGTGTTGACTTTGTCTTCTCTTGTCTCTTTAATCATGACGATCCCTTGTGCCTTCTGGGGCGTCGAGGGTACCAGGTAGGCAATCCATATGCGATGACAATAACAAGGCATAATAGAGGTCAAACATGTCGGTTTCGTTGATGAAAACATCGACACCAAGAGTGGGGGACGAAGAGAACCGTTTTCCTGCTCACTATAGTGAGGCGGACCAAATGGCGAGGTTCTCATTCACCGGTGGTTGCCGATACAACAACGGTAGTGACATGATTACTCTATTAGCGATGTATATCATAATTTTTGCACAACTCATGCCATGGTCATCGTAGGCTAGGGTTGCACCATCTTCTGAGTCTCCATGTCCCTACTCATCGGGGATGTAGTTTCTGTTGGTACCGCCTTGTCATGGTGTCGCCAATCTTGGGTGCAGAAGTGGCGGGTGAGTGTTTGGCAAGGTGCACTCCACGAGGATTACAGAAAATCCAGTGGTCAGGGGCATAAGGGTTTTAGCGACCAAGGTTTTGAAGGGGAAGAGATCAAGTATAGCCTAGTTTTTCGAAAAACTGAGAAGGGAAGAATAGTATAGATAGTTTTGAAAACTAGTAATAGTTTTGAAAATAGTTTTACCCTAACTAACGACCATGCTAACTAAGGCTTCCTACAGTCAACCTGGCTCTGATACCAGCTCTGTGGGGACCCCGACTCATAAGTCGAGATGACCGAATGCACGTGTACAGTGATCCCAGAGATCAATGCTCACTGAACACACATAAGCTGAATAACAAGAGTCTTGCATCCATCCATGCCGTATTACACAAATAGGACCATTAAGGTCAAGTCTTGAGTATATCATCGCAGCGGAAATCTTCAATATCAACTTGGACCCATGCCATCTGCCTTTAACCCTACAGGCATTCTGACTGGGAAGCGTCCTAGCTCGCATGTTCGTCACCAAGAAATCTTCATCATAACCTGTTTTCTCCTGCCTGGCCAATAAAATAACCAGTGGCAAGCCAATGAGTACATTGAATGTACTCGCAAGCAACCCAAGTGTGATGACAGAATAATTATGCAAGGCTCTACTGCTAAGTTGGCGGTTTTGCGGAAAGCTAGTTTTTCATATGCAAGTATGATCAACATATAACATGGATATGCATGTGTCTGTAACAAGTATCAGGAGGTCACAAACATCAATATCGAGAAAGAGTTGTAATCAACTCATGTTCAAGCTCATTGTGACTTTCTCACAATCACATCAACAATATCTCTGAATCGTGTTGTTTCCTAGAAACTTATGGACATAGTCTAAGTAGCACCACCCAACTGTCCTTGATCGCGGACACGGCTATTCGAATAGTTTGACACTCTGCAGAGGTTGCACACTTTACCCACAAGATCCGGGGAACTTCCGTGTCATCCACGACCCGCGGTACCTCAAGTACCCGGGGTAAGCACCCGATCACTATCTTTCCCTAGACGACACTAACATAGAGTCCACTCGATTGGTAGTAACCCCCGTGCCCACATTTCACGTCTTAATAATTGGGGAGACTCGCTCCCATATTCATCACATACCACTGACACGGGGTACCAACGGTGTGTCCGGTGCCCTGTGAAAACAGTCATGGCCGCCTATCCAAGCACGACCCCGTCTCGAGAGTGACCTCATGTCACCCCCGTCACTAGTAATGCGGGCACCATGCTAGTATCGACCTAGGTAATCAATAATGCCCTTTCCCATATAAGGGTAGAGTGGTTGCGCATGTTTGGTTGGGACGGTAGTCACACATAAATCTAATCCATCTCTGTAAACAACACTCTCATCAAGCCTCGGTACACTACTTCTTCACCAAGTAGTGCCCTAGCTCCTCATCAACTCCCAGGGGCATTAGTGGCACCCACTGGGTCTTTTGCAAGTATGTCAAACCACACTTGTTTCACTCAATGCATAACCCTGACCCATTTTGCGTAGCCAACTACTATAGTACACATCTATCTACTCCCACCCACATAACCCTCATAGGAAGGTAGGGTCATGTTTGATGCAAGTATCAATAGTAAGTAACAAAGGTAGCAACCAAAGTGGTCACCACCTCAACATGATTCCGATGCATCGATAATAAGGTGCTATGAGACATGCATAAAAAGGGATTTCTCGAACATGGTCAAAGGGCTGCTTGCCTTATTCTTCCGAGCCTTCAAACCTTCTGGTCCATCTCCGAGTGCTCTAAAAATGGGAGTTGGACTTTTCTAGGATACCTCTGGTCATATGAAAAATAACCAAGGTGGTTTCATAGGTATTGGATCAATGAATAGCTTGGATCATTTCAATATGATAAAATCAAGGGGTTTAATAGATTTGAAAGAAGTGTACAGAAATATATTCTTGAATGATGAGCCAAGACACCCATCAACAAGTCATGATTTTAGAAGCATCTAGGAGTTGGTTTCACTGGATTTGGAATTCAAAAGAATTTCCTAGGATTTTGCAAAGCTGATAAATATGAAGAAATGGCTCAATATTTGGTGGGGTACAGAAAGTATTAATAAAAATGTTCCAAAACTAAGTTTGGATATGGCAAGCATCTAGGAATTTGAATCACTGCATTTGGATCAAGATTGAGCTCTCTGTGATTTTCTAAAGTTCATCACAGAAATGAAATATTGGCATTTGATAAATATTTGTGAAGGAAATGTTTCTGGAATAATGTGCATGTTGCACCATGTGATAGGGCATGATTTTAGAGACTACCAGAAATTTGAATCATGCAATTTGGAGTTCAAATGATTTGATCATGGATTTTTGGAGTTGACTGGATAAAGAAAATGGAAAAAGGGAGGGGTTTTATACCTATACTGCGTTTCGGGCGCAGTATAATGCCGCAGCGCCCTGGGCCGGCCCAACAGCACGGCCACATACAGAGGGCCAGGCGACGTCGAAGGCGCCTTCGGGCCAAGCGTTTTCACCGCAGGGACGCGGCTCCCACGGAGGCGCTTCCACTTATGCGCGGGCCCAGCCCCTCGGTCGCCTACAAGCGGGCCCTGCCTGGCAGGTTCGCCTTCCTCCTCCCGCTCGAACAGAGGCGAGGCAGGGGAGGCGCGGCCGAGCGCTCGCCGGCGTGGCCCCGTCGACTCGGGCCTCCTCCGGCGACGCTCCGCCCACTGGAGTGCTCAGGAGGACACACCGCACCCGCCCACGTACTTCACGCACGCCGGGGAGGGCTGAAACGGCGACGGCTTGGGTGGCCGCGGAGGCGATCGTCGGCGGTCTTGGCACAACGAGGAAGAGGCGAGGGACTGGAGCTTGGGGTGAGTTGGCGGTGGTGAGGAGAGGGTGCGGGAGTGTTCAGAGGGAAGAAAGAAGGGGCGAGGCCCATGGATTTAAACGGCGGCCAGCGGCCCTGCTCCGGCCGTAGAGATGGCTGGAAGGCACGGGGAGGGCATTTGGCCTGCCGGGGAGGTGCACTAGAGGGAGAGGGGGCCATCGGAGCCGCAAGGGGGATCGGGGGCGGCCTATAAATAGATGAGCGCCGGTCCACCGAAGACGCATGCGCCGACGAGGCCCTTGCTGTCGTTGCAAGCCACGGGGGCACCAGCGGGCATGTCCAGGGTGTTCGTCGGGCTGGTCCACGCTTAGAGGAAGAGAGAGGAGGAGCGGGGAGGCGCCAGTGGGGTCGCGCGTGCGAGCTTTCTCACTGGAGCCCGTGGTCGGCCGGTGCGCGTGCGAGCAGAGGGGAGAGAGGGGGAGAGAGGAGGGGGCCGACCGTCCAGCAGGTTGCGGACGTCGAGGCAGCCTCGGGGGACACGAGGGGGAGGCCCAAGGCTGTCGGACGCTCCTGATTTGAGGTGGCTACAGTGCGCCAGGGCACTGTAGCGTGCTCCAGAGCGCGAACCCTGCATGCCATGGCATGCACAAGGTGTCATTGGCGTGTGCTCTTGTATCCAGCAGTGCTAGGGAGTAGTAAACAATGGGGAGGTGGTCTTGGATGCTCTGGGAAGCCACTGGAATGAGGAGGGAGGTGAAGAAGAAGATGAAAACTGCTGTCCAGAAGAGTAAGTTGGAGTTTTACCTCCTCCAATGATTGAGCTGAGGCCATGGGAATGTTACTGGGGGTAGAAGATGATCAGGAGAAGTTGTGGTAAGAATTTGAGGTAAAGGGAAATAGTAAAAGGGGTCCAAACAAGGGTTTTGGTAATTGGACAGAAGGTGTTTGATCAGGTTTTGGGGAGGCAAAAGACTTCCAATTGGCATGGGACTTAACAGGATGGAATTTCACACACAATTAGGCCCCTACACCAAATTTGAGCTCATTTGGGCAAAGTTGCCAATGTAACTTTGGTGAACCATAGAAATCAACAGAAATGGTTTCACCTTGTTTGAGTTAAGCTAATCATCTCCCCTTGATGCACCACTTGGTGTAGCATCATCATTTGGGGTTATGATCATGCCCACAAAGTTTGAAGCTCCAGGTAAAAAGTTGACAATGTAAAGTTGTTCAAATTTGAATTTGAACAGAAATGGTTTTGGGGCACTTAGACCAAGTTATGCTTCTCCAAAACTTGTGCCATTTGGCATGGATGCATAATTACATCATTTTAGCATGTTCCCCAAGTTTGAGAGCATTTGGACAAGTTTGGCAATGTAGAGTTGCTCAAACTTCAAATATGGACATAATGGTTTTGGGGGGATTAGATGATGTTCCCTTGATCTTCAAGGCATGAGGCTTTGCAAGATCATCAAATATGTCATATATGACATGATAGAATTTCCCTGGAATTTGTGTAGAATATTTCCTTTGTAAATATTTCAAAAGCTTGAAATATCCAGAAAGGGTTTTGGAAGGATTTGCCCAATATTTTGAACATGACCATGTGTTGAAACTCTTATATATGGACAATATATGTCCTATGAGTCTCCCTTAATTTTGGCAAATATTTTTGATATAATTAAATAATTTTTCCCTATTAAAGACCATTTCTGGCCTTAAGAAAAATCTTTTAAATAAAACATAAAAATAACTTTTAAAATCATACTTTTGTGGTTTCTGGGAGTCCTATACCTAATAGGATTCAAATATACTTTTTAAAAGATTTTTCACACCCTAAATAAGGTACTTGCAGTGCAAACCTCAATTCAGGGGTTTTTGGAAAACTAATTTTAGAAAATACTATTTGGCCAAAATATTTTTATAAGAAAATTCTATACTGGTCTATACACATGGCATGATCATTGGGAAATTTTTTTGGATCAAGGAGATGAAGTATAAGAGTTGGAGGATTTATTTGATTTTTAGAGCACTAGCAAACAGCAGAGAAAAGTCAAATCAAGCAAAGTCAAAAACACTCAAAAGTTTTTGCAAATCCACCTTTTTAACATGATAATTAGCTTAAGCAAAGTGACATGAAAATCAGGGTGTGACAATATTGGGTAATTTCGTTGTGGATCTTTCTATCCAAATTCTCAACCAACTCCACAATAGCAACTTTATTTTCAATGATTTCAAGCCTTTGCATAACATGTTCCAGAGTTAAAACGGTCCCATTAACCATAAGAGGTGGTGGGCCAAATAATTCAGTCATAGCATTATAAGAATCAAAAGTGTGGCTACCAAAGAAATTCCCTCCGGTAATGGTATCTAAAATATATCTACTCCATGGAGTTATGCCAACATAAAAATTGCGAAGAAGCACGGAAGTGGAAAGCTTCCTAGTAGATCTATTTTGAGCATTGCAAATTCTATACCATGCATTTTTAAGATTTTCCTCCTCCCCTTGTTTAAAATTAAGAACCTCACTCTAGGGAGTATTGATAATGATAGGTGTGCTAGACATGGTGACAAGCAAGCAATCCAACACACAAGCAAACAAGAAGCAAGCGAATGGAAAACACACGACAAAAAGAAGGGCAAATAAAATGGTAAGGGTGAAGTGGGGGAGAGGAAAACTAGAGGCAAATAAATGTAATGCGAAGGATAAGGGTTTGTGATAGGTACTTGGTATATGACTTTTGCGTAAGGCTCCCCGGCAACGGTGCCAGAAATTCTTCTTGCAACTTCTCGAGCTTGCGTTGTATTCCCTCGAAGAGGAAAGGGTGATGTAGCACAGTAGCGTAAGTATTTCCCTCAATTTTTGAAACCCAAGGTATCAATCCAGTAGGAGACCACACACAAGTCCCTCGCACCTGCACAAACAAATAAGAACTTCGCAGCCAACGGGATAAGGGGTTGTCAATCCCTTTACTGTCACTTACGAAAGTGAGATCTGATAGATAGGATAGTTTTATATTTTTGGTATTTTTGGATATAAGAACAGAAAGTAAAAACAGCAAAGTAGAGTAGATTGTAGATTGATATGTTGAGAATAGACCCGGGGGCCATGGTTTCACTAGTGGCTTCTCTCATGATAGCAGATTTCTACGATGGGTGAATGAATTATTGTCGAGTAATTGATAGAAAAGCGAATAATTATGAGAATATCTAGGCATGATCATTATATATAGGCATCACGTCCGTGACAAGTAGACCAAACGATTCTGCATCTACTACTATTACTCCACACATCGACCGCTATCCAGCATGCATCTAGACTATTAAGTTCATAAGAACAGAGTAATGCTTTAAGCAAGATGACATGATGTAGAGGGATAAACTCAAGCAATATGATATAAACCCCATCCTTTTTTCCTCGATGGCAACAATACTATACGTGCCTTGCTGCCCCTGCTGTCACTGGGAAAGGAAACCACATGATTGAACCCAAAGCCAAGCACTTCTCCCATTGCAAGAACTATAGATCTAGTAGGCCAAACCAAACCGATAATTCAAAGATACTTGCAAGGATATTATAATCATACATAAAATAATTCGGAAAAGAACCAAATATTTCTCATAGATAATCTTGATCATAAACCCACAATTCATCGGATCTCGACAAACACACCACAAAAAGATTACATCGAATAGATATCCTCGAAGACCAAGGAGAACTTGGTATTGAGATCCAAAAAGAGAGAAGAAGCCATCTAGGTACTAACTATGGACCCGAAGGTCTGTGGTAAACTACTCACAACTCATGGTGAGGCGATGGTGTTGATGTAGAAGCACTCCGTGGAAGATCCCCCCTCCGGCGGAGCTCCGGAACAGGCCCCAAGATGGGATCTCACGGGAACAGAAAGTTGCGGCGGTGGAATTAGGGTTTTCTCTGTTGATTCGATGTTTTGAGGGTACATGGGTATATATAGGAGGAAGGAGGGCATCGGGGGAGCAACGTGGGGCCCACGAGGCAGGGGGCGCCCCCAGGGGGAGGGGGTGCACCTCCACCCTCGTGGATGCCACGTGTCCCCTTTGCCTTGGTTCTCTAGTCTCTCATGAAGATATCGTTCCAAAAATATCTCTCCCGAAGGTTTCATTCCGTTTGGACTCCGTTTGATATGCCTTTTCTACGAAACCCTGAAGTATGCAAAAAAACAGCAATCTGGACTCGGCCTTTGGGTTAATAGGTTAGTCCCCAAAATAATATAAAAGTGTATAATAAAGCCCATTAAACATCCAAAACATCATATATAATAGCATGGAACAATAAAAAATTATAGTTACGTTGGAGACGTATCATTAAGCGGTGTGTAAGCGGCCATGCCTCGCCCCGACCTCGGCGCCTGCCTCCACTCCGCCAGGCGGCTATGTTGTGATCATGCATGGCTCAAATACAACCATGGTCTCCCCAGGGCGCCTAGCGCCTCCTCCCCCATTGAGTTGGTGTCAGGCCCAAGATGCGATTCTATCCCGATCATGTGACACTTACGTGATTGGGGCACAACCGCATTTCGGGCGCTTAGGAAGATGGATATCATTACATCGTACCATTACATACATACATGGGGGATACAACAATACATACAAGTCACATGAATACAACAACATCAATACAAGTATCCGACTACGGATACAAACATGAAAAGCACAAAGACATCCATCTACTATCCCAGGCTGCCGACCCGAAACCTAACCCAAGACTGAAGAAGAAGAAGAAGAAAGAACTCCAAACAACGATCAACGCTCTCACGTCAAGACATCGGAAACCTGCACCTGCAACTGTTGTTGTAGTATCTGTGAGCCACGAGGACTCAGCAATCCCATAACCATGGGTAACAAGACTATCAAAGCTTAATAGGTAGGAAGAGGTAAAGTGGTGAGGTTGCAGCAGCGGCTAAGCAAATATATGGTGGCTAACTTATGAGTACAAGAATAAGATGAGCATCTACGCAAACGATCGCAACTAGTAGTGATCGCTAAAGATCCTGAACTACTTACGAGTCAAACATAACCCCACCATGTTCTCTTCTCAAAATGAAAAGAGACAGTCACGATTACTCACACAGTTGTGTGTTTTACTTCGGATCCTCTGTCAAGTTTTCTACAACGGAACATTAACAAATTCCAATCTGCCACATAACCGCGGGCACGGCTTTCGAAAGGTCATAACCCTGCAGGGGTGTCCCAACTTAGCCCATCACAAGCTCTCATGAATAGCTGAAGTGATAAATATAATATCATCACCCCTTATCTTAGGGAAATCCGATCAGGCTCGGCATCCCGGTGCACAAGACATTTTGCCAATGGTAAAACAAGTCCAGCAAGACCTCCCGGCGTGCCGACACCCTGATAGTAGCCGCGCGTATCTCGTCTCAGGCCACAACCGGATAGGTGATCCTACAGGTAAAACCAAACCTCGAGTTTCCCCGTGGTGGCCCCGCAGTCTCCCCGTTTGGGACCAACACCATCAGCACTGGCCCCCCTGCTATGTAGAAAGAATCCTCGGGTAGCGCTAATTCCCTATGCAATTTAATTAATTAATTAAGTTGTTATTATGAGCAAATTAAAACCAATGTTGGGCCTTGCTGGAGGAGTTTTATTCAAAGACGAACTGTCAAGGGGTCCCCATATACCCAACATGTAAGGAACGCAAAATCAAGGAATATAATGCCGGTTTATCGGTGCCTAAGGTGGCATGAGTGGAACAAAACACCGAGCAAAAGGCCAAGCCTTCCACCCATGCCAAGTATATAGTTGTGTTAATAATAATTATAGATATTGTGATATACCAACAACAAGTTCCCTCCTGGAACGATCTTCATCTTCACCTGCAACTAACAACGCTATAAGAGGGGCTGAGCAAGCGGTAACATAGCCAAACAAAGGTTTTGCTAGGAAGGTGTCAACGGCTAGAGGTTTCATGGCAACAAGGAGAGGGGCTGACAATAAGATGGTTAGCGCGACATGTAACGATAGCATCGAAACACTAAGCATGGCAATGACAGTAAAGGTATCCAATGGTATGGTCATCTTGCCTGAGATTCCGTAAGGAAGAAGAACGGATCCATGAAGAAGACGGAAAAGAAGCCTTGAAGAAGAACCACGGGTAGACGAACGAATCCTCACGATCGCAACGGAACAAGCACTAACGAGAAGAAGCAAGCAACACGGTAAACGAACCACTCAAGAACATGACAATATGCACTACCAAGTAGGATGCACGACAAGTCTACATATGATGCACAGCAAGTATACACAGGAAGCAAAACATGGCAAGGTAGGAAGCACAGCAAAACAACACAAGTCTATATATGATGCATTACATGGCAAGGTATGATGCATGACAAGACTACACAGGAAGCACAGCAAGTGTATGAAGCATAACATGGCAAGGTATGATGCATGACAAGTCTATACAGGAAGCACAACAAGTCTATACAGGAAGCATTACATGGCAATGTAGGAAGCACAGAAAACAACACAAGTTTATATGATGCAATACATGGCAAGGTATGATGCATGAAAAATCTATACAGGAAGCACATCAAGTCTATACAGGAAGCATTACATGGCAATGTAGGAAGCACAACATGACAAGGTAGGAAGCACAACATGGCAACGGTGCAAGATGCACCCAAACATCAACCAAACTCACTCCAAACATGAAAACAAGATGATATTATGATTGCACATGCAAAATCACACAAGTTTCATATAAGGAACACTCCAAACGGAGCAACGGGCTAAAAGATACACATGAAACAAGATATAACAACAAGCTGAAATTAACAGTCACATAGCAACTTGGAAACAAGAAATATATATGCTACATCACTCAAACATGGCAACAAGAAGCATGAACATGAATTAGACATATCCTACAGCAAACAACTCCATTGGAGCATCTCCATAGGAGGCATGGATCAATAGCAACAAGCTACAACATTTTGATCATGACAATAAAAAACTGACAGCAATATTTTATAGCAACTTGGGAGCAAGAATTAAATAAGCTACATCAAGTCAAATGAGCAAGTGAAGGCATGAATGGATAGACAACAACATATATAACAAGGAATGATCAATGGCCACCCCAAAACTAACATGGATTCACCTAGGGCATCAAGCAAACATAGCATCAGGATATTACAGATTCCAGACTTAGTGAAATTTCACTAAGTGTTAAAACAGTAACAGCAACATGGAAAGTTTGCAAGCATGTTTAAATCAACACAAGGCATATCACGGAAAGTTAAATGCACCACATCAAAGAACACATCATGGAGATTCTAAAACATCTAAGCATGTGACATGGGGACAAACACATCAAAAGCAACGAGCTCCTCAACTAGGCATCTCGTAACAAGTTTCAGAACATAACAGCCAAATGCACTTTTGCAACAGAGATAAACATGGCAATATGAACTCAAACAAGCATGCTATAGCAAACAACATGTAGAGCATCTCATGATGAACATTTTGACATATCATTTGCATCATTTGGATAAACATGCACCAAGTTATCATATCTCAAACATGGCAACAAAATAACAAGTAGCAGCAGTTTATAACAAGTAGCACTCTTGCAACAAATATTTTAGCATCTAGATGAACTCAAAAGAGCATGGCACAATGGAACAAAGTGTAGAGCACATCACCACGATCATTTTGACATATCATATGCACAAAACGGACAAGCACAGTAAAAGATATCCTCATCACAAAAATGCATCAGACAAGGAAAAAAATCTAAACACTTAGAAGAAAAACGAGGGTCAACCTCCGCGGGTCGGGTCAACGGGTCGGTGGAGCGGTTCAACGCGCCGGGTCGCGGGTCGCGGGTCGGGATCGAACCCATTAGGGTTTGCCAGGCGCCCAGATCGGGCTCCCGATCGGATCGATCGAAGCAGCGGCGGCGGCGGCGGCGCCCTCGATCCCTTCGGTCGGAGGCTCGCGGTGGCCGGGGCGAGGTCTGCGGTGGCCGGCGGCGGGGTGGCCTGAGGCCCGGCTGGCGAGAGGTGCTGCTTGAAGGGCGGCGACGGGGAGCTAGGAGGACGGCGGCGGGGTGCCGAGCCCGCGGCGGTGGGAGGTCGGCCGGCGGCCTGGATCGGCGGGGACGCGGCATGGAGGCGCGGAGGAGATCGAGCTCGGGCCAGCGGCGAGGTTCCAGGCGGCGGGGCGAAGACGAAGGGGCGGCGCGGTCGGGCGACTTCGGCCCAGATCGGCGGCGCTGCGGGCCCGCGCGGCGGCGGTGGAAGCACTGTGCGGCGGCGGTGGAAGCACTGTGCGACGGCGGTGGAAGCACTAGGGTTTTGGACGCAAAATTGGAGGGGGTGGACGTTTATATAGGCACAAGGAGCTAGGAGAGTCCAAAAGAGGAGCGGTTTTCGGCCACGAGATCACAATTGAACAGCCGAGATGATGGGAAGGGTTTTAGCTCGGTTGTTGGGCTGTGTTAGGGCGCTTAGAGGAGAGAAGAGAAGAGGCCCGCGGGGGTTTTCGAAGACCAAAAACGTCCGACGAAATAACCGGCTACTAGTGCCGCTATATATATCTGTTGGGCTATCAAACGGACTCCGAATGCGATGAAGTTTGGCAGGCGGCCTGTCTACACTATAATAAGACCACACGCCAAGTTTCAACCCATTCCGAGGATGTTTTTCGGCCACTTATAAAATAAATATTCGGAGGCACCGCGGGCACGTGCAAGTGTGTCTGGGCTCAGAACGGACAACGGAGAGGACGAGGGAACTCAGACGGATGCAAGTTTTGAAAACATGCTGATGCAAGCACACATGATGACATGGCAAGATGCAACACGCAAGCAGATGACAGGGCAACGTCTACGAATAACTGACTGACATCTGGCACACCGGTCTCGGGGTGTCACAACACTCCCCTACTAACAAGAGATCTCGTCCCAAGATCTTAGGAACGAGACGGGAGAGGAAAAGGAAGAATAAAGTTCTTCGAGGACAAAAGAGTGAAAGAAAAGAACCTTTAGAGGATGAGCAACTTCGAAAGAAGAATATAATGGAGATGAACGAGATTGAAAGCTCCGGTAAAATGCGCAACAAGGCATAAGACGAGAACCAAGAGGATAAGGATATGAAGCACGAGTTGAAGGAACAAGAATGAATTCGAAATCACTCCAGTTGATAAGAGATAGAAAGGAATCTCCACAAAGGAATACGGGCAGCACTCCGGTTGAAACTGAAACAAATAGCACACCGGTTGAACAAGAATAGAATTGAACAAGAGCTTTTAGAATATGGAACGAAACTCGACGAGAGTAACAACACAAAGCCTCCGAAATAATTTAAAGAGAGTGGAATGAAAAGAATGAAGAAGAAGATGCCAACTTCCATCACGAATGAATTGAAAGAGGATCTTCAGAAGAAAGGCTTGAACGGAGCTGTTGAGATAATCAACAACAAAAGAATTAGCTTGGTGTGGACTTATTTAATCATCTCAAAAGTTGAGGTGAATTATGCCGCAACCAAAAGATGGATTAGCTGAGAATGAAGAAAGAAATGCAAAACTCCATAAAAGAATACGGAGAATTATTTGTACTCTAGAGGCAAAAGAATAAGAATGATTGAGCTACTCCAGAAGAATTGGTTGAGTATTTGAAGAATGAATTGAATTGCGATGAACCTCCATGAAGGACTCCGGTAACGAAAGGATGATGATGTAGAAAAGACGGATGAAAAGAATAAGATTAAGGCCTTGCGATGATTAGACGGGGTTCCAACGAGATAGCCGAGAAAAAACTTGAACTCCGGGAAAGAAAAGATGAAAGGACTTGGAACTAGAACTTATTCATGGAGAATAAACTCCAAATGAAGGAATTAAACAACTCCACAGAGAGGAATAAGAACTATATTATGCTTATCCTCCACCAATAAATTGATGAGAAGCAATGGATTTACATACCACTTATTCCCGTTGAAAAAGATTAAAGAGGGATATATCGCGAACTTGCGAAAATCTTCATGAAACACCGGTAGGATTGGAATAAAAACGAATGCATTGATATGAAAACGCCGGAAAAGAATTCTTGAGCGAACCACCGTAAGGAATGAAATTGAACAATGCAAGAGGACAAGCCACAAGGAAGAATTAAAAATTAGATGATGAAAGAGAACAAACCACCGGGAAGAATTGATATTGAGTGAACACAAGAGAATGAATCTCCGGGAAAAAGATAAGTACTTGAGAAAATTGAATGATGAGAACGAAGAGATCGTGAACTGGTTAAAGAATACTTGAACAAAGCACCGGAGAAATGTGATACGAATGAAGAGGCATCAAAGAAGAATATTTGGAGGACGAGGTTGAAAACTGAGAACGAAGAAATCTTCTGAAATGATGGCCTTCGGAGGAACACAATGAAAATAATTGATGAAATACTCCGGACGAATGAAATGAGGAAAGGTTGAACCAACATGAACAAATTGAAAGCAATCTTGGAGAAGGCACATGACTGATGGAATCCATACTTACGTCATACTTGAAAAGAATTTAGAACACTCCGGGAAATTAGAGGAGTAAGGTAAGATCCTGGGAAAGACCTGTGGGTTATGAGCCCACCGAAGGGAGAACTCCGTTGAAATGGTATGCAAAGGAGATGATGCACCGGAACGATTGAAAAACTCGAATGAGGTGACAACCTCGAATTAATTGGAACACAGACAAATCTCTTGAGATTTCTTCATAACTCCGGATAGTCAATGGCGAGAGGTAAACGAGCAAGGGCAAAAACACTTGAACTGATGAAAGAATAAGAACAACACCGATAACAAATCGAATTGGAACCACCGGAAAGAAGAAGAGGTGAAGAATATCAAACGAGAGAAGAACTCATCGGAGAAGAAAAGAGATGAAGGATGACGAACTAGACGAGAATTCACCGGTTGAAAAAAATTTGAGGAAGAATGCAAAGGATTCACACAAGTAGGATAGATACTCGATTAAGGACACCGGCTCCGAGAAACAAAAGGGTGGGACGGTGGGAAAAACAGACCACAACGGACGAGGAAACAACATCGGTTGAAAAGAACTGAGGATTGAACTTGCAAACAAGAAGAGGGTTGAATCCACTTGACGAGAGATGCACCAGATGAAAGAACTAACAACGCAACGAACGAAAACTATCCACGTGATCCTAAAAATTTTGAAGGGGAAGAGGAGTAATTCAAAACACCAACGTCAAGAATCCTCACCAGAGCCACGAAGGGATAGGGGAGTAAAAATAATTCCTACCCTCCGATATAACTAGACTCCGAAAAAAAAGTTTTGCTAGACTCAACAACGGCTAGACTACGATCAATCAAGGGGGCTCCTATGGTCGGTCGAGGCTCTGATACCAACTTGTCAGGCCCAAGATGCGATTCTATACCAATCACGTGACACTTACGTGATTGGGGCACAACCGCATTTCGGGCGCTTAGGAAGATGGATATCATTACATCGTACCATTACATACATACATGGGGGATACAACAATACATACAAGTCACATGAATACAACAACATCAATACAAGTATCCGACTACGGATACAAACATGAAAAGCACAAAGACATCCATCTACTATCCCAGGCTGCCGACCCGGAACCTAACCCAAGACTGAAGAAGAAGAAGAAAGAACTCCAAACAACGAACAACGCTCTCACGTCAAGACATCGGAAACCTGCACCTGCAACTATTGTTGTAGTATCTGTGAGCCACGAGGACTCAGCAATCCCATAACCATGGGTAACAAGACTATCAAAGCTTAATAGGTAGGAAGAGGTAAAGTGGTGAGGTTGCAGCAGCGGCTAAGCAAATATATGGTGGCTAACTTACGAGTACAAGAATAAGATGAGCATCTACGCAAACGGTCGCAACTAGTAGTGATCGCTAAAGATCCTGAACTACTTACGAGTCAAACATAACCCCACCGTGTTCTCTTCTCAAAATGAAAAGACAGTCACGGTTACTCACACAGTTGTGTGTTTTACTTCGGATCCTCTGTCAAGTTTTCTACAACCGGACATTAACAAATTCCAATCTGCCACATAACCGCTGGCACGGCTTTCGAAAGATCATAACCCTGCACGGGTGTCCCAACTTAGCCCATCACAAGCTCTCACGATTAGCTGAAGTGATAAATATAATATCATCACCCCTTATCTTAGGGAAATCCGATAAGGCTCGGCATCCCAGTGCACAAGACATTTCGACAATGGTAAAACAAGTACAGCAAGACCTCCCGGCGTGCCGACACCCTGATAGTACCCGCGCGTATCTCGTCTCAGGCCACAACCGGATAGGTGATCCTACAGGTAAAACCAAACCTCGAGTTTCCCCGTGGTGGCCCCGTAATCTCCCCGTTTGGGACCAACACCATGAGCACTGGCCCCCCTGCTATGTAGAAAGAATCCTCGGGTAGCGCCAACTCCCTATGCAATTTAATTAATTAATTAAGTTGTTATTATGAGCAAATTAAAACCAATGTTGGGCCTTGCTGGAGGAGTTTTATTCAAAGACGAACTGTCAAGGGGTCCCCATATACCCATCGTGTAAGGAACGCAAAATCAAGGAATATAATGCCGGTTTATCGGCGCCTAAGGTGGCATGAGTGGAACAAAACACCGAGCAAAAGGCCAAGCCTTCCACCCATGCCCAGTATATAGTTGTGTTAATAATAATTATAGATATTGTGATATACCAACAACAAGTTCCCTCCAGGAACGATCTTCATCTTCACCTGCAACTAACAACGCTATAAGAGGGGCTGAGCAAGCGGTAACATAGCCAAACAAAGGTTTTGCTAGGAAGGTGTCAACGGTTAGAGGTTTCATGGCAACAAGGAGAGGGGCTGACAATAAGATGGGTAGCGCGACAAGTAACGATAGCATCGAAACACTAAGCATGGCAATGATAGTAAAGGTATCCAAGGGTATGGTCTTCTTGCCTGAGATCCTGCAAGGAAGAAGAACGGATCCATGAAGAAGACGGAGAAGAAGCCTTGAAGAAGAACCACGGGTAGACGAACGAATCCTCACGATCGCAATGGAACAATCACTAACGAGAAGAAGCAAGCAACACGGTAAACAAACCACTCAAGAACATGACAATATGCACTACCAAGTAGGATGCACGACAAGTCTATGTATGATGCACAACAAGTATACACAGGAAGCAAAACATGGCAAGGTAGGAAGCACAGCAAAACTACAAAAGTCTATATATGATGCATTACATGGCAAGGTATGATGCATGACAAGACTACACAGGAAGCACAGCAAGTCTATGAAGCATAACATGGCAAGGTATGATGCATGACAAGTCTATACAGGAAGCACAACAAGTCTATACAGGAAGCATTACATGGCAATGTAGGAAGCACAGAAAACAACACAAGTTTATATGATGCAATACATGGCAAGGTATGATGCATGACAAATCTATACAGGAAGCACAACAAGTCTATATAGGAAGCATTACATGGCAATGTAGGAAGCACAACATGACAAGGTAGGAAGCACAACATGGCAACGGTGCAAGATGCACCCAAACATCAACCAAATTCACTCCAAACATGAAAACAAGATGATATTATGATTCCACGTGCAAAATCACACAAGTTTCATATAAGGAACACTCCAAACGGAGCAACGGGCTAAAAGATACACATGAAACAAGATATAACAACAAGCTGAAATTAACAGCCACATAGCAACTTGGAAGCAAGAAATATATATGCTGCATCACTCAAACATGGCAAAAAGAAGCATGAACATGAAGTAGACACATCCTATAGCAAACAACTCCATTGGAGCATCTCCATAGGAGGCATGGATCAATAGCAACAAGCTACAACATTTTGATCATGGCAATAAAAACCTGACAGCAATATTTTATAGCAACTTGGGAGCAAGAATTAAATAAGCTACAGCAAGTCAAATGAGCAAGTGAAGGCATGAATGGATAGACAACAACATATATAACAAGGAATGATCAAATGGCCACCCCAAAACTAACATGGATTCACCTAGGACATCAAGCAAACATAGCATCAGGATATTACAGATTCCAGACTTAGTGAAATTTCACCAAGTGTTAAAACAGTAACAGCAACATGGCAAGTTTGCAAGCATGTTTAAATCAACACAAGGCATATCACAGAAAGTTAAATGCACCACATCAAAGAACACATCATGGAGATTTTAAAACATCTAAGCATGTGACATGGGGACAAACACATCAATAGCAACGAGCTCCTCAACTCGGCATCTCGTAACAAGTTTCAGAACATAACAGCCAAATGCACTTTTGCAACAGAGGTAAACATGGAAATATGAACTCAAACAAGCATGCTATAGCAACCAACATGTAGAGCATCTCATGATGAACATTTTGACATATCATTTGCATCATTTGGATAAACATGCACCAAGTTATCATATCTCAAACATGGCAACAAAATAACAAGTAGCAGCAGTTTATAACAAGTAGCACTCTTGCAACAGATATTTTAGCATCTAGATGAACTCAAAAGAGCATGGCACAATGGAACAAAGTGTAGAGCACATCACCACGATCATTTTGACATATCATATGCACAAAACGGACAAGCACAGTAAAAGATATCCTCATCACAAAAATGCATTAGACAAGGAAAAAATCTAAACACTTAGAAGAAAAACGAGGGTCAACCTCCGCGGGTCGGGTCAACGGGTCGGTGGAGCGGTTCAACGCGCCGGGTCGCGGATCGCGGGTCGGGATCGAACCCGTTAGGGTTTGCCAGGCGCCCAGATCGGGCTCCCGATCGGATCGATCGAAGCAGCGGCGACGGCGCCCTCGATCCCGTCGGCCGGAGGCTCGCGGTGGCCGGCGGCGAGGTCTGCGGCGGGGTGGCCTGAGGCCCGGCCGGCGAGAGGTGCTGCTTGAAGGGCGGCGACGGGGAGCTAGGAGGACGGCGGCGGGGTGCCGAGCCCGCGGCGGCGGGAGGTTGGCCGGTGGCCTAGATCGGCGGGGACGCGGCGTGGAGGCGCGGAGGAGGTCGGGCTCGGGCCGGCGGCGAGGTTCCAGGCGGTGGGGCGAAGACGAAGGGGCGGCGCGGTCGGGCGACTTCGTCCCAGATCGACGGCGCTGCGGGCCGGCGCTGGGCCTGCGGGCCCGCGCGGCGGCGGTGGAAGCACTGTGCGGCGGCGGTGGAAGCACTGTGCGGTGGCGGTGGAAGCACTAGGGTTTTGGACGCAAAATTGGAGGGGGTGGACGTTTATATAGGCACAAGGAGCTAGGAGAGTCCAAAAGAGGAGCGGATTTCGGCCACGAGATCACAATTGAACGGCCGAGATGATGGGAAGGGTTTTAGCTGGGTTGTTGGGCTGTGTTAGGGGGGCTTAGAGGAGAGAAGAGAAGAGGCCCGCGGGGGTTTTCAAAGACCGAAAATGTCCGACGAAATAACCGGCTACTTGTGCCGCTATATATATCCGTTGGGCTATCAAACGGACTCCGAATGCGATGAAGTTTGGCAGGCGGCCTGTCTACACTATAATAAGACCACACGCCAAGTTTCAACCCATTCCGAGGATGTTTTTCGGCCACTTATAAAATAAATATTCAGAGGCACCGCGGGCGCGTGCAAGTGTGTCTGGGCTCAGAACGGACAACGGAGAGGACGAGGGAACTCGGACGGATGCAAGTTTTGAAAACATGCTGATGCAAGCACACATGATGACATGGCAAGATGCAACACGCAAGCAGATGACAGGGCAACGTCTACGAATAACTGACTGACATCTGGCGCACCGGTCTCGGGGTGTCACAGTTGGTGCCAATGCCGATCGACTCCTCCCCACTGCCATGACGACCTCTCCTGGCGCCCATCGTCTCCTTCCCCAATAATACTGTGTCACCACGTGCAGCCTTCCCTTCACCCCACCCAGCCCCCACTCCCACTCAAAGTCCTAGTATTTGGGTCCTCCTTAACTATGACAGCGACACCAATTCACGTAGGAAGGAAGAGGCACCAATATTTGAGCCATGACCAACCGAAGCACCAAACAAACCGACTGATGTAGCCCGAACAATAGCCCCGTGTCGATCCTCTTTGACGATGTGAATGGTTGGCGCACTCGCCGATGGGAACATGGGAAGTATCAGGGGTCGGAGTGATGGTGTCCCATCTAGGGTGCCTCCCACCATGTCGATTGTCGGCCTGGTGGGCCGGACTGAGGACCCCTAGATCGATTCCATATTGGGCCATTTTGGGCGGCCCATGGAGATCTACAAGAAGCCTCAGGACAAGACAAGGACTCTGTATACATGGAGGACTCCTCTCCACCACTGTAGCCGACTAGGACTCATGTAATCCTAGGCCTATGGTATCTTATATAAGTTGAGGTCGGGCTCGTCATAGAGATATCCTACATTAGACTTTACGATCTCTAGGTAGAGATATGTACTTTGTACCTACTCCAATGCAATAAACACTAGTAGGGCATAGGGTATTATCTCCACATAGAGCCTGGACCTATGTAAAATCCTCGTGTACCAGTTACCATCATGTTTAGACGTTTAGCTTGGGATCACTACATCCAGATCTCCCAGATTTACCTCCGTTAGTGGTGGACCATGCAGGTCATGCTAAGTGATCGCCGTGGTACGATGTGAGCTTAGATCAGATCCAGTGTGATTCGCACGCCGGGATAGATATTCATCTTCGGCGCAATCTAGATCACCACCGACTCAACTAGTCACCTCGGCCAGGTCAAGGACTATGCCTCATCTCGGGTTGTTGGGGATCGGATGGGCGTCTTCGTCAACATCAACTTCAATCTTAACCAAAATCAAGGAGAAACACGTCCATGGAGCTCAAAGGCTCAACATGATCATTGCCCTCATAGGACCATGCAGAATTATATGAACAACAAGTTCATTTTCATTGGCGACGCCTCCTCAAGCATCTTTTTGACGATCGTGGAGTGCTTGATATGCTAATTTTGCAAAATTGAGTCTGTAAGGACCCTAAAAATTTTCATTGCAATCCAACGATGGTATCTCCTATAATATTCTAAATACCAAGACTTGATAACCCACAAGTGTAGGGGATCACAACAGTTTTTGAGGGCAAAGTATTCAACCCAAATTTGTTGATTCGACACAAGGGGAGCCAAAGAATACTCTTAAGTATTAGCAGCTGAGTTGTCAATTCAATCACACCTGGAAACTTAGTATCTGCAGCAAGATAGTTTAGTAGCAAAGTAATATGATAGTGGCGGTAGCGGCAATAAAAGTAACGATAGGTTTTTTTGTAGTTTTTGTAATAGTAGCAACGGAAAAGTAAATAAGCAACAAGCAATATAGGAAAAGCTCGTAGGCATTGGATCGGTGATGGGAAATTATGTCGGATGCAATTCATCAAGTAGAAGTTACAACCTAGGGTGACACAGAACTAGCTCCAGTTCATCAATGCAATGTAGGCATGTATTCCGAATATAGTCATACATGCTTATGGAAAAGAACTTGCATGACATCTTTTGTCCTACCCTTTCGTGGCAGCGGGGTCCTATTAGAAACTAAGGGATATTAAGGCCTCCTTTTAATAGAGTACCGGACCAAAGCATTAACACATAGTGAATACATGAACTCCTCAAACTATGGTCATCACCAGGAGTGGTCCCGATTATTGTCACTTCGGGGTTGCCGGATCATAACACATAGTAGGTGACTATAGACTTGCAAGATAGGATCAAGAACACACATATATTCATGAAAACATAATAGGTTCAGATCTGAAATCATGGCACTCGGGCCCTAGTGACAAGCATTAAGCATAGCAAAGTCATAGCAACATCAATCTCAGAACATAGTGGATACTAGGGATCAAACCCTAACACAACTAACTCGATTACATGATAGATCCCATCCAACCCATCACCATCGAGCAAGCCTACGATGGAATTACACATGCACGGCGGTGAGCATCATGGAATTGATGATGGAGGAAGGTTGATGATGACGATGGCGACGATCTCCACTCTCCGGAGCCCCGAACGGACTCCAGATCAGCCCTCCCGAGAGAGATTAGGGCTTGGCGGCGGCTCCGTCTCGTGAAACGAGATAATTCTTTCTCTTTGATTTTTTTCTCCCCGTAAGTGAATATATAAGATCTGGGGATACGTCGGTGGAGCACCAGGGGGCCCACGAGGCAGGGGCGCGCCCCCACCCTCGTGGACAGGGTGTGGGCCCCCTGGTCTGGATCCTCTTGCAGATATTTTTTATATTTTCCAAAATAAATCTCCGTGGAGTTTCGGGTCATTCCTAGAACTTTTTATTTCTACACAAAAACAACACCATGGCAATTCTGCTGAAAACAGCGTCAGTCCGGGTTAGATCCATTAAAATCATGCAAGTTAGAGTCCATAACAAGGGCAAAGGGGTTTGGAAATGTAGATACGTTGGAGACGTATCAACTCCCCCAAGCTTAAACCTTTGCTGTTCCTCAAGCAATTCAGTTGATAAACTGAAAGTGATAAAGAAAAACTTTGACAAACTCTGTTTGCTCTAGTTGTTGTAAATACGTAAGCCAACATTCAAGTTTTCAACAAGATCATGAACTAACCACATTCACAATAACTTTCAGGTCTCAAGACTACTCACATCAATGGCATAATCAACTAGCGAGCAATAATAATAAACCTCGGATGACAACACTTTCTCAAAACAATCATGATCTGATATAACAAGATGGTATCTCGCTAGCCCTTTCTGAGACCGCAAAACATAAATGCAGAGCACCTTTAAAGATCAAGGACTGACTAGACATTGTAATTCATGGTAAAAGAGATCCAGTCATGATCATACTCAATGCAAATTAATAGTAATACATGCAACGACAAAGGTACTCTCCTACTGGTGCTCTTTGATAAGAGGGTGATGACTCTGCATAGAAGTAAATAGATAGGCCCTTCGCAGAGGGAAGCAGGGATTTGTAGAGGTGCCAGAGCTTGATTTTTAAATAGAGATGAATAACATTTTGAGCGGTATACTTTCATTGTCAACATAACAACCAAGAATCTCGATATTTCCCATGCTACGCACATTATAGGCGGTTCCCAAACAGAATGGTAAAGTTTATACTCCCCCAACCACCAACAAGCACACTCCACGGCTAGCCCGAAACAATGGGTACCGTCCAAACCAGCAACAACCCCGGGGGAGTTTTGTTTAATTATTATGATTTTGAGTATGGGACTGGGCATCCCGATTACCAGCCATTTTCTCATGAATGATGAGCGGAGTCCACTCATCGTGAGAATAACCCACCTAGCATGGAAGATATAGACAACCCTAGTTGATACATGAGCTGTTCAAGCATACAAAACAGAATTTCATTTGAAGGTTTAGAGTTTGGCACATACAAATTTACTTGGAACGGCAGGTAAATACCGCATATAGGAAGCTATGGTGGACTCATATGGAACAAATTTGGGGTTTATGGAAGTGGATGCACAAGCAGTATTCCCGCTTAGTACAGGTGAAGGCTAGAAAGAGATTGGGAAGCGACCAGCAAGAGAGCAACGACGGTCATGAACATGCATTAAGATTAATGAACAATGAATGCAAGCATGAGTAGGATATAAATCACCATGAACATAAATATCGTGGAGGCTATATTGATTTGTTTCAACTACATGCGTGAACATGTGCCAAGTTAGATCACTTAAATCGTTCAAAGGAAGATACCACCCCATCATACCACATCACAACCATTTTAATATCATGTTGGCATGCAAGATAGACCGTTATAAACTCTCAGCTAATTAAGCATGGCATAAGTAGCTATGGTCTCTAATTGTCATTGCAAGCATGTTTCATTCATAACAAGCTGAATCAGGAACGATGAGCCATCATATTTACAAAAACAAGAGAGGTCGAGTTCATACCAGCTTTTCTCATCTCAATTAGTTCATCGTATATCATCCTTATTTCCTTTCACTCGCACGACCGAACGGTGTGGATAATAATAATAGTGCACGTGCATTGGACTAAGCTGGAATCTGCAGACATTTAATACAAGAGAGAAGACAAGGTAATATGGCTCAAGGCTAAATCAACAACAAAGCATATGAGATCCACTAAGCATTTTAATCATGGTCTTCTACTCTTATCCCCCAAAGAAAAGAAAAGAAACTATTTACACGGGAAAGCTCCCAACAAGCAAAATAAGAACGAGAAATATTTTTGGTTTTTCATTTTAACTACTACTACAAGCGAAGAAAGTAAACTAGCTAGAAGCTACAACTAATATTTTTTGTTCTTCTAGGTTTTTCTAGAACACAAGAAAAAGACTAAGAAAATTGAAACTAAGCATGGACGATACAGTGAAAGAGTGTGAGCACCGACAACTAGAATAAGTGTGTGAACATGAATGTAAAGTCGGTGAGAAACACGTACTCCCCCAAGCTTAGGCTTTTAGCCTAAGTTGGTCTATGGCCAGTATTGGCCTGACGGATATCCAAAGTTGTAGTTGGGGTTGTACTGGGATGCAGCAGCCACCGCATGTTGAGATGTAGCTCGAAGGCGGGCTGCCTCCGTCATGTTATAATAAGCATTTGGCTCCTCCATAGTTATAGTGTATCTCCCTTTTGCCTGTAAGTTAAAGAAAGTGGGGGCAGGAAGAACAATAGGGATGGCATGCTGCCTGTTAAAGATTAGTCGATATTTGAGGGTTTGATTATCCCACTCTATAAACCGGTGACTAGTCATAGCATGGCAATCTAAATAAGCAGTAGGTAAAGGTTCATCATTCTCGTGCATAGGCACACCAAGACGGCGGGCTATGCGAGTGGCATAAATCCCACCAAATAAATCTCCATGCAAACCATTATGATGTAGCCTACGTGCAATAATGGCTCCCAAGTTATATTGTCTATCACCTAATACATCACTCTTGAGAACACTAAGATCAGGGACACACATGTGGCAAGCCTCATCCTTACCGTTTATGCATCTACCGATAAAGAGAGCAAAGTAATGAATATAAGGAAAATGAATGCTCCCTATGGTAGCTTGTGTGATTTCCCTGGATTCCCCCACTGTAATACTAGCAAGGAATTCTCTAAATTCAGATTTACGAGGATCACCCATACTGCCCCACCGAGGGAGCTTACAAGCATCATTAAAATCCTCTAAGTCCATGGTATAGGATTTATCATAAAGGTCAAACAGGACTGTGTGAGAATTACGTGAAGATGAAAATTTAAACCTTCTCAGAAAGCTATCAGTTAAGCCACGGTATTGAGGGCACTTATCTTGTATGAAGCCCTCGAGGTCAGCGTTGCGCACGTATGCGTAAAATTCATGCATGATGCCAACCTGATCCATAAAGTCATCTGACGACCATTCACAAGGCCGTATGTCAGCATCCCTCGGTAGTTCATCGTCCGGCTCACGGAACGCGAGCCTCGGTTCTTGCTTCCTTGAAGAACCACCTTGAAAGTTTTTACTATGCATTTTTCTGAAATTTTTAGTAAATCACAATAAAAGTTAACCAAACTCAACAAGATTGATAGCAACAACTCCTATAAGTGCCTAGAGACTATATCATGCATTAGAACTACTTGGGACGAAGAAAATTTGACATGCAAGCTCAAGAACAAGGTCACCACAGCAGCATAAATTTGCAATAAATAAAGCACTAGAACAAAAACTAATTGGACCAATGGAGGAGTCACATACCAAGGAACAATCTCCCCAAATAGTTTGGTGAATGGTGCTTTGAGCAAGGAGATTGAAAATGGCAGCAAGATGAGCTAGAACTCGGGTTTGAGCTGGTTGGTGATTTTTTTGGGAAGAAGAAGAAGAGCATGGGTGCAAGAATAAGTGGAGGGGGGCACATGGGGCCCACGAGGCAGGGGGCACGCCCTGGACCCTCATGGCCAGGTGCTGGCTCCCCTCGCTATGTGTTATGTGCCATATTTTCTCAAATATTCTAGAAAAAATCATATTTCATTTTCATGGCATTTGGAGAACTTTTATTTTCGGGATATTTTTTATTGCACGGATAAGTCTGGAAACAGACAGAAAATACTATTTTTTTGCTTTATTTATCCTAATTAACAGAAAGTAAACAGAGGGTACAGAAGGTTTGTGCTATCTAGATTCACCTATCCCATGCTCATCAAAAGGAATCCATTAACAAGGTTGATCAGGTCTTGTTAATAAACTCTTTCCGAGTAACGTGAAACCGAAGAATTTTCGAATAACACTAGGTTACCTCAATGGGGATATGTATGTCCCCAACAATAAGGATGCCATATGTCTTCTTGATAGTAGGAAGAGGAAATTCAAAACCTCTGATAGTAATAGTTGAAATTTTCCAATATAATTGATATTGTGGACCTGAGGTTGTTTCCTCGGAAAGTGAACCGTATGCTCATTACCATTGACATGAAAAGTGACATTGCCTTTGTTGCAATCAATAACAGCCCCTGCAGTATTCAAAAAGGGTCTTCCGAGAATAATAGACGTACTGTCGTCCTCGGGAATATCAAGTATAACAAAGTCCGTTAGAATAGTAACATTTGCAACTACAACAGGCACATCCTCACAAATACCGACAGGTATAGCAGTTGATTTATCGGCCATTTGCAAAGATATTTCAGTAGGTGTCAACTTAGTCAAGTCAAGTCTACGATATAAAGAGAGAGGCATAACACTAACACCGGCTCCAAGATCACACAAAGCAGTTTTAACATAGTTTTTCTTAATGGAGCAAGGTATAGTAGGTACTCATGGATCTCCTAATTTCTTAGGCATTCCGCCCTTAAAAGTGTAATTGGCAAGCATGGTGGAAATTTCTACTTCAGGTATCTTTCTTTTGTTGGTAATAATATCTTTCATATACTTAGCATAAGGATTTGTTTTAAGCACGTCAGTCAAACGCATACGCAAAAAGATAGGTCTAATCATTTCAGCGAAGCGCTCAAAATCCTCATCATCCTTTTTCTTGGATGGTCTCAGAGGGAAAGGCATGGGTTTCTGAACCCATGGTTCTCTTTCCCTACCGTGCTTCCTAGCAACAAAGTCTCTCTTATCATAACGTTGATTCTTTGATTGTGGGTTATCAAGATCAACAGTAGGTTCAATTTCTACATCATTATCATTGCTAGGGTGAGCATCATCATGAACATCATCATTAATATTATCACTAGGTTCATGTTCATTACCAGATTGTGTCTCAGCATCAGAAACAGATATGTCATTAGGGTTCTCAGGTGTGTCAGCTATAGGTTCACTAGAAGCATGCAAAGTCCTATCATTTTTCCTTTTCTTCTTCTTAGAAGAACTAGGTGCATCTAAATTAGCTCTCTGAGAATCTTGCTCAATTCTCTTCGGGTGGCCATGAGGGTATATACGTTCCTGAGTCATTTTACCACCTCTAGTTACAACTCTAACAGCATAGTCATTATTCTTACTATTTAATTCATTGAGAAAATCATTCTGAGCCTTAAGTACTTGTTCTACTTGAGTGGTGACCATAGAAGCATGTATACTAATGAGTTTCAGTTCACCTTTAGCTCTAGACAGATAATCACTCAAGCGTTCAATCATATAAGCATTGTGTTGCAATTGTCTACCAACATAAGCATTGAAGTTTTCTTGTTTGACAATAAAATTGTCAAACTCATCTAAGCATTGGCTAGCAGACTTATAACGAGGAATATCACCTTCATCAAATCTATAAAGATAATTTACCTTTATTACCTGTGTCGGGTTATCAAGACCATGTATTTATTCAATAGGTGGTAAATTCTTAACATCTTCAGCTTTAATACCTTTTCCTTTCATTGATTTCTTTGCCTCTTGCATATCTTCAGGACTGAGAAATAGAACACCTCTCTTCTTTGGAGTTGGCTTAGGGGCTGGTTCGGGAAGTGTCCAATTATTTTCATTGTCCAACATATTATTCAATAGTAATTCAACTTGTTCAACTGTCCTTTCCCTGAAAACACAACCAGCACAACTATCCAGGTGGTCTCTGGAAGCATCGATTAGTCCATTATAAAAGACATCAAGTATATCATGCATCTCAAGAGGATGATCAGGCAAAGCATTAAGTAATTGGAGAAGCTTCCCCCAAGCTTGTGGGAGACTCTCTTCTTCAATTTGCACAAAGTTATATATTTCCTGTAAGGCAGCTTGTTTCTTATGAGCGGGAAAATATTTAGCAGAGAAGTAATACATCATATCCTGGGGACTACGCACACAACCAGGATCAAGAGAATTAAACCAGGTCTTAGCATCACCCTTTAACGAGAACGGAAATAGCTTAAGGATATAGTAGTAACGAATCTTTTCATTGTTGGTAAATAGGGTGGCTATATCAGTCAACTTAGTAAGATGTGCCACAATAGTTTTAGACTCATAGCCGTGTAAAGGATCAGATTCAACCAAAGTAATTAAATCATGATCAACAGAGAATTCATAATCCTTATCAGTAACGCAGATAGGTGAAGTAGCAAAAGCAGGGTCATGTTTCATTCTAGCATTCAAGGACTTTTCTTTCCGCTTAGCTAATAATTTCTTAAGATCATATCTATCATTGCAAGCAAGAAAGTCTCTTGTAGTTTATTCATCCATAACATAACCCTCAGGCACAACAGGCAATTCATATCTATTGGGAGTAGCTTCATCATCACTTTCATAAATATCATCAGTTTCAATATTTGCATTCTCCCTAACCTTAGCAATTTGTTCATCTAGAAATTCACCTAGTGGCACAGTATTATAAGGCATAGAAGTAGTTTCATCATACATAGCAGAAGTAGCATCATCAAGAGCGTACGACATATCAGATTCAATAGTAGGAGTAGGTGTCACAAGTTTACTCATAACAGAAGGAGAATCAAGTGCAGAGCTAGATGGCAGTTCCTTACCTCCCCTCGTAGTTGAGGGTAAGATCTTGGTTTTTGAGTCCTTCAAATTCTTCATAGTGATCAACAGATATAAATCCCAAGTGACTTAAAGAATAGAGCTATGCTCCCCAGCAACGGCGCCAGAAAATAGTCTTGATAACCCACAAGTGTAGGGAATCGCAACAGTTTTCAAGGCTAAAGTATTCAACCCAAATTTGTTGATTCGACACAAGGGGAGCCAAAGAATACTCTTAAGTATTAGCAACTGAGTTGTCAATTCAACCACACCTGGAAACTTAGTATCTGCAGCAAGATAGTTTAGTAGCAAATTAATACGATAGTGGTGGTAGCGGCAATAAATGTAATGATGGTGTTTTTGTAGTTTTTGTAATAGTAGCAACGGAAAAGTAAATAAGCAACAAGAAATATAGGAAAAGCTCGTAGGCATTGGATCGGTGATGGGAAATTATGTCGGATGCAATTCATCATGTAGAAGTTATAACCTAGGGTGACACAGAACTAGCTCCAGTTCATCAATGCAATGTAGGCATGTATTCTGAATATAGTCATACGTGCTTATGGAAAAGAACTTGCATGACATCTTTTGTCCTACCCTCCCGTGGCAGCGGGGTCCTATTGGAAACTAAGGGATATTAAGGCCTCCTTTCAATAGAGTACCAGACCAAAGCATTAACACATAGTGAATACATGAGCTCCTCAAACTATGGTGATCACCAGGAGTGGTCCCGATTATTGTCACTTCGGGGTTGCCAGATCATAACACATAGCAGGTGACTATAGACTTGCAAGATAGGATCAAGAACACACATATATTCATGAAAACATAATAGGTTCAGATCTGAAATCATCTCCCTTGGGCCCTAGTGACAAGCATTAAGCATAGCAAAGTCATAGCAACATCAATCTCAGAACATAGTGGATACTAGGGATCAAACCCTAACAAAACTAACTCGATTACATGATAGATCCCATCCAACCCATCACCGTCCAGCAAGCCTACGATGGAATTACTCATGCACGGCGCTAAGCATCATGGAATTGGTGATGGAGGAAGGTTGATGATGACGATGGCGAGGATCTCCACTCTCCGGAGCCCCGAACGGACTCCAGATCAGCCCTCCCGAGAGAGATTAGGGCTTGGCGGCGGCTCCGTCTCGTGAAACGCGATAATTCTTTCTCTTTGGTTTTTTTCTCCCTGAAAGTGAATATATAGGATCTGGGGATACATCGGTGGAGCACCAGGGGGCCCACGAGGCAGGGGGCGCACCCTGGGCAGGGGGCGCACCCCCACCCTCGAGGACAGGGTGTGGGCCCCCTGGTCTGGATTCTCTTGCAGATATTTTTTATATTTTCCAAGATAAATCTCCGTGGAGTTTCAGGTCATTCCGAGAACTTTTTATTTATGCACGAAAACAACACCATGGCAATTCTGCTGAAAACAACGTCAGTCCGGGTTAGATCCATTCAAATAATGCAAGTTAGAGTCCATAACAAGGGCAAAAGGGTTTGGAAAAGTAGATACGTTGGAGACGTATCAAGACTCTGTCGGATTTGGATGGTAGTCCATGCAAGTTTGGAAGAAAGAGGCCAGCATCCAAGTCATATATCCTTTGGAAGATCCAACCATTCAAATCATGCGAAATTGTCATGTAGACAGCCCCTAACATTGTGAGCCTGATCTAACGGTTCAAACTCCGAGAGAAGCCCGAGGAGTGCATTAATTTTTGAATATGTTTTCTACGTGAAACAAATACAACCAGAGTTCATCTTTCTTCATGAACGGATTATCGTACAACCTTTGATTGAAGATATTTTTGTGTGGTGTTGTGTTATGTTGTCGAACATATGACCACAAAAGTTGATCCTATTATGAGGTTCTCTTCATCGTCAAGCCGTTATCGCTCCGGGGTCACCTCGTCACTTCGAGGATTTCGACATGCACCAATGTCTTCGCATTGTCACTCTGGCATCGTCACCTCATCTAGCCAACCTCCTTCCTCTTCCACACCGACTTGCTCTGTCATCTCAGCTAGCTCAGAGGCTTTGGTGTTATCATATCAAACCAGTTGTGGGAGCTTCATCGCCACCCCTCTGACCTGCTTCATCACGTCACCTGAATTGGGGGCTTTGCCTCCCCACATGGACCATGTAGTGTCGTTACTCTGTCGGATTGACCTCCTCACTCAGCTACATCGATATCAGCTTGGGGATTAGGACCTTGTCCCACCGCGAGCTCGGACCGCGTCATCAACGCCTAGAGCATAAACCAGCTATGTTGCTTTCATGCTTTTTTCAATTTTTGTTTAGTCCGATCAGGCATTATATATGTCTTGAATAAAGTTTTGTTCGTATTCATCGTTCTGAATAATTTACACAAGTCTGGATTTATGCCTGAGAGTTTGATGTTGTCCCCCGTAGGCCGCACTTAGGTGTTGTTAGCGACTTTACTTTAATTTGCTCCTCCAGACGGCCTAAGTGTTTTCTTCCTTAGTCATTTTGCTGCCTTTTCCTTGCTCCTGTTTCAACTTTAGTTCTTATCCAATAGCGGGGTTGCCTTGCTTCTTTTGCCATTTCAATTTAGTTCAGCTAAATTGGCCTATCAAGCACTCCACGATTAGCTTAGAGCAAAATAGGTTGAAGCTGAATGTTGGTCGACTCAAGCCTTGAAATTGAACATGTCAAGTTAAAGCATGACACAATCATAAATTTTAAGACCAATTTGGTTGGCACCAAAAGACTTGACTTAATTCAAGCGTAATGTTTTTACATAAGCATTTCGGTTTTTCCAAGATCATGACACTTCTAACCTGTTGTGTGATTTTAATTCACGAGGCAGGACATCTTGTTGGTCGAGGTGTACTGGGTTGTAAATCATCTAAGGAAAGATATTTTTTCTGTCCCGCAGTTTGGCATCTTCCCTGCTGAGCTGCACCTCAGTGATGGTGATACACAAAAGTTTAAAAGTGTTATAAGGCTCTCTTGATAATCCATGGATATAGGGGATCATGACGGTCTTTGAGGGTCGTATTTCACCCAAAGTTATTGATTCGACAAAAGGGGAGCCAAAGAATTTTTGTGAGTATTAGTAGTTGAGTTGTCAATTGAACCACACTTGGAAAAGTAAATATCCGCAGCAAAGTGTTTAGTAGCATAGTAGTATGATAGTTTGATAGCAGTGGTAACAGTAGCAATAGTAACATGAACAGTAATAGTAGCGGTTTTGTAGTGATTGTATAGTAGTAGCAGCAGTACTAACTTAGCGAAGATCAATATGGGAAAAGCGTAGGCATTGTATCCATGATGGATATTTGTGTTGGATGGCATTCATCATGTAACAATCACAACCTTGAGCGACACACAATAGCTCCAATCATCAATGTAATGTAGGTGTGTATTCCGTATATAGTCATACATGCTTATAATAAGAACTTGCATGACATCTTTTGTCCTACCCTCCCGTGGCAGCGGGGGCCATATGGAAACTAAGGGATATAAAGGCCTCCTTTTAATAGAGAACCGAAACAAAGTATTAACACATGGTGAATACATGAACTCCTCGAATTACAGTCATCCCTGGAGAGTATCTGTCGGTGTACTAAGGTAGGGGTACCTCAGTACCCCAACTTGTGCACGGGCAGTAGCAGCTTCCCGCGGCAGGGCCTACCACGCGCTTGCCGGAGACCTTCCTGCTCCATATAAAACCATTCAAAAACAAAGTATACAAGACAGAAGATCAAGACCCCGGCAAGTGGAGCTTGCCGGGAAGGCCGCCCCAGGCTCAAGATTACCTCACTAGCACAAGACCCTGGCAAGAGGAGCTTGCCAGGAAGGCCAGAAGATTACATTACAGAAGACATGCCTCGGCGCAACATGCGCCCCGGCAGGGCCCGGGGAGCGACAAGCTTCAGAGCCCGGCGAGCTTCTGGGCCCGGCGAGCTTCTGGGCCCGGCAAGGTCAATACCCCGGCAAGGTGCTTGCCGGGGAGAGTTGCGCTGTGTGCCCGCGCTCCAGCTCATCGAACCACGCGTCGCCCTGGGGCCACTCCAGGGACGCGTGGCGGATGGCTATGCAGCCTGGGGGACACGGTGGCACTCCATGGTGGTAAAGCCATCGCCGTGGCAAACAGAGACGCAAGGGCGGGCGCTTTTGGGGTCGACGGCGACGGGCATTAAATGCTCTTGTCCCCCACTGTCAAAGTAGGTAGCGTCCACTGTTCATGCACTGTTGCTCCACTATTCCCGCACTGTTACAACTACCACCACTATTACATTTTTACCCTTTCTCCTACGTTGACACCTGTCGGTGACCCCTTGAGCTATAAAAGGAGGCCCATGCACAACGTAGAAGGGGTTCGGAACCTAGATCACTCATTCACTCGGTGTAGCTAGTTCTTCAAGCTCCCGAGCTCCAACACTCAATACAATCAAGCAGGAGTAGGGTTTTACGCGTCTATCGCGGCCCGAACCTGGGTAAACTGCCCGCGTGCTCACCACGATCTGCTCTTTGTGCTCCCTCCGCTCCCTTACCGTACGAACAAGGGGCTCCGGTCCCATAGGTGCTCGTGGTGGACAGTTTCCCCCGACAGTATCTCAACTATTATCACTTTGGGGGTCTACGGATCAGAACAATAACAAGTACATATAAAACTAGTAGATAGGATCAAGAACTCAAATAAATTCATGAAAACATAGAGGGTTTAGATATGAAAATCATGGCAGTCGGGCCCTAATGACAAGCATTAAGCAGAGCAAAGTCATAGCAATATCAATCTCAGAACATAGTGACACTAGGGATCAAGCCCTACCAAATTGACTCAATTACATGACAAATCTCATCAAACTTAATCACTGTTCAACAAGCCTACAAAATAATTACTCACTCCTGGTGGTGAGCATCATGAAATTGGCGATGAAGAAGGGTTGGTGGTGATGGCGACAAACCCCCTCTCCATAGCCTTGAACGGACTCCAGAACAACCTTCCCGATGAAGATCAGGAGGTGGCGGAGGCTCTGTATCATAAAACGTGATGAAATTATTCTCTATTTTTTTCTCAGGAATACGGTATTTATGGAGTCTGTGGAGCCTCTTGGGCCCCACAAGGTAACATGCCATGCCTAGGGGGTGCTCGCGCCCTATTGCCTTGTGGGCAACTAGTGCCCCCCTCTGGTGGGTCTTTGTTCCAGTATTTTTTATATATTCCATAAAAAATCTCTAAAAAGTTTTGTCTGATTTCGAGATCTTTTATTTCTGCACGAAAAATAACACTATGGTAGTTCTGTTGAAAACAACGTTAGTCCGGGTTAGTTTTATATAAATCATGCATATTAGAGTCCAAAATAAGAGCAAAAGTGTTTGAACAAGTATATGCGATGGAGACGTATAAACTCCCCCAAGATTAACTCATTGCTTGTGCTCAAGCAATTCAATTGATAAACTGAAAGTGATAAATAAATATTTTTACGAACGCTTTTTTCTTTTATCCGTATATAGGCTTAAATAGTAGCCAAGTTTTCAGAAAAGATCATGAACTAACCATGCAAATGATAACACTTAGAAATCACATTTACTCATATCAATGGCATAATCAACTAGCGAGCAATAATAACATATCTCCAATGCCAACAATTTGTCAAAATAATCATGATATAATATGATAACTTGGTATCTCGCTAGCCCTTTCTCATACCGCAAAACATGCAAAACACCTTTGAAGTTCAAGAAGTGACTAAACATTGAAAATCAGGGTAGAAGAGATCCAGTCACGCTCACTTCCAACATTAACTAGAGTCAATGCATGTTAAACTAAGAATGACAATAGACCTCTCCAAATTGGTGCTTTGAATAAGAAGGTGATGACTCAACAATAAAATAGCATAACATAAAAGTAAATAGATAGGCCCTTTGCAGAGGGAAGTAGAGATTTGGCAGAGGTGCCAGAGCTTGAAGCTTAAAGCATAGATGAATACAATTTTGAGTGGTGTGATTTTCCTATCAATGTTGCGACAAAGGATTTTAAATATCTTCTATGCTAAACACATTATAGGTGGTTCCCAAGCGGAAAAGTTTACTCCTACTCAAACATTCAAACACAAGCCATGGCTAGCCGAATTCACGGAGTTTGTGTTATTATATGTTTCTTTATTTTCATTAAAGGACTAGGCATCCCGATTACCAGCCTCTCTCGTGCAATGACAAGTGAATAAACACCCATCATGAGAATAACCCGCTTAGCATTGAAGATATTTAACGCCCCCCGTCGCTCCATGAGAGATATGCGCACGCAAAATAAATGATTATTTGAAGGTTTAGAGATGGCACATGCAAATTTACTTGGGACGGAGGGTAATACAGTATATAGGTATATCTGGTGGACTCATGTGGAATAATTTTGGCTTAAGGATTTGGATGCACAAGCAGTATTTCTGCTTAGTACAGGCGACGACTAGCAAATAGATTCAGAATCGACCATCTAGAGAGCGACAACGGTCATTATCATGCATTGCGAATAATTAACATTGAACATGAGCATGAGTAGGATATAAACACTTTGAACATAAATATCATGAAGGTTGCATTGGTTTTGAATCAACTACATGTGTGAACATGTGCCAAGTCAAGCCACTTTAATCATTCAAAGGCGGATACCATACTAACATATTACATCATAATCATTTTAATGCATGTTGACATTCACGATAAATCATTATCCACTCCTAGCTACTTAAGTATGCCATGAGTAACTATACTCTCTAATTTTCATCGCAAAAAAGTTTACTCATAATATGACGAATCATGGATACTGAGTTAAACATATTTACAAAAAACTAAAAACAAGAAGAGTTTATACATTGCCACGGTCACTTCATAAAATCATCGTCATTATTTCCTTTCACTTGCACGACCGAATGATGTGAAAATAATAATAGTGCAAGAGTGTCGTGGACTAAGATGAAATCTCCAAACAATTTACTCAAAGGATAAGACAATGTAATATTGTATCTTTGTTAGATCAAAAAATAAGCACATGAGAGCCACTCAACAATTTCATCATGGTCTTCTCCATACGAAGACTAAACGAAAAGAAAAGAAATTCAGAGAAACACACTCAAATGTTTTTGGAGTTTTTGTTTTTTCTAAAGAAGGCAGAATAAAGAAGAAAAACAAAAGCCAATAAAAAATTATTTACACAGGAAAACTCTCAAGAAACAAAAGAAGAAACGAGAAATCTTTTTGAGTTTTCTTTTAATACTACTACTTAATTAAACAAGAAAGAAAGAAACGAAAAGAAGTGAGAAATATTTTTTGATTTTCAAGGTCTTTCAAACACACAAGAAGAAAGCGAAAATAAAACTAAGCATGGATATATAATGAAAGAGGATAAACACTGACAACTCGAATGAATGTGTGTTGCATGAATGTAATGTCGGTGAGAAATACATACTCCCCTAAGCTTAGGCTTTTGGCCTAACTTGGTAATCACCATATGTAGTATCCATTAGGGCCAGTAGGGAAGTGGCGAGGAAGAGTCACTCAAGTGTCCCAAGGTTGGACCTCGCTTTCTGCCGTGGCCAACTCGTTCTTGTAAGCAATAATATCCGATGGCATAATGGCATATTTGTTCCTGGCATGAGAATCAAATAAAAAAGGTGCATGCAATGAAATAATTTCACAACTATCCTCACTAAATACCAAGTTATAGCGAATGTGGTGAGGAGGCTAAGGGTTGTTAATAATTTGGTGATCTATCATAGACTAGTAGTCTAAATAAATCCTAGGTAGCAAATAATCATTATGGCATATATCAACAAGGAGACGTCATGCTAAGCGAGTAGCGTAAGTACCACCATGAGTTTTACCCCTAGTCCTGATAGTGTGCAAGCGGCATGCCATCATAGCTCCCAGACTATAAGTGTTGTCAATATGAAGTGCATGACGTAAAATGGCGAGGTCAGGGGCACTCCACGTACCACCTTCCTCCGTGACAGTCAAACATTTTCCTATAAATTAACCAAAGTAGTGCACAATAGGAAAATGTAAGCTAGTGACTCGGGCTCTAGACACACCCCTAAATTCACCCACAGTTAAAGTACGAAGGAAATTATACAACTCCTCTGGCCGAGTCTCCCTTGGTTCCCCATCAGAGGGAATCAGACATATCTCACAAAATTCTGCAAGTGTTATCTCAAGTGTTGATCATATAAATCGAAGCGTACCATGGGAGTATTAAGCCTAGGCATGAAATAGAAATTATTCACAATGGAATTTGTGAGGAGGTGGTATTGGTCACACTCATCTGCAAGGAAGTCGGTCAACCCGATATTCTCAACGAATTGTGCAAACTCTTGGTGAAACCCGATGTCGTTCATGAAAGCATTGTGTAGCCATTCACACAGCCGAACCTCCGTCCTACACGGAAGGTGAAGATCAAGGTCCGGGGCACCTACAATGCTTCCCTTGGGACTGTGGCCCGAAGAACCTCTCCGTAAGAGGTACATTTTTCCTAAGAACAAATTCTATAGCAAGCATTCAAATTACTTAGAACCCCAAGAATTCAACATGCAAGCTCATTTTTAGTACTACCAATACCAGCAAAATATGCAAAACACAATTTGTTGAAGCAACAACTAATTGGAGCAATGGAGGTGTCATATACCAAGGAGCAATCCCTCAAAACAATTTTGGAAACAGAGCTCCGAGCAAAGAGATAGAAAATTTCATGTTTGGGAGCAAAAACGCGAGAGAAAGAGCTACAAAGATTTTTTCTATGGGTAGGAGATGAAATGGGCTGAAGAGATATGTGAGTGGAGTCTTGTGGACCCCATAAGGTATCTTGGCAGAGCGAGGGGTGGCCGCTCCCTGTTGCCTTGTGGGCACCCCCCCGGGATGTGTTCAGTACAAAGAATTCTTAAATATTCTAGAAAAAATCATGTTAAATTTTACGACAATCTGAGCACTTTTATTTATGGGCCATTTTTATTGCATGAATAATTCAGAAAACATGATAATCATGGCATTTTACTTCATCAAACTATAAATAACAAAGAGCAATCTAAGATTGCCGAAAAGTTGTCCTTACTAAATTCATCGACCACATGCCCCTTAAAAAGAATCCACTAATAAGGTTGATCAAGTCTTGTTAACAAACTATTTCCAAGTAACAAGGAAACGCGGAATTTCCGTATAACACTATGTTACCTCAACAAGGATATGCATCCCCCCGACAATAATATTATCATATTTCTTTTTGATGATCTGAAGAGGGAATTCGAAACTTCCAATAGTGATTGTCATAATTATTTCAATAGAGTTGATACTATTCAGTTGGGGTTGTTTCTACCATTGAAATGAAAAGTGATCATACTTTTGTTGCAATCTATAATAGCCCTTGCAGTATTCAAAAGGCGTCTACCAAGGATAATCGACATACTATTGTCCTTAGGCATATCAAGAATAACAAAGTATGTTAAGATAGTAACATTTGCAACTACAACAGACACATCATCACAAATACCGATGTATATAGCAGTTAGTTTATCAGCCATTTGCAGAGATATTTCAGTAGGAGTCAACTTATTCAAATCAAGTCTTCTATATAAATAGAAGGGCATAACACTAACACCAACTCCTAAATCACATAAAGATGTTTTGACATAACTTATTTTAATGGAGCATGGTATAGTGGGTGTTCCTAGATCTCCTAACTCTTTAGGTACTCCACCTATAAAATAATAATTTGCAAGCATGGTGGAAATTTCAGCTTCAAGTATCTTTCTTTTATTAGTGACAATATCTTTCATGTATTTAGGACATGGACGCATTTTCAAGATATCAGTCTAACGAGTATGCAAAAAGACGGGCCTAAGCATCTCAACAAAGCTTTCAAAATCCTCATTATCCTTGTTTTACTGAGGTTGAGCAGGGAATGGCATGGGTTTTTGTACCCATGGTTCTCTTTCTTTACCATGTTTTCTAGCAATGAAATCCCTTTTATCATATCTTTTATTTTTAGGAGGTGGGTTATCAAAGCAGGTTCTATTTCTACATCATTTGCAGGTTCTTTATCATTATCTGGTTGAGCGTCATTATTATCATTATCACTAGGTGGATGTTCATTACTATTGTGTCTCAGCATCATAAATATAAACATCATTATGATTCTCAAAAGGTTTTTCTACCACATGTTCACTAGACGCATGCAAGGTTCTATAATTTTTGTTTTTCTTCTTAGATGAACTAGGTGCATCAATAGTAGTTCCCTAGGAATCGTGATCAATTCTTTTAGGATGACCTTAAGGATATAGAGGATCTTGAGTCATTTTACCACCACTAGTCACTACCCTAACAACACGATCATTCATTTTATTATTCATCTCATGAAGTAAATCATTTTGTGACTTAGAGACTTGTTCTTACTTGGTTTGAACCATGGATGCATATTTACTTAAACCATAAACATCATTAGAAATCCAAAAAATTAAGTGATAACCCACAAGTATAGGGGATCGCAACAGTTTTTGAGGGTAGAGTATTCAACCCAAATTTAATGATTCGACACAAGGGGAGCCAAATAATATTCTAAAGTATTAGCAGTTGAGTTGTCAATTCAACCACACCGGGAAGACTTAATATCTGCAGTAAAGTATTTAGTAGCAAAGTAGGATGGAAGTAACGGTAACGGTGGCAAAAGTAACAATAGCAATTGTAACAGTGGCAACGGAAAAGTAACTAAGCAAAGATCAATATGTGAAAGCTCGTAGGCATTAGATCAGGGATGGATAATTATGTCAGATGCGATTCATCATGCAACAGTTATAACATAGGGTGACACAGAACTAGCTCCAGTTCCTCAATGTAATGTAGGCATGTATTCCAAATATAGTCATACGTGCTTATGGAAAAGAACTTGCATGACATCTTTTGTCCTACCCTCCCGTGGCAGCGGGGTCCTATTGGAAACTAAGCGATATTAAGGCCTCCTTTTAATAGAGTACCGGACCAAAGCATTAACACTTAATGAATACATGAACTCCTCAAACTACGATCATCATCGGGAGTGGTCCCGATTATTGTCACTTCGGGGTTGTCGGATCATAACACATAGTAGGTGACTATTGACTTGCAAGATAGGATCAAGAACTCAGATATATTCATGAAAACATAATAGGTTCAGATCTGAAATCATGGCACTCGGGCCCTAGTGACAAGAATTAAGCATAGCAAAGTCATAGCAACATCAATCTTAGAACATAATGGATACTAGGCATCAAACCCTAACAAAACTAACTTGATTACATGGTAAATTTCATCCAACCCATCACCGTCCATCAAGCCTATGATGGAATTACTCATGCACGGCGGTGAGCATCATGAAATTGGTGATGGAGGATGGTTGATGATGACGACAGCGACATAATCCCCTATCGAGAGCCCCAAACGGACTCCAGATCAGCCCTCCCGAAGAAGATTAGGGTTAGGCGGCGGCTCCGTATCGTAAAACACGATGAATCCTTCTCTCTGATTTTTTTTCTCCCCGAACGTGAATATATGGAGTTGGAGTTGAGGTCGGTGGAGCTCTAGGGGGGCCCATGAGGCAGGGGGCGCGCCCAGGGGGGCAGGCGCGCCCTCCACCCTCGTGGACAGGGTGTGGGCCCCCTGATGTTGATTCTTCCGCCAATATTTTTTATTATTTCCAAAACGTGTCTCCGTGGATTTTCCGGTCATTCTGAGAACTTTAATTTCTGCACAAAAATAACACCATGGCAGTTCTGCTGAAAACAGCGTCAATCCGGGTTAGTTCCATTCAAATCATGCAAGTTAGAGTCCAAAACAAGGGCAAAAGTATTTGGAAAAGTAGATACGTTGGAGACGTATCAACTCCCCCAAGCTTAAAATTTACTTGTCCTCAAGCAATTCAGTTGACAAACTAAAAGTGAAAAAAAAATACAAACTCTGTTTGGTCTTGTTGTTGCAAATATATAAAGCCAGCATTCAAGTTTTCAGCAAAGGTTACCACATTCACAATAACATTTAGGTCTCATGTTTACTCATATAATTGGCATAATCAACTAGCGAGCAATAATAATAAATCTCGGATGACAACACTTTCTCAAAACAATCATAATATGATATAACAAGATGGTATCTCGCTCGCCCTTTCTGAGATCGCAAAACATAAATGCAGAGCACCCGTGAAGATTAAGGACTGACTAGACATTATAATGCATGGTAAAAGAGATTCAGTCACAGTCACACTCAATGTAAATTAATAGCAATGCATGCAAATGACAGCGGTGCTCTCCAACTGGTGCTTTTTAATAAGAGGATGATGACTCAACATAAAAGTAAATAGATAGGCCCTTCGCAGAGGGAAGCAGGGATTTGCATAGGTGCTAGAGCTCGAGTTTTCAAATAGAGATAAATAATATTTTGGGTGGCATACTTTCATTGTCAACATAACAACCAAGAGATCACGATATCTTCCATGCTACACACATTATAGGTGGTTCCCAAAGAGAATGGCAAAGTTTATACTCCCCCACCACCAACAAGCACACTCCACGGATGGTCCGAAACAACGGGTACTGTCCATACCAACAACAGTCCTGGGGGAGTTTTGGTTGCAATTATTTTGATTTGATTTGAGCATGGGACTGGGCATCCCGGTTACCGGTCATTTTCTCGTGAATGATGAGCGGAGTCCACTCATCGTGAGAATAACCCACCTAGCATGGAAGATACATACATCCCTAGTTGATACATGGGCTATTCAAGCATACAAAACAGAATTTCATTTGAAGGTTTAGAGTTTGGCACATACAAATTTACTTGCAACGGCAGGTAAATACCGCATATAGGAAGGTATGGTGGACTCATGTGGAATAACTTTGGGGTTTGTGGAAGTGGATGGACAAGCAGTATTCCCGCTTAGTACACGTGAAGACTAGAAAGAGACTGAGAAGCGACCAGCTAGAGAGCGACAACAGTCATGAACATGCATTAAGATTAATCAACAATGAGTGCAAGCATGAGTAGGATATAAATCACCATGAACATAAATATCACGCAGGCTATGTTGATTTTGTTTCAACTACATGCGTGAACATGTGCCAAGTCAAACCACTTGAATCGTTCAAATGAGGATACCACCCTATCATACCACATCACAACCATTTTAATAGCATGTTGCCACGCAAGGTAAACTATTATAAACTCCTAGCTAATTAAGCATGACATGAGCAACTATAATCTCTAATTGTCATTGCAAACATGTTTCATTCATAATAGGCTCAATCGGGAACGATGAACTAATCATATTTACAAAAACAAGATAGGTCGAGGTAATACCAGCTTCTCTTATTTCAATCGGTCCATCATATATCGTCATTATTGTCGTTCACTCGCATCACCGAACTGTGTGGATAATAATAATAGTGCACGTGCATTGGACTAAGCTGGAATCTGCAAGAATTTAATACAAGGGACAAGACAAGGTAATATGGGCTCTTGGTTAAATCAACAATAATGCATATGAGAGTCACTCAACATTTTCATCATGGTCTTCTCCTCTCGCCCCCCCCCCAAAGAAAAGAAAAGAAATAAAACTATTTACACGGGAAAGCTCCCAACAAGCAAAATAAGAACAAGAAATCTTTTTGGGTTTTCTTTTAATTACTACTACTACAGGCATGGAAAGTAAACTAGCTAAAAGCTACAACTATTTATTTTTCTTGAGGTTTTTCAGACACACAAGAAGAAGGCTTAGAAAAGAAAATAAACTAGCATGGATAGTACAATGAAAAAGTATGAGCACCGACGACTGGCATGAGTGTGCGAATATGAATGTAATGTCGGTGAGAAATGCGTACTCCCCCCAAGCTTAGGCTTTTGGCCTAAGTTGGTCTATGGCCATGGATCGAAGCTACTCTCTACGGTGTACTGAGGAG
This sequence comes from Secale cereale, assembly GCA_902687465.1. Taxonomy (NCBI): domain Eukaryota; kingdom Viridiplantae; phylum Streptophyta; class Magnoliopsida; order Poales; family Poaceae; genus Secale; species Secale cereale. The sequence continues at coordinate 416,504,235 of LR738713.1, forward strand.
GGTCCTCAGGGTGCCACTGGTTGGCAATCTCCTCCGGATCCCACTGATAAACAAACTGTCAATAAGGGTCAAGTGGCGGCTCAGGCTCAGGCTGAGGCACTGGGACCTGTGTCAGCTTTCGGTACGCATAAATAGCCTCGGGCAAGATGAGGTGTGTGCCTACAAGTATGTTAAAAAAGGAGGGTGCATGCAAGGTAATAATCTCACAATAAGTTTTATCAATTATCAAATTATTCTTAAGCATCTTCTTCTTATTTTTAACAATAAATTCATGTGCTACCATACTCTTATAATCTAGAAAAACAGAGGGCAACAACTTTTCCTCCTCCTCATAATTCCTAATAGGTATCTCAAAGTGTTCAGGAAGGCGTGAAGCAAAGATGCCTCCAAAGATGGGGCCCTTTGTACGGTTCAGACTTAATCGTTTAGCAATAATAGCACCTAGGCTGGAAGTTGTATCACGAAATAAAGCATGGCGCAAAATAACAAGATCAGGAGTACTAAGATTTTCACTGTTCCCGCGACCAATTAAACATCTACTAGCAAATATCGCGAAGTAACGTAGAACAGGAAAATGTATACTAGTAATTCTTCCATCGGAAACTCTCCTTGTTTCACCTACAGCAATTCTATAAATAAATCCATCCACATCACTACGATGTGGTTCCTCTATGCTGCCCACAAAGGGTATCTTGCAGACCCGACAAAAATCATGGAGTGAAATCTCCTTAACCTCATCATATAAGTGAAACTCCACTGAAGTTGGTGATTTCTTAGCATGGAAATAAAAAGTCTGCACAAAAATATTAGTGAATAGGAGATACTGTTCGCGCTGGTCGTGGAGGAAATCGGGGAGGCCTGCATTCTCAGCCAAGTAATAAAAGTCTTCATAAATTCCGGCGGCTCTTAAGAACGCATCACAAGGCCATTCGCATGGCCGAACCTCCGCAGTGCGAGGAAGATTGTATTTGGGCTTTTTATTCTCCTCATTCCGCTTATCCTCCGAGCTTCGGCTCGAAGAGCCTCTCAGCAATCTCCTCAACATTTTCTTCCTCTGAAATTTTAGTGACTCAAAATAAAAGTGAACCAAACTCAACAAGATTGATAACAACTAGTCCCATATGTGCCTAGAGGCTATATCATGCATTAAAACTACTTTTGACCACATAAATTTGACATGCAAGCTCAAGAACAGGGTCACCTTAGCAACAATTTTTTTGCAATAAATAAAGCACTAGAACAAAAACTAATTGGACCATTGGAGGAGTCACATACCGAAGAACAATCCCCCAAAACAGTTTTGTGAATGAAGCTTTCAGCAAGGAGATAAAAAATGGCAGCAAAACGAGCTAGAACACGGGTTTGAGCTATGGGAGGATTTTTTTCTGGATGAAGACGAAGTGAGTGGGTGCTGGAATAAGTGGAGGGGGTCCACGTGGGGTCCACGAGGCAGGGGGCGCGCCCCAGGGGGGTGGGCGCGCCCTAGACCCTCGTGGCCAGGTGGTGTGGCCCCCTGGTGTGTTCTCAGTGCCAAATATTCTTAAATATTCTATAAAAAATCATATTTGATTTTCAGGACATTTGGAGAACTTTTATTTTTGGGGTATTTTTATTGCAAGGATAATTCAGAAAACAGACAGAAAATATTATGTTTGCTTTATTTAATCTAAATAGTAGAATGTAAAAGGAGGTTACAGAGAGTTGTGCTTTCTAACTTCATCCATCTCATGCTCATCAAAAGGAATGCACTAACAAGGTTGATCAAGTCTTGTTAACAAACTCTTTCCGAATAACATGAAACCGGAGAATTTTTCGAATAACACTAGGTTACCTCAACGGGGATATGTATGTCACCTACAATAAGAATATCATATTTCTTCTTGATAGTAGGAAGAGGAAATTCTAAACCTCCAATAATAATCGTTGAAATTTTTCCAATAGAATTGATACCGTGGACTTGAGGTTGTTTGCTCGGAAACTGTAATGTATGCTCAACATGAAAAGTGGCATTGCCTTTGTTGCAGTCAATAACAGCCCCTGCAGTATTCAAAAAGGGTCTACCAAGGATAATCGACATACTATCGTCCTCGGGAATATCAAGAATAACAAAGTCTATTAAAATAGTAACGTTTGCAACCACAAGTCCAAGACAAAAGAGGCGATGCCTTCTTTGGCATCCCCAAGCTTAGTTGCTTGGATCTTTCTTTAATATTACCTTGGGGTGCATTGGTCATACCCAAGCTTAGGCCTCCTTTGGTTCATAGCCTAGGAATATCATAGGAATAGGAAAATCATAGGAAGTGAGGTGACATGCTGATACATCCATTTTGCATCATGCTTATATGTTGATATTTATCGCATTATGGGTTGTTCCTACATGTTTTGTCACAATACTTATGCCTTTTCTCTCTTATTTTACAAGGTTTACATGAAGAGGGAGAATGCCGGCAGCTAGAATTCTGGGCTGGAAAAGGAGTAAACTCTGGAAACCTATTCTGCACAACTCCAAAAGCCCTGAAACTCAACAGAACGCCATTTCAGAAAATATAAAAAATATCAGGAGAAAGAAGTCCACGAGCGGGGCCACCGGCTATCCACGAGGGTGGGGGTGCACCCCCTTCCCAGGGCGTGCCCCCCCTGCCTCGTGGGCCAGCCGGAAGGCCCCCGATGCCCATCTTCTCCTATATGAGGTGTTTTGACCTGGAAAAAATCATAAGGAGGCTTTCGGGACCAGACGCCGCCGTCTCGAGGCAGAACCGAGGCGGAAACCAATCTAGGGCTCCGGCAGAGCTGTTCTGCCGGGGATACTTCCCTCCAAGAGGGGGAAATCGTCACCGCCGCCATCACCAACAACTCTCCCATCTTGGGGAGGGCTATCTTCATCAACATCTTCACCAGCACCATCTCCTCTCAAACCCTAGTTCATCTCTTGTATCCAATCTTTGTACCCAAACCTCAGATTGGTACCTGTGGGTTGCTAGTAGTGTTGATTACTCCTTGTAGTTGATGCTTGTAGGTTTATTTGGTGGAAGATCATATGTTCAGATCCATTATGCATATTAATACCCCTCTGATCATGAACAATATTATGTCTTGTGAGTAGTTACTTTGGTTCCTGAGGACATGGGAGAAGTCTTGCTATTAGTAGTCATGTGAATTTGGTCTTCGTTCGATATTTTGATGAGATGTATGTTGTCTCTCCTCTAGTAGTGTCATGTGAACGTCGACTACATGACACTTCACCATTATTTGGACCTAGAGGAAGGCATTGGGAAGTAATAAGTAGATGATAGGTTGCTAGAGTGACAGAAGCTTAAACCCTAGTTTATGCGTTGCTTCGTAAGGGGTTGATTTGGATCCATATGTTTCAGGCTATGGTTAGGTTTACCTTAATACTTCTTTTGTAGTTGCGGATGCTTGCATTAGAGGTTAATCATAAGTGGGAGGTTTGTCCAAGTAAGAGCAGCACCCAAGCACCGGTCCACCCACATACCAAATTATCAAAGTACCGAACGCGAATCAAATGATCGTGATGAAAACTGGCTTGACGATAATTCCCATGTGTCCTCGGGAGCGCTTTACTTTATATAAGAGTTTCTCCAGGCTTGTCCTTTGCTACAAAAAGGATTGGGCCACCTATCTGCACCTTATTTACTTTTACCGTTTGTCACTTGCTACCAATTACCTTATCACAAAACTATCTGTTACCTATAATTTCTGTGCTTGCAGAAAATACCTTAAAGAAAACTGCCTATCATTTCCTTCTGCTCCTCGTTGGGTTCGACACTCTTACTTATTGAAAGGACTACGATAGATCCCCTACACTTGTGGGTTATCAAGACTATTTTATGGCGCCGTTGCCGGGGAGTGAAGCGCCTTTGGTAAGTGGAATTTGGTAAGGAAAATATTATGTGTTGTGCTGAAATTTATTGTCACTTGTTACTATGGCTCAAAATCCTTTGAGGGGCTTGTTCGGGGTATTTTCACCCCGGCCAGAAGAGCAAAGAGTTGCTCCTCAACCTACTGCACCTATTGAAAATGTTTGCTTCGAGATTCCTTCGGGTATGATAGAGAAACTGCTTGAAAATCCCTTTACAGGAGACAAAACACTGCATCCCGACTTACACCTAATCTATGTGGATGAAGTTTGTGGATTGTTTAAGCTTGCAGGTATGCCCGAGGATGTTATCAAGAAGAAGGTCTTGCCTTTATCTTTGAAGGGAGATGCATTGACATGGTTTAGTCTATGCGATGATATGGGATGATGGAACTATAATCGTCTGAAGTTGGAATTTCATCAGAAGTTCTACCCTATGCACCAGGTTCATCATGATCGTAATTATATTTATAATTTCTGGCCTAGCGAAGGAGAAAGCATCGCTCAAGCTTGGGGGAGGCTTAAGTCAATGTTATATTCATGCCCCAATCATGAGCTCTCAAGAGAAATGATCATTCAAAAGTTTTATGCTCGGCTTTCCCTTAATAATCGCTCCATGCTCGATACTTCTTGTTCTGGCTCTTATATGATGAAGACTATTGAATTCAAATGGGATTTATTGGAAATAAGAATTAAATGCAACTCTGAAGATTGGGATCTCGACGAAGGTAAGGAGTCAGGTATGGCCCCTAAGTTTGATTGTGTTAAAGCTTTCATGGATACCGATGTTTTCCGTGAGTTTAGTACTAAATATGGACTTGACTCTGAGATAGTAGCTTCTTTCTGTGAATCTTTTGCTACTCATGTTGATATCCCCAAGGAGAAGTGGTTTAAATACCATCCTCCTATTGAGGTAAAAGTAGTTGAACCTATTAAAGTTGAAGAAAAAACTATCACTTATAATGTTGATCCTGTTATTCCTACTGTTTATATTGAGAAACCACATTTCCCTGTTAGGATAAAGGATCATGCTCAAGCTTCAACTGTAGTTTGTAAGAGTAATACAAGAACACCTACACCCTCTGAGCAAATTAAAGTTGAACCTAGTGTTGATATGGTTAAGGATCTCTTGGTAGAAGATTTAGATGGACATGTTATTTACCTCCAAGAAGAGTCTGCTAGAATAGCCAAACCCAATGCTAGGAATAAACATAAACCTGTTGTAGGCTTGCCTGTTATCTCCATTAAGATAGGAGATCATTGCTACCATGTTTTATGCGACGTAGGTGCTAGTGCGAGTATTATCCCTTTTGATTTGTACAACGAAATTATGCATGATATTGCACCTTTTGAGTTAGAAGGGATTGATGTTACTATTAAGCTTGCTAATAGAGATACTATTTCACCAGTTGGGATTGTCAGAGATGTTGATTTCCTTATTCTTAGTTCCCCATAAGATGAATTATGTCCCATTATATTTGGTAGACCTTTCTTGAATATTGTTAACGCCAAGATAGACTGCGTGAAAGACATTGTCACTGGGGGGTTAGGGGATATGTCTCATGATTTTAACTTTGCTAAATTCCGTAGACAACCCCTTGAAAAGGCACCACCCAGTAAAGATGCAATTATTGGTCTTGCTTCTATTGCCGTGCCACCTAATGATCCTTTAGAACAATACTTGCTAGACCACGAAAATGATATGCATATGAATGAGAGAAGGGAAATAGATGAAATATTCCTTACACAGGGACCCGTATTGAAAAACAACTTGCGTGTTGAAATCCTAGGGGATCCTCCTCCAACCAAGGGTGATCCCGTGTTTGAACTTAAACCTTTACCTGATAATCTTAAGTATGTTTATCTTGATGAAAAGAAGATATATCATGTTATTATTAGTGCTAACCTTTGAGAACAGGATGAAGAAAAACTATTGAAAACTCTGAAGAAGCACCGAGCTGCTATTGGATATACTCTGGATGATCTTAAGGGCATTGGTCCCACTATATGCCAACACAAGATAAAATTGGAAGAAAATGCTAAACCAGTTATTGATCATCAGCGCCGATTAAATCCTAAGATGAAAGAAGTGGTAAGGAAGGAAATACTAAAGCTCCTAGAGGCAGGTATTATCTATTCAGTTGCTGATAGCCAGTGGGTAAGTCCTGTCCATTGTGTCCCTAAGAAGGGAGGTATGCCTGTTGTTCCTAATGATAAAGATGAATTGATCCCGCAAAGAATAGTTACATGTTATAGGATGGTAATTGATTTCCGTAAGTTAAATAAAGCTGCTAAGAAAGATCATTACCCCTTGCCATTTATTGATCAAATGCTAGAAAGGTTATCCAAACATACTCATTTATGCTTTCTAGATGGTTATTCCGGTTTCTCTCAAATACATGTGTCAAAAGGGTATCAAGAAAAGACCACTTTTACTTGTCCTTTCGGTACCTTTGCTTATAGACGTATGCCTTTTGGTTTATGTAATGCACCTGCTACCTTTCAAAGATGCATGATGGCTATATTCATTGATTTCTGTGAAAAGATTGTTGAGGTTTTGATGGATGATTTCTCCATTTACAGAACTTCTTTTGATGATTGCTTAAGCAACCTTGATCGAGTTTTGCAGAGATGTGAATACACTAATCTTGTCTTGAATTGGGAGAAGTGCCACTTTATGGTTAATGAAGGAATCGTCTTGGGACATAAAATTTCTGAAAGAGGTATTGAAGTTGACAAAGCTAAGGTTGATGCTATTGAAAAGATGCCATGCCCTAAGGACATCAAAGGTATACGAAGTTTCCTTGGTCATGCCGGGTTTTATAGGAGGTTCATTAAGGACTTCTCCAAAATCTCCAGGCCTCTGACTAATCTCTTACAAAAAGATATTCCTTTTGTCTTTGATGATGATTGTCTAGAAGCATTTGAAATACTTAAGAAAGCATTGATCTCTGCACCTATTGTCCAGCCTCCTGACTGGAATTTACCCTTTGAGATTATGTGTGATGCTAGCGATTATGCTGTAGGTGCTGTTCTAGGGCAAAGAGTTGATAAGAAATTTAATGTTATCCAATATGCTAGTAAAACACTAGATAGTGCCCAAAGAAATTATGCCACTACTGAGAAAGAATTTTTAGCAGTTGTATTTGCTTGTGATAAGTTTAGACCCTACATCGTTGATTCTAAAGTAACTATTCACACTAATCATCCTGCTATCAAATACCTTATAAAAATGAAAGATGCTAAACCTAGACTTATGAGATGGATTCTCTTGCTGCAAGAATTTGACTTGCATATTATTGATAGAAAGGGAGCTAAGAACCCCGTAGCAGATAACTTGTCTAGGTTAGAGAATGTACTTGATGACCCACAACCTATTGATGATAGCTTTCCTGATGAACAATTAGCTGTCATAAATACTTCTCGTACTGCTCCATGGTATGCTGATTATGCTAATTATGTTGTTGCTAAGTTTATACCTCCTAGCTTCACATACCATCAAAAGAAAAAGTTCTTCTATGATTTGAGACATTACTTCTGGGATGACCCACATCTTTATAGAGAAGGAGTAGATGGTATTATTAGACGTTGTGTACCTGAGCATGAACAGGAACAGATCCTACGCAAGTGCCACTCCGAAGCTTATGGAGGACACCATGCGGGAGATAGAACTGCACACAAGGTATTGCAATCTAGTTTTTATTGGCCTACTCTCTTCAAGGATGCCCGCAAGTTTGTCTTATCTTGTGATGAATGTCAAAGAATTGGTAATATTAGTAGACGTCAAGAAATGCCTATGAATTATTCACTTGTTATTGAACCATTTGATGTTTGGGGCTTTGATTATATGGGACCGTTTCCTGCCTCTAATGGGTACACACATATTTTAGTTGTTGTTGATTACGTTACTAAGTGGGTAGAAGCTATTCCAACTAGTAGTGCTGATCATAACACCTCTATTAAGATGCTTAAAGAAGTTATATTTCCGAGGTTTGGAGTCCCTAGATATCTAATGACTAATGGTGGTTCACACTTTAATCATGGTGCTTTCCGTAAGATGCTTGCAAAGTATGATGTCAACCATAGAATTGCATCCCCCTATCACCCACAGACTAGTGGTCAAGTAGAACTAAGTAATAGGGAGTTGAAACTAATCTTGCAAAAGACAGTTAATAGGTCTAGGAAGAATTGGTCCAAGAAACTTGATGATGCATTATGGGCCTATAGAATTGCATACAAAAATCCTATGGGTATGTCTCCGTATAAGATGGTATATGGAAAAGCTTGTCACTTACCTCTTGAGCTAGAACATAAGGCATATTGGGCGATTAAAGAGCTCAATTATGATTTCAAACTTGCCGGTGAAAAGAGGTTATTTGACATTAGTTGCCTTGATGAGTGGAGAACCCAGGCCTATGAGAATGCCAAGCTGTTTAAAGAAAAAGTTAAAAGATGGCATGACAAAAGGATACAAAAGCGTGAGTTTAACGTAGGGGATTATGTCTTGCTATTCAACTCTTGTTTAAGATTTTTTGCAGGAAAACTTCTCTCCAAGTGGGAAGGACCTTACGTTATTGAGGAGGTCTATCGTTCCAGTGCCATAAAAATCAACAACTTCGAAGGCACAAATCCGAAGGTGGTGAATGGTCAAAGAATCAAACATTATATCTCAGGTAATCCTATAAATGTTGAAACCAATGTTATTGAAACCGTAACCCCGGAGGAATACATAAGGGACACTTTGCAGAATGATTCAGCCTCCGAACAGGAAGAGGTATGTGATACAGTAAGTAAATCGACTCCAAAACAGTTCTAAAGGCAATTTTCTCAGTTTTGGAATATTTAGAAAAATAGAAAAATAAGAAGCAGTCCGGAGGGGACACGGGGAGTCCACGAGAGTGGAGGGCGCGCCCCCCTTCCCAAGGCGCGCCCCCTGCCTCGTGGGCACCCCGTGTGTCCCCCGGACTCCGTTTTCTTGTGGGTTACTCCTTTTGGTTGGTAAAAATTCATTATATATACTCTCGAAGGTTTTAACCTCTGTATCATGCAAAAATCCTTTGTTCTTGTTTCAAGCTGTTTCTGTCGCAGATAAAAGCAAAATGTCTTCCCAGGATTCAGAGGGAGAAAGCTATGTGGCTGATTCCCTTGCTGATCCTAAAGTCTATGGGGATTGGGAGCATTATGGTTGGACCACGGAAGAAGAAGAAGACCACGATGCAAAGAGGAAGGATTGGAGTATCTCAGATGAAGACGGAGTCCCACTACCTCAACCTAGAGACATGGACCCGGAGTTCAAAAAGTCAAGCATCCCAGACAGAGTAAAGAAACCTAAGATCGAATTTATTCCTTTTAACCTCTTGCAGGAAAACAAGCAGGCACTATGCAAGAGGATATTAAATCTTGAGCAAGAGATTAATGATCTAAAGGAGCAAAATTTTGTCCTTAAGCGTAAGCTGAGGAAGAAGCCATCATCACCACCCCCGAAGAAGGAGACATAATCATATGGGTATGGGCACTCCCCTTGGCAACTGCCAAGCTTGGGGGAGTGACCCCGGTATCGTATCACCATCACTCCTATCTCTACCGCTTTACTTAGTTCGATCCTTTTGGTAGTATCTTGATCTAGTAGAATAAAGTTAGCATGATCTAGTTGTGAGCTTTTGCTTTGTGAGCTTTACCCTTTGTAATCGAGTCCGTGAGCTATATAATAAAGTTTAGTGTTGAATCAAGGGCTTGATTTTCTCACTTGGGTCATGATAAAAAGATAGAAAACATAAAGAGTATCAAAGAGATCATATCGATCTTATGGGAAGTAATGACTTCACATACAAGAGTATGATAAATAAAAGGTGTTGGGAGGTGACAAACATAGTTTTGGTCATCGTTGCAATTAATAGGAAGTAATAAAAGAAGAGAGGCTTCACATACAAATATACTATCTTGGACATCTTTTACGATTGTGAGCACTCATTAAAGTATGACATGCTAAAGAGTTGATGTTGGACAAGGAAGACAACATAATGGGTTATGTCTTCTTATATCCGAAATAAAGTATATTTTCATGGATCATCCAACATGTTGAGCTTGCCTTTCCCCCTCATGCTAGCCAAAACTCCTCGCACTAAGTAGAGATACTACTGGTGCTTCCATATATACTTAAACCCTGTTTTGCCATGAGAGTCCACCATACCTACCTATGGATTAAAAAAGATCCTTCCAAGTAAGTTGTCATGTTGCAAACTCACTAAAATATGTATGATTTATTAGTGTGGGAGAAATTAGCTTTATACGATCTTGTGATATGGAAGTAATAAAAGCGACGGACTGCATAATAAAGGTCCTTATCACAAGTGGCAATATAAAGTGAAGTTCCTTTATGCAAAGACTTTGTGCATCCAACCATAAAAACACATGACAACCTCTGCTTCCCTCTGCGAAGGGCCTATCTATTATTCTTGCCTTTTAAGTGTCAAGGTGAAATCCACCTTTCCTTTTTGCATTTTACCCTTTGTCAAGCACATTGTGTTGTAAAGATCCTGACATATATACCCACTTGGATGTAAGTTTTCATGATCTATTACTGTTGACATTACCCTTGAGGTAAAAGGTTGGGAGGCAACACCATAAGCCCCTATCTTTCTCCGTGTCCGGTTAAAACTCCATAAACATAAGTATTGCGTGAGTGTAAGCAATTGTGAAAGACTATATGATAGTTGAGTATGTAAGCTTGCTGAAAAGCTCTTATATTAACTCTTTCCAATGTTACGATAAATTGCAATTGCTTCAATGACCGAGATCAAAGTTTGTTAGTTTTCAATGAAGTTTATGATTCATACTTGATATTGTGGATGAACTTTTACTTTAGCATAAGAATCATATGACTATATTTATATAAGTTGTTGTTATGAGAATGATCATGATGCCCTCATGTCCGTATTTTGTTTTTATCGACGCCTCTATCTCTAAACATGTGGACCTATTTTTTGATATCGGCTTTCGCTTGAGGACAAGCGAGGTCTAAGCTTGGGGGAGTTGATACGTCCATTTTGCATCATGCTTATATGTTGATATTTATCGCAGTATGGGCTGTTCTTACCTGTTTTGTCACAATACTTATGCCTTTTCTCTCTTATTTTACAAGGTTTACATGAAGAGGGAGAATGCCGGCAGCTGGAATTCTGGGCTCGAAAAGGAGCAAACTCTAGAAACCTATTCTGCACAACTCCAAAAGCCCTGAAACTCAACAGAACGCCGTTTCAAAAAATATAAAAAATATCTGGCGAAAGAAGTCCACGAGGGGGGCCACCGGCTGTCCACGAGGGTGGGGGCGCGCCCCCCTTCCCAGGGCGTGCCCCCCTGCCTCGTGGGCCAGCCGAAAGGCCCCCAATGCCCATCTTCTCCTATATGAGGTGTTTTGACCTGGAAAAAATCATAAGGAGGCTTTCGGGACCAGATGCCGCCGTCTCGAGGCGGAACCGAGGCGGAAACCAATCTAGGGCTCCGGCAGAGCTATTCTGCCGGGGATACTTCCCTCCGGGAGGGGGAAATCGTCACCGCCGCCATCACCAACAAATCTCCCATCTTGGGGAGGGCTATCTTCATCAACATCTTCACCAACACCATCTCCTCTCAAACCCTAGTTCATCTCTTGTATCCAATCTTTGTACCCAAACCTCAGATTGGTACCTGTGGGTTGCTAGTAGTGTTGATTACTCCTTGTAGTTGATGCTAGTTGGTTTATTTGGTGGAAGATCATATGTTCAGATCCATTATGCATATTAATACCCCTCTGATCATGAACAATATTATGTCTTGTGAGTAGTTACTTTGGTTCCTGAGGACATGGGAGAAGTCTTGCTATTAGTAGTCATGTGAATTTGGTCTTCGTTCGATATTTTGATGAGATGTATGTTGTCTCTCCTCTAGTGGTGTCATGTGAACGTCGATTACATGACACTTCACCATTATTTGGGCCTAGAGGAAGGCATTGGGAAGTAATAAGTAGATGATGGGTTGCTAGAGTGATAGAAGCTTAAACCCTAGTTTATGCGTTGCTTCGTAAGGGGCTGATTTGGATCCATATGTTTCAGGCTATGGTTAGGTTTACCTTTTTACTTCTTTTGTAGTTGCGGATGCTTGCATTAGAGGTTAATCATAAGTGGGAAGTTTGTCCAAGTAAGGGTAGCACCCAATCACCGGTCCACCCACATACCAAATTATCAAAGTACCAAACGCCAATCAGATGATCGTGATGAAAACTGGCTTGACGATAATTCCCATGTGTCCTCGGGAGTGCTTTCCTTTATATAAGAGTTTGTCCAGGCTTGTCCTTTGCTATAAAAAGGATTGGGCCACCTAGCTGCACCTTATTTACTTTTACCGTTTGTCACTTTCTACCAATTACCTTATCATAAAACTATTTGTCCTATAATTTTAGTGCTTGCAGAAAATACCTTACTGAAAACTGCCTATCATTTCCTTCTGCTCCTCGTTGGGTTCGACACTCTTACTTATCGAAAGGACTACGATAGATCCTTACACTTGTGGGTCATCACATGCATCTCACTTCCTATAGGGAAAAAGATGTCACTTGATTCATAGGATAGGAACTTTTCCATTGAGTCTAGGCTAATATTTTTTCCCTTTGAAATGTGAAGGATTGATTCCTATCCTATATAGGAATAGGAATCCATACCTACAAACCAAAGGACTCCATAGGATTTTTTTCCTACAAAATTCATATCCTCTAGAAATCCTACAAGATTCCTGCAAACCAAAGGAGGCCTTAGGGTCTTGGCACTCCTTATTCTCCTCATATCGATGTCTCACCCAAAACTTGAAAACTTCAATCACACAAAATTTAACGGAACTTCGTGAGATGCATTAGTATAATAAAGAAAATCATTCACATGGGTACTGTCAAAGACAAGATTCATAATTGTTCTCATACAATGCCTATTGTACCTTATCATTTCCACAATTTATATCACTTAATATAAGCTATGGAACACTAAAACAAGCAAACTATGCATTGAAACAGAATTTGTCAAAAATAGAACAGTGTGTAAAGATTTGAATTTTGATCCCAGTTCTGAACCTCTGAAATTATGAAAAATTAGGACTACGGAGGCAATTTGTATGTCAATCATCTGTAGAAAATTCAGAAGTTTATCACGTTCCAGTGAATCACAGAAATTCCAACACTAGACGCAAAAGTTTCTGTTTTTGCACAGAATCAAGTCAACTATCATCCACACTATCCCAAAGGCTTTACTTGACACTTTATTAAAACAAAATCTATAAAACATGATTAATACATTGGCTTGAACACATAAAAACAGTAGGTATAATATTGGGTTGTCTTCCAACAAACGCTTTTCTTTAATGCCTTTTTAGCTAGGCATGATGATTTCAATGATTCTCACATAAAAGATACAAATTGAAACGCAAAGAGAGCATCAAGAAGCGCATGACTAGCACATTTAAGTCTAACCCACTTCCTATGCATAGGGATTTTGTGAGCAAACAATTTATGGGAACAATAATCAACTAACATAGGAAGGCAAGACAAGCAATACTTCAAAACTTTCAACATAAAGAGAGGAAACTTGATATTATTGAGAAGCCTACAAGCATATGTTCCTCTCTCATAATAATTTTTAGTAGCATCATCAATGAATTCAACAATATAACCATCACATAAACCATTATATTCATGATCCATAAGCATAGAAATTTTATTACTCTCCTCATAAGCAAATTTATTCTCATGAATAGTAGTGGGAGCAAACTCAACAAAATAACTATCATGTGACACTTGATTGGCATAATCAGTTTGAGCATTAAAATCACGATGAAAAGTTTCATGGTTATCATTATTCTTTATAGCATACATGTCATCACAATAATCATCATAAATAGGAGGCATGCTTTCATCATAATAAATTTGCTCATCAGAACTTGGGGGGCTAAAAATATCATCTTAATCAAACATAGCATCCCCAAGCTTGTGGCTTTGCATACCATTAGCATCATGGATATTCAAATAATTCATACTAACAACATTGCTATCATGCTCATCATTCAAAAAATTAGTGCCATACATTTTATTGACTTCTTCTTCTATCAATTTGGCACAATTTTCCTTTCCATCATTTTCAAGAAAGACATTATGGAGATGAATAATATGAGGCAACCTCAATTCCATTTTTTGTAGTTTTCTTTTATAAACCAAACTAGTGAGAAAACAAGAAACTAAAAGATTCAATTGCAAGATCTAAAGATATATCTTCAAGCGCTCACCTCCCTGGCAACGATACCAGAAAAGAGCTTGATGTCTACTACACAACCTTCTTCTTGTAGACTCATGTTGGGCCTCCAAGCGTAGAGTTTTGTAGGACAGTAGCAATTTCCCCTCAAGTGGATGACCTAAGGTTTATCAATCCGCGGGAGGCGTAGGATGAAGATGGTCTCTCTCAAACAACCCTGCAACTAAATAACAAAGAGTCTCTTGTGTCCCCAACAGACCCAATACAATGGTAAATTGTATAGGTGCACTAGTTCAGCGAAGAGATGGTGATGCAAGTGTAATATGGATGGTAGATATATGTTTTTGTAATCTGAAAATATAAAAATAGCAAGGTAACTAATGATAAAAGTGAGCACAAACGGTATTGCAATGCTTGGAAACAAGGCCTAGGGTTCATACTTTCAGTAGTGCAAGTTCTCTCAACAATGATATAATTGGATCATATAACAACCCCTCAACGCACAACAAAGAATCACTCCAAAGTTCCTATCGCGGAGAACATAAGATGAAATTGCGTCTAGGGTACGAAACCACCTCAAAGTTATTATTTCTGATCGATCTATTGGGCTATTCCTACAAGTGCCACAAACAACCCTAGAGTTCATACTACAATAACACCACATGACACACATCAATCAACCCTAATGTCACCTAGATACTCCAATGTCACCACAAGTATCTGTGGGTTAATTATACGATATGCATCACATAATTTCAGATTCATAATATTCGATCCAACACAAAGGACTTCAAGAGCATCCTGAGATCTCTACCGCAGAAAGGAATATGAAAACATGCATCAACCCCTATGCATAGATTACCCCAATGTCACCGGGCGAATTCGCCAGTTGATAACCAAAACATACATTAAGTGGATCAACAAAGCATTCCATTGTCACCACGGATATCACATCGCAAGACATACATCAAGTGCTCTCACATCCAAAGAATCAATCCGACATAACAAAACCTCAATGGAAAAGACTCAATTTATCACAAGGTAGAGAGAGGGAGAAACACCATATGATTCAACTATAGTAACAAAGCTCGCGATACATCAAGATCGTGCCAAATCAAGAACACGAGAGAGAGAGAGAGAGAGGGAGAGAGAGAGAGATCAAACACATAACTACTGGTACATACCCGCAGCCCCGAGGGTGAACTACTCCTTCCTCATCATGGAGCTCATCGAGATGATGAAGATGGCCACCGGTGATGGTTTCCCCCTCCGGCAGGGTGCCGGAACGGCTCCCGATTGGTTTTTCGTGGCTACAGAGGCTTGCAGCGGCGGAACTACCGATCTAGCTTTCTTTTCGGGGGTTTCTATATTTATAGGATTTTTTGGCGTCGGTTTCACGTCAAGGGGGTCCACGAGGCAGCAGAAAGACAAGGGGCACGCTGTAGGGGGGTGGGCACGCCCTCCACCCTTGGCGTTGCCTCGGAACTCTTCTCGCTCAACTCTTTTGCTTCGGGGGTCTCTTTTGGTCCATTAAAAATCACCATAAATTTTCAGCCCATTCCGAGAACTTTTATTTCTCCACAAAAAATGACACCATGGTAGTTCTGTTGAAAACAGCATCAATCCGAGTTAGTTCTAATCAAATCATACCAAAATCATATAGAATTATTGTAAACATGGAATGAATACTTCATAAATTATGGATACGAGACGTATCACTACCCAAGAAGGTAGCCAAGTGAAATCCCTAGAGGACGGGATCCACGAGATACTTATGCCTAGGGCCGAACACCACGGGCTACCAAAAGCAGCCGCAAAAAAGATAAAAGAAATAATACGTGACACCATGCAAGTACGACACAAAGGTCGTCAACAAAGCCCAAAGACCGATGAATAGGAAGACAATGAGGAAGCCAATGAAAAAAGGGGTCAATAGAGCTCCCTACAGCAGCTCAGAGCCTACAAGAAGCGTTCCTTTTGGTCAACAAGCTCGGAGCCGCATCCACGGACCCCGAAATCCTCGCCGACCTCTTCAAAGCCGTACACATGATGGGCAAGCTTCAAGAAAATCAAATGCACAATGCAGGGGGTGCAAGTAGTTTGGAGAGGTACAACGAGGCGCTAGGTGCCGACGACCTCTGACAAACAATACAAGCCGCGGAGGCAATAAGCCAAGAGGGGTCGGTTCGCGAACGCCTTGGGTGCTGCCTAGATCTTCTATACTTTTAGGTGGTTGCCTAATGCTCCCACAAATGCGAAGATGAAAAACATGCGCTCAACACACCAGGCACATATGTTAAATGCGTTGAGTCCAAAAGGATTCATCTGTGTGAGTAATGTGGAATATGTTCAAAGGTTTGGCCTGTTCTCCAGCAAATTTATGAAAGCACCTCTACTATCAAGAAATCCAAAATTGATATTTGATGAGCAAACGTGACCACTTCAATATGTTGGATGGAAAAGAGATGACCTGACATATGACTACACCATGTAAGAGCATCTACAACCGGGCACATCAAAATCCCCTCATACGCCTAGGCGGACGACCCGATCATTGACCAGTAAAAAAACCAAGCCAAAAAAGTGCCTCAAACCGGCCTCAAATGCCCGGGCTGACCTACACCCCTCATATCCAGCCCAAATATGAGACGGATATCAGGTGGGCCGGGCATGACCGGGCGCTTCTGCCACGTCGGATCCGGCCCACGCTGCCCACCCAATCCCACATATATTTGTTCTCATCCGCTCCCTGGACCAAACCCTTCACTTCACTCCCCCGCCCTCCACTTTGCCACCCATTCTCCCTTACGACGATCTCCGGCCTTATCCGGCATGGTGGGTAGCGGATCCGAGTCCCACGCCTCCAGTCCCGTCGACCCTGAGCTCATCCCATGCAACCCTGAGTAGGAGATGATCATCCGGCTTGCGCTCCACCGCTCAGAGTCCTTCCATCTGAAATCCATTGTGTTCGCCCAAATGGCGCATGGATCCGCCACGAGGTGTGTCATCGATGCCTCAACACAGCGGTCCGTCAGGCGTGCAAACGTGGTGGCAGACGCGGAACCCCTTCGTTGGCGCGCCGAGCAGGAGGTAAATGCATGGGCGTCGTTCAACGCAAACATGGCACGGTACGGCAGCCCTCACGACGGTGGACGTCGGCGAGGCGGAGTCGCATTCTCCGACGCCCCGTATGGATGTATGGTGCACCAGTCCGGGCGCCGCAACCGTGTCGTGGTGATGTTGCCGGCTCCTCCTGGGATCGATCCATCATCGATGTCACGTCCACCGACACCGTCAGAGTTCCGGGTTCCGACGAGAAAGAGTAGGGCATGGAAGACGACGGCGTCTTGAGTCCCGTGAGTCAGTCTGTGTCCGATGTCCTACTCTATCTCGCCGACGACCAGACCAACGCTCTGAGGGGCGCAACCAACGCCAAACATGGACATGGCGGTGCCGGACGAGCTCCGCTTAAGATTAGATTGATGTTGCATGTAATGGTATGGATTTGAAATTTCTAATTTGAGATATCCAGTTGTGGATTCGATTATTTAAGGCGTGACCGGTTATTATTCGCGGATGTGTCCGTGTTTGAGGGGTCGGATTTGTTGTATCCGGATATAAATGCTCTAAATGAATGAGCTCAAGGTATTCGCTTCATCCTGATCCTCTAGGAGTCTGGGTGGATCATCTGCTTTGCTCAAAGTTTTTTTTAACACAGTATAATTGCAAACACTTAAAGTTTTCTTGTTGGGGCCCAATGATAATTAATTATATGTTCGTGAAATATAGCCATTATGATTCAAATCCCGTGAGGTGACGTGACTCAAGTCATCTTTCAAACAGTTTGTTTTTCTCTCACTAAAGCTCGCAGCTAGGTCTACTATCTCTGCCACTAGCAGGGAACAAAATATACGAGCTTGTAGTTTGGCCGTATGTCCCTATGCAAGTTGCAATCAAACTTGAGTAAAGTAATCCAGCGAGTAGGTGAAGAAAGGTTAGTATTAACGAACGTGATGCTTACTGGAAGGAGATATGATATGGCCTTTTCTGGGAAACATATTTAATACTACTTGAGAAGGATGACTTCCATGCTTGCTATTTAAATAAAATGCGTTTTAGGTGTGAAGTTGCTTTCGCACGTACTCATGCGAGCTTGCTGTTAACCTAAAAATAACAATCTTCTACGGAAAGAAATCACAGAATATATTTCTTAAGGTCTCGAGTATCAAGGGCTGCTACAGATCAGTTTATTACTTCCTCCAACCCAAAATAAGTGTTGTTGATTTAGTACAAATTGTATTAAATCAGCGACACTTATTTTAGGACCAAGGGAGTCAGCTGCAGACCAGAGTCGAAAAACAAAATTTTCTGAGATATACTCCCTCCGTCCTTTAAAATGTGTACTTCCAACTTTGTTGGAGGGTCAAACTATCTCATTGTTTGACCGAGTTTGTGCAAAAATATATCAATGTTTGTGAAACCAAATACGTATATGATGAAAATATATTTTATCATGAATCTAATGCTACTAATTTGATGTCATAAATGTTGGTGTATTCTTGTATAAATGCGGTCAAACATAGAAATGTTTGACTTTCCAACAAAGTTGGAAGTACACTTTTCAAAGGACGGAGGGAGTATTCAGTAATCAATTGGATCCATGTGTCCCACATCACAATAAGAGTCAAATCCAGATCAGAGCTATAAAGAAGTTTTGAAAGAGAGTACATGGAAATTCAAATTGGAGTTTGGGCTCACATGCTCCCATATGAACAGTAAAATGATAAACATAAGTAGTTAAAACTTAAGTTTTAAGACAAGGAATAGGTTCGTCACTTCTAACCAAGTGTAAATTTTCATGAAGTTCATATGTAGTCTGAGAAAAAACAAAGTGCTAAGGAAGACCTTTTAGAGCACTGATTTTTGAATTTTTCTAGACAATCACACATACATTTTTTCTTCAAAAAAATGCATGTACTTAGAACACACATTCGTGTTCACTTTAACAATTTTTATACTCCCTCCATAACTTAATATAAGATGATTTTTGCACTATGACAGTGTCAAAAAACCATCTTATACTAAGTTGTGGAGGGGTGGTATTTTGATTTTGTTTTAAATTTTTTAATTTTTGTATTCAAGTGCGAGCATATGAGACCGAGCTCCAAATGGCCTCCACCAAAATCACTCCGCTTTTTTTCATTTTAATGTACAATTGATCATGTTTTGAAATAAAATGGAATACAAGTTCACATGGTGATCAACTCTCCATTGAGTAAATAGCATGAAACTATCACAATGGTAGTTAGGGTTCCGAAAAACCACCTAGTTATTTTCTTCCCCACATACCTATCGTTTAGGGTCTAATTTCGCAAAAAACTGTGGTGGCCATATGGGTTCAAATTGATCCCGATTGTGACAGAGGTGGCCCACCAGTCTGATCCATGTGGGCGAGGGAGAGACGAAAGGGAGTTAAGAGCATATGTCGCAGACCCCTTATCGCCCGGACCTGTGAAGTGAGTATAAAGGCCGCAGAAAACGTGTTTTGAGGGCTAGCGCGGACTGCGGTCGAACAGACCCCCAAGGGCTGAATATTCTGTTTTACCGTTCGCCCGCAGCCCGCGCGAGCCCTCGAAACACACGGTTTTTTCTCAATTTGACACATATGTCTTATATTACATAGAAATATGAAATCAACATAAATTAAAATATGAAAATTACAATACAACAATCATCCAAATTACAATAATTTTTCAAATCTATGAATTAAACTTATAATTCAATACAAGAATTGTTCTAAATACAACAATGATACAAATCACACATGAAACACATGAATTAAATAAAATGGATGTAAAAATGGCAGGTTTTATTATTGCCCATGCCTTTGTGAGTTGTGCTCAATGAGATCATGCTGAAGCTGGGGGTGGATGTTTGAGTCTTCAATTTCACGGTATGTCTGAAGGAATGCTTGTATGCGGTGAGGGTCTCTAGATGACTACCGACATTGTCATAGAAGAACTCCAAGTTCATGTCCCTCTCATCTTCGATGATCATGTTGTGAAGAATCACACAACATATCATGATGTTGTTCCGGATTCGCTTGTCCCAAAAATGAGCTGGACCAGGAACAAGGGCAAACCTAGCTTGCAAAATCCCAAAGGCTCTTTCAATATCTTTTCGGGAAGCCTCTTGTGCCTTTGCAAATTCAGCTTGATTCCTATTTTCAGGTTTTCTGGTGGTCTTGACAAATGTAGACCAAGAAGGGTAAATACCATCAGCAAGATAGTAGCCCTTTGTGTACGGATGCCCATTCACCATGTAGTTGTAAGTAGGAGCATCATCACCAGCAAGTCTCGCAAATAAATGAGACCGAATTAACATATTTATGTCATTGAGAGTACCCGACAAACCAAAGAAGCAATGCCAAATCTATAAATCCTGAGATGCAACGGCCTCTAGAACAATTATTGCATCACGAGACTTGCCACAATACTGCCCATGCCATGCCTTCGGGCTGTTTTTTCCAAGTTTAATGCATGCAATCAACGCTTTCTAGCATGCCCGGCCAACCTCGCTTTTTATTTGTTGCCATCAACATTTTTGTGCCTTCTTCATTTGGTGCCCAAAGATAGACAGGACCAAAGACACGGATCATCACTTTGGCCAACCTACGCACTGCCTCAATTGTAGTATCTTCGCCAATGCGAAGATATTTGTCGGCATAGTCAGACGGAATGCCATATGCAATCACCCGCATAGCTGCCGAGATTCTTTTGATATGCGCTAAGACCCTTCAAGCCCGCGATGTTTCTCCTTGAGTAAAAAATTGAGAATTGGCCTCGCAAGCTTATACTATTTTTATGAAGAGGGACCGGCGCATTCGATACCTTCGCCCGAAGAGGTGCGACGGATACGTTGGTGATGTCGTGAAGTATTCTTGCATCAGCATCATATTTCCGAGATGGCGGTTGCGTAGGATGCAAAGACGGATGACGGTCGATCCTCACTATCTCTTTCTATTCCTATCCTCGAGCTCCTTAACGCTGAGGACCACCATCACCATCTGCTATCGATTATTCTCGAGCAGTGTCACTATGTCCGAGTCGTCAGTCGAGAATGAATCCTTGAGCAAAAATTCCTCGCAAGGGCTCAAATCCATCTACAAATCGCAACAGAGCTCGCATGAACGGAATTTTTTCACTAAATCTAACCTGAAAGGGTGGAAAAGGACTCATCGGCGAATCCGGGCAGGCGGCGACTCGGCGACGGTCGATCCAGAGCGGCGGCGACCCAGGGGCGGCTAGGCGCGGCGGATACGGGGCACCGGCGAAGCGGCGCGGTGGACCTGGTTCTGCAACGGCCCGACGGTGTGTTTCCATGCAGATATGGCCGACATTAAAGGCGGCGGGCGGGCAGCGGCGGCAGCGGGTGGCTGAGGAATAGGGGGGAACGCGCGCGGGCTAATATGTCCCTCTCGCCAATATATTTTCCACGATACTGGGCACCAACGGGGCGGGGGAAACCTGTGTTTTCGCACGTTAGGGAGAGGGCAATTTACCGCGCTCCACAAAAAATTTAAGGGTCAGTGGCGTTTAAGGTGTCTATTCGGGCTGCTTTTTTTGTGCAAAACTGTAAACTAGTGATTATTTTACAGTTAGGCGCCATATATGGGGTCTGCTAGAGATGCTCTAGAGGCATCTCCAAGGAAGACCCGCAAAACTCTGTTATATGTCCGATCGAACCCTTTGGTTCACTTTTGCAATCCAACGTGGTCCTGCATCCGTCCACGAAGTGGTCGGACGTCCATTTTTCGGCAAAGTGAAGACAAACATGGGGAGCTATACCAGAGTCCGAACATTCATTTGACCAACCAAAATCATCCGCGTGATCCTCATCTTCATCGGAGATGTCCACTATATCTGAGCCCGGGTCCGAGTACATGGACGGCAACCGCAGCTCCGGCTCCTCCGCGTCAGCATCCGCATCCATCTCTGTTTCGACCTCGTAGAAGTGAAGGAAATATGCCCTAGAGGCAATAAGAAAGTTGTTATTTATATTGCCTTATATATCATGATAAATGTCTTTTATTCATGCTAGAATTGTATTAACCGGAAACTTGATACATGTGTGAATACATAGACAAAACAGAGTGTCCCTAGTATGCCTCTACTAGACTAGCTCGTTAATCAAAGATGGTTATGTTTCCTAACCATAGACATGTTTTGTCATTTGATCAACGGGATCACATCATTAGGAGAATGATGTGATGGACAAGACCCATCCGTTAGCTTAGCACTATGATCGTTTAGTTTTACTGCAATTGCTTTCTTCATGACTTATACATGTTCCTCTGACTATGAGATTAGGCAACTCCCGAATACCGAAGAAACACCTTGTGTGCTATCAAACGTCACAACGTAACTGGGTGATTATAATGATGCTCTACATGTGTTTGTGAAAATGTTTGTGGTGTTGGCATAGATCAAGATTAGGATTTTTCACTCCGAGTGCCGGAGAGGTATCTCTGGGCCCTCTCGGTGATACACATCATAATAAGCCTTGCAAGCAAATGACTAGTGAGTTAGTCACAAAATGATGTATTACGGAACGAGTAAAGAGACTTTCCCGTAATGAGATTGAAATAGGTATGATGATACCGACGATCGAATCTCAGACAAGTAACATACCGATGACAAAGGGAACAATGTATGTTGTTATGCGATTTGACCGATAAAGATCTTCGTAGAATATGTAGGGGACAATATGGGCATTCAGATTCCGCTATTGGTTATTGATCGGAGATGTGTCTCGGTCAATTCTACATAGTTCTCGAACTCATAGGGTCCGCACGCTTAGTGTTCGATGATGATCGGTATTATGAGTTTATGTGTTTTGATGTACCGAAGGTTTTTTGGAGTCCCGGATGAGATCACGGACATGAGGAGGAGTCCCGAAATGGTCGAGACATAAAGAATGATATATTGGACGATATTATTCGGACATCGAATGAGTTCCGGGGGTCACCGGATAAATATCGGAGTGCCGGGGGGTTATCGGAACCCCCGGGTGAACTAATGGGCCAACATGGGCCTTAAGGGAGAGAGAGAGAGAGAGAGAGAGAGAGAGAGAGAGAGAGGAGGGGCCTCTAGGGCTGTCTGCCCCCCATGAGGAGTCCGAATTGGACTAGGAGGGGCGGCGCCCCCTCTCTTTCCCTCTCCCTCTCTCCCTCTCCTTCCTTCCCCCTCTCTTCCCTTGTTGGAAACCAACTAGGAATATGATTCCTAGTAGGAATCCTACTTGGGGCCCGCCCTATGAGGGCCGGTCGGCCTTCCCCTTGCTCCTTTATATACGGGGGCAGGGGCACCCTAGTACACACAAGTTGACAATTGTTTTAGCCGTGTGCGGTGCCCCCTCCACAGTTACACACCTCGATCACATCGTTGCAGTGCTTAGGCGAAGCCCTGCGCCGGTAACTTCATCATCACCATCACCACATCGTCGTGCTGACAAAACTCTCCCTCGGCCTCAACTGGATCAAGAATACGAGGGACGTCACCGAGCTGAAGGTGTGTAGATCGCGGAGGTGCCGTGTGTTCGGTACTTGATCGGTTGGATCGCGAGGACGTTCGGCTACATCAACCGCATTACCAAAAGCTTCCACTTTCGGTATACGAGGGTATGTGGACACACTCTCTCCGCTCATTGCTATGCTTCTCCTACATAGATCTTGCGTGATCGTAGGTAAATTTTTTGAAATACTACGTTCCCCAACAGTGGCATCAAGAGCCAGGTCTATGCATAGATGATATGCACGAGTAGAACACAATGAGTTGTGGGCGATAATAGTCATACTACTTACCAGCATGTCATACTTTGATTCGGCGGTATTGTTGGATGAAGCGGCCCGGACCGACATTACATGACCGCGTTCATGAGACTGGTTCTACCGACGTGCTTTGCACATAAGTGGCAGGTGGGTGTCAGTTTCTCCAACTTTAGTTGAATCGAGTGTGACTACACCCGGTCCTTGTTGAAGGTTAAAATTGCACACTTGACAAAAAAAATGTTGTGGTTTTATGCGTACGTAAGAACGGTTCTTGCTAAGCCCATAGCAGCCACGTAAAACTTACAACAACAAAGTAGAGGACGTCTAACTTGTTTTTGCAGGGCATGTTGTGATGTGATATGGACAAGACGTGATGAGTTATATGTTGTTGTATGAGATGATCATGTTTTGTAAATTAGCGGCAACCGACAGGAGCCTTATGGTTGTCTGTTTATTGTATGAGTTGCGAAAGCCATGTAATTGATTTACTTTATCACTATGAGTTAGCGATAGTAGTAGTAGCAATAGTTGGCGAGACGACCACGACGCTACGATGAAGATCATGGTGTCAAGCCGATGATGATGGAGATCATGATGATGCTTTGGAGATGGAGATCAAAAGCACAAGATGATGATGGCCATATCATGTCACATATTTTGATTGCATGTGATGTTTATCTGATTATGCTTCTTATTTTTCTTAGTACGATGGTAGCATTATGAGATGATCCATTACAAAATTTCAAGGTACAAGTGTTCTCCCTGAGTATGCACCGTTGCAAAAGTTCATCGTGCCAAGACACCACGTGATAATTGGGTGTGATAAGCTCTACGTTCAAATATAACTGGTGTAAGACAGTTTTGCACATGCAGAATACTCGGGTTAAACTTGACGAGCCTAGAATGTACATACATGGCCTCGGAACACCGGACACCGAAAGGTCGGGCATGAATCATATAGTAGATATGACCAACATAAGATGTTCACCATTGAAAAGTACCCCATCTCACGTGATGATCGGACATGGTTTACTTGATTTGGATCACGTGATCATTTAGATGACTAGAGGGATATCTATATAAGTGGGAGTTCTTTAGTAATATGATTAATTGAACTTAATTTATCATGAACTTAGTCCTGATAGTTTTTTTTTGCATATCTATGTTGTTGTACATCAATGACCCGTGCTACCGTTCCATTGAATTTTAATGTGTTCCTAGAGAATGCTAAGTTGAAAGATGATGGTAGCAACTACACGGACTGGGTCCGTAACTTGAGGATTATCCTCATTGCTGCATAGAATAATTATGCCCTTGAAGCACCGCTAGGAGACAAGCCCCCTCCCGCTAATTTAGACGCTTTGAACGTCTGGCAGACGCGGTCTGATGACTACTCGATAGTTCAGTGTGCCATGCTTTATGGCGTAGAATCGGGACTTCAAAGACGTTTTGAACGTCAT
Organism: Secale cereale; assembly: GCA_902687465.1. NCBI lineage: Eukaryota > Viridiplantae > Streptophyta > Magnoliopsida > Poales > Poaceae > Secale > Secale cereale. The sequence goes on from LR738713.1 coordinate 416,529,669, forward strand.
GGAGCGTATGAGATGTTCCAAGAGTTGAAGTTAATATTTCAAGCAAATGCCCGAACTGAGAGATATGAAGTCTCCAATAAGTTCTATAGCTGCAAGATGGAGGAGAACAGTTCTGTCAGTGAATACATACTCAGAATGTCTGGGTACTACAATCACATGACTCAACTTGGATGCAAATTTGATGAAGATAGTGTTATTGATAGAGTTCTTCAATCACTGCCACCAAGCTATAAAGGCTTCGTGATGAACTATAATATGCAAGGGATGCAGAAGACAATTCCCGAGCTCTTTGCTATGCTCAAAGCCGCGGAGGTAGAAATCAAAAAGGAGCATCAAGTGTTGATGGTTAACAAGACCACTAGTTTCAAGAAAAAGGGCAAGGGAAAGAAGGGGAACTTCAATAAGAATAGCAAGCCATTTGCTACTCCCGCGAAGAAACCCAAGTATGGAGCCAAGCCTGAAACTGAGTGCTTCTACTGCAAAGGGACTGGTCACTGGAAGCGGAACTGCCCCAAGTATTTGGTGGATAAGAAGGATGGCAAAGTGAACAAAGGTATATTTGATATACAAGTTATTGATGTGTACCTTACTAATGCTCGTAGTAGCACCTGGGTATTTAATACTGGTTCGGTTGCTAATATTTGTAACTCGAAGCAGGGGCTACGGATTAAACGAAGATTAGCTAAGGACGAGGTGACGATGCGCGTGGGAAATGGTTCCAAAGTCAATGTGATCATCGTCGGCATGCTACCTTTACATCTACCATCGGGATTAGTTTTAGATCTAAATAATTGTTATTTGGTGCCAGCGTTGAGCATGGACATTATATCTGGATCTTGTTTGTTGCGAGACGGTTATTCATTTAAATGAGAGAATAATGGTTGTTCTATTTATATGAGTAATATCTTTTATGGCCATGCACCCTTGATGAATGGTCTATTTTTGTTGGATCTCGATCGTGGTGATACACATATTCATAATATTGAAGCCAAAAGATGCAAAGTTGATTATGATAGTGCAACTTATTTGTGGCACTGCCGTTTAGGTCATATTTGTGTAAAGCGCATGAAGAAACTCGAAGCTGATGGACTTTTGGAATCACTTGATTATGAATCACTTGGTGCTTGCGAACCATGCCTCATGGGCAAGATGACTAAAACTCCGTTCTTTGGAACAATGGAGCAAGCAACTGACTTATTGGAAATCATACATACTGATGTATGCGGTCCAATGAGTGTTAAGGCTCGCGATATCGTTATTTACTGACCTTCACAGATGATTTGAGCAGATATGGGTATATCTACTTGATGAAACACAAGTCTGAAACATTTGAAAAGTTCAAAGAATTTCATAGTGAAGTAGAGAATCATCGTAACAAGAAAATAAAGTTTCTCTAATCTCATCGCGGAGGCGAATATTTGAGTTACGAGTTTGGTCTTCATTTGAAACAATGTGGAATAGTTTCACAACTCATGCCACCTGGAACACCATAGCGTAATGGTGTGTCCGAACGCTGTAACCGTACTTTATTAGATATGGTGCGATCTATGATGTCTCTTACCGATTTACCACTATTGTTTTGGGGTTATGCTTTAGAGACAGCTGCATTCACGTTAAATAGGGCACCATCTAAATCCGTTGAGACAACACCTTATGAACTGTGGTTTGGCAAGAAACCCAAGTTGTCGTTTCTTAAAGTTTGGGGTTGTGATGCTTATGTGAAAAAGCTTCAACCTGATAAGCTTGAACCCAAGTCGGAGAAATGTGTCTTCATAGGATACCCAAAGGAGACTGTTGGGTACACCTTCTATCACAGATCCGAAGGCAAGATATTTGTTGCTAAGAATGGATCCTTTCTGGATAAGGAGTTTCTCTCGAAAGAAGTGAGTGGGAGTAAAGTAGAACTTGATGAGGTAATTGTACCTTCTCCCGAATTGGAAAGTAATTCATCACAGAAACTAGTTCCAGTGATTCCTACACCAATCGGTGAGGAAGCTAATGATGATGATCATGAAACTTTAGATCAAGTTACTACTGAACCTCGTAGGTCAACTAGAGTACATTCCGCACCAGAGTGGTACGGTAACCCTGTTCTAGAAGGCATGTTACTAGACCATGATGAACCTACAAACTATGAGGAAGCGATGATGAGCCCAGATTCCGCAAATGGCTTGAGGCCATGAAATCTGAGATGGGATCCATGTATGAGAACAAAGTGTGGACTTTGGTTGACCTGCCCGATGATCGGCAAGCAATTTAAACTAAATGGATTTTTAAGAGGAAGACCGACGCCGATGGTAATGTTACAGTCTACAAAGCTCGACTTGTTGCAAAAGGTTTTCGACAAGTTTAAGGAGTTGACAACGATGAGACTTTCTCACCCGTAGCGATGCTTAAGTCTGTCTGAATCATGTTAGCAATTGCCGCATTTTATGATTATGAAATCTGGCAAATGGATGTCAAAACTGCATTCCTTAATGGATATCTCAAAGAGAGTTGTATATGGTGCAACCAGAAGGTTTTGTCGATCCTAATGGTACTGATAAAGTGTGCAAGCTCTAGCGATCCATCTATGGACTGGTGCAAGCATCTCGGAGTTGGAATATACGATTTGAGAGGTGATCAAAGCATATGGTTTTATACAGACTTTTGGAGAAGCCTGTATTTACAAGAAAGTGAGTGGGAGCTTAGTAACATTTCTGATATTATATGTAGATGACATATTATTGATTGGAAACGATATAGAATTTCTGGTTAGCATAAAAGGATACTTGAATAAGAATTTTTCAATGATAGACCTCGATGAAGCTGCTCATATATTGGGCATCAGGATCTATAGAGATAGATCAAGACGCTTAATTGGACTTTCACAAAGCACATACCTTGATAAAGTTTTGAAGAAGTTCAAAATTGATCAGTCGAAGAGAGGGTTCTTGTCTGTGTTACAAGGTGTGAAGTTGAGTAAGACTCAATGCCCGACCACTGCAGAAGATAGAGAAAATGAAAGTCATTCCCTATGCTTAATCCATAGGTTCTACTATGTATGCAATGATGTGTACCAGACCTGATGTGTGCCTTGCTATAAGTCTAGCAGGGAGGTACCAAAGTAATCCAAGAGTGGATCACTGGACTGTAGTCAAGAACATCCTGAAGTACATGAAAAGGACAAAGGATATGTTTCTCGTTTATGGAGATGACAAAGAGCTCGTTGTAAACGGTTACGTCGATTCAAGCTTTGACACTGATCCAGATGACTCTAAGTCACAAACCACATATGTATTTTTATTTAACGGTGGAGCTGTCAGTTGGTGCAGTTCCAAGCAGAGCGTCGTGGCGGGATCTACGTGTGAAGCGGAGTACATAGCTGCTTCGGAAGCACCAAATGAAGGAGTTCATATCCGATCTAGGTGTAATACCTAGTGCATCGGGTCCAATGAATTTTTTGTGACAACACTGGAGCAATAGCCTTGGCGAAGGAATCTAGGTTTCACAAGAGAACCACGCACATCAAGAGACGCTTCAACTCCATCAGTGATCAAGTCAAGGAGGGAGACATAGAGATTTGCAAAATACATATGGATCTGAATGTCGCAGACCCATTGACTAAGCCTCTTCCACGAACAAAATATGATCAGCACCAAGACTCCATGGGTGTTAGAATCATTACTGTGTAATCTAGATTATTGACTCTAGTGCAAGTGGGAGACTGAAGGAAATATGCCCTATAGGCAATAATAAAGTTGTTATTTATATTTCCTTATATATCATGATAAATGTCTTTTATTCATGCTAGAATTGTATTAATCGGAAACTTGATACATGTGTGAATACATAGACAAAACAGAGTGTCCCTAGTATGCCTCTACTAGACTAGCTCGTTAATCAAAGATGGTTGTGTTTCCTAACCATAGACTTGTGTTGTCATTTTATCAACAGGATCACATCATTAGCAGAATGATGTGATGGACAAGACCCATCCATTAGCTTAGCACTATGATCGTTTAGTTTTACTGCTATTGCTTTCTTCATGACTTATACATGTTCCTCTGACTATGAGATTATGCAACTCCTGAATACCGGAGGAACACCTTGTGTGCTATCAAACGTCACAACGTAACTGGGTGATTATAAAGATGCTCTACAGGTGTTTCCGAAAGTGATTGTGCTGTTGGCATAGATCAAGATTAGGATTTGTCACTCCGAGTGTCGGAGAGCTGTAGCGGTCACTATTCCAATGAATCGAAGTCTCTGTGCTCAGTGTCATCCCTGGATCGGTATGCTGGCACACACAGTACTCGAGGCTTTATAGCAGAGATTCAATCACACTTTATTACATCGAAAGTCCTCGAAGAGGCAATATCCATTACACAATAATGGCTTAAGGCCATCTAATAAAATAAACTGTAGAAGCTAAGAAGAGTAGTTGAGTCCATCCAACTCCACGGCAAACATTGAGTGCATGACAACGACCTATCGCACCTTAATCTTCGTTTGAAAACTCTGCAACATGATACGTTGTAGCCATGTAGGCCAGCACATTGAATATGCTGACAAGAACACACTGTAGCAAGAGTAATGAGCAATGTCTACATCTATATGCATATTTGGTTGGTGGAGGATGTAAGGTTAATTTTGCATAAAGCTAGTTTTTCCCTACAACAAAGGAATGTATTTTAAAAAACTACTTAGTTTAAATTAAGCATGAACATTGAGAGTGGTACCCCCATCTCAATCCCAAACCTCCAAGTCATTATTAACCCAACAAGTTAAATAAAGTGATCAGATCAGTCCATAATTCAAATACCAGGATACTCAAGATGTCCATAACGGGGGACACGGCTACTCATGAATAGTTTGTACACTCTCCAGAGGTTTGTGCACTTTTCCCCACAAGACTCGATCGCCTTCGTTTAATTTCTCGCACTACATGGTGTTTGAGAAACGGATGACCGAGACACAGTCTTTCAGAAGCATTAACTCTTTACCCTGGGTAGACCGTTACACCTACATTCGCTACATCTGCTAGTCTACCACTGAAAGAGGTCACACAACATAATTAACTATGCGAGAGCCCATAATGGCTTGTGGCTGCACACGGAAGTTTCTAGGCATGCATGATATATGATCCCTTTGAGCCTGGGTGGCATTCCTTGGGCAGCACTATTATATCCCCAGGTGTCCTGACAACCACTGGTCCATCCCCAGGGTGCCACAACCAATCCACCTAGATGTGTATTAAATTTCCACCTTAAAGAAACCCTTAGTTCTTATTACACTCACAACTTTCATGAAACTCTCATACCAATCCACGTCTACAAGCATGGCTAAGCAATAAGTAACAAAGCGTATATTCCCGGGTTGATCTCAAGTCATTGGGTTCCTACCTCACCAACTACACAACATCATCACATATAACCAGTCCTACTCATGCAAGTGTTTGAGCATATAACTAATGCAATGAAAAGTGGGTATTGGAAAGTATGATCAAAGTATGAACTTGCCTTACTGACGATGTTGAAACCTAGGGACTCGTAGTAGCACGCGTCGCACTCCGGGAATTCTATCGCAATCAAACAATAGCATACATAAGCAATCAGTCAATAGAATCGAAGAACAGATCTCGAAAGACTTCGAAAACAAATGAATAACTCCCGCAACAGAAAAAAATTTCTAACAGTACCAAAATTAAGTGAATTTGGCCTTATCAGAAAGTTTAGGTCAAGAGCTTCGATTTGCAAAAAGAATCAACTCAAACGGAGTTACGAACCTCAAGTTACGACCAAAATAAGTTCAAACACAAAACTGTTTGAATTCAAATTTTCAAATTTTCAAATCCAATTTGAGTCGCGCTACTAGAAAGATGAGATCAAAACGTAGACATTGGCTGGTTTCATCTAATTCCGACTAACGAGTAAAAAGTAACGATCGTTTGAAACCAGGGATTGATCTGTAAAAAAAATCGCGGACAGGTTCTTGATGAAAAAACAGAAAAAGAAAAAATTGAATTGCAAACATTCGTTCTCTGAGACTAAACAGCAAGCATTCGCTATATAATGAAACCCTAAAACGGATCTAGGTTTTATAAGAAAAACCGATCTATGTATTTAATAAAAACCGGCGGTTTTACCTCGCCGTTGGGATCGGGAGCGGCGGCGGCGTCTTCGGCTCCGGCGGCGGGTTGTGGCTGCGGCGGTGGCTTGGGGCGGGGCGAGGTGGCGCGGGGCGGCGGGGTGGTGAGTCGCGGAGGCGGGGCGCGGGCGGCGGCGCGAGCGGCGAGGGGTGGCGGGGCTGAGGGGAGAGGGGGTGCGGCGGCCGTATTTAAAGGGGCCGGGGAGGCCGACTTGGAGAAGGGGGCAAGCCGGGGCGGTGGCGGCGGCTCGGACTCGTACCGGAGTCCGGCGTCGGCACGGGAGCGGAGGCGGTGGCGGCTGGGCCGGCTGGGCCTTCGGCCCAGTTGGCTGAGGCCAAAGTTTTTTTTTTTTTTAAATTCGCCCGAACGAAAAAAAACTAAATAAAATATAAAAAATACCAGAAATAATTTTCACTGTCTAAACCTAATATTTAGAACAAAGTGAACATTTTTCTAGCGTCAAAATGCCTAAAAATAAAATAATTTTTAATGGAGTTTTTAAAATAATAAACTGCAAATAAAAATCCAATAAAAAATATTTCTACTCAAAAACCAAATTCTAATATTTTTATTATGTTTCTAAAGAAGTCATATTGTCTTCTCTCATTTATTTTAAATATTGGAAATATATAATATGGCAAAAATATTATTGATCCTACCCTACTTGGAAAATTATAAAATAGTGGGTTCACTTTGGAAAACTTCCAACTCTCTCACTTGGGTCCTTGAGTTGCTTAAAGTTTTGGATCAATTTTCAAATAAACTCATGCTCAAGATGCTCAAATGATGAATGCATATGAATGATCTATGTTAACATCCAAATTGAAAATTGGGATGTTACAAACCTACTCCCCTTAAGATGAATCTCGCCCTCGAGATTTGGGTTGGCTAGAAAATAGGTGTGGGTGGTCCTGGCGTAGTTCATCCTCTCGTTCCCACGTGGCTTCGTCCTCTGTATGATGACTCCACTGTACTTTGCAAAACTTGATAACCTTGTTGCGGGTAACTCTGTGAGCAAACTCGAGAATCTTAACGGGCTTCTCCTCGTAAGTCAGGTCGCTCTCTAACTGAATTGCTTCCAGTGGCACTGTATCACGTAGCGGAATATCGGCCATCTTCGTGTGACACTTCTTCAGCTGAGATACGTGAAACACGTCGTGAACTCCGGACAAGGTTTCTGGTAACTCTAGCTGATAAGCTACTTCTCTTCTGCGCTCCAAAACTTTGTATGGTCCCACAAATCTTGGTGTCAGTTTACCCTTAACTTCAAAATACTTAACTCCTCGAAGGGGGGACACACGAAGGTACACTCGATCTCCAACTTCGTAGGTCACCTCCTTACGTTTCGTATCTGGATAACTCTTCTGCCTAGACTGTGCTATCTTCAGTCTGTCGCGGATCAACTTGACCTTCTCTTGTGATTCTTTGATTAAGTCAGGTCCAAATAACTGACGATCTCCAACTTCATCCCACATTAAAGGTGTTATGCACCTCCTTTCATACAAAGCCTCGAAAGGGCCCATTTGCAAGCTGGTTTGATAGTTGTTGTTGTAAGAAAACTCTGCGTACGACAAGTTATCATCCCAACTAGATCCATAATCAAGCGCACAAGCTCTCAACATAGCCTCTAGGACCTGATTGACTCTCTCGGTCTGCCAATCGGTATGTGGATGAAAGGTTGTACTGAACTCAAGCCTCGTACCCAAAGTCTCGTGCAACTGCTTCCAAAACTTTGAAGTAAATTGTGTTCCTCTATCTGATACAATGGTCCTCGGAACTCCATGTAGACATACGATCCTGGTCATGTATATCTTGGCCAACTTAGCACTCGTGTAAGTGGTCTTCACAGGAATAAAGTGGGCTACCTTAGTCAAACGATCAACTATCACCCAAATGGAATCGTACCATGAACGTGTTCTGGGTAGTCATGTGATGAAATCCATTCCAAGTTTATCCCACTTCCATTCAGGTATGGGTAACGGCTGCAATAACCATGCTGGTTTCTGATGTTCCGCCTTGACTCTCTTACAAACATTACACACTGCTACATACTCAGCAATGTCCTTCTTCATTCGAGTCCACCAGAAATTCTGCTTCAAATCCAAGTACATCTTGGTGTTGCTTGGGTGAATCGAATACTGCGAATCATGAGCCTCCTAGAGAATCAACTTCCTAATCTCGGGGTCATTGGGCACATAGATATGCTTTTTCAAACCAAAGTGTTTCATATTCATCCTCACGAAATCCTTTTGCCTTTCCTTTGGCCATTCTTTCCTTTATTTCTGCGATTTCTTTGTCCATCTTCTGGGCTTCTCGAATCTTTCCCAACAAGGTGGACTGAATTTCCAATGTGGCAACATATCCTCTAGGGACTATCTCCAACTGCAAATCCCTAAGATCCTCGGGTAAATTCTGGGGTAAACCTCCGGTTACGATAGTATTAACATAACTCTTGCGACTTAGAGTATCTGCCACGGCATTAGCTTTTCCTGGATGATAATGCAACCTCATGCCGTAATCCTTTATAAGATCCAACCATCTCCTTTGCCTAAGGTTTAATTCCTTCTGCGTGAAGATGTACTTCAAACTCTTATGATTCGTGTATACATCACAACGGTTTCCAATAAGAAAATGTCTCCAGGTTTTGAGTGCATGCACCACGGCGGCTAACTCCAAATCATGTGTGGCATAGTTCAACTCATGTGGTCGAAGCTGTCGTGAAGCGTATGACACAACTCTTCCGTCTTGCATGAGAACGCCTCCAAGTCCTTGACGAGAAGCGTCACAATACACTTGAAAATCCTTGCGTATATCCGGAAGAATCAGTACTGGGGCTGTAACCAAACGTTTCTTCAACTCCTGAAAACTGGCCTCACACTCTTTGGTCCACTTATACTTAGTCTCCTTCTTCAACAACTCTGTCATGGGCTTCGCAATCCTTGAGAAATTCTCAATAAACCTTCGATAATATCCTGTGAGTCCAAGAAAACTGCGAATCTCGCCAACTGAGGTGGGTGCCTTCCTATCTGTGACTACCTCAACCTTGGCGGGGTCTACGGCTATACCGTCTCTTGATATAACATGTCCAAGGAATCCAACTTCCTTCAACCAAAACTCACATTTGCTGAACTTGGCATATAACTGATGTTCTCTGAGCTTCTCGAGAACTAACCGCAAATGTTCCTTGTGCTCCTCTTCATTCTTGGTCCTTGTGCTCCTCTTCATTCTTTGAGTATATCAATATGTCATCAATGAATACTACCACAAAATTATCCAAGAACTCCACGAATACCTTGTTCATCATACTCATAAAATAGGCAGGAGCGTTAGTCAAACCAAATGACATAATTGTATACTCATAAAGCCCGTACCTCGTGGTAAAAGTTGTTTTAGGTATATCTTGTTCTCGGATCTTCAGCTGATGATATCCTGGTCGCAAATCGATCTTAGAGAATACCTTGCCTCCTTGCAGTTGGTTAAACAGATCATTGATCATCGGCAGTGGGTACTTATTCTTGATTGTCACCTCGTTAAGTGCACGATAATCAACAACCATTCTTAGGGAACCATCCTTCTTTTCAAATAAAAGCACTGGGGCTCCCTATGGTGATGAACTAGGTCGTATGTAACCCTTATCCATTAACTCCTTGATTTGCTTCTTGATCTCTTCCAGATCATTAGCGGGCATCCGGTATGGTCTCTTAGATATTGGTTCGGTGTCGGGTAACAGCTCAATTAACAACTCGATATCTCTACCTGGTGGCATGCCGGGTAAATCCTTTGGGAATACATCGGGGTAATCCTTCACAATTGGCACTTCCTCCTGAACAACTCCCGTGAGTGCATTCACATGTGCTCTCCTAGGTGTGTGCCTCGACACATACCTGATCCTCTTTCCTTCTGGGGTGGTGAGAAGGATTGATCTACTGGCACAATCGATGTTTCCTCCAAACTTGGATAGCCAAACCATTCCTATGATTACATCCAAACCCTGGGATTCCAAAAGAACAAGGTCCGTGGGAAATACATGTCTTCCAATGGTCAATGGCACTTGATAGCATCCTCGGCTAACCATGTATTCTGCTCCAGGGGAACTCACTAACATAGGCGTCCTAAGGGCTACGGTTGGCAATTTATAATTTTCCACAAAACCCCTTGATATGCACGAATGCGATGCACCAGTATCAAAAAGAACAAGGGCAGTAAATGCATTAATCAAAAACTTACCGCCAACTGCGTCGGGCTGATCGTCAATCTCCTCCACATTGACGTGATTTACTTGTCCTCTGGTGAACGGGTTGGGCTTCTTCCCCGAGCTTCCATTACCATTCCCATTCTTTGGCTCGGAACATTCATTGGTGTAATGTCCGGTCTTTCCACACTTGAAATAGGTAACGTGACTCAGATCCTTCTTGGCAGGTGTTGAGGGAGTGGAACGATTCTGATTGTTGCTTCCTCCATTCCCATTGCCATTCCTGGGACCACTGTGGTTGTGTGCATTCCCTCCATGGTTATAATGGCTTCCATGATTATGGGTGGGATGGTTGTGTCCTACTGAGTATGTAGTATGGCGGGGCTTCTGCCGGGCTCCAGAATTAAATTTCCCAGCTCCATACTTCCTCTTGCGGTTGTCAATCTGTTGATGCGTTCCTTCTATCACGATAGCTTTGTCCACTAACTCTTGATAATTGTTATAGGTTGCTAGCATCAGCTGCATACTCATCTCGTCATTGAGTCCTTCTAGAAACTTCTCCTGCTTCGCGGCGTCAGTGGACACATCATCTGGCGCATAGCGCGCTAACTGCCTAAAGTCATCCACGTACTTCCCCACAGTATGATTTCCTTGGCACAAGTTGTTAAGCTCACGCTACTTCAGGCTCATGGCTCCTGCTGAGACATGTGTTGTGTGAAAAGCATGCTGAAACTGATCCCAAGTAATTGCGGCAAGTGGGTAGGTGGTTGTGTAATTCTCCCACCATGCGGGTGCTAGTCCCTCAAGCTGATGTGTGGCAAAACGCACTCTCTCTGCATCTGTGCATCCTGTAGTTGCTAGCTCTCTGTCCATCTTGTGGAGCCAGTCATCTGCAATTATAGGCTCGGTGCTACTAGAGAACACCAGCGGTTGCAACCTTAAGAACCGGGTCAAGTTGTCATGGGGGCGGAGGTGGGTTGTTGTTGATGTTTTTGTTGCTGTTGTTGTTCTGATTCTGGACAAGTAGTTGCATCAAAGTGTTCTACTGCTGGATCAACTGGGTGAGCTCGGGGGGAAACTCAAATCCGGGCTCACGTCTCGGAGGCATCTGAGGGGTTTAGAGGGGTGAGATTAGAATAGAATGAGGCCTAGGGGAAATCACTACCCATATGCACATGAGACAAACAATTTCATATCATATCACTCAATTTCAATCAAGGTCACACAAAAGATCATATTACAAAGCTAGCGAATGATTTTAACTACTCGGATACTAATGATTATAGGGTGGTCATCTAGTCACTATCTTGTGAGGACTCCATGTTATCTGCTCCAGCTTCGTCTTCATAGTCACTTTCATCACTGTCGGTGTCGTCTATGAGAATGTAGTGCTCCATATTAATACCCATCTCTGGTTCCGGCTTCACTGTGCTGGTTCCAGCCTTCTTCTTCAGTGCTTCATTCTGCTCCAATAATACGGCGATTTCCTTTTCATATCCATCACGCACTGTCTTGAGTTCTTCTTCTAGCTCCACGTTTCGGGTTATAACCATGTTGGTTTTCTGCATAAGTACGCACATCTGGTTCTCTTAGCATCGAATGTGTTGGTCCATCTCCTGGACGTATGCTGCAATGGATCCATCCTTCCTGGTGTGAAGCATCTCCCATTGCTCGTCTCGGCGTCCACAATTCTGGTAGATGGTGTCTTCAAGATCCTTGTTGTAGACTTCACATATGCGTCCAAACGTGATATGAGCTGCCATACTCTTTCCTAAGCTCCACGTCGGTGTGTCGAAGGCTAACTCAAGTGGCTCCGTGAATGGTGCAGTAGTCCTCCCATGTACACTAACTTTGATCTTCCATCACTCCTCTTCCGGCGATGTTGCGTAGAGATCTCCAGTGATACTTTTTATTCCAATGTGCAAGTACCTAGTGACTTCCTTCAAGTGTCTTTCAAAAGGGGTGGCATCGTCTGGCTGAGTGAACTTGCTTCCTGGGTCTGATATCTATAGAAAAGAAATAGAGAAGAATTAGAATGAGTGGAGAAGAAGTAGAATGAGCAGAGAAGAACATCCTATGGCATATCCCAGTGGTCGCGTCCTACAGTCAACGTGTGCTCTCATACCATCTTGTAGCGACCACGATTCCAATGAATCAAAGTCTCTATGCTCAGTGTCATCCCTGGATCGGTATGCTAACACACACAGTACTCGAGGCTTTATAACAGAGATTCAATCACACTTTATTACATCGAAAGTCCTCGAAGAGACAATATCCATTACACAATAATGGCTGAAGGCCATCTAATAAAATAAACTACGGAAGTTAAGAAGAGTAGTTGAGTCCATCCAACTCCATGACAAACATTGAGTGCATGACAATGACCTATCGCACCTTAATCTTCGTCTGAAAATTTTGCAACATGATACGTTGCAGCCATGTAGGTGAGCACATTGAATATCCTGGCAAGAACACATTGTAGCAAGAGTAATGAGCAATGTCTACATCTATATGCATATTTGGCTGGTGCAGGTTGTAAGGTTAATTTTGCATAAAGCTAGTTTTTCCCTACAACAAAGGAATGTATTTTAAAAAACTACTTAGTCTAAATTAAGCATGAACATTGAGAATGGTACCCCCATCTCAATCCCAAACCTCCAAGTCATTATTAACCCAACAAGTTAAATAAAGTGATGAGATCAGTCCATAATTCAAATACTAGGATACTCAAGATGTCCATAACCGGGGACACGGCTACTCATGAATAGTTTGTACACTCCCCAGAGGTTTGTGCACTTTTCCCCACAAGACTCGATCGCCTCTGTTTAATTTCTCGCATTGCATGGTGTTTGAGAAACGGATGACCGAGACACAGTCTTTCAGACTCATTAACTCTTTACCCTGGGTAGACCGTTACACCTACATTCGCTACATCTGCTAGTCTACCACTGAAAGAGGTCACGCAACATACTTAACTATGCCAAAGCCCATAATGGCTTGTGGCTGCACACGAAAGTTTCTAGGCATGCATGATATATGATCCCTTTGAGCATGGGTGGCATTCCTTGGGCAGCACTGGTATATCCCCAGGTACCCTGACAACCACTGGTCCATCCCCAGGGTGCCACAACCAATCCACCCAGATGTGTATTAAATGTCCACCTTAAAGAAACCCTTAGTTGTTATTACACTCACAACTTTCATGAAACTGTCATACCAATTTACGTCTAGAAGCATGGATAAGCAATAAGTAACAAAGCGTATATTCCCGGGTTGATCTCAAGTCATTGGGTTCCTACCTCATCAACTACACAACATCATCACATATAACCAGTCCTACTCATGCAAGTGTTTGAGGATATAACTAATGCAATGAAAACTGGGTATTGGAATGTATGATCAAAGTATGAACTTGCCTTCCTGACGATCGTTGAAACCTAGGGACTCGTAGTACCACGCTTTGCACTCCAGGAATTCTATCGCAATCAAACAATATCATACATAAGCAATCAGCCTATAGAATCGAAGAACTGATCTCGACAGACTTAAAAAAATCGAATAACTGTTGCAATAGAAAACAATTTCTAACAGTGCCAAAATTTAGTGATTTTGGCCTCATTAGAAAGTTTAGGTCAAGAGCTTCGATTTGCAAAAAGAATCAACTCAAACGGAGTTACGCAACTCAAGTTACGAGTAAAAGAAGTTCAAACACAAAACTATTTGAATTCAAATTTTAAAATATTCAAAATCCAATTTGAGTCGCGCTACTGGAAAGATGAGATCAAAACGAATAAATTGGCGTTGGTTTCATCTAATTCCGACTAACGAGTAAAAAGTAACGATCGTTTGAAAACCAGGGACTAATGTGTAAAACGAAATCGCGGACAGGTCCTTGACGAAAAAAGAGAAAAAGAAAATATTAAATTGCGAACGTTCGTTTTCTGAGACTGAACAGCGAGCGTTCGCTATATAATGAAACCCTAAAAATGAATCTAGGTTTTAGAAGAAAACCAGATCTAGGTTTTTTTTAAACAAAAAAACCGAGAAAAATCGGCAATTTTACCTCGTCGTTTGGATCGGGAGCGGCGGCGGTTGGCGGCTCCGGCGGCGGCGGCAGCGGCGGCTTCGGTTCCAGCGACGGGGCGGCTTGGGCGGCGGGGCGAGGTGGCGTGGGGCGGCGGGGTGGCGAGTCGCGGCGGCGGGGTGCAGGCGGCGGCGAGCTTTGCGGCGGCGACGGTCGGCGGCGCGAGCGGCGAGGGGCGGTGGGGCTGAGTGGAGAATGGGGTGTGGCGGCCGTATTTAAAGGGGCCGAGGGAGGCCGACTTGGAGGAGGGGGCAAGCCGGGGCGGCAGCAGCGGCTCGGACTCCTGCCGGAGTCCGGCGTCCGCACGGGAGCAGAGGCGGTGGCGGCTGGGCCGGCTGGGCCTTCGGCCCAGTTAGCTCGGGCCAAAGTTTTTTTATATAAATTCGCCCGAACAGAAAAAAAACTAAAATAAAATGTAAAAAAATCTAAAAATACCACAAACAATTTTCACCGTCTAAACCTAATATTTAGAACAAAGTGAACATTTTTCTCGCGTCAAAATGCCTAAAACTACAATAACTTTTTAATGAAAATTTTAAAATAATAAACTGCAAATAAAAATCCAATAAAAATTATTTCTACTCAAAAATCAAATTCCAATATTTTTATTATGTTTCTGAAGAAGTCATATTATCTTCTCTCATTTATTTTAAATATTGGGAAAAAATGAAATTTGGCAAAAATATTATTAATCCAACCCTACTAAGAAAATAATAAAATAGTGAGTTCTCTTTGGGAAACTTCCAACTCTTTCACTTGGGTCCTTGAGTTGCTTAAAGTTTTGGATCAATTTTCAAATAAACTCATGCTCAAAATGCTCAAATGATGAATGCATATGAATGATCTATGTTAACATCCAAATTCAAAATTGGGATGTTACAAGAGGTATCTCTGGTCCCTCTCGGTAATACACATCATAATAAGCCTTGCAAGCAAATGACTAATGAGTTAGTCACGAGATGATATATTACGGAACGAGTAAAGAGACTTGTCGGTAACGAGATTGAACTAGGTATGATGATACCGACGATCGAATCTCGGACTAGTAACATACTGATGACAAAGGGAACAACGTACGTTGTTATGCAGTATGACCGATAAAGATCTTCGTACAATATATAGGATCCAATATGAGCATCTAGGATCGCTATTGGTTATTGACCGGAGATGTGTCTCGGTCATGTCTACATAGTTCTCGAACACGTAGGGTCTGCACGCTTAACGTTCGATGACGATCGGTATTATGAGTTTATGTGTTTTGATGTACCGAAGGTTGTTCGGAGTCCCGGATGAGATCACAGACATGACGAGGAGTCTCGAAATGGTCGAGACATAAAGAATGATATATTGGACGATATTATTCGGACACCGGACGAGTTTCGGGGGTCACCGGATAAATATCGGAGTGCGGGGGGTTATGGGAACCCCCGGGGGAACTAATGGGCCAACATGGGCCTTGTGTGAGAGAGAGAGAGGAGGGGCCTCTAGGGCTGGCCGCGTGCCCCCCCCCCATGAGGAGTCCGAATTGGACTAGGAGGGGGCGGCGCCCCCTCTCTTTCCCTCTCCCTCTCTCCCTCTCCTTCCTCCCCCCTCTCTTCCCTTGTTGGAAACCTACTAGGAATCGGATTCCTAGTAGGAATCCTACTTGGGGCGCGCCCTATGAGGTCCGGCCGGCCTCCCCCTTGCTCCTTTATATACGGGGGCAGGGGGCCCTGTCGTCGTTCTAAGTCTGACAGTAAGGGTAGGGGGTACGAATGGAGAGGCAAGGCCCTAGCTATGGTGATGTTGTACACAAGGTGTTTGCGAGTTCAGGCCCTTCTCGCAGGAAGCAATAGCCCTATGTATCGGTGCCCGGAGGCTTGGTCGACTGGTATGTGTATAGATGTGTTACAGAGGAGCGAACCCCTGATCTGGAGGAGGGGGTGGCTTATATAGTGCGCCAGGATCCCAGCCATGCTCCACGTTACCAAGGATTCAATGTACATTAAGGCAGGCGTTACGTGTAACGCTTGCAATAAAGATTAATTAAGGTGTTTACTACGGTGAGTAAATACCGGACCGTTGTTGTCTCAAGTGATGCTTGACCTTCGGGGGTCGAGTGCCTGGGATTGGTCGAGTGGGGTTGAGTCGTCTTGCAGATGAGGCTCAGTCGAATTGTCATAAGTTTTGTCTTTTGATCTTCTAGGGTAGTGACCTTGGGTGGGGTACCTTGGTCGGGCCTGTGACCCTACCCTAGGTCTGTAACCTCGTCAGTAGCCCCCGAATGGATTGAGGCTTGAGCAAGAGAGTGCTGAGGGAAGCTCCGGTTCTGGCTCGACGTCCCTGGGGTAGATTGCTTCGGAGCTTGTATCTTGGGCAGTCTTCCTCAGTCGTGTCTTGGTCGCCTTGATCGATTTTGGATCCGCCGAGTGAGTTAGTTGCTTCTTGCGTCGACTGGATTTTGTGCTAAGCGCCGGGAGCCGTTAGCGCGTGCCATTTTCGACGGGATCGGTTGCCCTTCGTTCGCCAGATTCGGTGGGGTTTTCGAAATTTGGGGAAGCGCGCGAGGAGGGACGTGCCTCAGCAATCGGAGGGATGCGCCCGGGACGCCTCGATCCTCGCGCCACCTTTTTCGCCACGTATCGCGCCAGCGCCTGTTACGGGATTTGATAAGATTACTCGGGGCCACCGGTCAGCCACTCGACCGGGCTGCTATAAGAGCGCACCGAGCCCGTAGCGGGGGCACTGTGCGCCCAATCTTTCTCCTTCCGCCTCTGCCTCTTCGCTGCGCCCCAGCTTCTTCTCGCCTCTCTCCACAGCGACCGTAGGTGCGCGAGCCATGGGCAAGGACAAGACCGCGGCGATGGAGTGCTCGAAGAATGTGGCGTCGGGGAAGGGGAGGCGATCCGGCCGGCGTGGATCGTCGTCGAGGTCCGGACTCCCCGCTGGCTGGATCAAGGGGGATTGGATCCGGTCCACCGTCGTGGCGGAGGATCTGGAGGAGCTGGAGGAGGAAGGGTTGATCGCCCGCGGTTCCTGGCGGGCGCCGGGGGGGGGGGGAGAACTCGAGCCCCGGCCGCCGGAGGGAGAATGCGTCCTCCACACGACCCACGTCGACCGAGGTTTTTCTATGCCCCCGCACCCTTTCTTCCGCGCGTTCTTGATTTTCTTCGGTGCCCAGTTGCACTACTTCACGCCCAACTCCATCGCCTTCCTTTCTGCCTTTGTTTCAATGTGCGAGAACTTCCTCGGTTGCCGGCCGCACTGGGGTTTATTCAAACACATTTTCACCTGCCGCTTGCAAACTGTCAAGAGGGTGAATCCGAGTGACGGTAAGACGCACGTCCTCCAGGCGTGCGGCGGGCTCGGGATTCAGCTTAGAAATTGGAGCGCCTTTCCCCCCATGATCTTTCCGGAGTCGATTCGGGGCTGGCAGTCGACCTGGTTTTATTACAAGGACAGTACGACTCCGGGTCAGTCGACTGGTCTTCCTCCGTTCACTCTAGGTCGAGCCAGCCCACCTCCTTCGATGATAGTGGGTAAGGCCGAGAGGGCCGAAGTGGACATGTTGGTGGAGCGGGTCGTCCAGTTAGTCCGCGAAGGGGTAACAGGGATGGATCTGTTTGAGGTGTACCTCACGCGGAGGATCCAGCCGCTCCAAGCTCGGGACCACCCAATGTGGTTGTATTCTGGCACCGACGACTCGTCGCGAGTCCACCCGGAGGCGGCCGACCCGAAGTACGTGGTGCAGTGCTTGAAGTGCATCACGGGGAACAAAGACAATCCCAGGGGATCTGGGAGGGTCATCCCGTTCGACGCTGACCATCTTCCTGACAAGGTTAGCCTTCTGCTTCCGAGTGACGTTTCTGTCGTCTGGCTTGCGATTTGTATTGAGGGGTCCGACTGATATTTGGTCAAACTTCTCTCTTTGCAGATCTACACCGAGATGTACTCACTGCCCAACGGGGACTTGATCCAGGAGGGTGAGGAGGGCGTGGGCGACGCCGCCGAGTGGAAGTCGAAGGAGGAGACCGAGGAGGAGAGCGAGGACTACAGCAGCGGGGAGGAGGTCGAGTCACCTCCTCATGATGAGCGTCGATCCAAGGACAAGCGCGACCCATGGGCCGCACGTCTTCGGGCGGGTCCCTCGGGCTCTCGGACGCCCAAGCGCACTCGAACGGCCACTCCTGACCCCGCTGAGAAGATGCCCAAGCAGCCCAAGGTCACCACCACCAAGCCCCGGAAGGCCTTGCCCAGGATCAAGGTGGATGTACCCATCGCTTCCACGTAAGTGTCGCTTGGTCTTGTTTCTTTCTGCTTCTTGGAGGTCGACTGTAACTTATGTCGACTCATCTCCGAGTGAACCTTTCAGAGCCGCCGCTTCCACGACCTCGATGGACATCGACCGGGGTCGAGACGACAGGGAGACCGCGGATGCCGCGACATCCCGCGCAGGTGCGGGTTCTATGGAATCTGTCTTATTCTTGTTTTCTTCTGCGGGTGACGGTCGACTGAACTTTGCTTGCTGCTTGACCCGAAGTGTCGCGCCTTGTCATAGAGCTTCCGGATGACGATGATGATGAGGAGCGGTTGGGAGGGGACCGACGGCGCACAGGGAAGAAGGGCCGGAAGACGCCTTCTGGCTCGGAGGCCCAGCGACAAGAAGATGCGGCCCGAGCCACGGTCTCCTTTGTCGTCCCTGCGTCGACCGTGGGTCTGGCTTCGACAGCCGTCGACCCATCGCCTACGACAGTCGTCGACCCAGCGTCCGCTCCAGTCGTCGACCCAGCGTCTACTCCAGCCGTCGACCCAGCGCCAGCTCCTGCCGTAGACCCATCGCCCGTACCTACCGTCGACCCTACGCCCGCCACTTTGTCTGTTCTCTTCTCTTCCTACCGCCTCCCGGAGGATCCTGTGGGAGCGGCTCAAGAAGCCGTTCGCCAGGCGGGGGTGATGATGGAGAGGACGAAGGCGGCGTATGAGGCCAGCATGGCGGCTTATGATGCCAGTTCTGCTCTTCGGGCCAACGTCCAGGTTCGTTATCTTCACTGAAGTAGTCTTTGGCTTTGAGAGAACCTGCTGTTTTGTTCGTGAGATACCACACCCACTGGGTGAATCCTTGGGATGCTTTCCTTCTTTTTTTAAGCTCGAGCCGGAATGATCTCGGCCTTGGAGCAGAAGGATCTCGACCTGGCGGCGGCGCAGCAGGCGGCTCAAGAGAAGGCGGAACTGGCGGCGCAGAAGTTGGCTTCTGTGGGCGCGCTCGAGGCGGAGGTCATCAGGCTGAGAGGCTCGCTCGACGCAGCCAATCAAGAGGTGACTCAGCTGAAGAACTCCAAGGTTGTCTTGAACGACAAGTACGAGGCTCTTTTTCGGAAGAGGGTTGATCTTGAGGCGTATCTGGGCGACATCACCAAGAAATGGTACCTCGTGCTCGAAGGTATGTCTCCTTCGGCCTGGTTTAGGTTGGATCGGTCGACCCATATCTTGTTTGCTGACTCGACTTGCTATTTTCGGCGCAGAGTTTTGTCGTAACTTTGAAGAGCAGACTGGACGGGTCGAGCCCGGCTTGGACCCAACCAACTCCATCGTGAAGGATGAGGTATCCATGAACATACTGAGGCTGGAGACCCGTCTCACTGCGGCCGCGGATTATCTGGGACGGCTGAAGGCAGTGATGGCCCGAATCGACACCGCGCTCTGGAGGGGGGTCGTGCAGGAGAACGACCTCGAGTCCCTGATGACTCGACTCAATGAGATCCCCAACCGAGTGCAGGAGTGGAAGAAGTCGGCAGCCCGGGGAGGAGCCGACGTGGCGCTATCCTTGGTCCGTGTGCACTGCAAAGAGGTGAAGGAGAGGAGGCTTGCGGCGCTTAAGGTTGCAAATACGAAGGAGCTCCAATTTCAGTCGTTTATGGAGACCTTCCTGGAAGACGCCACTCGCATCGCCGACGGGGTCGACCTGGACGAGTTCGTCGCACCTGCAAGCCCGCCTCCTCCTGAGGAATGACTTTGATACTTTAATCTCATTTGCCGCGGAATGCCGCGTGGACTTGTAATCGCTAAACTTTGGTGGGCTTGTGGCCCAAGTACTCTTGCCCGAATCTTGCGGGGCTTTTATCTGATTTTGATCTTTCGGTTTGTTGCTTTTCTTTGATTGCTTGAATCTTTGAGTCGACGTCTGCAGCCAAGCCTCCGAGTGAGAGGGTCGCTCTTCACTCGGAGTGGATGTTTATAACTTAGGAGATTCCGAGCTACGTTGTATTTGTGGCTGAGCTCGGAAGGCAGAGCCACTTTATGCTTGAAACGTAGCTCGGAGGACCGCAGCTAAGCCCCCGAGTGAGAGGGTTGCTCTTCACTCGGAGTAAGTGTTTGAAACTTAGGCGAGTCACGGGGTCGCAGCTAAGCCCCCAAGTGAGAGGGTTGCTCTTCACTCGGAGTGGATGTTTATAACTTAGGCGATTCCAAGCTACGTTGTATTTGTGGCGGAGCTCGGAAGGCAGAGCCACTTTATGCTTGTAACGTAGCTCAGAGAACCGCAGCTAAGCCCCCGAGTGAGAGGGTTGCTCTTCACTCGGAGTAAGTGTTTGAAACTTAGGCGAGTCACGGGGTCGCAGCTAAGCCCCCGAGTGAGAGGGTTGCTCTTCACTCGGAGGGGATGTTTATAACTTAGTGATACGTCTCAAACGTATCTACTTTTCCAAACACTTTTGATATTGTTTTGACCTCATTCTTGCATGATTTGAACTAAACTAACCCGGACTGACGCTGTTTTCAGCAGAGCTGCCTGTATGGTTTTATTGTGCGTAGGAAAACGGATTTTTAGGTATCTCAGAAAAATCCACGAAAAATCACAGAAAATCCACGAACCCGAAGGAACCCGGAGCCAGAAGAGGGGCCAGAGGGGGACCAGGGGGGGCCCAGGCGCCCTGGTGGCGCGGCCCAGCCCTTGGCCGCGCCGGGGGGTCGCCTGGGTGGGCCCCACCTCCCCTGGTGCCCTACCTTGACTCGTATTTTAGCTCGTGACGGAGAAACCCCAGATCAGAAGTTCTTTTCCCAGTTTTCGTCGCGGAGTCGCCGCCACCCTCTGTTCTTCTTCGGGAGGGCTAATCTGGAGGCTGAATTAGCCTCCGGAGAGGGGAGATCGTCATCATCATCACCACTCCATCATCCCTCCATGACTTCTCCTTCCATGTGTGAGTAATCCCCTGCTGTAGGCGAAGGGGATGGTAGGGATTGGATGAGTTAGATCATGTAATAGTTTGTCAGATCGTAGGGGGCATGTTGCCTATCATCTACTATGGTGTTTATCATCTTTGCTTCAACTTGTTATGCTTAATGCTTGTCACTTAGGGCCCGAGTGCCATGATTTCAGATTTGAACCATATGTGTTTGCATGAATATATTTGTGTTCTTGATCCTACCTATGAGTTGTTTGCACCTATTACGGTTCGGAACCGGCGATCCCAAAAGTGACAGCTTGGGACACCAAAGGGGATGGTCTGTAGTTTGAGGATTACATGTATCCATTGAGTTTATTGCTTTGTTCCGGTGCTCTTTGACAGGAGCACCTTAATCTCCATAAGTTCCTTTTGGCCCCGTTCGTAGCGGGATGGTAGGACAAAAGATGTTGTGCAAGTTCTTATTGCAAGCACGTACAACTACCTACGGGATACATGCCTAATGTTTGATATTTGCCTAGATGATCATTACTTCTCCGTGTGCCGTGCCCCAAGTTAGAATCATGATATATCTCATCCATGCAGCGCCCAACCATCCGTCTCCCTAGCCTACAGTGTTTTAAATCCTGCTTGTCACTAGTTGCTACTTTTGCCATTTACCTTTACTATTTACTTTTGCTGTTTACTTTTACTATCACTATCATATCACTGTTACCACTTATCTTTTGTTGCAAGTAAGTATATTTCAGGTGCGGTTGAATTGACAACTCCACTGTCAAAGCTTATAAATACTCTTTGGCTCCCCGTGTGTCGAATCAATAAATTGGGTTATTCTTACCCGCGAAGACTATCTCGATCCCTTACGGTTGAGGGTTATCAAGTACCGTTTTCTGGCACCGTTGCCGGGGAGCATAGCAATATTTACAAGTCTACTTGAAGTATCCTACCTGCTGCACTTCATCCGCTATGGGTAAGAAAGGAGACCCCAAGGTTCCGATCTTACTATCCACTACAAGAAGAGGTACTGTTCTGAGCACTAGTGCTACACTTGATTCACCTTCTGTTATGAGTAAGTTTGCCTCACCACCACCACATGATGCTCCTACTGAATCTGTTATTATGTCTGATACTCTTGATGATGCTTCTACTACTGTTGATGATATTAGTTCCCTTGGTTATGCTCTTGAGAAACAGATCGCTGCTGCTGCTAAAAAGTCTGGAATTGAAATTCCTGTTACTCGCTACCCTATTGGTGAAACTTATGATTATCCTGATTTGAGTAAACTCAAGGAGAGACTCCTTGATGATGATTACTATATGCTTGATGAATATTTATGCAGGGAACTGACAGAGTTTTCTGGCTCTGACCCTGAAGTTATTAAGAAACTGTTTGAAAAACACTCTTTGAAGAACAAAACCGTTCCTGATCCTGAATTTGCTACATCTCCTATATGCATTGATGATCTTGATTATGATTTCTCTGTTGATCTTTCACTTATACCTATGGTTGAAGCTGACCCCTTTTATGGCAGAGAAAATGATGATGCTATTGCACACCTGACTAAACTCGGTGAGTTGGGTGGCCTGTTTACCACAGATGAGAAGATACGATACTTTTATGTTACCAAGCTTCTTCCTTTCTCCTTGAAGGAAGGTGCTAAAGCATGGTATGATTCACTCCCATGCGGTTCCATTAAGAGTCCTCAAGACTTAGCTCACTCTTTTGTTGATAAGTACTTTCCTGCTCACATGCAACATGCTGCTTTACAAAGAATTTATAACTTTAAACAGTTGCAGGATGAGTCCCTCCCTAAAGCTTGGGGGAGGTACTGCGGTCTGATTCGGGCTAGACCAGGACATGAAGTCCCTAAGAACGAATTAATCGATATATTCTATGCTGGTTTAACTGATGAATCCAGGTCATATTTGGACAGTTGTGCTGGTTGTGTTTTCAGGAAAAGGACGCCGAAAGATGCAGAAGATTTGACGGGCAGGATTGCCAAAAACCATGAAGATTGGTCCGTCCCTGAACCACCTCCACCACCAAAGAAGAGGGGTATGTTTGTTCTAAGCCCCGGAGATATGCGAGAAGCAAAGAAGTCTATTAAAGAGAAAGGTATTAAAGCTGAAGACGTGAAGAATCTACCCCCTATTGAGAAGCTGTGTGAGCCTACCACTCACCCTCCTATGGTAGAGGTACACTCTCTTTTAGATTTCAATGCAAGTGACATCCCTCATGGTAAGCCTCCTGATCAATGTTTAGATGAGTTTGATAATTTTATTATGAAACAAAATCATTTTAATGAGAGGATACAAAGTCAGTTGCATGATAATTCCCTTGCTATCAAAAGATTGCTTGATGTTCTAGGTAGAACGGTTAATGATGTTCAATGTCTTGTGAAACATTTTCATATGGTTCAAACTCAGCTTGACCAAATTTCTAATGTGGAAAAAGATTTGCTTGCTAACAATGCCAAACAAGATAATTTGCAGGCTTTCGGGATTAAGACCCGAGGAGGAACTAGCACTCAAGACCCTCTCTATCCAGAGGGGCATCCGAGGAGAATCAAGCAAGATTCTCAAATGCAGGAAGAAGAAATTGTTGGCTCTCCAAGGAAGAAGAAGAAACATAAGGAAACTGACAATTCTAATGATCCTATTGCAGATGAAGAGCCAGTTGTTGATCCCAACAGTGTATCTATCTCCGATGCTGAGACTGAAGACGGTGCTGAACCTGAAGGTAAGGATAATGAGAAGAATGATCCGCCTGAAGTTCGAGAAGAGCAAGCACCTGACAAGCGTAAGAGGTACACTAAAGAAGACTTCATCGCAAGAAAACATGGGAAGGAAAGAGAACCATGGGTACAGAAACCCATGCCCTTTCCAGGTAAGTCCATCAAATCCAAAGAAGAAGAGCATTACAATAAGTTTTGTGAGTGGATTAAACCTCTTTTTCTTCAAATCCCTTTGACTGAAGCTATTAAGTTACCTCCTTATTCAAAATATATGAAAGATATTGTCACTAATAAAAGAAAAGTTCCTAATGAAGCAATATCTACTATGCTTGCTAACTACTCTTTCAGTGGCAAGATCCTGAGAAGCTCGGTGATCCAGGTATACCCACCATTCCTTGCTCCATAAAGAATAATTATGTCAGAACTGCTTTATGTGATCTTGGAGCAGGAGTGAGTGTTATGCCTCTCTCTCTTTACGAGAGGCTCTGTTTAGAGAAACTAATTCCTACAGATATCTCCCTTCAGATGGCTGACAAGTCAACCGCCGTTCCGATAGGTATTTGTGAGGATGTTCCCGTAGAAGTTGCTAATTGTTTGATTCTTACTAATTTTGTTGTGCTTGACATGCCCGAGGATGGGAGCATGTCCATTATTCTTGGTAGACCTTTTCTTAACACCGCAGGTGCTATTATTGATTGCAATAAAGGGAAGGTTACCTTCAATGTGAATGATAAAGAACACACGGTATATTTTCCAAAGAAGACCGACAGGAGGCATGGCCTCAACTCTATAGAAAATATCGAGACCGTAAAAATTGGAGAATGGGATTGTCCACTACATGTGCCTCACAAATACAAAACTATCATGGTGGGGACAATGTCCATCAAGGTAAAGGTTCAGTGATTACATCGTAAGAGGTGAGACTTTTTGCTCTATATATCGCCTGTTTGTTGGTAAGACTTGATCAACCTTACTAGTAAGCATGTTTTATATAGATAAAAAGTTGAGCTTGTTATGTTTTCACTTGTTTTTAGCTTTTGTCCTACTTGCTGTACCAAGTGTTTATGTTTTGAAGCTTCACAATACTACTCACTGCTTCAAGTTTTCAGAGAGTTTCGCAGCTTTTTGGACTTCGGAAAAATTTCAACAGTGAAGTTTTCAGAAAAATTCCAGAAAAATTAAAATTAAAATTTCCACGTCGGGAGTGACCCAGAGGGACCTAGGGCCAGCCAGGGGGACCCATCAGTGGCCCAGGCGGCCAGCTGGCGCGGCCTGCCCCTGGCCGCGCCCACAGGGCGCCTGGGGCCCACATGGCCCCCCTCCAGGTATGTCTTCTTCCTCCCTCTCTCTTTTCCTCCAAAAACGCGAGTTCTGCACTTGTTCTTGTGTTCTTGCTGTTCTTGGAGGCGATTCTTCGATCTCTCTCTACAGCCCACCATTTGAGCTGAGATTTTGAACAAATACTCCCTGGTATGTGACTCCTCCACCCCTCCAATTAGATTTCTGATTGGTGGCTTCATTTGTGAGTATTTAGTAGTTCTTGGTGCTGTATAGATGAGCTTGCATGCATGTGTAGAAAGTTATTTTCCAAGTTTTGATGCAAGTTTATGCCTTGGGCAAGTGAGTTGAGTAGTTTGCCTTAACTCACCTTGTTTTAATCCTCGTTTTTGTAAATTGCCAAAAATTTCAGAAATGAGTTTGTTAGGAAGGGCAAAAGGGTGGCTTGAGAAGAGGAGGCCCACGCACTTCGATCGAGTTACTAGAGCCGCAGCTTCACCCTCGACTGCTAGGGTGAGCTATAATGAAGATCATGTGCCCCTGGAGTTGTTGGAAGACACAAGTCCAGCACGTGCGATGACGTTTCCATGTGATGAATTCCTTGCAGCTGCGGGAATCAAGGATGAGTTTTATAATCTTTGTGCTAATGCAGGTTTGACACGGCTCGTCACGTGTCGTGTTACTCAGTATCAAAAACTCACCTCCAATTTCATTAATAGTTTTAGATATAATCCTGATTCAGGTGCTATTGAGTTTAAAATTTACAATGATCTTATCACCATGACTTTGGGAAAGTTTTGTGAAATAATAGGTGTGCCGAACGTTGGGAGGACGGCTAGGATGGCCACTCAGCCCTCCGAGCTGAAAACTGTCATCAACTCTCTCTGCAGCATGGGTACGAGGGATATTCATCGGTCAAAGATCTCCAGCATCTTATTTCCTCACCTCAGGTATTTTGCATATTATGTTGCTAGAGGGGTGTTAGCTCGTGACAACACGAGCAACATTTCTGCTCCGGATGTTGCTATCCTGGCAGCAACCCTCTCAGGGAGGTCTGATTATAATCTGGGTGCCTTAATTGCTCGACGCCTTGCTATGAATGGTAACAAGGGAGACTTATATGGTGGCATTTATGCCACACTTATCTTAGAACATCTTGGAGGCATCCCACACCCTGATGATAATCCTTTTACTTATTTAAGCTTTGATCTTGCTGCTATGAAAAGGCATAAGTTTGTTACCATGGCTTCTGAGCTTGATAATCTTGTTTATATCTTGCGTTTCGGAACTACTGCGGAACGCGAGATCCGTCTACCTGCACCTCTTTTGTTTGATTTTTCTCGCAGGAACGGATGGTCCTTTGATGTTATCCAGTTCGATGAGTTCATGGTCCAGTATCAGTTTCATAACCCCATGGAGGGGGTTGTGCCCGACGAGGAGGAGCACGATGAGTTACCACCTTTTCAGGGAGATACCGCCACCGAGTTTGGTGAAGGGTCTTCCTCTGCTTGGCGTACGGACCCTTCCTCGTGGGAGACTCCGAGGAGTTCGGTATACGCGCCGGCATCCTTCTACGACCCTTGGACTCACCACCATACCCCCGGAGCAGGAGGCTCCTGGGGGCAGTAGCTGCTACCAACTTAGGACAAAAGCCAAAGCTTGGGGGAGTACGTGCCCCTCTCACTTTTCCATTGTATTACCCGTTTTATTCGCTTTGATCTTTTCGAAGCTTTTACCCGTTCTTCTTTATTTCTCTCTTTGCAAAAACAACAAAAAGATTTTCTCTTTCTTTTGCTTTCATTCAACCTTTGAAATAATCCAAAAAGATTTCCTTTTTCTCTTTAGTTTGCTTTGTTTTCAAAGTTCAGCTCGAGTCCGTGATGGCATTTAATTATATTTCCTACGTTCGATCGTGCAAGTGACGAGGCAGTAATGACGAAGATCGACTGAAAGGAAGCAACAAGGAAGACCGGTATGAACTCTTCTTGTTTCTACTTTTGTACATATGCCTGTACTCATGATCTAGAGACCAGCTTGTAGCGACATAGTGCTATGTTTACAATGCTCTTCCAGTAGTTCATGCTTTCCTTGTGGCTAGTCTCGAATAGCTAGAGTATATAATGTGTTATTGAAATGATCTACATGCATTGCATTGTTCATAGTTCGGTATACTAAGGTGGTATTTCCCTTTAGAGAATTTTTGGATTGACTTGGCACATGTTTACACATGTTTAAGACTAAAAAGTCTGCTCTGCCTTGATGATCTTTGAGTTTCAGAATAGTTATATCACTTTCATGCCCGATTCAATGTTGCTTTGTCGCTCTGCATGATTATGGCCGTTATTGCTCTCTAGTTGGTCGCTTCCCAGTCTTTTGCTAACCTCCACCTGTACTAAGCGGACTGACTGCTTGTGCATCCAAAATCCTTAAAACCTGTTATGCCATATGAGTCCACCATACCTTCCTATACATGGTATTTACCTGCCATTCCTAACGAGGACTTTCGTGTACCATCTCGAAATTAATCAAAGCATTTCTCTTTTTGTGCCTCTGTTTTAGCTCATGAGGAAGTAGTAGTTAATTCATGATCTTTTTTAAGTTGGACAAGTTTCACCCCGGGATTGCATGACTAATGTGCAAACCCATAATACGAGAAGGAACTGGCATAGGGTGCGCCCGGCTCATAAAAGATAATACAACAAACAAACCCTCCTTCATGCTTTGTTCATGAGAAATCAGAAAACTTTGGCAGTGATAAACAAAGGAGATTAAGAGGATGTGATCGTCCTCATGCGGGAGCCGTTCCTCGAAACTTGTCCAGCTCAAGAAGTGATTGAGTTACCTGCTAGCATTCGTTGACGAAATATGCACCTCTCAAAAACGTTTTTACCTCTGTTTTTAAAACCAAGAGCTCTGGTACATGTTTAGTTTTTGTTTCTGACCACGGGTTTTCAACCTTGCCAACAAAAGCCACGGTTCGAGAGTCTCCACCTTCTTTCTTCAAAGCACCAACTAGGAGAGCATAATTGTCATTCTGAGTGTAATGTGCATTGTCCCAAAGTATTACATTGTCTTCTCCATGCTTGTGATATGATTTATTCTGAAATTCTTAGTTCTAGTCTCCTTTAAAACTCTGGAGGAGTTTCTGCATTTATGTTTTGCTTCACTCATGGAGGCTAGCGAGATACCACCCTAATATGCTCAAGCTATGTGCAATGTAATCTTGTCTTGATTTTCAGTAGTATATTATTTACTTTTAGGTATTTGTGATTGGTCACTTGAAAGAAGGATTGCTCCGTGCATTGTCCTCATAGTACTGTTTCAATACTTGCTAGACTCTTTTCGTAGTACATACTTATATACATCTAATGAAGCAAAAGAGTTTGTCAAAGTTTTCTTTGTCGCGTCCAGTTCGTTGAACTGAATTGCTTGAAGACAAGCAATATGCTAAGCTTGGGGGAGTTGATACGTCTCAAACGTATCTACTTTTCCAAACACTTTTGATATTGTTTTGACCTCATTCTTGCATGATTTGAACTAAACTAACCCGGACTGACGCTGTTTTCAGAGAGCTCCCTGTATGGTTTTATTGTGCGCAGGAAAACGGATTTTTAGGTATCTCAGAAAAATCCACGAAAAATCACAGAAAATCCACGCACCCGAAGGAACCCGGAGCCAGAAGAGGGGCCAGAGGGGGACCAGGGGGGCCCAGGAGCCCTGGTGGCGCGGCCCAGCCCCTGGCCGCGCCGGGGGGTCGCCTGGGTGGGCCCCACCTCCCCTGGTGCCCTACCTTGACTCGTATTTTAGCTCGTGACGGAGAAACCCCAGATCAGAAGTTCTTTTCCCAGTTTTCGTCGCGGAGCCGCCGCCACCCTCTGTTCTTCTTCAGGAGGGCTAATCTGGAGGCTGAATTGGCCTCCGGAGAGGGGAGATCGTCGCCATCGTCATCATCATCACCACTCCATCATCCCTCCATGACTTCTCCTTCCATGTGTGAGTAATCCCCTGCTGTAGGCGAAGGGGATGGTAGGGATTGGATGAGTTAGATCATGTAATAGTTTGTCAGATCGTTGGGGGCATGTTGCCTATCATCTACTATGGTGTTTATCATCTTTGCTTCAACTTGTTATGCTTAATGCTTGTCACTTAGGGCCCGAGTGCCATGATTTCAGATCTGAACCATATGTGTTTGCATGAATATATTTGTGTTCTTGATCCTACCTATGAGTTGTTTGCACCTATTACGGTTCGGAACCGGCGATCCCAAAAGTGACAGCTTGGGACACCAAAGGGGATGGTCCGTAGTTTGAGGATTACATGTATCCATTGAGTTTATTGCTTTGTTCCGGTGCTCTTTGACAGGAGCACCTTAATCTCCATAAGTTCCTTTTGGCCCCGTTCGTAGCGGGATGGTAGGACAAAAGATGTTGTGCAAGTTCTTATTGCAAGCACGTACAACTACCTACGGGATACATGCCTAATGTTTGATATTTGCCTAGATGATCATTACTTTTCCGTGTGCTATGCCCCAAGTTAGAATCATGATATATCTCATCCATGCAGCGCCCAACCATCCGTCTCCCTAGCCTACAGTGTTTTAAATCCTGCTTGTCACTAGTTGCTACTTTTGCCATTTACCTTTACTATTTACTTTTGCTGTTTACTTTTACTATCACTATCATATCACTGTTACCACTTATCTTTTGTTGCAAGTAAGTATATTTCAGGTGCGGTTGAATTGACAACTCAACTGTCAAAGCTTATAAATACTCTTTGGCTCCCCGTGTGTCGAATCAATAAATTGGGTTATTCTTACGCGCGAAGACTATCTCGATCCCTTACGGTTGAGGGTTATCACTTAGGCGATTCCAAGCTACGTTGTATTTGTGGCGGAGCTCGGAAGGCAGAGCCACTTTATACTTGTAACGTAGCTCAGAGGACCGCAGCTAAGCCCCCGAGTGAGAGGGTTGCTCTTCACTCGGAGTAAGTGTTTGAAACTTAGGCGAGTCACGGGGTCGCAGCTAAGCCCTCGAGTGAGAGGGTTGCTCTTCACTCGGAGGGGATGTTTATAACTTAGGCAA
>LR738713.1:416560338-416633906 GCA_902687465.1 Secale cereale
TGAGAGGGTTGTTCTTCACTCGGAGTAAGTGTTTGTAACTTAGGCTATTCCAAGCTACGTTGTATTTGTGGCGGAGCTCGGAAGGCAGAGCCACTTTATACTTGTAACGTAGCTCGGAGGACCGCAGCTAAGCCCCCGAGTGAGAGGGTTGCTCTTCACTCGGAGTAAGTGTTTGAAACTTAGGCGAGTCACGGGGTCGCAGCTAAGCCCCCGAGTGAGAGGGTTGCTCTTCACTCGGAGTGGATGTTTGTAACTTAGGCGATTCCAAGCTACGTTGTATTTGTGGCGAAGCTCGGAAGACAGAGCCACTTTATACTTGTAACGTAGCTCGGAGGACCGCAGCTAAGCACCCACTGGGGGATTTTGAAGACTAATGTTTTTAGAGGACATCAATCGTTAAAGGATCATTGCTAACTTGTCTTTGAAACAAATTGGGAAATCTTTATTACAACTCGATCGTCGATTGTCTCAACTGTAAAAGTGGCGGAGCAGGTCCGCGTTCCACGAACGAGGTTCGTCTTTCTTCTTGGCTACGTTGTAGAGGTGGTATGCTCCGTTGTGCAGTACCTTGGTGATGATGAACGGGCCTTCCCAGGCCGGGGCGAGCTTGTGCGGACGTTTCTGATGCACTCGAAGGACCAGGTCTCCTTCCTGGAATGCTCGGCTTCTTACGTTGCGAGCATGGAATCGACGCACGTCCTGTTGATAGATGGTCGACCGGATCTGGGCCATCTCTCTTTCCTCTTCCAAAAGGTCGACTGCATCCTGACGAGCCTGCTCTGCCTCCGCTTCGGAGAAGAGTTCCACTCTGGGGGCGTTGTGTAATAAGTCGCTCGGCAACATAGCTTCGGCTCCATAGACCATGAAGAAGGGGGTACGGCCAGTTGAACGGTTTGGAGTTGTCCTCAGACCCCATAAGACAGATGGCAGTTCGGTTACCCAAGCTCCGGCGGCATGCTTAAGATCGCGCATTAGCCGCGGCTTTAGGCCTTGGAGAATCAAACCATTTGCTCTTTCTGCCTGTCCGTTTGACTGCGGATGCGCCACGGAGGCGTAGTCGACTCGTGTTCCTTGGGAAGCACAGAAAGCTCTGAATTCATCCGAGTCAAAGTTGGAGCCGTTGTCTGTGATGATGCTGTGGGGAACTCCATATCTGAATATTAATTCCCTGACGAAGCTGATGGCGGTGCTTGACTCGAGGTTCTTGATGGGCTTGGCCTCAATCCATTTGGTGAACTTGTCGACTGCCACCAGAAGGTGGGTGAATCCGCTTCTGCCTGTCCTGAAGGGGCCAACCATGTCCAAGCCCCAAACAACAAAGGGCCAGACTAGCGGAATGGTCTTCAGGGCGGACGCCGGCTTGTGGGACATGTTGGAGTAGAACTGGCAACATGCGCATTTGTCCACAATATCCTTGGCCATCTCGTTGGCGCAGGGCCAGTAAAACCTGGCTCGGTATGCTTTGGCCACTATAGTCCGAGAGGAGGCATGGTGGCCGCAAGTTCCTGAGTGGATTTCATCCAAGATCAGTCGACCTTCCTCTGGATCGACGCAGCGCTGGGCGACTCCGGTGATGCTTTCTCTGTAGAGCTGACCCTGGATGACAGTGAACGCCTTGGATCGGCGGATGATCTGGCGCGCTTCTTCCTCATCTTCTGGGAGTTCTTGCCTAATCAGATATGATATATATGGCACAGTCCAGTCTGGCGTAATCACTATGACCTCCATGATCAAGTCGACCACAGTGGGTACTTCGACCTCATTCGGATCTGATGCGCTGACTGGCTGCGGAGGCTCTTCCGTGAAGGGGTCTTCTTTGACAGAAGGGGTGTGCAGATACTCTAGGAACACATTCTTGGGTATAGGCTTCCGAGTCGACCCAATTTTAGCAAGGTCATCGGCTAGCTGATTCTTGGCTCTGGGCACATGATGGAGCTCTAAGCCTTCAAACTTCTTTTCAAGCTTCCGCATTGCACTGCAATAACTGGTCATTGCCGGGCTCCTGACATCCCATTCTTTCATCACTTGGTTCACCACCAGGTCAGAGTCGCCGTAGACCATCAGGCGACAGACGCCGAGTGAGATGGCCACACGCAACCCATACAAAAGTGCTTCGTATTCGGCTTCGTTGTTTGATGAATCAAAGTGGATCTGAAGGACGTAGCTGAGCTTGTCGCCCCTGGGAGAGACCAGGACCACGCCTGCGCCGGATCCGTTCAGCATCTTGGATCCATCCAAGAACATAGTCCAATGGTCCGACTGGACTTGAGTCGGCAGCTCTTGTTCTATCCACTCGGCCACAAAATCTGCTATAACCTAAGACTTGATGGCTTTCTTCGCTTCGAACTTGATATCTAACGGAAGAAGTTCAATCGCCCATTTTGCCACTCGACCGGTTGCGTCTCGGTTGTTTAGGATCTCCGACAGCGGGGCGTCGCTGACGACTGAGATCGAATGGTCCGAAAAGTAATGGGCAACCTTTTTTGCAGTCAAGTAAATCCCGTACACAAGCTTTTGGTAATGTGGATATCTTTGCTTGGAGGGAGTCAAAACTTCGAATATATAATAGACCGGGCGTTGGACCTTGTATGCCTTGCCCTCTTCTTCCCGCTCGACCATGAGTACAGTACTGACGACTTGTCCGGTGGCAGCAATATACAGTAGAAGAGGCTCTCCGCTGACTGGGGCAGCAAGCACCGGCTGGGTGGACAGCAGGGCTTTGAGCTCTTCAAACGCTGCTTCGGCTTCGGGATTCCACTCGAACTTGTCAGATTTCTTCATGAGTCGGTAGAGAGGTAGAGCCTTCTCACCAAGACGAGAAATGAATCGACTCAATGCGGCCAAGCAACCAGTAAGCTTCTGGACGTCGTGTATACGCTCGGGGCGTTTCATTCGGAGGATGGTGTTGACCTTCTCTGGGTTGGCGTCGATTCCCCGTTCGGAAACGAGAAAACCAAGCAACTTGCCGCCGGGAACTCCAAATGTACATTTTGACGGGTTGAGCTTGATATCGTAGCTTCTTAGGCTTGCGAATGTCTCAGCGAGGTCAGTCATTAGGTCGGAACCTTTCCGTGACTTGACCACAATGTCATCCATGTATGCCTCGACGTTCCGACTGATTTGCTTTATCAAGCACTTCTAGATCATGCGCATGAAGGTAGCGCCAGCATTTTTGAGGCCGAAAGGCATGGTGACATAACAAAAACACCCGAAGGGGGTGATGAAAGTTGTCTTGATTTCGTCGGGCCCGAACAGACGGATCTGATGGTACCCGGAATACGCGTCCATAAAGGACAAACGTTCACTGCAGTCGAGTCGACTATCTGAACGATGCGGGGAAGAGGAAAATGATCTTTCGGGCAGGCCCGATTGATGTGCTTGAAATCGATGCACATGCGGAGAGACTTGTCCTTCTTGGGGACCATGACGACGTTGGCGAGCCACTCGGAGTGGTATATCTCGCGGATAAACTCTGCTGCCAGGAGTCGAGCCACTTCTTCGCCAATTGCCTTTCGCTTCTCCGCAGCGGATCGACGGAGATGTTCCTTCATAGGTTTCACTTTAGGGTCGACTCGCAAATGGTGCTCAGCCAGTCCCCTGGGTACACCCGACATGTCCGATGGTTTCCATGCAAAGATGTCCCAGTTCTCACGGAGGAACTGGACGAGCGCTTCTTCCTATTTGATGTCGAGTGTAGTGGAGATGTGGGTCGGTGCTGCGTTGGGGTCGGTGGGGTGGATGTGCACAGGTTTCGTGTCCCCGGCCGACTGTAAAGCTGACTCGGAAGCCGGCTTCTTCGCCCTTAGCAAGTCACTCGGATCCACACTCTTTTGGTACTCCTCCATCTCTACTGCTGCCATTTGCTCGTCGGCGATCTTTGAGCCTTTCTGGAAACATTCTTCCGCTTTCTAACGGTTCCCAGTGACGGTTATAACGCCATTGGGTCCCGGCATCTTCAGCTTGAGGTAGACATAACATGGTCGAGCCATGAACTTGGCGTAGGCGGGCCTACCCAGGATGGCGTGATAGGCGCTGTTGAAGTCCACCACTTCGAACGTCAACTTCTCTTTGCGGTAGTTCTTCGACTCACCAAAGACCACGTCGAGTGTGATCTGGCCAAGCGAGTCGGCTTTCTTCCCGGTGATTACTCCGTGGAACCTCATGTTACTTTCTCTCAGCTTGGACATCGGAATGCCCATATCCCGGAGGGTTGCTGCATACAAGATATTCAAGCCGCTGCCCCCATCCATCAGAACTCTGGTTAGGCGTGTGCCTTCGATAACTGGGTCGACCACCAGCGCCTGCCGCCCGGGGGTGGCAATGTGTGCTGGGTGGTCGGACTGGTCGAATGTGATGGGGACCTTTGACCATTTCAAAAATGTGGGGGTCGCCGGGGCAACCAAGTTTACTTCTCTGTTGATGATTTTCAGTCGACTTTTGCTCTCGACGTCTGCGAAAATCACCAAAGTGGAGTTGATTCGGGGGTATCCTCCGTCCGCTTCTTTATCTTCGGACTCTTCCGATTCCTTTTCTTTCTCAGTCGACTGATCTTTCTGGAAGCTCTGGATCAGGAGCTGACACTGTCGAGTGGTGTGCTTGGGATATACCAAGTTTCCCTCTTCGTCTTTCTTCGTGTGTATGTGGCACGGCTGGTCGACCATATCATCTCCAGCCTGACCCTTTCCTTTCTTGGGGGTCCAGAAGCCTTTTGGCTTCCCTTTGCCCTTTCCTTGGTTGACCACCGCATCCTCTCCCTGAGCGGCTGGCTCGGCCTTGCGCTTGTTCTTCCGATTGAAATTCTGGTCGTCCTGCCCGACTGGTTTCTTGCCGCTGCGGAGCCGATCGGCCTCCTCACCGTTGGCGTACCGACTGGCAATCTCCATCATCCGTGACAGGGACATGTCGCCTGTTCGACCAAACTTCAGACAACTCTCGGTTATGCACGCCTTCCTTGAAAGCGCACACCGCCTGGTGCTCAGACACGTTCTCCACTGTGTGATGCAAGGTGGTCCATCGCTGAATGTAGTCCCCCAAAGTTTCACTCGGCTTCTGCGCGCAGTGTTGAAGTTCTGCGAGTCCAGCGGGTCGTTTGCAGGTGCCTTCGAAGGTCCGAACGAAAACCCGAGCGAGCTCTTCCCAACTGTAAATACTCCTGGGGGCCAATTGATTGAGCCACGCCCGAGCGGAGCCTCCCAGCATCAAGGGGAGGTGCTTCATGGCCACGTCGTCGTTGCCGCCTCCGATCTGCACGGCCACTCGGTAGTCTTCCAGCCAAGTGTCCGGCTTCGACTCACCGGTGAACTTGCTTACTCCCGCCGCCAACCTGAAGTTCGGGGGGATCTCCGCGGCTCTGATAGCACTACAGAAACATTCAGGCCCAGAGGCTGGCGCTCGGCTGCTACTCGGTTGGTCTCTGCCTCGCTCTTCTCTGGATGCCCGGTTACGGTCGACCCGACCTTGCACAAGGATAGACCTCGCATCGAAACCTGGTCGTCGGGGATCTGGGGGAATCCTCCGCTCGTCATCACGCAGGCGCCTGCCCTCGTGCCACTGGGGCGAGTGCGACCCACTTCCCGGAGGAGGGGTAGGCACTCGACGGCGGTCGTGGCGTCCGTGCCGACGGTCGAGTGGATCGTCGTTCCGACCCAGATGCCGATCTTGCCACGGGCCACGATCCTCGCGCCTCGGGGGCGATCTTGGACTGTGGGCCGACCATACGGTGTCTGCAGGCACCGATCTGCTGTGAATCATGTTGCGCGACTGAGAAACAGCCGCGTTTTGCTCTTCAGCCGTTCGGAGCAAAGCTCGGATCTGCTGAAGACCTCACCCAGCTTCTGACTGGGAGGGTTGAATTGACTCCGCGATGTGAGCCGTGGCTTCGAGGTTTTGGACTGGCGTGCGGAACACCTGAGTCTCGCGCTGACGCGATTGCCGCGGTCGTCGACTGGACTCGGGGGCCAGTCGGCGGGCCTGCTTGTCGAGCGAGCGTTGGATGTTTTCCAAGCGCGCGCGTTCGGCCACGGTGGCCAAGCGCGTGGCTTCGAGGGCCAGAGCCTCCGGGGAATCTCCCACGATGGGAGTGAAGAGTGCATCTTCGTTGCGGCGACAAAGCTCAGCCCTTTGCTCGGAGGCGAGGGGCTGAGGAATGTAACCGTCGTTGTCGTGCGATCGGTCGCCGCCGCTACCGCCGTTCCCACCGCGAGGAAAACCCGGCGGGCTGCGGCGCGAATCGACCATGAGGATTTCCGCCGCGGGATTGCTGCTCCCGCACTCGGAGACGGAATCTACGAGCCCGGTCGACTGGTCGGTCGGCCCGTAGAGGTAGCCGTCGGGCTCAATGGCCGCGACTTGAGGGGTGGCCGTTTGACGGGCCACCGCATGTTTCACCCACCGCTGGAGCCGCGAGCGACCGGATCGTTTGCGGCGGCGTCCGACGGGGATGGGGGACGATGAGTACGGAGTCGATGGTTGCCGCAGGAGGACGCCGCCGGCGCCGGCGCGAAAGTGCGCAGTTCCCCGGGAGGGCAGAGCCTCGACGTCGAGAGGGGCTTCCTGGAGCCATGCGGAGTCATCGGCGATGAAGACTAGTGCGCCGAGCCGGATCTCGTGGCCCAACGCCAAACCACCGCCTGACACCATGATGAAAGCGGTCGAAGGAGGAGTTGCAACCTCACCAGATGTCGCTAAGACGCCTTGCCCCACGGGGGGCGCCAACTGTCGTGGTTCTAAGTCTGACAGTAAGGGTAGGGGGTACGAATGGAGAGGCAAGGCCTTAGCTATGGTGATGTTGTACACAAGGTGTTTGCTAGTTCAGGCCCTTCTCGGAGGAAGCAATAGCCCTACGTCTCGGTGCCCGGAGGCTTGGTCGACTGGTATGTGTATAGATGTGTTACAGAGGTGCGAACCCCTGATCTGGAGGAGGGGGTGGTTTATATAGTGCGCCAGGACCCCAACCATGCTCCACGTTACCAAGGATTCAATGTACATTAAGGCAGGCGTTACTGGTAACGCCTGCAATAAAGATTAATTAAGGTGTTTACTACGGTGAGTAAATACCAGACCGTTGTTGTCTCAAGTGATGCTTGACCTTCGGGGGTCGAGTGCCTGGGATTGGTCGAGTGGGGTTGAGTCGTCTTGCGGATGAGGCTCAGTCGAGTGGAGTGTCTTCTTGGACCGTCTCAGTCGACTGTCTCTATTGTCATAAGTTTTGTCTTTTGATCTTCTAGGGTAGTGACCTTGGGTGGGGTACCTTGGTCGGGTCTGTGACCCTACCCTGGATCTCTAACCTCGTGAGGCACCCTAGTACACACAAGTTAACAATTGTTTTAGCCGTGTGCGATGCCCCCTTCCACAGTTACACACCTCAGTCATATCGTTGCAGTGCTTAGGCGAAGCCCTGCGCCGGTAACTTCACCAAGAAGAGCGTGTCGGTCGCCCCCGTTCCCGACGAATGAACTGTCGGTTTGCCTCCAGATAGGCCTCATCCTAGATGGACTCCAGGATGGCCTGCTGCTCTGCCATCTCGACCGCTTGGGCGATCGTGAACTTTGTCTCCGCGTCCTACATGTTGAAGCCCGGAGCCGGTGCCAGCTCCTCCTTCGACTGCTTTGCCTTGTTCTCCTCCGGATCCTCCTCCTGCTCCTCTCCCTCCTCCTCCGACGAGTTCGGAGGCAGCCCAGCAGTGATGCGGGCGGCGCGCCTCACCCTGATCTGCTCGATCTAGAACCGACGCCACGCGGCGTTCACATCCCTCGCCAAAGGAACGTTTGTCGGACCGCCGGGTTTCCAGGCCATTCCATGTGAGACCTCATCGTCAATCTGACGTGACGAACGCGCCCCGGCGCCCTCATATCCGCCCCATATTTGAACTATATGAGGGGTGCCGGTCAGCCCGGGCGCTTGAGACCCGTCTAAGAAGCCCGTCTGAATCGTATTTTTGTGAGCGGTTAGTGATCGGGCCGTCCGGGCTTGAGGCGGATTTAGGGCACCCGGATATGTATAGATGCTCTAATGGCCGTTAGGCACTCTCGCTATGTAAACATTCAACCATGTCTGTTGCAAAAATAAATAAATTATTTGTTTACTAATCCATCTTTTTTGTTTTACTATCAAGGATGAGGAAGGTGCATTTGAACCCGGAAGCTGAAACTGCACGTCCTCGTTGCAGACTCTTCTGCAGTCAGTCAAAGTAGCAATCATCCGAAAGCGGCAACTTCCTCTCGCCGTGGTATTATTATTGGCGTCACTCAGCGCAGTCCATTCAAGGCTATCGTTGTCCCTGGTTTGCCGTCTATGCCCATGGCAGCGTGCTTCACGCCCTGCGTGTCACCCGACCCGATCTCGTCTCCGGAGCGTGGAGACTGCAGGTGGCAAACGCATCATCACTCGACGACCTTCGCTCTTTTTTTATCATCAGTCTGCGCTCTGGGTTAGGTGGCGCTGGGGCTTGCGAGGAAATGGCCGGAGACACACGAGTTGCATGTGCGTCGGCTGCAGCTTGATTATATCTCTTGGTCATATCAGCGCAGCCGTGGATCCAGCTGCTGCACATGGATGGACCTCTGTTCGCGGGCTGCGTCCTTCGTCGCCTCGCGGATGAAAGAGGATTGACCGACCAATCAGTTTCGTTTAACGGGTGGTGGTTTACATATTGTGTGTCATATAATAAACATTTTATTGTTTACCTGTCGGCGCGGGACTGCCTAATCTCCTGTGGCCTTAGGGCATCTCTCATGCAAGACGCCTAATCAGGCGCTTGATCGGCAATAAAATAGTATTGTCAACAGGCACAAGCTTATCGTCAAATGTCCCTTCTATTAAGAAGACCTCCCGGTCATGAGGCTTATCCAGGGGATGTTTTTTATTTGCATTCACGCCTTTTAGAAAGAGCTGTTAAATTAAATTCTCTTTTAGGCGAAGGAAGTATGACCGCTTTACCCATGGTTGAGACTCAATCTGGAGACGTTTTCGCCTATATTCCTTCCTAGCGCCTGGTTTAAGAGTCCCTTCTTCCATCGCTAAGAGCCACACACGAGCGCTACACACATAAAAATAGAACAGGAAGCAGGGCTAGCGCCCAAGGACTAGTATGGCATCGATGCCAGCCGAATTCCCAGATTAGGATGCGAACCGAGCAAAACGGCTAGGATTCTGAGCCTGGCGCCTCCCTTAGCGCCCTGCATTGTAAATGCCCTTACGGCCACGGAGGCGCGGTGGACCCTGTCGTTGCCGGTTAAAATCCTTTCGCTCCGCTTTTATGCGTTTTTTTAGGTCGATTGAAGTTTGTGTCCTTCTGGAAAAGGTGAGGCGGCGATGGCTCTCTAAAGATGGAATAAGGCCCCCACCTCATGTCTAGTCCCCGTTATGACGGTGTCGGCGTTGTCGAAGAGTGTGCGGGGGTGTGTCTTCGACGGATCTCGTGAGATTCAGATTGTGTTGGTCTTCGATGCATCTCTGTAGATCCAGTCATTGTTCGTCGTGTGTCTATAGATTGGATCCTTTCAATATACGCTTATCTTCATCGGCAACGGTTGATGTTCTGGTGCTCGTCCTTTGGTGTCTTAGCACGACAACTTCTCGTTTGTCTACTACACCAAGGTCTCTCCGGGTTCGATGAGGGAGTGACGATGACACGCCTTCGGATTGTTGTAGTGATTGTAATCATCACGATGGCCTACAGACATATATGAAAGTTATGTTACTTGTGATATTCTTTGTATTGTTGTGATAGTTGATGACTAGATCATAATTTTTTTAACTCATTTTGTTATTTATTCCCAAACACAAAATACAAAATGTCGTAAAAGTGTGCCACCCATGTATGAAATATGGGAGTACATAGGAAAACTACCGGTTTCAAGATTAGGGTTCGAAAATTCAACCTTTTTGACGAAACACTACCACCTCAATGGTTATACGTTTAAAAACACTAATGACCGTTTTGCTCAAAACTAACTGTGATTATGACAGATGTGTCCCATGTGTAAGTGCTAACTTGGCACAAAAGCTAACTATGTTTATCTGACCTTTATATAGGATGTTATGATAGGCGCGACCTACATGTCCCCCTTTCTTTTCTCGTCCACAACGTCCACCAGGGGAGCTCCCGACCCTCCATCGGAGGTCGACAAAATCAGGAGGTTGTGGCCAACGAGGTAGGTCTCCGAAGACGATTATGCCCAACATTGCTCTGTCCACATCTCCATCCCATCCTCGGCCCTATCCACCGCAGCCACGCAGCCCCTAGCTTGGATGTGCGTCGTCGCGCTCGAGTCCATTTTCGACGGGACCCAGGGGAGCCTCTCTCCAATTACTTCGGTAAGGCCAACGAGGAAGGCATGGTGGTGCTAATCGACAAGGTCAAGGATGAACTGGAGCGGCAAGGCATAGCTGAGTCGGGGTCCTCCATGACCGCCTGTTAAGGGAGATGCGAGGTTAGGGAAGTACAACGCGAGGCCACGGTTGGTTGTTGCGGTAGCCGGAGTGCGGTGACATAGGGAAGATAGCAAGAGAAAGCAGGGGTCGAGGAGGTGTCTTGAAGGTGCATGCTTACTCTTAATTAGGAAGGTGTTGGGCCCCAAACGCAAGGGTTTGTAGCAAGCCGCATTTTTCTGAAGTGACCTCGAGGATTATCGACAACAAGAGCTTAGGAATCACAACCAATGATCAGCACATGCATACACAAATACGGAACTTCCTCGACCCCAACGAGACTAGTGAGATTGTCAATCTCACCAACGAAACAGAGAATGGCTTGAACTTGGTGAGAATGTAAAAGCGAGAAATTAAAAAATAGTTGATTTAGATTGGAAGTTTTATAAGAAAAAGATGGACTGGGTCCATAGGTTCACTAGTGGTCTGTCTCCAAGAGAAAGCACAGTGTGGCAAACAAATTGCAATTAGGCGTCGATTAAATTACAGTTTTCACGATCATGAACGTCCATAGCATACTTAACATATGAGCATCACATCTCAATATCTATAGGTCCTTATGCAAGTGCGTCTATAGCTAATACTCCACCTTAGACCGCTATTCAACATGCATCTTAATGTAATGCGTAAAAATGGAGTACTGCAATAAGCATGATGACATGAAGTAGATGATATATTGTTTTCACCCTGCGACCAAAGGATAACTATGCAACTATCTTTTCATCCCTAGTGACAACAACACAATACAAGCCTTTTCCACTTTCTGTCACCGCGGTAGATTACTTGCAAGGTTGAACCCAACTATCATACACAGCTCCATTTTAAAGATCAAATCCCAAACTTGGACAAAGAAGAAAGAATAGATCAGAGAGCATATATGAATAAGAATTATGCAGCAAAGAAACCAAATAGATCTCAAAAAGATTCATGGATTAATCAAATTATAAAGTGACAAGTCTCATATCCCAACAAACACACCAACATATTACATCAGATGGATCACAATGAGGTAGGGCAGCTCATGTGATCTTTGTATTGAGAAGACATGGAACGAGAACTATCTAGCTACTGTTATGGACCCATAATCCAAAGGAAACTACTCACAAGCGATCATGATGGCCTACAAGTTGATAGAGATGGTCATCGTGAAGAATTCCCGAAACAGAGGTGTGCGATGGCAGAAAAATAGGACCATAAAATCCTGAAGGGTTTTGAGAGTATATAAAGGCACATGTATAGAGACACAGTGCATCGGAGATCCACGGGGGCACGTTGCCCCCACCATGCACCCCTTGGCACGTGGGGGTGGAGCGTGTTCCTGGATTGCCCCTGGCCCGCCTATGTCGGTGCTCTCTGAAAGCTTCTGAATTGAATGTTTCGCAGATTTTTTTCAGATTAGTTTAGCCCGGTAAAATTGATTTTCTTGAAAAAACAAAAACATGCAGCAACAACAATTGACACTGCTCAATCCCATTATTAGTGGTGATAAAATGGGGAATGTTGTATCTGAAGATGACCCCTTCCATGAATTTGATTGTGGTTTTCCCATCGCACCTGGAGATCGGTTTAGCCTCGATCCACTTGGTGAACGTGTCAACTCCTACAGGGAGATGAGTGAAACCTCCCCCAACGGTCTGGATTGGGCCCACCATATCAATACCTCACTGATCAAAGGGGCATGCAAGCGGTACGGTCTTCAAATCGGAAGCTGACATATGAGTGCGCTTAGCATACATGTACTCCCATATGAGTGCGCTTAGCATACATGTACTCCCATATATGTACTCCCATATGAGTGCGCTTAGCATACACAAGTGAGGGCTTCCCAAAAAAAACACAAGTGAGGGATATCTGAACTACATCAGCATGGACAATTAACCAAAAAGAAACCAGTCTAGAAAGCCTTGGCAACCAGTGCCCGAGAGGACGCATGATCCCCACATGTACCGGATTGAACCTTGTTGAGGATCTGCATGCGTTCCGAAAGAAAGATACAATGTTGAGAAATGCCAGCTGGGTTGTGCTTCTACAGTTCACCATTGAGAACTTTGTAAGCCTTTGATTAGCTCGGTATTTGACGTGCATCCACCCCATCCTCGGGGAGCTCTTTCCTCAAAAGATATGCCATGTACAACATTGTCCAGTCAGGGTTGACCACTAACACCTTTGTCGTTGAATTGGCAACTTTAGAGCCTTTGTCCTCTATCGGATCAACAATTGGATGTTCCTTCACCTCTCAAAGGTGACTAGCTCCCCACCAAGAGAGTGAACATCGGGGTACATCTTGGTCTCCAGGCTCTTCGGTTATCCCAACCCTAGCTTATTTACTTATGGTTTTTATACTTTGGTCCAATGACCTTCGAAGCATCATATAGGTTGCTTATCTCATCGTAGCACTGTTTAGGCTCACACTTTGTTAACATTATTGGTTCGGTGCCAATATTTTGCTAAGGACAAATGTTGGCTACTAATTGGTTGGTACCAATTTTTCTTGCCAGCCTCACCAAAACTTGCCAACTTTTGGACACTTCTGATTTTTGCCAAATGTTGACGTCAAACCAATTGTGCTCTATAT
This sequence comes from Secale cereale, assembly GCA_902687465.1. NCBI lineage: Eukaryota > Viridiplantae > Streptophyta > Magnoliopsida > Poales > Poaceae > Secale > Secale cereale. The sequence continues at coordinate 416,573,345 of LR738713.1, forward strand.
TCTGTAAAACCTAAGCTTGCTAATAATCAAACTAAAATAAGTAGTTGTTCCTATTAACCCTCCCTCTCTAAGTCAATCTCGATCTTTTTAGGGGTAACCAATCTCATATAGTGGTTCAATATACACGATCCATTAACTATATTGGTGTAAACTTTCAGATCCCTTGCCATGCATGAATAGACCCCTAGGATTTATCCTAGGAATTATTGGTTAGAACACAAGCCACATCCACGTTAAGTAATATACAAAGACACCATACCTCTCTTTGTATTAACCGACTTATCAAATGCACCCTCATGAACTAGTAAAAACAAATTAAACATATTTGGAAACTTTTGGTAACAAACATTGTTGAATGTTCTATGTACGCGTAATTTTTCATGAAGAAAAAATACTCCTAATGCTTTAGGCAAAAAAAATGACGCTAAAGCATTTTGGTGCACTAAATTTTAATATATTTTTTGTGCATAACATTGGGAATGATTAATCTTCATGAAAATAAGAACATTCAACAATGTTTGTGTCTAAAATATCGGAACTTTTTTAATTGGGTTAATTATCTTTTTGCCCTCAGTGGTGTCCATGTGCTCAGTTTTGCTCTCAGATGCGAATTGTGCTCAGTTTTGCCCCTAGTCCATGCACACCTACTATGACGAGGCCAAACGGCCAGATTTGAGTCCATTCTGTCCGCCGCCGTTAGGGGTTGTGGGTCCGGACCTTACACGTGGGACCGCATGGACGTCGGTCCGGAGCTGACATGTGGGCCCGTGCAAAAAAAATCCCCAAATCATTAGTAGGATTCTAGCCGGCCAAATCGACGCCCACTCTGCCCATCCACGGACCCGCCGTCCTTCGCCGCCGCCGCCACCTGCGCCGCGGCCAGCACCTGCCCCGCCACCAGCTGCACGGCCTACTCCGCCGCTACCGTCCTGCGCCGACGCTCCACCTTCCTGTGACGCCACGGGTAGGGCGCCAGCCACCTGCTCGACCCGCGGCGCGACCTCCTTCCGTGCGCCCGGCCGGAGCGCTCAAAGGTGGGGGGGCTGCTGGAGCTGTTTGAGCTAGGAGGAAGAACCCCAGGGCGAAATGGCGAGCAACGGCGACCCCGGAGTATTTGGCGAGGCACGCGTCGGCGAGGCACGCATCGGGCCGGAGATCCGCCGCGTCCACGACTGGGTTCCCGATGGGTAAGTCACGCCTCCTGTTTAGATTGAGCTTAGTTGTGCATTTGAACTGTCGATTCAAGTAGGTTTGTCCAATAAGTATGTTGATTGTGTCTCTGTTTTTCGTCGGTTAGGATGGAGTTGTGGTTTGCTTTCTTGGTGCACATTAGAAGGGACCGGTACATGTTCGATGCAAAGGATAAGAATAAATACCAAGGAGGTTTTGATTATCGGTTGCCAATGGCTAGTAATTGGAGTTTCAGATAATTTGGGGAGGTAATTTGTAGCCAATATCCTTGGGGTTTGCGTGATGAAGTGGTATACAAATACTATGATGGGGAAAACAAATGGGTGACAGTTAGTAATGATGAGGAGCTGGCTACCATGTTTGCTAGGCATAAAGAGAAAGATAATTTTCATGTGAGGCTGCAAATTGATGTGCTTGAGTAGCCTAGGATGCCGGGTGCAACATCTCGGGGAGAACCAAGTCGTCGTAATGGCATCTCTAGCCAGAACAGTTCGGTTGGTGCACGGCGACGTGGTGGCTTGACAAGTGTGGGCAACGGTAGTATGGTCCCCCTTGAAGTGGAGCCTGATGACTAGAATTCTGGGGTTGATGAAGAGAAGCTATATTCTGATGTTATTCGGAATTTACGACGGGCACCTCGGGCTGGAAACCAAGATGAGGCTCACAATGCAGTCTGTGTGGACGATGACGCTGTGGGTGAGGACGAAGACCTTGCAGCTGTTGAATGGGACCCTTTGAACCCTCATATGGAAGAAGGTACCGTTTTTGCATCCATGAATGAGTGTAGAAATGCACTTGTGACATACTGCATCAAGGTAGAATGTACTTTCAAAGTTGACAAGAGCGATCAAGTACGTTACAAAGTGCACTGTCCGACTGAGGGTTGTCCATGGAGGCTGCTTGCATATAAAATGCAAAATAGCACTAATGTTCAGGTCAAAGTGAACCCTTTTAAGCACACATGCCAGGAATCAATCCTTAGGAAGGATACAATCAGTAGAGCCAAGTAAAGATGGGTGGCAGAAGAAGTAAAGAAGTGGGTGAAAGAAAACCAGCAAGTGGGTCCAAAGGAATTGCAGAAGAACATTAAAGATAAGTTCAAGATAGATTTACCATACATGAGGTTGTTCAATGGTAAACAACATGCTATGAATTCTATTTATGGTAACTGGCAGGAAAGTTTTCAATTGTTGTATTCATTCAAAGGTGAAGTGGAGAGGACCAGCCCAGGTAGTATTGTAGATATTGATCACCACACCGTGGAGTACACATTCAGGGGAGTGACAAAGACCAAGGAATGCTTTAGGAGGGTTTTTGTCTGCTTTAAGGCTTGTCGCCGGGTTTTTTGGCAGGCTGCAGGCCTTATTTGGCTATTGATGGCACTTTTCTCACAGGGAGGTTTAAAGGACAGTTAGTAGCAGCTTGTGCAGTTGATGCACACAGTTTTGTATTTCCAATTGCCTACGGTGTGCTGGAGACAGAATCTGAGAAGAGTTGGACTTGGTTTTTGCATATTCTGCGACGGGCTATTGCACATCCCAATGGGTTGGTCATTCATACAGATGCCTGCAAAGGTTTGGAAGTGGTTGTGGACAATGTGTTCCCTGGAGTAGAGCATAGGGAATGCATGCGTCACCTTGCTGCAAATTTCATGAAGAAATTCAAAGGAAAGGTGTATACCGACAATTTATGGCCACCATCTTTGACTTGTAGTGTGAAGAAACAGAAGTACCACTTGAGATAGATATACATGAATACCAAAGTGAAAGAATACTTGGAAACACACCACTCCAAGTTATGGGCCAGAAGCCAGTTCAGTGAACTGAGCAAAGTTGACTATGTGCACAATAATCTAGCAGAGTCTTTCAACTCAATGATCCGGAAACTAAAGGGTCATTATGTGGTGGATTTGCTTGACAGGATAAGTGTAGAATACATGCAAAAATTTCATTATCGTGCAGGAATAGTCGAGGCAAAATTCATGGGCCACATTATCATCCCAGCCGTGATGAATGAACTGAAGCAGAAAACAACAGGCTTGGAAATGAACATGACTCTTTGCTCGGGTACCACAGTAGAGATATCATATTTGGATAAAGAGAAGAGGGAATGGAGATATCCAGTGGATTTAGAAGCTAGAACTTGTAGTTGTAGGCAATGGCAGATAACTGGGTTGGCATGCGTTCATGCCTTGTTTTTCATCACTTCTCTCCCAGGTCCAGCAGGGAACATACAGCAGTATGTGCATGATTACTACTCTGTTGCAAGGTTCAAAGCCACATATGCTTATGCCTTGCCTGCTATGGAGGGAAAACAACAATGGGACATGGTGGACCCTGGATTCAAGCTTTGCGCTCCAGTTCTGAAGAGAGCAGCAGGTAGACCAAGGAAGAGTCGGATCAGACCTCGCAGCGAAGGGGCTGGACTTGGAGCGAGAAAGCGTAAGTGCGCAAGGTGTGGTGGGTCTGGTCATTTCGGTAAGTATTGTGATAACATAGTAGATCCAGCATTCGGAGGGAGTTTCGATGAAGGCTTCGATGAAAATGTTGGTCAGCAGCCGGTTGCCTCAACAGATGATGAAAATGTTGGTCAACACCCGGTTGCATCAGATGAGGATTTTGACGAGGTTCCAAGTGAGGCTCCAAATGGTGATCATGGTGATCCAAGTGAGGCTGCAAATGGTGATCATGGTGATCCAAGTGAGGCTCCAAATGGTTACCAACCTTCTGTTGTTGTGAGTTCTACTAGGTATGTAAATCTTGCAAGGGTCAAATACTACTGTACATTTATCACTTGACATGATCTCATTACCCTTTATGTTTTGCACAGCTCTATGGTAGGTTTGAAGAAGATGCGCAGGGTACCGATAACCAAGAGGAGAAGAGAAGAAGCGATGAGCACAAGGTGCACGAGGAGCAAAGTGATGGCAAGAAGCTCAAGGAACAGACAGAAGCCCCAACGCTATTTATGAATAATTATGAAACATTATGAATAATGTTGTATTTTCTGTGTTAGAAGTATGTTTGAATGATGTTGGACCTATGTTAGAAGTATGTTTGAATGATGTTGGACCTATGTTAGAACTTCAAATTTGACATGCTATATGGATGTTGGACCTATGTTTTTCCTTTTTTTCTTTGAATTTTGTTTTGCTCATTTGAATTCTGGTCAAATCTAACTTTGACCACGATTTAAACAAGTCTAAAACATCAAAATGAAAAACTAAGCCTGGATCCTTCTTAATCAATCCAAAAGGAAGCTGTGGTGAGGTTTTTGAAATTTCATGAATAATGTGCTAAAAAGAGGGGTCCAAAGGTAGGGTAAACAACCTCATTTGTAAGCAAGGTTTTTTTCGACCTTGTCTAAATCAGCCAAATAACTTTCCTACACATATATTATATATGTACAGACTATGTGCGCTGGTTTTTTTTCATTTTTTTTAATTTGTTTTGCTCATTTGAATTCTGGTCAAACTTAACTTTGACCAAGATTTAAACAAGTCTAAAACATCAAAATGAAAAACTAAGCCTGGATCCTTCTTAGTCACTCCAAAATGAAGTTGTGGTGAGTTTTTTGAAATTCTCATGTTCATTTCACCAAAACACTTCTCTTCACCTCATACAAGAGAGTTCAAGATACTCGAGATATCACATAAGACACATGAACTTATCGTTTAAATGTATGTAAACCTTGTTTATCAACTTAAATCATTATTATATGACATAAGAAGACTATGTGCGCAGGGTTTTCATTTTTCTGATTTTTATTTAATTTATTATGCTCATTTAAATCTGGTCAAACATATCTTTGACTGCTCCAAGCCCCTCTCAAACCCCGCTAACCCTAGCGCTGAACAAGGACCGTCCATCTAACCCTAGTGGCGATCAAGAGTCGTCGATCTAACCCTTCTAGAAGGAATCTGCGGGGAGGAGGGGGGCGATCCGCGAGATGCAATCTGATTGGCTAGGAGATTATTTTTTCTAAAGAAATATCGGGCACGCTGGATGGACCGTTGGGCCGTCTCGTTGTCTGGGCCTGAGACCGCAGTTAATAGCTCGTCTCAGCCTTTCCAAGCCTGTATGCATGGGAAGGGCGGCGACATGGTTTGCATGCGCGAGTGAGCCAGACGTGCATGCATGCGAGCGAGGCGCGCTAGGCTAGCGAGGCGAGCGAGGCGAGCTAGGCTAGCGAGGCAGTGGCCATGCACGTACTGATTCAGAGCGAGGTGAGGCGAGGCGAGCTAGCGAGGCAGCTAGGCTAGCTAGGCGAGCTATTTCGCATTTTAGATGCAAGCAGCCTCCTATGCAGTGATTCAGATGCACGCACGCGCCCCATGCATCGTTTTCGTGCAAAAATTTAAAGGCCCAAAACGTAACGGATTCACACACGTGTCCGGATTCACACACGCACCGTTCTCATCATTTCTCTCTTCCTCTCCCACCCACAGGCCTATAAACGGGGTGCCTCTCTTCCTCTCCCACCCACAAGCCAGATCCGATCCATTCTCTCCAACTTCAAACACCCAAGCGACCGAGCCCTCTCCAAGCGAGACCAAGTGAAGATGCAGTTCAACGGGCCGACCTTCAACCGTCCGCTTGTCGTGCCGGAGCTGCGCTACCCACCGGGCGTGCTCGTGGAGAGGGAGCTCCGTGTGTGGGCGACTTCTAGGTGGAGGGGTTCCGTCGAACTCACCCGCGCCTTCCTCAGAGCCGGCTATGCCCACCTCCCACGGGGCTCGCCTAGGATGTTCACCCTCAACGAGGTTCGGGACCACGGCAGCATCCTCCTACTGCTCACGGTCACCTTCACCAACCCGTTTGACGTGCGCGAGCTCCTCGGCCAAGTTTTTTGGTGCGGCTGCGAGGCCATCTTCTTCACGGTGTACAACATCTTCACCAACTACGAGAACATCTTCCCCACTCGAGGCTAGATGCACTCCCTTCCCTACGGCGTGGAGGAGGAGGTGTGAAGACGGTGTTGAAGGGGCGCGCGGCCAAGGTGGAAGAAGGAGGTCAAGATGAAGATGTTCAAGGCCGGAGTCAAGCTCGTCATGTTCTTAGTTTTATCGTTTTTATTTTGTTGCTTTTCTATGTCGTGTGTGATGTGTCGTGTCGTGTCGTGTCCGTGAACTATGGGTATTATTATCTAAGTTATTATGATTGGTCAAATTTGACGGTGTGTTGCATCTTATCTAATTTATTATGTGTGTTAAAAAATGTCCGTGCCCAAACATATCATTTCTTCCCTAAACCAAGTCATGAAGTTCGAGAACTAGTGGCTTTCATTAATGAAAAATGAAAATCGGAGGGGGTGAGAAGCCCTCTCTTTCATTAAAAAAATAACAAGTCATGAACTAATATGCAAATTTATTCCATTTAAATCCTAAACCAAGTGCCACTCTAACCCTAAACCAAGTGTCATTCTAACCACAATCATGTGGCAGTGCAAACATACGTTTCCAACCCTCCAAAATTTCAGTGCAAAACAAAGGAAAACCACTCTCACGCGTGTGCAAACATTCACGGTCTCACTATGTATACATTCCTTCCCTACCCACGTCAAAGTCTTTCCATCTGTCTTAGCGGTTACCAGCGCAGCCCTAAATGCCACAAACCTATGCGGTCCTGGGTTCGAGTCCCCAGCCGCACCAATTTTTTGTGCATTTTCCACCCTTCATTTTTCTAGACAAATTAATTTTTCTCAATGTAATGCCCTTAAAAGATGTTCATTTATTTTGGCACCAGGTGTAAACCTCTACCAGAGCTGAGGCACATTTTCCATGACAAATTGGTCTTTGATTTAAATCACGATGTATTTGAATTGGAGTAATTAATTTGCTATTAAATATTTAACAGCTACAAAAAAAATTAAACTTAATTGTTTGGCTCTGGAATAATTCAATTAGCTTCCACAAAAAGTTTCAGCTTTATGATTTACTGCCTAAATTAAATTAGAACAAAAAACAGAAAAACACGCAAGAGAACCCCCGAATGGGCCTAATTGGATGCAGTTCGCCCATTAGTCTAGCCTGCACTCGGCTCTACACTCAGAATTTGCCCATGAGGAACCTTTTTTTGACATAAAGGCAGAGTAGAGAGCTGCATTTCATTGATCAAAAGTTTCTGAATTCCTCATTTCTTCTCCCTTTTTTCAACATATTTAAATGTTGGTCACTTCTTGATGCGGAGCATCCAAAGGTCATCCCCATGGACCCTTCATCACCTCACCAAGTGCCCAAAGGACCAATGACTCGAGCCCGTGCAAGAGCTCTCGAGACCGAGGTGACTTCGCTCCTCTCTAGACATCTTTTCGATTCACATGAGACATGGCTTCTACCCTCATCAGGAACTCTGTGCATACTCAGGTACTTGGATGAAGGGCACGGGACAGCTCTGCACAGCGGCCAAGACGGCAAGATCGACAAGTGCTCGAAACAAGAAGAAGGAAGGCTGAAGATGCTATAGGCACCGGACGTCCGGCCCACACCGGACGACCGGCGACTTCCAGGCACCGGACGACCGGCGTCCACCGGACGACCAGTGACTCCCAGACGACCGGACGACCGGAAGCCACCGGACATCCGTGACTTCGACCACCGAAGCTAAATAGCGGACATCCGAGAATTACCGGACGTCCGACCCCTCCGGAACCACGGGACGTCCGGTAACCAGCGGACGTCCGCCCCGACGGCGTCATCTCATGTAATATATACTCGTTGACTTCCATCCTTTCGAGGCAGCTTTTGGATAGCTCATCATAGACCTTTGTGGTTCCTCTCCTACGAGACTGCGGCCTCTTCGGAGAAGATCCACCTCGGATTCAAGACCTCCACATCGGGGAAGATCCCAAGGGATATCCAAGACCTCCTCCGGGAGAAGACTACCTTTGTATCACCGTCGTTGACTATGGATCGCGTATCTTGATATGTATCGTGGATCTAGCACCTGTGTGGCCATATTTGTGTTGATTTGAGTGTTTCCCCTCGTGTTTTCCTCCGTATCCTCCTTGTGTTCTCTGTGTTCGTCGTGGGATAACCTCCTTTCGTGAAAGATCTGCCGACTAGGGTTCTACCCTACATCATATAATGGTATCATGAGCATAGGTTGATCACGAATTTGGAACCCCACACCCTGTTTTCTAGCTTGTTTTTGTTGTGTTCTTCCCAATTTCGAAAATTCCCCACAAAAATAGCCCCCAAAAAAAATTTGTGATCTGTTGATTTGGCAAGATTTTGTTGACTTTGTTCCATGAATTTGTTGTGCCACGAGTGGATCTAGCTTTTCCCCACCTTTTCACCGATTTTCCTCCGCAAATTCGGGCAAGTTTGACCAATTTGTCCATGGATCCACGAACTCCAGCCCAGACCTATCGGACGACCGACGCTTACCGGACGTCTGGCCCCTCTCGAGACACCGGACATCCGCTAAACACCGGACGACCGGTACCCCACCTACAGAAACTATTACCGGATTTCCGGAACTTACCGGACGTCCGACCCCTTCCTACCGACCGGACGACCGGCGCCTTCCGGACGTCCGACAAACCCTGGCGAAACTGAATCTTCGCAGTTTTGTTCCACCTTCCGCTACCATCTACCTTTCGTTCCACCTTCCGCAACCACCATTCGCTTACCCGCTACGATTTGGAACATCTTATCTCCCTTTGCCTTGGATACTTGAGTTGTGGTTTCACCGTTTCCTTGGATGTTTAGTCTACCCTGTGATGGCTTCTCGCCCCTCGTTGGTTACCCCAAGTGGAAGGTTTGAGATGCAGTGTAGCAGAAGTTTTCCCTTGGCAAAGATACCAAGGATCGATTTCCCTGAGACTCCCAGTTTCAACAAGAAGGTGTCAACTGCTAACGGCGCCAGATATTAGCAATCAACGTGGACCTGCACACAGATACAAATAACTTTGCTCCCAACGAGTACAAAGAGGTTGTCATTCCCTCTGGCCTTGTCGTTACAAAGGATTAAACACAAGTGGTAATAGTGATAGGTATTGCTGCAATAGTAAGTAAAAAGCGGAAAGTAAATAGCGGATGTGATTAATGATGGTAATATGGACCGGGGTCCCATGATGTTCACTAGTGATGTCTCTCTCCCAAAAGACGATAAAACAGCTATGTGAGGTAAACGAATTACAGCTGGGCAATTGATAGAATTATGTGCGCAAACCAATGCTAACTATGTTGCAAGAAAGGTAGAGGTTCAAAGCATGGGCGGTACGCCAAGGCAAGTAGACCGAAATCCATCTGCATCTACTACTAATCATCCACCTTGAGATATCTATCCAGAACATCTCGCTGGTATTAAGTTGCGAGTCCCACCCATAGTGTAAACTCAAAGCAACAGACAACTGCATTAAAAGAACTTTGCGTAAAGTAAACAATCCTTGCACCCGCGGGCACAAGCACCGTTGTTTTCCCCCTTGTGGCAACAGCACATCCCCTAGACTCATGTTTCTGTCACTCAAGCTAGTCACCGAGGGGCATGAACCCACAATCAAGCATAACGTTCCCTCTTGGAGTCACTACCTACTACTTGGCCAAAGCAATAAATAACAACGGAGAACATGCAAGAATTACTTACGAACATAAATATAAAAGAGGTAGATCAAATATATTACTCAAACACAATCTGAACATAATCTCACAATCCATCGGATCCCAGCAAACTCATCATAGCAACAGCATAAGGATTACATATGTGCCTCGATCATGTAGGGCAGATCACGAGGACTAATTAGTGAAGCACAAGAACGGGAGGAGAACATCACATAGCTACTGGTCATGGACCCATGGTCCAAGGGAGACTACTCACAACTCATCCGGGAGGCGTCCATGGTGGTGGACAAGCTCCCGGTGGTGATCCTCCCCTCCGGCAGGGTGCCGGGAAGAGTTCTCCTGGTGCTCCCGATCTTGGAAGCGCGGCGGCGGCGGAACAGAGATGAGATCGCGAAAAAGGGTTCCCGTCTCGAGGGTTTCGGGACACGATATAAATATATGCCAAAGGGGGGCATCAGCGGAGGCCTGGGGGGCCCAGGCGCCCCCCGGCGCGGCCAGGAGGGGGGCCGCGCCACCAGGGCGCCTGGAGCCCTGGTGGCCCCCCTCCGGCTGTACTTCGGGTGCCGGGAAGCTTCTGGAACGCTGATATTTTATATAGTTTTTCCGGGATTTTTCTGGCAGTTCTCGTAATGGGAAAACCTGAAATACAAAAATAGCCGAAAACAGAAACTGGCACTGGGGTGCACTGAGTTAATAGGTTAGTCCAAATATGATCAAAAGTGTATGGAAGTGTATAAATAACATAGCAATATCACCCAAAAGAGGCATGGAGCAAGCAGAAATTATAGATACGTTTTGGACGTATCAACATCCCCAAGCTTAATTCCTGCTCGTCCTCGAGTAGGTAAATGATAACAAGAATAATTTCTGTGGTGACATGCTATTAACCATATAGGACTTTTCATAGTCACATGACAAAAGCTTACTGAGACAATGAATCTGTAGTAATTAAGTTGCCTCATGAGAAAATCACAAAGAACTGAAAGTTTTACAATATGATACTGAAACATCAAATAGATTTGTAATGAGCATGGTGTGCAAATATGATAAAGTGATATCTCGCTTGCCCCCTCTAGTGAAGCAAAACATAAATGCAGGGGCACCTCCAAGGTTTAAGTGATGACTAGATACAATGATTTCAAAATAAACGATATCACAATCATGCAAAAGACAGTGCTACTTTGGGACAATGCACATTACACTCAGAATGACAATCATGCTCTCAGTAGTTGGTTCTTTAAAAGAAGGTGGAGACTCTCGAACCGTGGCTTTTGTTGGCAAGGTTGAAAACCCGTAGTCGGAAACAAAGACAAAGCATGTACCAGAGCTCTTGGTTTTAAAAACAGAGGTAATAATTATTATTTTTTTAGATCATGCATGTTCCGTCAATGAATGCTAGCAGACAACTCAATCACTTCTTGAGATGAACAAGTTTCGAGGAACGGCTCCCGAATGAGGACGATCACATCCTCTTAATCTCCTTTGTTTATTACTGCCAAAGTTTTCTGATTTCTCATGAACAAAGCGTGAAGGAGGGTTTGTTTGTTATATTAATTTTTGAGCCGGGCGCACTGAATGCCAGTTCCTTCTCGTATTATGGGTTTGCACATTATACATGCAATCCCGGGGTGAAGCTTGTCCAACTTAAAAAGATCATGAATTAACTACTACTTCCTCATGAACTTAAAACAGAGGCACAAAATAAGAATGCATTTCTTTTTGAATAATTTCAAGATGGTACATGAAAGTCTCCGTTAGGAATGGCAGGTAAATACCATGTAGGAAGGTATGGTGGACTCATATGGCATAACTGGTTTAAAGGAGTTTGGATGCACAAGCAGTCAGTCCGCTTAGTACAGGTGGAGGTTAGAAAAAGACTGGGAGCGACCAACTAAGAGAGCAATGACGGTCATAATCATGCAGAGCGACAAAGCAACATTGAATCAGGCATGGAAGTTATATCGCTACTCAGAAACAAAAGATCATCAAGGCTTGACAGACTTTCTTTACAGTCTTAAATATGCGTGAGCATACGCCAAGTCAATCAAAATAAATTCTTGAAGGAAGATATTACTAAACCATACCACATCATAGGCAAACAAATCATGTTGGTACTCCAATAACACATTGGGAACCCCCCAGCTATTTGAGACTAACCATAAGAAAACATGAACTACTAAGCACCATTATGCACGTAGCATCTTTATCATAGACATATCAACCAATGCAACGGAAGCAAACCCTCTTAATAAGATAATCATGATAAATAAAGAGAGTTCAAGCAACCAACTAAACAAAAGCTCTTTTTTAAAAAGATAAGCATGAATACTAAGAGCTGAACATGATAGTAGCTATTAAAAGACAAAGAACACACACAGCAAAGATAGACATGAAAATTCTATGTTATGTTCTAGGTAGAAGTGGAGCGTGTTTCTCTCCCACATAAAGAAAGCTGAGTTCCGACTCGTTATGAAAAGCTAAGGAAAACTAAAAAGGAAAACTAAAAGCAAGACGCTCCAAGCATAGCACATAACACATGAAGTGATAAAAATATAGTGGAACGAAAGACGAACTGATAATGTTGATGGAGAAGGGGATGCACGGGGGCATCCCCAAGCTTAGACGCTTGAGTCTCCTTGAATATTTCTTGGGGGTGCATGGGGGCATCCCCAAGCTCGAGCGTTTGACACTCATGAATCTTTTTATCATCTTCCCTCGCACACTTGAAAACTCCCTTCATACATAACTCATCATAATCTGATTAGCGAGGTTAGTACCCATAATAAAATAATTGTTCCTTGCTGGAAATAAGGATATTCTTGAAGGTCTACTGTTTCTCAAGATTGCCAAATGGTTTTTGCAAAGAAAAAGCAAGCTCTAGGTTTGCAAAATGAAGGAAAGGCAAAACAGGACGGAATCTGTGAAAAACAGAACAGCAGGTAGTAAATGATTTTTTCGGGGCACTTCTGCAACTCTAATAAAAAAACTCAAAACAGACGCATGAAATACAATTATATAGAGCACGCTGTCGAAAAAATTCAGACCAAAAAGATGATCTGGTGATTTTATACGAATTTTTCTATCCAAGGACAGAATCTGTTTCCTGGACAGCACGTCACAACTTTTGAACTTTCTTGCAATCAGAGGCTACACTTGGCACAAAGTTGAAAAGCAAAGATACAATGATGATGCTACTGTAGTAACAAACATCAAGTACCACTAAAACTGAAAGAACAAACTGAAAGCAAAGATAACAAGGGTTGTCTCCCTGGAGCTCTTTCTTTATAGCCATAAAGATAGGCTTAGGACTTTAATGATGCTCTCGTAGGAATAAGAGTTGAAGAACAAAAGAGAGCATCAAGAAGCAAATACCAAACACATTTAAGCCTAACATGCTTCCTATGCATAGGAATATTGCAATACAATAATTCATTGAAGCACAAAGCAATAAGCATAGGAAGACAAAACAAGTGCAGCTTCAAAACCTTCAACATAAAGAGAGGGAACTTGATATTATTGAAATATCTATAAGCATATGTTCCCTTCTCATAATAATTTTCAGTGGGATCACGAATAAACTCAACAATATAAGCATCACATAAAGCATTGTTACCATGATCCACATGCAAAAAGGAATCATTACTCTTCATATAAGCAAAATCTTTCTTATTAGGAATAGTGAGAGTAAAGCAATCATAACCATCATGGTAATCATTGTATTAGGAGGCATATCATAGTCATAATAAATTTTATCCTCAATAGTAGGTGGACTGAAAACATCATATTCATCATTGTAATCATATATAGGAAGCAAAGTATCATCACAGTAAATTTTCTCTTCAAAAGTTGGGGGACTAAAAATATCATGTTCATCAAACGTGTCATCCCCAAGCTTAGAGCTTTCCATGTCATTAGCAATATTGATATTCAAAGAAAGCATACTAATAACATCACCACCATCATGATTGTTATGCAAATAATAAAGTTCCATAGGTTTTTTAATTTTCTCTTCAAACAGATCATGTCCCAAAGCAAGGTAGAGCTTATAAAGCTCTCTCATATTTTTGTTGTTTTCCATTAAGCAAAACTAGTGAAAAGACATAAAGAAAACTGAAAGGTAAACTAACAAGACTAAAAAGCAAAGATAAAAGATAGCGTGCAACTCCCCTATCTTGAAGAGTGGAGTCCCCGGCAACGGCGCCAGAAAACTTTGCTTGATGGCTTCTCGCCCCTCGTTGGTTACCCCAAGTGGAAGGTTTGAGATGCAGTGTAGCGGAAGTTTTCCCTTGGCAAAGATACCAAGGATCGATTTCCCTGAGACTCCCAGTTTCAACAAGAAGGTGTCAACTGCTAACGGCGCCAGATATTAGCAATCAACGTGGACCTGCACACAGATACAAATAACTTTGCTCCCAACGAGTACAGAGAGGTTGTCAATCCCTCCGGCCTTGTCGTTACAAAGGATTAAACGCAAGTGGTAATAGTGATAGGTATTGCTGCAATAGTAAGTAAAAAGCGGAAAGTAAATAGCGGATGTGATTAATGATGGTAATATGGACCGGGGTCCCATGATGTTCACTAGTGATGTCTCTCTCCCAAAAGATGATAAAACAACTATGTGAGGTAAACGGATTACAGCTGGGCAATTGACAGAATTATGTACGCAAACCAATGCTAACTATGTTGCAAGAAAGGTAGAGGTTCAAAGCATGGGCAGTACGCCAAGGCAAGTAGACCGAAATCCATCTGCATCTACTACTAATCATCCACCTTGAGATATCTATCCAGAACATCTCGCTGGTATTAAGTTGCGAGTCCCACCCATAGTGTAAACTCAAAGCAACAGACAACTGCATTAAAAGAACTTTGCGTAAAGTAAATAATCCTTGCACCCGCGGGCACAAGCACCGTTGTTTTCCCCCTTGTGGCAACAGCACATCCCCTAGACTCATGTTTCTGTCACTCAAGCTAGTCACCGAGGGGCATGAACCCACAATCAAGCATAACGTTCCCTCTTGGAGTCACTACCTACTACTTGGCCAAAGCAATAAATAACAACGGAGAACATGCAAGAATTACTTACGAACATAAATATAAAAGAGGTAGATCAAATATATTACTCAAACACAATCTGAACATAATCTCACAATCCATCGGATCCCAGCAAACTCATCATAGCAACAGCATAAGGATTACATATGTGCCTCGATCATGTAGGGCAGCTCACGAGGACTAATTAGTGAAGCACAAGAACGGGAGGAGAACATCACATAGCTACTGGTCATGGACCCATGGTCCAAGGGAGACTACTCACAACTCATCCGGGAGGCGTCCATGGTGGTGGAGAAGCTCCCGGTGGTGATCCTCCCCTCCGGCAGGGTGCCGGGAAGAGTTCTCCTGGTGCTCCCGATCTTGGAAGCGCGGCGGCGGCGGAACAGAGATGAGATCGTGAAAAAGGGTTCCCGTCTCGAGGGTTTCGGGACACGATATAAATATATGCCAAAGGGGGGCATCAGCGGAGGCCTGGGGGCCCAGGCGCCCCCCCCCCCCCCCCCCGGCGCGGCCAGGAGGGGGGGCGCGCCACCAGGGCGCCTGGAGCCCCGGTGGCCCCCCTCCGGCTGTACTTCGGGTGCTGGGAAGCTTCTGGAACGCTGATTTTTTATATAATTTTTCCGGGATTTTTCTGGCAGTTCTCGTAATGGGAAAACCTGAAATACAAAAACAGCCGAAAACAGAAACTGGCACTGGGGTGCACTGAGTTAATAGGTTAGTCCAAATATGATCAAAAGTGTATGGAAGTGTATAAATAACATAGCAATATCACCCAAAAGAGGCATGGAGCAAGCAGAAATTATAGATACGTTTTGGATGTATCACCCTGGAACGGCAAGATTTCGACAACACCACCGCTCAACTTCGGCAAGGACGGTAACATCGACGACACTTTGTTCTTTCTACCTTGCAATTGCATTGTCACCCTATGAACCATCTTTGCGTAGCTTTCCCATTGAGACTAGCCATTTGAGTATTGCCGGGCCACGACACTTGTGCACATTAGTGACAGTCATAGATATTGCATACCATATCATCGTATCTCCGTGTGCCACAAGAGTGATCCGCATACACAATAGCTACCTTGATATGAGAAGCATGCATAAGTATCCAAAGAAAGAGCTCACAAGCTTTTAAGCAAAAGAGCCAACCAAAGCTTATAAGCAAAACGACAATAGCATCATACGCCTTGCATCAAAAGAGATCATATGACATAGCAATACCATCTTGTGCTCAAGCATCAGCACATCATACACTCATAGCACACTTGTGATAGATAGTCGTTACGTTTTGCCTCTATAGGTCATGCACAAGTGCGTATCCGCCTATTAAGCAATCGGTTAGCGTCTCTCTAGTGTTGTGCAACACGAGCATTTTCCGTGGTTTCCACATTTTTCGCTCACCCTTGGTTGCACAACCACATTTATCTATCTGTGCGTGTGTTCCGTGTGCTACTTTGCTAGTGATCTACTTGTTGCATGAGCAAATTGTGACCCATTTTCAACATCTTTGAGTCACTTTGACGATTGCATTGAATTTGTGCCACTATCCTAACCAAGCTCCTCTCAAAGCTTTACTTGTGAAGGTGTGAGAATCGACACGAAGTGGTACCAATAGTGCTATTTTCGGGTTACATTATTGAGTGATCATTGATCCATTTTCAACTTCGGTTACGGTACATTTGGTATTGTCTTCTCCTTTCTCCCACTCACATACTTGCTTGTGATGATGGATAGGCCAAGTACATCTTCCAACCCGATCTTCGACGATCCTCAAGAAGCGAACAACTACGTCACCAAACTACATCTCTTCGGTGTCCAACAAGCTCTACATCAAGAAAGTGAAGCTATGCGTGAGTACATTGGTCAAGTCGCCGAGGACGCGCGCCAATTTGAAGCAAGAACAAAAGAGCAATTCGACATCATCAACACCAACATGTCTGCACAATTTGACGAGCTCCGGACTTTGATAGTCAACCGACGTTCTTCTTCCACATCTTCTCAAAGACGAAGCCGCTCAAGTCGACATACCGACTCCACGCAAGACTCAAGTACCCCTACGTCCAACACTCTTCGTCAAGCCGCACGTCAAGCTCGACATGACAACCGGAATCCACTTCATGACAAGAGTTCACAAGAGCTATTCGAAGAGCAAGAGAGTCGACATCGCCAAAACCAAGCTACACTTGAGCAAGCACAAGAACGGCAACGACTACGCCAACAACAACAAGAGAGAGCACGTCAATACCAAGAAGAACAAGATGCCGAGGCTAATCGCCAAGCACAACAACATCGAGAAGCTCAAGCTCTTGAGGCACAACGAGCATTACGTGATGCACATCGCAATGTGGCAGCTCGCACTCGACACACTCGTCAAGAAGAGGATTCCTTCATGATGAGATGCAAGAGAGACGCCACCAAGCAAGAATGCAAGAAGAAGCTCCTCCTCAAGCGCGACAAGAGCAACAAGCCCAACAAGAACCACAAGCTCGACACGTACACCATGACAATGGACATCTACGCCAAGAGCAACATGAGGTTATTAACCGCCAAAATCAAGAATGCCCTCCCAATAGGCAAGGAAACAATGAAGAGCACCGCTACGGTAAGCTCAAGTTCACCATGCCAAAGTTTTCCGGAAGCATTGATCCTGAAGACTACCTCTCATGGGCATTGAAGGTTGACAAGATCTTTCGCCTTCACAATTTCGATGAAGAGAAGAAGATCGCAATGGCATCCCTTGAGTTCCCAGACTATGTTCTCATTTGGTGGGAGCAAATCATAGAGAGAAGAGAAGCAAAAGGCGAACCTCCTATCACCACTTGGGCTCAAATGAAGGAAGTCATGAGAGCATGCTTTGTGCCTACACACTACAACCGTGACTTGTTCAAGAAGCTACAACTCCTCAAGCAAGGTACCAAGTGTGTTGAAGAGTACTACAAAGAGATGGAGATTGCCATGATAAGAGCCAACATCACGGAAGATGAAGAGCAAACAATGGCGAGATTCTTGAATGGACTCAACTATCCTATCAAGAAGATTGCGGACTTTCAACCATACACCAATCTCCTCGAGCTAGTACATCAAGCAACCAAAGCGGAGCGACAAGTTCAAGAGGATACAAGTACTCCAAGTTCACCTCCAAGAACTTCGGCTCCTACAACCAAGCTTCAACGACTTCGGCTACTCCTACCTCTACTAAGCCATCTACAAACTTCGGTGACAAGTCCAGCTACAAGAATGCGACTACATCGAGTCATCCACCTTCTACCAACAACTTCAAGCCAAGAGCTTCATCAACTACAACTCAAACCGAAGACAACTCCAAGACGAGTTCAATCAAATGCTTCAAGTGCCAAGGGCGAGGCCACAAGTCATTTGAGTGCAAGACCGTTCGCACCATGATCATCAACGATGACGGTTCTTATGACTCAATGAGCGACGATGAGATGGAAGCAGTTGAGCAGTTGCTATGCATCACCAAGTGAATGAAGAAGAAGACCATCAAGTGTTTTGCGACAATGACTCAAGCCCCAATCTTGTTGTCTCCAAGGTCTTGACACTCCAACACCAACAAGATGACGACCAACGATGTCATATATTCCATACCAAGGCCGGCATCAATGGACGCTCCGTCAAGGTTATCATCGATGGAGGAAGTTGTCATAACTTGGCAAGCGAAGAGCTATGTGACAAGCTTCAATTGGTCAAGATGAAGCATCCTCACCCCTACAAGGTCCAATGGCTCAACGACGCCGAAATTCTTCGAGTCAAGCACACCGTGCAAGTCTCTTTCAAGATAGGCGCCTACGAGGACACTCTTGAATGTGATGTGATCCCCATGTCCGTGTGCCACCTTATTCTTGGACGTCCATGGCAATATGACCGTGGAGTCACACACAATGGACGGACAAATCACTATAGCTTCAAGATGAAGGGCAAGGAATTCGTGCTCCGACCAATGTCTCTAAGTCAAGTAGCCACCGACAAGCACTTGCCTACCAACCATCGTGGAGAGAATGGTGAGAGAGTGAGCCACCAAAATGAGAGTGAGAGCCACAAGCCAAATATGAGCGACTCCACGATGAGCGACAAGAAGCAACTAGTGCTATTTGCCACCAAAAGTGAGATGAGAGAAGTGTGTGAGAACCCATCGAGTGTCTTTCACCTTGTGCTTTTATGCAAAGGGGAAGCCAAACCTACTAACACTTCACCACCTCTACCTTTAGTGTTGTCTCAATTGTTGCAGGAATTCTCGGACGTCTTTCCCGATGAACTACCTCCGGGTCTACCTCCACTTCGCGGAATCGAACACCGCATCGACCTCATACCAGGCGCACCACTTCCAAACAAGGCTCCCTACCGCGTCAACCCCGAGGAAACAAAGGAGATACAACGGCAAGTACAACAACTCATCGACAAAGGTCATGTACGTGAAAGGTTAAGCCCTTGTGCCATTCCGGTTATTCTCGTGCCTAAGAAATATGGAAGTTTTCGCTTGTGCTCCGATTGCCGCCCTATAAATGCTATCATCGTTAGATACCGTTATCCTATTCCACACTTAGACGACATGCTTGATGAATTATGTGGTGCCACCATCTTTTCGAAAATTGATCTTAAAAGTGGTTACTACCAAATTCGCATTCAAGAGGGTGATGAGTGGAAAACGGCTTTCAAAACCAAGTTTGGGTTATATGAGTGGCTTGTTATGCCAATGGGTTTATCGGAAGCACCTGGTTCTTTTATGCGTCTTATGCATTTTTGTCTACGACCCTACATAGGTGTCTTTGTGGTGGTTTACTTTGATGACATCCTCGTTTTTAGCAAGACACTAGAGGACCATGTGACACACATCTGTATGGTTTTACAAACCCTTCGGAAAGAGCGCTTATATGCTAATATGGAGAAATGCACCTTTGGCGTTGACAAGGTCGTCTTCCTAGGATTTGTCGTTTCTTCACAAGGTATTCACATTGATGATACTAAAATTGAAGCAATTAAAACTTGGCCTCAACCAACGAATCTCATGCAAGTGCGTAGTTTCCTTGGTCTAGCCGGTTTCTACCGACGTTTTGTGAAGGACTTTTGCACTATTGCTATGCCTCTACACGCCTTGAGCAAGAAGAACGCACCCTTCATTTGGGGTCCTTCGCAAGACACCGCGTTCAATGAGCTAAAAAGATTGCTTACACATGCACCACTTCTAGCCCTACCAAACTTTGACAAACCGTTTGAGATCCATTGTGACGCTAGCGGTACCGGCATAGGTGGCGTGCTCATGCAAGAAAAGCGCCCAATTGCGTACTTTAGCGAGAAGCTATCCGGAGCGCAACTTAACTATCTCATCTATGATAAAGAGCTTTATGCCTTGGTGAGAGTTTTACGTATTTGGGAACATTATCTTCGACCTCATGAATTCATTCTTCATACGGACCATGAGACTCTCAAGTATCTCAAAGGTCAAACTAAGTTGAACAAGCGTCATGCTAAGTGGAGTGAGTTCATTGAGTCGTTTCCCTATGTCATCAAGTACATCAAAGGCAAAGAAAATGTTGTGGCGGACGCGCTTTCCCGCAGATGCATGCTTGTTACGCAACTTGAGTTGAATGTTATTGGCTTTGAGCACATAAAAAACTATATGAGCATGATCCTTTCTTTGCAAATCCTTATGCTAAGCGTTTGACTCACACTTTTTGGGAACGTTACTACATCAAGGATGGATATCTTATGAGAGCTAACAAACTTTGCATTCCCTAGTCTTCGCTTCGTTTGTTCCTTTTGCAGGAATCGCATGGAGGAGGACTCATGGGACACTTTGGACGCGACAAGACATTTGCTACGCTCTCAAAGAACTAATTCTGGCCCAAGATGCTTCGTGACGTCTCACGCCTCACCAACCGATGTTCTACATGCCGCAAAGCTAAGTCAAAAGCTCAATCTCACGGTCTTTACATGCCTCTTTCTATTCCATACCATCCATGGGAAGACATAAGCATGGATTTTATACTTGGATTGCCTCGGACTCAAAATGGCAAAGATTCCGTGTTAGTTGTCGTGGATAGATTCTCTAAAATGGCTCATTTCATTCCTTGTAACAAGATCGACGATGCTTCACATGTTGCAAATCTCTTTTGTAGGGAGATAATTCATCTACACGGCGTGCCCAAAACGATCGTGTCGGACCGGGACGTCAAGTTTTTGAGCTACTTTTGGAAAACTCTATGCGCCAAACTCGGAATCAAGCTACTCTTCTCTTCGGCATACCATCCGCAAACCGACGGTCAAACGGAGGTGACAAACCGAACGCTTTCGACGCTTCTTCGCGTGTTGATCAAGAAGAACATCAAGGAATGGGAACAATGCTTGCCCATCGCCGAGTACGCCTACAACCGCGCAAGACACTCGACCACCGGCAAGTCCCCTTTCGAGGTCGTCTACGGCTTCAACCCGTTGTCCCCATTGGACATCCTACCTCTACCTCTACAAGAGCGCATCAACATAGACGCAAGTGCACGAGCAAGCTATCTCAAGAAGGTGCATGAAGATACAAGGGCAATGATCGAGCGTCAAGTCCATCGTCTCGCCACCAAGCTCAACGTCAACAAGGCACCAATGGTGTTCCAACTGGGAGATCTTGTTTCGCTTCATCTTCGCAAGGACCGTTTCCCACACGAGCGTGAGTCCAAACTTCTACCTCGCGCCGACGGACCCTTCAAGGTGCTAGCACGCTACAACAACGCCTACAAGATCGACATCCCACGAGACAAGTACTCCGTGAGCGATACTTTCAACATCAAGGACCTATCTCCTTTCCATGGTGATGAAGATTTCGATCCGAGGTTGGATCTTTCCCAAGGGAGGGGAGATGATGCAGAGCATCCAAAGGTCATCCCCATGGACCCTTCATCGCCTCACCAAGTGCCCAAAGGACCAATGACTCGAGCCCGTGCAAGAGCTCTCGAGACCGAGGTGACTTCGCTCCTCTCTAGACATCTTTCCGATTCACATGAGACATGGCTTCTACCCTCATCAGGAACTCTGTGCATACTCAGGTACTTGGATGAAGGGCACGGGACAGCTCTGCACAACGGTCAAGACGGCAAGATCGACAAGTGCTCGAAACAAGAAGAAGGAAGGCTGAAGATGCTACAGGCACCGGACGTCCGGCCCACACCGGACGACCGGCGACTTCCAGGCACCGGACGACCGGCGACTTCCAGGCACCGGACGACCGGCGTCCACCGGACGACCGGACGACCGGAAGCCACCGGACGTCCGTGACTTCGACCACCGAAGCTAAATAGCGGACATCCGAGAATTACCGGACGTCCGGCCCCTCCGGAACCACCGGACATCCGGTAACCAGCGGACGTCCGCCCCGACGGCGTCATCTCATGTAATATATACTCGTTGACTTCCATCCTTTCGAGGCAGCTTTTGGATAGCTCATCATAGACCTTTGTGGTTCCTCTCCTACGAGGCCACGACCTCTTCGGAGAAGATCCACCTCGGATTCAAGACCTCCACATCGGGGAAGATCCCAAGGGATATCCAAGACCTCCTCCGGGAGAAGACTACCTTTGTATCCCGTCGTTGACTATGGATCGTGTATCTTGATATGTATCGTGGATCTAGCACCTGTGTGACCGCATTTGTGTTGATTTGAGTGTTTCCCCTCGTGTTTTCTTCCGTATCCTCCTTGTGTTCTCTGTGTTCGTCGTGGGATAACCTCCTTTCGTGAAAGATCTGCCGACTAGGGTTCTACCCTACATCACTTCTTCTTCTTTTTTCAACATTCAAACAACTTTGACCAACATTTAAACTAGGTGAATTTCTCATACAATTTCAAGCTTACAAATTCATCCATAATTCATGCCTTTCCATACATTTTCAACATTACAACCAGTGCGATTACCATACCTACCAATGCCCAAAAGTAATTGCAAATGGGTATTGGTATTTGTGCTTGATCTTCAAGCTTCCTAACCTTCTTCTTCAACATCCTAAGCTCAACAGCTAGCTCTCTGTCAGTGCGTGCTTTGCCCTCCATCTCTTCTTCCGGAGCTCGTGTTGCGGCCACTACCGTTCGTGGCAGCATGTGCAACCATTTTTCATGCTCTTCTTGTAGTTCATTCATCAGTGTCTTGGCCAGAGCATCGACCCAAAGAAGGAAGCATGTCACCTGCATGAACACCAAACAGATCAACCCATTGCTCAAAGATCCCGATCACGAAAATGGTGCAATTGCCTCGATTCTTACCCCATTCTCGCTGCACACGTAGAACGGACGATTCTGGTTCTTCGGTGTGTGAGAAACCCTCTGATCAATGCCCGCCCGGCACCGCGGACAGACGAAGATAGGAATGTCCACACGCGCCCGGCTCTGCATCCGCGAGGTGGCGCGGGAGCTTGAGGAAGACATGGAGCTCGGAGCCGAAGGGGATCTCAACGCCGTCGCGCCCTCCACAGCTAGCTTCCCACCGCCGTGCTCTCTCTCTCTCACCGTGGTCACCACCATGCTCTCTGTCGCCGTGCTCTCTGTCGTCGTGGTCACCGCCTCTTTCACCCGCTTATATAGCACACCCGCAACGGCTCTCTGCTCAACGGATCTCTGTTGGGTCCCACAAGCCACGCGTGCAACAGTATGAATACAATTGGCCATCTCTGCTGCCTGGTCCGACCTGTAAGGGTCGAGTCAAAAGGTTGACCTAACGGAGACGACAGAATTCACGGAACGAGTCGGTGCGCACGGACTAGGGGCAAAACTGAGCACAATTCGCTGAGGGCAAAACTGAGCACATGGACACCACTAAGGCAAAAGGATAATTAACCCTTTTTAATTTATTTGCTATTTTTTTATGTTACCGTTTATGGAATGTGCATTTGAGGTTTGAGAGCAGACGAACACTTTCGATATATATATAAGCGACAATTTAAAGTACGAATTGTGGAGATACATATGTTGCCCCCTGGATAGAATATATAAAAGTATATAGATAAATAAAAGGAGCATACATTTCATACCTTCAACCAACCACTTGGAATGAGTGGTTAGCTATCTCAAAAATAGTCAACCCGATCATCGCTAGTAAAAATCGTGAAAGCGTCTGCTTGACCGGGGGGCTGGTAGCAGTCGATCTCTCGTCATGATGTAAGGCCAATTCCACCGCGCGACCCCAAACAGACGTCCGTTTTGTCCGGATTTTGTCCGTTTGGGAAGGGATTTGGGGTCGTGTCCGGGCCTATCCTGGGATGCGGTGGCCGTGCGCCCAGCGCGCGGACGCATCCATTTGCCCCATCCTGTCCGTCAGGGCAAAAAATGCCCAAATTTGCATCAAGACTAGTTCCAACCCAAATATTTGTCTAAAAGTTAAAATAGTTTTACAACCCAATTGAAATTGTCTTCAATAAAATAGTTTTACAACCAAATCGAAATTGTCTTGACTGAACATAAAATGGACCGATACATCTATTGGTTGCCAAGGTGATCCCACACGTGCTCAACCAAGTCATTTTGAAGATTCAAATGAGTGTTCCAATCACGCATCTCACGGTGGAACTGGGCAAACTGTTCAAATGTGGCCGGGTCTTGGTGCAGGGGCTCAATATTTTCACCTTGATAATCAAATTCTTGGTCGAAGATACTCTCATCACGCTCGTCCTCGACGATCATGTTGTGCATGATCACACAAGCAGTCATCACCTCCCAAAACTTCCTTTCATCCCATGACAGTGTAGGGTTTCGAACGATACCCCACCGGGATTGAAGCACACCAAAAGCATGTTCCACATCCTTTCTAACACTCTCTTGCATTTGGGCAAATCTCTTTCTCTTCTCATCTAGGGGTTTCGAGATTGTCTTCACAAAAGTTGACCACTGAGGATATATACCATCTGCTAGATAGTATCCCTTGTTGTAATGGTGGCCGTTGATTTCAAAGTTGACAGGTGAGGAGTGGCCTTCTGCAAGCCTCGCGAAGACTGGTGAATGCTGCAGCACGTTGATATCATTGTGAGAACCTGCCATGCCGAAGAAAGAATGCCATATCCAAAGATCTTGCGATGCCATCGCTTCTAATATGACAGTGCACGCTTTCACATGCCCCTTGTACTGGCCCTGCCAAGCAAATGGACAGTTCTTCCACTCCCAGTGCATACAATCAATGCTGCCAAGCATGCCTGGAAAGCCTCTAGCTGCGTTAGTCGCCAACAGTCTCTGTGTGTCAGCGGCAGTTGGCTGCCTCAAGTACTCAGGGCCAAACACCTCGATCATAGCCTGACAGAACTTGTACATTGACATCAGACATGTTGTCTAACTCATCCGCACATACTCATCCACCAGATCGCCCGGAATTCCATATGCAAGCACGCGGATGGTCGCGGTGCATTTCTGGTAAGAGGAGAATCCAAGCTTGCCAAGGGCATCCGTCTTGCACTCGAAGTATGGGTCATGAGCAACCACTCCCTCTCGGATACGATTGAACACATGCCTTGCCATTCGAAAACGGCGACGAAATTTATCCGGCTTGAAGAGCGGGGTGTTGGCAAAGTAATCAGCATAGAGCAGGGTGTGGCCTCTCTCCCTGTTGCGGTTCAGGTTGGGAGCATGGCCAGGGAGTGACCCCCTGTACCGAGGAAGCTGTCGTTGAATGTGGTCGTGAACGACCAGTGCAGCCACCACAAGATCTTCATCATCCGACGACGAATCGTCCGATGAACAAAGGAAGTGATGGAAGAAAAACTCGTCTCCACTGTCTATACCTTTGTGGGCAAAATGCCGAACACCTTGAGGTCGTGCTGGCGAACGCCGCAATGATCACCACGACGCAGCAGGGATGGTTGCCGGCCGGCTACAGGCCGATCTGGAGCTCTCGTCGGAAGCTGCCGAGGCCGCCGTGGTGCGTCGCCGGCGGTCCTGTCCCCTGTGCGGCCGGCAAAGACGGCGACGGCCAAACCTCCGATCGACGGCCAAAACTACGGCCAAAGCACGGGCGTGGTGGCGGCCATGTTGCGAAGTGGTATGTTAGGGACGGCCGGAGGCTGCGCGGTGGGGAGGCGGCCTGAGAATAGCGGCGGCGCCGGCGGCTGGGCGGGGCGGGAGAGAGAGGGTGGAAGCGTTGGGAGCGGAGGGACTGCTAGTGTCCCCGACAGGCGGGCCACTGGGGGGACATGGGCGTGCGTCCAGGCCGTCCGCGCGCGTCCGTTTCACCCCAACCGAGCGCAACTTTGGGCCGAGGATGGGTCAAAAACGGACGAAATCCGGACATTTGTCCGTTTAAGGCCGTGCGCTGGGCCGCGCTATTCGTCCGTTTTACCTCAAACGGACGGGGCCGGACAGGATAGTGTCGCGCGGTGGAGTTGGCCTAAGGGCATGTTTCTTTGGGGACCTATAGACCTATAGGGACATCTTAATTCGGCATATCCTCCTCCCATGTGCCAAAAAACTTACGTAGAAGAGATGCATGAATAGAAGAATCTAGAGAATCGGATGCCATGCCATTCTAAATGCTAGAGAAATTTAAGACATAGACAACACAAGTTTCCTTTCTTTCGGGATTCCATGCAACTCATACTCTACAAATTTTCGTCGTCCCAGTCTCTTTGATCAGGAGCTAACCCAAAGGACCACTGCACACGGAGATATTCTGTGAAACCAAGATCGAAGAGGCCTTACCAGATTTTATGCGTGGATGGTCCACATCCCTCCAATGTTCGGCCTACCCCTGTCAAGCGTCAACTCGAGATTCCAAAGGGCAAACCAAACCAAATCAAATGACTAGACAATGACGAATTGGAGAAGACATAGCTAGCTAGGACGGGGAATAACGAGCACAAGCGCGACAGTTGTTGGCTTTTGCCGCGTCACCAGCAACGGTGAAGGTTTGACGCACCTGGATCGCGACAGCCCGGCCGTCGCCTTTCCCTCCGGCCCGTTGCCGTTGCCGTCCGGCGCGTCGGGCTCCATGGATGGGGCATATATACTTGTCCTTCTTTATGTATTTTCTCTGGACGGAGATCGAATCGATCCAATCATGTTGTTGTTGTTGTTGTTGTTGTTGTTTCATCATGCATGATAACTAATCTGAGGTGCTAAATACCGCCGTATGCGTGCATGCATGTGATAATGTAGGGTGGGAGATGATAGAGGAGACTTTTGGGTCCAGCATCTACGTTTTATCCTAATCGTAGTGGGGTTCCAAAGCTCAAATGCGATAGATCATAGAACCAGCCAGTTGTTACTCTACTCCCTCTGTGATGGTGGCGCTCCGGTGCTTGGGATTTTTTTCTGGTTTCACTTCTCTGTAGATTGCATATGTATGGTTCGAAAAAGTTTTTGCTTTGGAGGTCATTGTATTTGCGAGGGGTCCATTACTAATGTTCTTCAGGCATGCATTAGGTTGTGAGCTCAACTCAGATTGGACTCTGGACCTCCCAAATACAACTAACTAGATGGTACTTCGCACGGTTGATGCAGGAATTTTCATTTTTATTTTTATTTCGATTGATGCAGGAATTGGTTTCAATATAATTCAATGAGATCTTGGTTGTGTGAAACATGAATATTTGGATTCATAATATGAGAACTAAAACTAAAAATACATATGATTTATTGTATTTAATTATCTTATTATTATAAAATATTTATTGAACATAAGTAGCACAGTAGAGTGGAAAGTCTTTTCATGCATAGTTGCAAGTTGCATAGTTGTATGCTGAGGTGACATGTTTGAGGGAAGTATATATTGATCGATATCACCTATTAATTATAGAGCATAATTGATTTGCTACCAATATTGGCAATACCAAGACTTGCCAACTATTGGCAACTTTATGTGAGATAGGCAAAGCAACTCCTAGCCAACCAAGTAGTTGCCAATATTTGGCACAATGCCAAACATTGGCATGCGAATTTTTGGTAGCAAACCAATTATGCTAATAGAATTAGGTCTCGTTTGAAACGACGAAAAAGTTGAGGAATTTTCAAGGGTTCCAATTGGTTGGTTCTATCGGATTTGAGCCTAGATTGCAGTTTGCTGGAAAATTGTTCATGCATGTCACTAGTTAACTAATTGACTGATCCAATTAATAAGATGAGACAAACTTTACTGGAAAAAGGGTGACTAGAACCATTATATGGGACATCTGTGCGGGTGAGAGATGATAGAGGAGACTTTTGGGTCCAGCATCTACGTTTTATCCTAAATCGTAGTGGCGTTCCAAAGCTCAAATGCGATAGAACCAACCAGTTGTTACACCTTGTGTGATAGTGGCGTCCAGTGTTTGGGGAAAAATCAGCTTTTTGTAAATCACATGTATGATTTGAAAAGGTTTTTGCTGCTTTAGAGGTCATTGTATTTGCGAGGGGTTCATTATTAAGGTTCTTCAGGCTAGCATTAGGTTGTGTGCTCAACTCAGATTGGACTCTGGACCTCCCAAATACGACTAACTAGATGACACTCCGTACAATTGTTGCGGGAATTTTTATTTTTATTTTGAGTTTGATTGATGCAGGAATTGTTTGCACTCTAATTCAATGAGATCTTGGTTGTATGAAACATGGATATTTGGATTAATAATATGAGAACCAAAACTAAAAAAAATACATATGATTCACTGTATTTGATTACCTTATCGTTGTAAAATATTTACTGAATATAAGAAGCACAATAGATTGGAAAGTCTTTTTTCATGCATAGTTGCAAGTCGAGGTTTGCTTTTTTCTATGCATAGTTGCATGTTGAGGAGACATGTTTACATGTTGAAGGAAATATATGTTGATCGATATCACCTATTAATTATATAGAATTAGGTCTCGTTTGAAATAACGAAACAATGGAGGAATTTTAAAGGGTTCCAATTGGTTGGTTCTGTCGGATTTGAGCTTAGATTGCAGTTTGTTGGAAAATTGTTCGTACATGTCACCAGCAACTAATTGAGTGGTCAAATTAAGAAGCCGAGACCAACTTTACTGGGAAAAGGGTGACCAGAACCATTATATGGGACATCTGTGCGGGTGAGGTTTGTGCCGAGTAAATTGCATAAAACCACCAGTTTGAGGGCTAGGTTTGCGAAAAACACTAGGATACAGTTTTTCTGCAGAAAACACAACATCTTGCGTAATGGTTTTGCAAAAACCACTGATCGGCGGATTTGGCTCTGTTAAGTGAGTTTATGACAGGTGGGGTCCGTTTTTTGCTTACGTGGCGTAACTTTTTGTGCCAGGCGGGTTTTAATCTGAAATTACAAACTAGACCCTAGAATTTTACATAGACACCCCTAAATCAAAAATGAAAAACGCAATTAGCCCCCGCTTCTCGTTCTGCAACAGATTGGCGGCGCGTGCAGAACGCCGTCGTTGGCCTCAGCCTCGATCTGCCGTCGCCGGCGGTGGGTACAGAAAGCCGTCGCCGGCTTTTGGCCGCTCGTCCAGTGCTTCGTTGCCATGGCCGCGAGCAAGGCCCACGAGCACGAGCTTGTCCCAGCCATGGAGGCGTTCTGGCGGTGGCTCGAGGACGCCACTCCCGTTGTACTCCCTTATATGCTGGCCATCGTCGCGGTCGTCGGAGTGTCGTAGAACGGCATGCTGCCCCTGCTGCTCCGGTCGTCGTCCTCCCGTTGTAGCCCCACGGCCTCACCACACCGATCTGGTCGGGGCATTCCCGTCGGATCCGCTGCGGGGCGGGGAGAGTGAAGGCCGGTGTGCCCCGATCTGGTTGGGGGCACGACGACGGCGGCCGGGGGAGGAAGGGGCGGGGGGCGCAAGCTCCGATCTGGTTGGGGGCACGACGACGGCGGCCAGGGGAGGAAGGGGCGGGGGTCGGGAGACGCGACGGTGGTCAGGGTCGGGACGGCGGTTGGGATCAGGATGGGCCTGGGAAGCAGGGGAGAGTGATCTGGGGGGGGGGGCTTTTTCGCATTAAACCTAAAGTGTTCTGCCACGTAAACAAAAAGGGGAGCCCACCTGTCATAAACGCGCTCAAACGAGACTAATCCGTCAATCAGTGGTTTTTGCAAAATGTTTACAAGAGAGATGGTGTTTTTTGTCAAGAAACTGTAACCTAGTGTTTTCTGATGACCTAGCCCTCAAACTGGTGGTTTTCTGCAATTTACTCGGTTTGTGCCTCTGGTATGCTATGGTTGAGTTCCTGGCAAATGGATACTACAATCGCGAACGAAAAGAAAATGTAGAATGCAAAGTAGATCTGATTCCAGAGATGACAGAAAACAGAGCCAGCCCTTCTACATATACATATATATCTAGTACTTCCTTTGTTCACTTGTCTGAAACGACTTATAAAAGTGAACGGAGGGAGTACTATCAATTAAAGGCCACTAATCACCTATTTGTATCTCAAAGCAAAGTTACAATACCATTGACGGAAAAGCTAGGCAGGGTACGGGAAAAGGGTTTCCTAGTCCTAAACTAGTTGATGCCCACTAGCAAGTTCAAGTGAGTCTGACAAATTTCGTACTGTCAAACTGGGGTTAACTGTAAAGGAACCAATGCCTGATGCATCCATCATCCTCCACGCCGAAAGGCTTCATTCTGCTTGCCGGAGAATAAATAGGTGTGACGCTAATCACCAGATGTGTAGCATCTAGTAATGCATTCAGGAACCTAATGCCAGAGTACTTCTCTTTCCTTTTCTTTTTTTAGCGAGGGAGAAGAATTTATTTTCGTGATGGGTGGTTTTGAGAATATGCAGTACATATTTTGCTGCAAATGTAATATGTAGTACACCCAGCTTGGTACTACCTTTTGAATTTCAGGGGTTCTGTTCTGGGTTGTGTTCCTTGATTACCAAGCAAACAAAATGATGGTCCCTATGAATGAATGAATGAATGAATCCACCCAAGTGATGCTTCTCCGTGACCCACATGAGGGTACATATGACCGCGTACCTAGATCCAGTTGGGGGTGATGTTTCTATCTAGTCTAGAGGCGCGAGCTTGAGCTGACACTCATATATCAGCAATCGGCAGCCACCTAATTTTGTTGAAATATAACCCTGTTTGTATCAGATTAAGGTGGAGTTACAGACCCGACTGGACATGACCGGCCACATCATATACCAAAGGCAGAAATAAACAGAAGGCCCATGTTGGAGTCATTTTGATGCAATGTGCATAAAAGCTATTCAAGGATAAATAACAGTGTAAACGTCGAACATAACCCATGTGGGGAACCCTAGTACTTTGGGATCAAGTAGATCGAATACGGTACCAAAATCTAGATTGGTTAAGAGCGCGCAAAAGCCTGTTCTAGAAAGCAGGATGACAGCATTTTGCATATGAATGAATACATAGAATGCAGGCGAAAAGGGGCTAACTGTAAGGCGGTTCTATAGAAACTAAGACATGATCCGAATGTGAACAGAGTCCAACAGGGGGTTGATCTCACTAGCCATAGAACACTGTTATTTTGCTGCTGATTAGTGAGTGGTTGCACATCTCAGAACTGTAATTCACGTGCCGACTCGGAAACTATCGTTCCTGCGATGCAGAGGCAAATCCACTACGGTAACAACAATTCCGCAAGCAAGCAACCCATTGCAATGCAGTATAACGACATTTATCATGCTGGTCTAATATTAGCACCACCCGTCTGAAGATTTCTCCTCCACACACTACCACTGAGCACTATCATTGTAACATCTTAGGCTTCCACCTGTTTTTCAGACGGCAAGACGGGTTCCTTGCCTGGCACAATTCATACATACAGCTTATAGGTATTACTGAACTCAGGGACCGACAACGTGAAGAAATACATACCAATTTGAAAGGCGTAAATGCAGCTGCTCCAGCTGACATTTATTTACCACATCAAAGGTGTGATCAGCTTCCGGTACACCACCAAATATCGCTTTCAAAACAGCACTTGGGGACGGAACGAAAACATTTATTTGTTATTCAAGAGACCCTACTTCTCAATAATTGATGAGAGATTACAGCTTACACCTGATAGAGGCTCCCGTCCAATGTGATCAATGGAGGTGAAATGAACTGCAAATGGAGCTTACCAACAATGCTAGGAACATATGCCATCTACATATCAAGTTATTAGAATGCAGAAAATGTCTAGGAAAAAAGAACTTTACAGCTTGCACATGAAATTGTCTTGGAAGAATCCACTAAAAGAAATCAAACTCAAGATAATTTTCTGGACCTTTCTCGGCTGATGGCGTTGCCTTCTGACTTGTCGAGGCTCCTGGCCGAGGGATTTCAACTGGCTTGGGGATATCTGGGGGAGTAGCACACCTTATCAATGCCCAGTTAACACCTTCAAAGAATGGGTGCTGCTTTATTTCTGTTGCTCCACGCTTGTACGCCAACCGATGCTGCGGCTCCTTGATCAGCAACCCCCTTATGAGATCCCTTGCAGCAAAACCCACAACAGGTGATTCTGGGAACCTGAGGGGCTGGCCAACAACATTGAATAGCGTTGCCCTGTTTCCCGAACCTTTGAATGGAGTCTTGCCGAAAAGAAGTTCATACAAGAATATGCCAAAAGTCCACCAGTCCACAGCACTCCCATGCCCCTCACCCTTTATGATCTCAGGTGCCAAGTATTCATGGGTGCCAACGAATGACATAGACCTTGCATCTGTGGGCTCTGCAACAAGCTCAGGGAGCGGTCTGACCTGGGTTGCCATGTCTGCCTTTGCCTTCTTTTCCTTCTTCTCCCTCTTGGACTTGGAGGAGAAAAAGCGAGGAGAGAAGCATGTGGTTGTCGTAACGCAAGCAGGCTGGATACAGGCTGGCTCAATGCACACGGGTTGTACACAATAAGCTTGATTGCCCTTTTGGTTAGGATCTACACCAGGGTTGGAAGATTTAAGAAGTGTAGGGTTCACATCACAACGAAGGGACAAATCAAAATCTGACAGCATGATGTGGCCATCTTCTCTCACAAGAACATTCTCTGGCTTGAGGTCCCGATATATGATACCGAGCATGTGCAGGTATTCTAGAGCAAGAAGCACCTCTGCTACATAAAACCTGTACAAATATTTTAAAGATAAACATGAGTTTGTACGCTTAACACTGTTTGTTAGTACCTAAAACCATCACATGATAAAGAATGTTATGTAATTGCCGAACATGTAGCGCACCAAGCCTGTGCGCCAGGAAATGTACCATAGGCACAAGGTTGAGCTAGAGATATGCCTTTTATATGTACTTTAGTTGCCACCTTTCAATTAGCGATTCGGTTGGTTAGTTCCATATTGTTAGTATTTTTGGGGATCTTTGATCAGCTTCTCCCTATATCTAATGGACTTGCCCATGAGGAACAGATCAACCAATCAAGAGCACTACAATGAATCATCCCAGTCTTAACATCTCTTATCCGTAGCAGCCACACTGTCCCTAACCTACTGGAAGCAGTTAATCCGGCATGAAAACAAGGCAACCTATGTTAAGTATCAAGAATAGCACGAAATGCGACATAACTGTTTTCGTAGACAAATGATCGGATAAAATAAATCCAGCTATATCAAGAAAAATGACGAGATAAACTGTCAAAAGAGTCATTTCAAGAAAGAGAAACAAGTTCCTTTTAAATCACCCATCTGTCTAACAGCAGATAATAGTGAAAAATAGAGAGGAAATGCATTAATCATAAAAAACTCAACACTAACGACAAACAATATTAATAAAAACCACTGCATACAGAAGTGGGGGAAAGGGAAACTCACAGAAGACACGAATACATGTGCAGTTCAAAAAGTGTTGAAAGTACACTACATAGTACATCTCAGACATAATAAGGAACAGCAACAAAGCATGATGTCAATAGGGCAGAAGGACAGCTTGTAACTTTGAATAAATCCTAAAATGCAATTAAGATTTGTAATTGAGCATGCTATGTTGCCCCTAGACCCTAGTACCTTGAAAAATGAATAGTGTAACTGAATTAGGCATCAGATACACATATACATAAGTGAAGAACGTACAAAATACAATGGGTACTACTACGCTGCAACATTTTATGTGGGTACAGAAAGTAACTCCCCAAACAGTAGAAAAAATGAACACAAACAATATAAAATATTGTATAGAAAAATAAAAATGTTACAGACATGCTAAAGCTATTTTTTCATATGCCTTTATTCAGACAGTTGATATGGCTTAACCATTTAAAATATGCAGTTATGTCCACTCCAAAGCAAGCTTCATTAAATAGACTGATAAAAGAAACAACAAGTATATTCCACAGTGCACAGTACACTATAGTCTCTCATGAACAAAGCACCCAACTGAAGAACGTTTCACTTCAAGACTTCAAGTACATTGCCATAAACAAAGAAAATCTATATCACAATACCTATCACATTATATGTACCTTAAGGCCTATGTAACCACATACTCCCTCAGTTCCTGAGAACAAGGCGTACATATTTTTGCCAAAAAATCCCAGCCTATAATACCCTCGTTTAATCACTACTTTTGCTGAACGGATCCCTTAGACTACAGCTACATTAATTGCATGCAGTTACAGCTCCTTTCAAGATTGGCTCCACTATTACCTCGCGTCCAAAGAATCATTCCCGAGCCCACAAGAGAGTAATTTTCCAGGGGTAAGTTGGGAAGCTAATTATGACTGTGGGCTCTCCTTAGGGTGGGGGCTGAGAAATTTACGCCTAACTCAGGAACGTAGGGAGTATTGGACATGGATGTGTGGTGAGATTTTTTGTATAGATTAGGGATTCCAAAGCAGTGATAGAGGTAGCTATAAAGCATTTATTTTAGTGTTGCAACTTACAGTGTTCGAGAGCAAATATACCCAGTTCAGAGGTCAAAAGCCTAGTGTTAATCGTAGTTTGGTTGACTGCTCAGATAATGCAAGCACGGGATAGGCGCTGATAAAGGAGAAACCACTACACAGTAATCAATGTTTGTATTTAACAGGTAAAATCCCAGGAGTCCAAGTACCTCAAGTAAAAGTAGTGGCATTTATAGAAGCTCGTCCACTAGAGGTGCTCCAGACAGTTTGGAGCATTACTGACACTTCTAGTGCTTACACGCCTACTACCAAGTACCAACGACAAATAATTACATGACTACAGATTTTGTGACCCCTGAGATTTTATATACTATATGAAATCGCTCTGAAAACTATGTTCTTCTAAATCCAAAATGAATAGCAAAAGTAGCAATTCAAATTTCCAACGTTCCTTGCTAACAGTAATAGAAAAGCTCCCTACGAAAAGAAAACTAAAGATAGTTGTTAACCATAGAGGCCAAACAAAAAATACACAATACTCTTAAACCTAATAAAATACAGGAGGACCACACGTTCCATGAAATTGAAAAGCATTTATTCAACAATTGAAAAATAAGATAAAAGATATAATTTGTCACAAGATCTTGAAAGTCTGAAGATCTTCAATTTATAGTACTGAACCAGTTGTATTAGTACACAACTGGATGATTTATAAGAACGAAAAAGGATTGGTCGATCATGAGTGTGATAACATTTGCATAGCTATCAGTAAATAAATAAATAAAGAGAAAGAAGACACTTACTTGGCAGCTTGTTCAGGGAAATACTTCCCAGGTTGCTTCTGCCTTAGGGTATGCAGGTCTCCTCCAGGGCAAAACTCCATCACCAAGCATGAGAATTTATCAGTCTCAAAGTGGGTGTACAAAGTCGGAAGAAAAGGATGGTCTAAGCACTGCAATATCTCCCTTTCAGTCTGCGCTCTGAGAAGCTTTTTGCGGCCAGCTAGAGACGCTTTGTCCATGATCTTCATAGCAAAGTAGCATTTCGTGCCACTAAGCTCTGATAAGTAAACACTGCCAATGTCACCACAGCCAAGCCTCTTAAGCAGCCTGAAGTGACTCAATCCTAGCGAACCTTCTTTGGTTCGGATCACCTGAATCGCCTCCCACCTTGAATCATTGGACTTGTGAGGCTTGCTAGCACTGCTGCATATACTGCTACAGGTGCTATCATCACTGACATCGCTGCCAGCGCTGGCCCGGTAAACGCTGCTCTTCCCGCTCTGGACCAAATCGGCGTGGCCGCTGACCTTGGTGCTCCCGCTCGCCTTTGTCAGGCTGCTTGCTCCATCGCTGAACTTGGCAGAAACCGAGCTATCCTTGACGCTCCCTCGCAGCGAGCTCTTCTCGGCGTCTTCATCTTCGTCCAGTTTCACAGAGCCATCAACAGAACTGCAGTCTTTATCTTGTTCTTTCACTCCACTGGAGGTAGCCACATCACCTGGCGGAACTGTCCTCGGTGAGGCAGGCCCCGATTTGCTTGCTCCCCCGATTTGCTCTTCGGACTGCCTCCTGGAAGGCGCCGCCTCGGAGGACTCGGCGGCGCTTTTACTGCATTGCTTATCATCGACCATTTCAGCAACGGCCTTGGACGCCATCGCAACAGGGAGTCGACCAAGAAGCCCCTAACAGCGCCGCCATGACCCTCCTCCCATCGCCGCCACGGTCGACCGATCAATCAGCGGCCGGAGCGGTGGAATCGAGACCTGTCACAAGGGTTCGCCCCGAATTAGATTCAGCGAAAGCGATGCGAGTCAGCCGCCTAGCGAAACCGACGAATCGGGAACCAATAATTGCCGAATTATTAGCCGGATGGATCTGGCTGAGATCGAGAGGATCCCCTCCTCGCGGGAGGAGTCGAGCGGAGGGTGAGGGGAGGGTAGAGTCTGCTTACTGGTCAGCCGTCGCGCCGTGGGAGCTCGCCGCCTGCGGGGCTGGGGAGGGGATCGAGGGTGGGCGCTTCCTTCGGCTTCGGGGGAGGTGGCTGGCAGCGGAGGGGGAGGGGAGGACGAAATGAAAATCGATGAGAGAAACCTAATAATAATGAGAAAAACGAAATAAAGAAGAGAATCCAAAGGAAAATGGAATGAGCGAACGGATTGAGTGCATGCCTGGCCCACTTGCCGGGCTTAAGTGAGAGTGATGAGCTTCCCCTTCCGTTTACTGGATCTTGACACTTTTCATCACGGTAAAAATAGTATTGCACACTTCCCCGTCTCGTGAATATTTTTCCACTCTTCACCACATGACACATGTGGTAAGCAATCCAATAATTCAAAAAATATATCCACTTGTTCGAAGATGCTCACAAAACACACATACACTCACCCCCTTAAAAACATGCATGCACACCATGTCTTCATGGGCACCTTCGAGATACTCAGCCGGCATACTATGTTAAAATTTACAAACTCATCACATAGTCCACGAAAATGTCTCCTTCCACCGAACAAATGTCGCCGGTGAAAGGGCATTTCCCTCCCTGAGTGATTTTGATGTAGATGACAACGCAATTGCAGTATAATCATGTGCTTGAGCAATACATGTATATTGGAAAGTGGCACGAGACAGTTAGATGCCCCTCTAAAAGAAAAGAAAACATTGAGTGTCATCCTAAAAGACTTGAATCGAGGGTTTGCGTTTGAGCAAAGTGGGAGGGGCAACGAAAATAGACCTCCACGGTGCATTTAGGAAGGCAGCGACACCCAAGGGCGTCATCGTCATTGGCACCGACCAAAGTCTAGCCAGACTTCAGCCGACAGCCTCACCATCCCACACCCGAGACCGGCTGGTCCATCTAGAGCACCTCCGCCATTGACCACCCGTCATGTGCATACATACCTAGCCCACCACGCTAGATCTAGATGGAGAGGAGCCACACCAGATCGGCCATCACCAACCCGGGCCATATAAGCCACCATCGATACAGGGCCAAGTCACGGTGCGAGGAGGGCCTAAGTCCAGCAACACCAACTCCCATGGAGTCGCGTCACACCGCCTCAAACAAATCCGTCATCATCGAGGGACGAAGACGCACAAAAACAGAAGAGGAAGAGCAAGGTGACCGCATGACACACCCAAAGTAGCACATCTCAGGAAGGTGACCAATGACGAGGGCTCGAGCCGTTAAATCTTCATGAAAAAGGCTTGATGGGCACTGCCACGGTTGTCCTCCATATGAGATTTGCTCGATTGTGTCATTTGACGGTAACGAGGTAGGAATGAGGGATATTGTGGCTGACGGTTTGCTGCTAGGGCCGTCGTGGAGGCGGCGCGAGAGTTGAAGTGGGGGTACGGAGGAGTTGTACATGTAAGGATATGATCTATACATATCTATAAACGTTTTTTTCGATCTCACTATAGATTATGGTACATCCGTCTCGGTGAATAAGTCATTCGCGTAGTTCTAGGTCATCGATTTGAGAAATTAAATACGTGCCACATGTCATAAAAAGTATATCACTAGATTTCTACACGGATGTAGTTTCTAAATATATATTTT
The DNA here is from genome assembly GCA_902687465.1 of Secale cereale. Classification (NCBI taxonomy): domain Eukaryota; kingdom Viridiplantae; phylum Streptophyta; class Magnoliopsida; order Poales; family Poaceae; genus Secale; species Secale cereale. The sequence continues at coordinate 416,611,437 of LR738713.1, forward strand.
TTGTCACATATTTAGATAGTTAAATTATTGACCTAGAACTACGTGAATGACTTATTCACCGAGACGGATGTAGTAATAATTATGTTAGATTGTGTACTATTAATAAATTATGAACCAACATGTGGTTGGATGGTTAGGTGGATATTGGTATCCCCAGCCCACCATAGTTCAAATTCTGGTGTTAGAATTTATTTTGGATTTATTTCAGAATTTTTGGCGATGCGAGTTCAAATCCTGGTTTTAGAATTTATTCTGGATTTATTTCAGAATTTTTGACGATGCGCGTGCAGTAGGAGGAGACGTTCTCATCGACTACGAGACGCCTACGATGACTTCGTAAAATCTAAGATGATATGTCAGCTCAGTCTTTCGGGTGTGCTCCTAGGGATAGAAGGTGTGTGTGTTTTTGTAAGGATGAGTGCATGCGTATATATATGAGTGCTTGTGTCTGTATTGATGTTAAAAAAAAGTTAATCAAAGTTTTTTTCTTTGTGGGGGTAAAGTTACTCAAACTACTTTGATATCTTCCTTGCATAAAACGATGTTAGGTATCCACGGCCGAGAAAGATGGGTGATAAAACACATTGTTACCCAAATGGTATATTTAATAAATTATTATTATTGTCACTGGTGCAGTAACAGCGCATCAGGCTGGTCACAATGGGCAGGAACATAAGGTAGTAACCTACACATTTACCTAGACTATGTTACTACCTCCACAGTGGGTAGGAACATGTAGGTAGTGTCATGCAACGATGCATTTATTAGCTTATAGACTCATTGTTTCTTGGAGTATGTGATGTTCCGGTAACTTAGCTAGTTACCACTAGCACTTCTCTCTTCATTAAATATATGCCACATAAGCAACGTTGTATTAGAATATGTGATGTTACTCCTAAGTTCCACCCCATTGGGACCAGCCTCACAATCAACCATGACTTGCAACTTACAAGGTCACACCAGCATTCATTCAACAGTGTTTGCTGCATGCCCAAGCAGCCGCCCTCTTGAATTAATGGACATCCATTCACACGTTGAAAGCAATGTATATCCCACTCCCTGTGCACTCGAAAGTGAGCATTGGCAAGCCCCCTCGAAGAACAAATCTTACACGGTTGTTGAGCTCTTTATATTGGATATGAATTCCATGTACGTACTTCCTCCATCGTAAAATAAGTGTCCCAACTTTGTACTAGCTTTAATATAAAATTATACTAAGATCAAGACACTTATTTTGAAACGGAGGAAGTAGTATTCATGGACAAATGCAATGGACGCAACGTGTTCCCATTCATTAGGATCACCCTTGCACGTCCAAATATCTCAACCCTTAAATCAACATCCAAAATGTTCAACGAAAAATAACATAGGTTATGGACTTATGGTGAGTGGACGTGCTTGTAGATCAAACATCGGGTTTGATATTCTGTGTCTTATTAAGTGGGGGATTACGCGCGACCCCGTCATGTCCGTCCGCGTCCATTTAGGGGTAAAGGGACAAAGCAGGTCTTCTAACGCGTTACTGAAAAAAATCGTCATTCGTTTTCGGTCCGCTTTCGATTCATTTCCGGCCCAAGTTTGGGCCGAGTTTGCGACCGAACGGACACGCGCGGACGCAAGCGGCGCGTGCCCTTGTCCTGCCGTGGCTCGCCCGTCGGGGAGACAGAACCCCCTTTTTTCTTCTTCTACCTCCCTCCGCGCCCCGACATTGCCGCCGCCACCACAATCCCCGGCGGCGGCGTCTTCCACAAGGGTCGTCCCAACCAGCACCGCGCCATGCCATAGCTGTCTCCGCACCGGCTTTCCGGAAAGCATTTGGCCGGCGTTCTCCTTGTTGCCGGTGGGAGAGAATCTACGGCCGTCGGCGTCGCCCGTCGTCCCCAACCTCTTCTAGTCGATCGTTCGGTGACGCACTGCTCCCTCCAGTACCACCGGCCCCAAAACCTTGCTTTGCTGCCTGCGAGGGAAGCAGGGCGTGCACTATCCGGCCGCTTCCCCAGCACGACCCGCAAGGCGTTCGATGAATTGCTCACAAGGTACAATGGATAGTGGTAATGAGTTTTTCTTTCACAACGTCATCTGCTCATCGGATGATGAAGAGCTCGTGGTTGCGTTGGTCGTACATGAACACATTACCAGGAAGCGTCCTCGGTACAGGGGATCAATCCATGACCATGCTCCGGCCTTGGACCTCAATAGGGAGAAAGGCCACACACTTCTCTGTGCCGATTACTTCAAGGATGATGCACTCTTTAAGACACATCAATTTCATCGCCAATTCCGAATGAGAAGGATGATGCACTCTTTAGGCCACACAAATTTAGATTGGGTTGTAAGACTATTTGATATTGTTTTCTTGTCATGCAAACAAATTTCGATTTGGCTGTAAGACTATTTCGGAGCTATGTTTGATTTGAACCATTTCATACATCATTTTCAATTTAGTGTGTTGGTGAACAGACGAGATGCGGCCACACGTTGGGCGCACGGGCGCCGCATCCATAAATCCGGACGGACACGGCTCGATTACCGCCCGCAAACGGCCAAAAAGCGGATAAAATGGACATCCGTTTGGGGTCCCACGTTGAAGTTGGCCTTACGTTCCAATCGATAGCAAGTTGTATGTGATGATTTCGTCGATCTTGAAATTTGATGATTGTGGTCTTCAGATGGTACACTTGAGTCCCTTTTTTATGCTTTTAGAAAAGAAAACTCCAGTGCTCAACATAGCAGCACATAAGATCAGGTGACGCCGGGAAGAAAGCGTTACGCTAATGAGATCCGGACCCGTGGATTTTACAAGGAATTTTAGCAATGCGGGGAACATCTGTAACAACTCCCAGTTGAAAAGTGGGCTCTTTTCACCGTGCAAAAAAAGGGTTTTGTTCGTCTTCCTGTCATGAATGTTACAATCTCTATCTCTACCTAATAATAAAGCTTAATTTTAAAAATAATAGTAAAGTGAATATTGCTTCTAGACCCATTATGGCACCCGTAAGTGAGAAAAAACTATTCGGTTTTTTCTTTCCCAAGTCACTCCGCCAGACTTTGGTTTATAAAACACTGACCCGCTAAAGCATAACAAGATGTAGCCCACAGGCTAGAGCACCTCTCTTCTATCGCCAGACTTTGTCATCAAAATGAACAAAAAAAGATGTATCTAGAACATCTAGATACATCTTTTTTTATTCATTTTGATGACAAGTATTTTCGGACGAAGGAAGTGTTATCTTGCATGTCATTTATTTCTAAAAGACTAGACGTGTTAAACTAAGCCCGAGCGGGACCTGTTGAGAGAAGGATTAGTATGGAGAATTGGAAACGGGAGTAAGATCAACATCCATCACGACAACTGGATCCCGAGAAGTGGCAGTATGAAACGACTGGGTGCACGTTATAGGCAAGGAATTATTAAAGTAGCTGATCTGCTGAATGGTGCTGGAGAAGAGTGGAACCATGCTATTGTTGATGACATGTTTTCGCCAGATGATGCGGAGGATATCAAGCGGATAGCGATCGGTGGGCTGACGATGGAGGACAGGCTGGCGTGGAACTACACAAAGAGCGGGGTGTTCTCTGTGCGACCCGCTTATCACCTGAGAATGACTATGAATAAGCTGAAGACCGGACGGCCGGAAGCAGCCTCTTCTGTCAACAAACATCAGGGGTATTTGGGCCTATGGGATACGAGTGCGCCCAATAAAACTAAAATACACATGTGGCGAGTCATTAGGAACGGACTGGCGGTAGGCGCGGAGCTTCTTCGACGAAGGATTAAGCCAGGGGTCTTTTGTGTTGCTTGTGGGCGGGAGGAAACTATGTTGCATCGTTTCTGGACCTGCCAGCATTCGGTTCAGTTTTGGAACCAGCTTCGTTCGGAAAAGGGAGTTTCGGTGGCGATCCCACCGAGTTTCACAAGCTCCCAGAGCGAGCTGGCGAACTGGCTTCTGGGGTGGTTCGCCGACGCCCATGAAGAGGAGAAGCAGGCGATGGTTCAGGCTGTTTATGCCTTATGGCTAGCACGGAATGACACGAAGGACGGGAGGAAACTTGATGCGCCACATGTGATAATAGAGCGAGTCTGCACCTACATGCAAGAGTGGCGTGAGGTCCATGAGAAACCAAGAGGTGAGACACTTCAAGCGAGCCATCAGAGTTGGGCGGCGCCAGAGGAGGGCTGGGTCAAAGCCAATTCCGACGGGGCCACATCAAGCTTCAAGGGGAAGAGTGGGGGAGGGGTCGTGCTCCGGAATCACGAGGGCGCTTTTCTGGCAGGGGCATGTCATTTCTTTCCCCACACAGAGGAGGCTGAGGCTGCGGAGATCTTGGCGTGCAAGAGGGCTCTGGTGGTGGCGGCGGAGGTAAATGTGAATAAGATTCACCTAGAGTTGGACAGCCAAGCTCTAGTGCGGATGATCAGTAGCACGGAAACGTGTTTGGCGTTGAATGGCCCGTGGGTGGAGGAAATAAAGACAAAGCTTCGGACTTTCGAGGATTTCAAAGTGTCGTGGGTGAGGCGTTCTGCGAATGTTGCCGCGTATAAGTTAGCAAAGTTAGGTGTCGGGGATGAACTATGTAAAGTTTGGCTTGGATCACCTCCGGATTGCATTCTGGAAGTGATTGCTGGCGAGATTCTGAACTTCTGTTAGACTCTTTTATGTTTTAATAAAGCGGCAACATTAACCTAAAAAAAAAACTAAGCCCGAGCGCATTATGTCTTAGCGTACGCTCCGGCCGATCGACCCAGTCGGCCAGTTCGCACTAATTAGCCCAAACCACGCGCTAAAAAATCGAAAGTAACGGCTTACGACCAAGGTTCACGCGCTTCGCCTGGTCCGTGCACCTCCTGGAAAATCAATAGTAACGCGTTACTGCATACCTGTGTGATCAAGAGCCGTTCCTTTTTCATTTTTTTCTCTATGCTTGTTGGTACTGCATGCGGCCTGTAGGATCAAGAGCAGCCCATTTTTCATTTATTTTCTATGCTTCAATTGTACTGTATTTTTCAATGAAAAGAGCATATGTAGTAGTAGTTCGTTACTTCAGATCGGTATGCTTTTACTAGGTTTACGAGGCAGGACTGAATCATCTCTAACTAATTGGTTGTTAAAATATTTCTTTCATTACCATCCAATCCATCCATTTTACTGCCAACAATTTCGTTACCACCCATGAAAAATAATTTCATTACCATCCACTCCATCCATTTTACTGCCAACAATTTCGTTACCACCCTTGAAAGATAATTTCATTGCTGTCCACTCCATCCTTTTTACATATAGCAAGGCACATGTAGTAACTCATTACTACATATCAACATGGTCTTACTAGGTTTAATAGCCGAGGGGTCGTAGTTTATTGCTTGGTAAAGTATTTTGGTGCATTACCATCTCTTATATTCCTATATTACTGCCTATGATTAGTAACTTTGGAAGCCGGACGTCGTGCACCACGCGAGTATAGATGGTAACCAAATTAAATCCCATTACTATTCTCTTCACATACTTTTACCCTCAACTAATGGCTCTTGGAACTATAGGCTTATATCTAGCTATTTTCTGGCAGCGGACGTGCATGAAATATTGAAGATCCGAACGTCTCCTAGGCTGGGAGAGGATGTGTTGGCTTGGGGCCCGGATAAGAGGGGAGTATTCTCAGTAAAGTCTGCATATACATTGGCATTTGATATTGAGCACCATGAGACTGCTGCTTCGTCGAGCTCAAACCCATCCGGGAGTAGATCTTGCTGGAGTTTTATCTGGAAAGGGTGGGCTCCTCCTATAGTTCAGACATTTGCATGGCGTCTGGCCACTGATTCTCTCCCAACTTGGCAGCGGAAAAACCGCATAGGCCTTGAAACAACAAGCAGATGCCCGGTTTGTGGGGTAGAAGAAGAAGATAATTACCATCCGTTCATTAAGTGCCAACTTGCTCGTGATCTTTATCTAGCCATGGCGAAAGTATGGCCACTTCCAGATCTACATACGATAATGAATAATGGGAAGGAGTGGTTGTTGCATGCCCTAGCTCCTTTGAATGAGGTTGGTCGGATGATGGTGTTGCTGATTTTCTGGAGGTGTTGGTATATCAGAAACGAGGTGCTTCATCACAAGCCGACCCCTCTTATGGAAGTTTCTATTATATTCATCCGAACCTACTTGGACTCCCTTATTGGTATTAAGCTACACCCGCAAGCGGATCCAGCAAAAGGCAAATCTTGTATCGTCTACGATATACCAGCGCCAGCAGCGCATGCTCATGTGCCGGTGCCTAAGAGTTGGAAACCTCCTGAGTCTGGATGGCTTAAGCTGAACACGGATGGTTCTTTCGGTCCATCTGAGAGGGCAGGAGCGGGAATGATCCTGAGAGATCATCATGGTACTATTAACTTCTCAGCATGTCGAGCCTTGTTCTCTTGCAGGGACGCTTTGGAGGCCGAACTTTGCGCATGCATGGAGGGGCTCTCATTAGCCATCCAACGCAGTGAGCTGCCTATAGCTATGGAGCTGGATTCTCTGGAAGCAGTAACGATGATTTCTTGTGTGGACGATGATCGGTCGTTGTATGCCTCTATTGTGAGAGAGATCAAGCACTTAAGGACCCTCAGACAAACTTGTATTACTCATATACCTAAATCGCTTAATAAGGCTAGTGATTGCCTAGCTCGCTTTGCTTTGTTCCAAGGTAGAACTATGACTTGGTTGGGGTCAGACCCAGACGAGGTGGTGAGGATCGCCTCTGATGATTGTAATGACATTATAAGCGAGTAATACAAGCTGTTTTACCCGCAAAAAAAACTAATTAGCAGCGGTTCCTAAAAAAACTAATTAGCAGCGGTGGAGAGGCCAGTAGGACGTGGTGGGCCATGTGAGAACCGAAGGTAATCAAATTAAATCACGTTACTATTTCCTTCAAACCCTTTTACCCGCAACGGCCTACTCCTGCTTGCGCGACCCGCCCACCTAATTAAGGTCGGAGCGTAGGCTCTTGATCTTGCTTTCTTCATTCTTCATCTTTGGTTGAAAAGAAGTAGAGGTTGCTTCCCCTCTAGTTGCAAATGCAGCCGCATCATTGCCTTCGATTCTACTAAGGATTGCACGGACGTCTATTAAGTTTCTTTCTATCAATAAATCAATGTATTCGCCTTCCCAAAACCAAAATGAGCATCCATCTTCCTACAGGCATGATGATGTTCGAAATGAGCTATCGCAATTAAACCCAAGAATGAGCTATCAAAATGAGCCGAATGAAAACATCACGTACCCCGTCTTTTTCGCATTTCAAGAACATCCATCCGGGGTGCTTCGGCGTGCCCGAGGTTAGCCGCAGCACTGTCAGCGTGCAGTCGTCGCACTGTATGAGCGACATCAGCGAGCCACAGAGCCTCTGCGCAAGCGCTGAGCCCGGTGGATGGCAGGCTGAATCCATGCACGCAAAACCGTCGATGGTGGCGAGAGGACGAGCCCGTACCTGAATGCGCCGATGCGGCTTTGCCGGGGCTGCGCGAGATGCTCCCCGACAATTCCATCGCTTGGCGCAGCCACCGGTGGCCTGAAAACCCAAATCCGGCCGGCCACGATGAAGGGCCGCAGATCCGCAACTTCCCGGCCCGTTGACGCAGGAGGGGGGGGGGCAGAGGGCAACCACGTGCGTGTGGCGGCCTTTCGGTGCGCTCCCGCCGTCTGCTTTCGCTGGAATGTTGAGCGGCGGGGCTGCGAGCCGGCCGCGTTTGCGGATTTCTGTGCGGGCGTGATTTTCAGCACCGATCCGCATTTTGGCGGTTATTTTGCGGGCCTGGGCTTTTTGCGAAGTCTGCTAGAGTTGCTCTAAGAGGAACGACAACAAATGCTTAAGAGATATCGCTAACTAGGTGAATATTTTTGTTGCTAATAAAGTACAAACACCTTGAGTACACTTTAAAAATCATCCTGCCTTTATGTTTTTGCGCAACATCATTTATCATATTGTTTATCATGTTGCATCGCAAAAGATTTCAAGGAATTTGCTGATGACGTTGGGTGTGTATATGAGAGTTTTTTTTTTTCTCTCAATGCAACGCAGATGCATGTTTGCTAGTCAAGCCAACTTGACTCTGCTTGGTATCGCGCTCATTCTCAATTCATGTCATGTAATGCAATTAATTTTTACATCATGGCATCAGGAAATGACAACATGTTTTACATTCAACCATGCTAGAGTTTGGAAATTACTTAACAAAAGCTCATTAGTTTTGCTGACTTCAGATTCGAAGCTTGACATTCAATTCTGGCCTTAGCTCTTTGGTTTCGGTGACGGGTCATGTAAAGTAATTAAATTTACTACCTCCATTTCTAGATTTTTTTTTTTTGAAAATTCCACTACAAACTACGTAAGGATGTATATAAAGATATTTTAGATTATAGATTAAATTATTTTGCTTCGTACTATGTAGTTTATAATGGAATATCTAAAAATACTTAAATTTCGAAACGAAGGTAGTACATAGTAGGAAATGACCAAGCATGTTGTACGTCCGAAGTTGGAAATTACTCCTTCCGTAAAGAAATAAGAGCGATCTAAATGCTCTTATAATTGGAAAAGGAATGGGATTACAGCGTGTTTGGTGGCTACATGTAGTTGGAAAAGGAATGGGATTTAAGCTCATTGATTCTGGCGGCTACATTTTACGACTTACAGCGTGTTTGGTAGTTGGAAAAGGAATGGGATTACAGCGTGTTTGGTAGTTGGAAAAGGAATGGGTATTTATGATAAGGAGTTAGCTGAGGGATTATACTTGTGGACTATTAGTCCCAATCCTACGTTTGGTGTGAGGTGGGAATTATTCTTGGATTCTTATGAAAATGGAAAAGGGAAGGGACCCGAAATAACAAATCTGTAACAACCATGTGAAGGCAAAAAAAGAAGGTAATAGATCTGAAATATAAAAAATATCAAAATTTGTTACATACTACCTCCTTTCCGGTTTATAAGGCATGCGCGTATCACTAGGTCTATAATTTGACCAATATAAAATAAGTTGTATAGTCTAAAAATTACATCATTAGAAATTAGAAGATCTAAAGTTTCTAATGATATATTTTTTGTGACAAATAACTTGTATTACGTTGGTTTATTTGTCAACCTAGATATACGCGCAAGCCTTATAAACCGGAAAGGAGGTAGTAGCTCTTTTTCTTTCATCGAAAGTATTGCGAACTTGTATAGTTCACATTCTTTAGCTCTACCTATTAATTATAGAGTAAATATCTTTTCACAATAAGAGTTACCCATAGCGGCTTTTCAAGTTCGCCGTCAAATCCCAGGGCTCAACCGGCGATGGAAACTACCAAGCTAAGTACAATAGGAGCAGAGGGAATTTCCGATGAAGCGGTGAAATGCATTGAGATCGGAAAGAACACCAACAGCGAAAGCACTCAGCTGAGCCTTTTTTTTAATTCTAGTCATTGGTATGGGAGGGATAGATTTCTTCATGATATGACAAAATTTGATCCCTTTAAATCTTTTTTTAGTATCGCAGATAAGAGAGCAGTTAGCACTCTCCGATTTATCTGGAACAAAAATGACACCACAAGTAAACCGGTAGGATTTTCCCTGGAGTTTTGCCCTCCTAATTCCAAGTCTCTGAACCAATAAGAGTAACCCATTTCCTAGCTCCAACTCCCAACATTATTAGCTAATGGCAAAGGCACAGCCGAGGGTGGCACGAACAACAGTGCACGGTGAAACCCTCAGCAGGCGGCGGCTGAACTTACGTCAACCATTTCATAGATATATGGGAGTAGAAGATCACTTATGCAACTGGGAGTAGGAGACACCAGGCACAACTGGGCGTTTTCCAGTTCAGCCCTATTTTGGCTCAGAAGACTGCATCCTTCGTACAGGGCAACAAAACGACTCCCTAGACCAACATCCTAGTCTCAGATTAGAATTGATACGATAAAGTACTAACATCACATTCACGTAAGGAGAAAAAATTCAACTTTATCACAAGAACTCTCAAGCATAAGATTCTCCCAGGCGGGCAGATAATTTAAAAGCTCAGACAATATCCATTGTACGATAATAGCATGCGATCTACTTCGAAGTCTTGCATAACAAACACAGGGAGGGTATCATAATTCAAAACTGTAGCCAAATTCTACTACCGAACACGATTGCATAGAGGGGACTTCAACTGATCAGAATTCAGCAGGAACAGTTCCGGCAACCTGGTCCAGATCGCGCCTTCCCTGGGAGGTGATGAGCCTTCCACTGCAGCAGAGTCAAAACAAAGGATAAGCAACAAACACCCAAATAGCATTTGAAGCTACCAACACAGGAACATCGGGAAGCCACAAGATTACCCCTTGGGGTCGACATCAATGATGCCCATCTTCTGCAACTCCTGTAGGATGTTGCGGGAAACAGCACCACTGCTCTTGCAGAAGTGCGGTGGGCGTGAACCGTTCCTCTGACGGCCACCGTAGATCTTCTGGAAGCCGCCGATCCCAATTCCCTGCCTCAGGTAGATCTTCCTTGCCATCGAGGCTGTTACGATTTGAAGTGGCAGACCAATATCAGCAGAGTGGCAAGGACATCAATACTACATGTGAATAAATAGAGTATGGAACCAGGAAGGCAGAAAACATTTACTGACCAGCCCTGATGTAGTACCAGTCAGCATCAGTAGGCGGAAGCTCCTTGAACCTTGCAGTCTTGACAATGTCAACCCACTCGGGAAGCTCCATCTGCATAAACATGTATTACAATTTCAGTGCCCAGAATACAAGCAAGCAATGCAAGAAGGTAACCTGAACAAGCAATAAAAGATGTGCCATTCTTATAAATCATTTAGGAAGTGAGTATCTGTAGAGCATTGCAAGTAGAATCAAATCAATACTGCAGTGTGAGCATATGTATGGCATTGTATGTAGTAACACAAATCACTAATGTGAGTACACTTCCTATAATAAAGGCGTGCTAATTGAACAAACACATCAAGGATACAGAAGAAAGGTAAACCGTTTAGACCGCTCTAAAGTAAATCACATCAGGTAAGTCACACTTGCTAAGAGGTGGACGCTAAATAACATTCACATATGGGAGTGGACAGGCAACAACCACAATACCGTATCTAGAGTACAAAGGAAAGACACCAGCTGCAATAACGAAATCAACATGTTAATGTCCTCGTCGGATCACTCGATTTTGGATACTAGCACAACATACGAAACAGAGATAAGACTGCCGAAAGGAATCGTGATCCACGAAAATTAGAATAGCGACAACTAACCCTACGATGCAAGCAATTTCCACCGAGGCGGCCGTCGTACACCTAACGAAGCAGGACTATGCAGGATTCATTTGGAAACGAACAGATTATACGGTCGACCCCATATGAAATAGCGAGGCATGGCGGTAAGATCCTGACAGGACAAGGCCTCCTGCTACAAATCCCCAACAGGATGGTATCCTAGCGACGGATCTAACGAGAACTGGCTTGCGTTACCTTGCCGGAGCGCTTGAGGTGCGCGGAGTAGGCCTTGACGAACTCGTGGGGGTTGACGTCCTTCACCGTGCGCGCGGTGGAGGCCGCGGTCTCGGCTGCGGGAGCGGGGACGGTCGCCATCCTGTGCTCTGGCCGACGGCGGCGCTGTCTTCAGGAGGGAGGGAGAGGTGTGCGCGCCGCTGCGGCTGCAAGGGCTAGGGTTTTTTGGAGGCGGGGTGCGTGAGAAGCAGCGGATGGGAATTTATACTGTAAAGGAGCTAGGTTATGGGCCGTGTGATGGAATGGCGGGCTTGTTGGGCCATCAGGTATTAGGGTTAGCGTTGCTACGTGGGCCAAGCTGAGGTCGCCTCGAGATATAATTCGTATTCCATTCGAACCACGCTAGAATTTTCACATTCGCATTCCATTCGAACCACGCTAGAATTTTCACGACCACTAAAAAGAAAATCATGATTGCTCTAGAAGGGTAGAAACTGTCCCCAAAAATAACTCGAGAAAATATTGCATATTTTAGAGGTAAATTACATATCATATGATTCATATGAATAAATTATCAACGGATAAACTTAATCCGTTTCATTAAAGCACTTTTATTTGTAAAATTACATTCAACAAAGCCCATTGCACTTCACTCTTTTTTCTGCAAATGTCCAGGCTAAAACGGACTACTAATCATCAAGACACTTAGAAAAAGAAGATGTTTCGATGTCCTTGTTTGTCAAATATATTATCAAATTGCCACCACCTCCTCTCCAAGAAAAAGACAATGGGTTTCTCTGCCTTCCCGATGGCCCGGACCATCTCGTCACCCGTGGCATTAGGGCCATGGAGACGTGGAACCCCGGTCCTTAACAACGGAGGGATCTTGCTCTGTTTTAGGTGTTTATGTGAGTTCGCTTAGGGTTTGTGTCATGCTCATGAATACGAGGCGGGGGACCTTCTTGAAGATGGAATAAGGTTCTCCCCGCCTAGGCCCCGTTCTGACGATGCGTCTGGAGTCATCGGAGGGACATGTGGAGGTGTGTCTCCGACGAATCTCACATGATTCAGCCGGTGTTGGAATTCAGTGGATCTGTTTGGATCCACTATTTATTCGTCTTTGTTCATGTGTCTACAACTCTACATGTTGAATCATTTCGATCTATATTTCTCTACATCAGCGACGGTTGCTATTTTTGGTGCGCTGGTCCTCTAGGACCTTAGCACGACGACTTTCTTATTCTCTACTACAACAAGTTTGGCCCGACTTCGGTGAGGGAGGGTCGATGAAGACGGCATGTCTTCGGCAAACTCCAGTACTTGTAGTCATCACTAGCTGATCTATGGACATAATTGTAATTTTATCTCACATGTTTTTATTGCAATATCTCTTTATTCTAGGACTGGCTTTATATATACAAGTACTAAAGGTGCTAAGCTAGGAGGACTCTCATGCGTCCGCGGTGTTGTGGCTTACACGGGTCTTTAGTTTTTTATTTGGTTCAGTTTCGGTTTTGCGGTCCCTTTTTTACCCGGTCCGGTCGGTTCACAATCGGTCAGTCAAAACTAATATTTCCATCATTGTAAAAAAATTGTTTTTAACACGGTACAAACAGAGACACTCATATATATGCATATACACTCAACCCTATAAACGTAAGCGCACACATCCTATCTCTATGAGCATCTCCGAGAGACTTAGCCTGCATATCATCCTGAGATTGACAAAGTTGCCACAAACGCCTTCGTAGTCGACGGGAACGTCTCCTCGCACTAAGCGCACATCACCGGAAGGCCTAGAATAAATCCAGGAAAATGCGAGCAACGATGTCTAGTACTTGAACTCTGATGGGAGGGGATACTAGTGTCCTCCTAATCATCCAACCATATGTTGGTTTGCACCGTTGTAGAATTTGGTAGTAGAAATATTTCGAAGTCAATGATTGTCCCACTATTTACCCTCAAAGGAGAAAAAATACCCCATATAACTCAGCCATCATCTTTCCCATCTCCAGATATTTCTCTGAGGCGCACACGGAGACGCCTCATCCCTATCATTCCCATCAAGCGTCGCCCTCTCCCACAACAAGTTGTGTGGCGTCGGCTCAGCGAGTACGCGATGATCTCTTTTTCCACAAGACCTTGCCGAGGAGCATTAGTGGAAATGGGGTCAAACAAAGGACGAGGAGGCAACGTCATGAGCTTTGCCATCCTCCACGGCCACTGCAAGTACGACGAGAATGATGTCCCGAAGGAGTCGATTCTCTCTCTGTTCTACTAGAGTCGATGGTAATAGCGTGTCCACGCCGTCCACATTCTTTCTTGGCATGTGTGACTCCAAAGACGAATGTTGCGTCAACTCCAACGGTGAGATACTCTTAGGTGGGCTCCGGTTTTTGCGCTTCCACGTATGCCTTCCTATCGAGTATTTTGTTGGGAAACTTAGTAGAACAAAAAAAATTGTGCCTTGATACATCCAAAACATATATACTTCTCCAAACACGTTTGCTCTTGTTTTAGACTCTAATTTGCATAATTTGAATGGAACTAATCCAGACTGGCGTTGTTTACAGCATAATCGCCATGGTTTTGTTTTTGTGCGGAGATAAAAGTTCTCGGGTAGCAATGGCATCAACGATGGCGACTTTTCCCCTCCAGAAACCTACCAGAGGCGATTCCCCCGTCTCCCGTGAAAATCATTGTTGGACAATCCCTGAAAATAGGTTTCCTACGAAATCCAATCCCGAATCCCCCCTATACAATCCTACCCAACCAGTTCCCACTTCCTTAGCCAGGATCAAAAGCCGCATCAGAGACACCACCATTACAGTCGAAAGGTTAAAGATCCAAATCGTGTCTCTGAGAGCTCAATTGGAAAATGTAAGAGCCATTCTTCCTGTATTCAATCTCTTTATTGATGAGAGAAGTGAGCCGCCTAATCCGGGACGTGGGCAATCAACAGAGCCAAGAACTAACTCCCGCTTCAAGGGGCATGAAGAGCAATACAGATCGTGGGGGGCGTTTCTGCCTGAGGAGATGGAAAGGCCCCCAATTACAGGGAGTAATTCGAAGCATAAAGAAGGTATTAACAAGGCCATGGAAGATTTGCTATTTAGAGAGAGCTTTGTTCTGTAGAGTCCATCCCTAGTCCCTCGTTTTCAGTTTTGTGCCCCCACTCGCACAGAAGGTGTTTGGTGTTTTGCGTGATGGCAGCGACGGAAGTCCACCTAAAAAGGGCCTTGAGGTGGAGTCGAGGCCGGCTGCTGCGGGAGCGAAGGGGGCGCAGAGGTCGGGTTCGGCGGCTGAAGGCTCGGACGACCTGCTCGTCGATCACGCCCTCTTCACCAAGGTCCAGCGACCGGGGAAGGAGATAGCCAAGGTTGTGGGGTCCTGAGAAGAAGACCTTGGTCATCAACATGATGGGGGCTCGGAAGGCGGTGCAGGCGCGTTTCCTGGCGGTCGGACTCTTCATGTTCGTATTGTTTTTGAATTCTAGGCAATTGATCGATCATATGAAGAAAGTTTGGAAGGTGCGTGAAGAGTTGGGTGACCATGAACTGGTTGCGATGGAAGGGCAAAAAATTGTCCTCGAATTCTCCGAGGATGGTGACCGACAACACGTCATCAAGGGAGGCCCGTGGCAGTACAGGGGAGATGTGTTCCTGGTCGTCGGCCTCGAGAACGGAGTTGATCCTACATCAGTAATATATTCTCTGATGGGGAACGTAGTATTTTAAAATTTTCCTACGATCACGCAAGATCTATCTACTAGATGCATAGCAACGAGAGGGGAGAGTGTGTCTACGTACCCTCGTAGACCGAGAGCGTAAGCGTCAAGTGACGTGGTTGATGTAGTCGAACTTCTTCGTGATCCAACCGATCAAGCACCGAACGTACGGAACCTCCGCGTTCAGCACACGTTCAGCTTGATGACGTTCCACGAGCTCTTGATCCAGTTGAGCTTCACGGGAGAGTTTTGTCAGCACGACGGCGTGGTGACGGATATGATGTATCTACCGGCGCAGGGCTTCGCCTAAGCATTGCAACGGTATGACCGAGGTGTGTTTCTGTGGAGGGGGGCACCGCACATGGCTAAAACAATTGAACTTGTGTGTCCTAGGGTGCCCCCCTGCCCCCGTATATAAAGGAGCAAGGGAGAGGCCGGCCCTAGAGGGGGCGCGCCAAGTGTGGGGGGTCCTAGTAGGACTCCCAAGTCCTCGTAGGATTCCCCTTTCCTTTCCGGAGTAGGAGAGAAGGAAAGAGGTGTAGAGGGAGAAGGAAAAGGGGGCTGCACCCCTTGTCCAATTCGGACCAGAGGGGGGGCGCGCGCCTCCTTCCTTTTGGCCTTTCTCCTCTATTCCCGTATGGCCCAATAAGGCCCATATACTCCGAAAAATACCCGAATCACTCGGAACCTTTTCGATGTCCGAATATAGTCGTCCAATATATCGATCTTTATGTCTCGACCATTTCGAGACTCCTCGTCATGTCCCCGGTCTCATCCGGGACTCCGAACTCCTTCGGTACATCAAAACTCATAAACTCATAATACCGATCGTCATCAAACGTTAAGCGTGCGGACCCTACAGGTTCGAGAACTATGTAGACATGACCAAGACTCATCTCCGGTCAATAACCAATAGCGGAACCTGGATGCTCATATTGACTCCTACATATTCTACGAAGATCTTTATCGGTCAAACCACATAACAACATACGTTGTTCCTTTTGTCATTGGTATGTTACTTGCCCGAGATTCGATCGTCGGTATCTCTATACCTAGTTCAATCTCGTTACTGGCAAGTCTCTTTACTCGTTCCGTAATACATCATCTCGTGACTAACTCATTAGTATTTTGCTTGCAAGGCTTATTATGATGTGCATTACCGAGAGGGCCCAGAGATACCTCTCCGACACTCGGAGTGACAAATCCTAGTCTTGATCTATGCCAACACCACGAACACTTTCGGAGACACCTGTAGAGCATCTTTATGATCACCCAGTTACGTTGTGACGTTTGATAGCACACAAGGTGTTCCTACGGTATTCGGGAGTTGCATAATCTCATAGTCATAGGAACATGTATAAGTCATGAAGAAAGCAATAGCAGTAAAACTAAACGATCATAGTGCTAAGCTAACGGATGGGTCTTGTCCATCACATCATTCTCCTAATGATGTGATCCCGTTGATCAAATGACAACTCATGTCTATGGTTAGGAAACATAAGCATCTTTGATCAATGAGCTAGTCTAGTAGAGGCATACTAGGGACACTCTGTTTTGTCTATGTATTCACACATGTACTAAGTTTCCGGTTAATACAATTCTAGCATGAATAATAAACATTTATCATGATATAAGGAAATATGAATAACAACTTTATTATTGCCTCTAGGGCATATTTCCTTCAGTCTCCCACTTGCACTAGAGTCAATAATCTAGCTCACATCGCCATGTGATTTAATACCGATAGTTCACATCGTTATGTGAATAACACCCATAGTTCACATCGCCATGTGACCAACACCCAAAGGGTTTACTAGAGTTAATAATCTAGTTCACATCGCTATGTGATTAATACCCAAGAGTAATAAGGTGTGATCATGTTTTGCTTGTGAGAGAAGTTTAGTCAACGGGTCTGCCACATTTAGATCCGTATGTATTTCGCAAATTTCTATGTCTACAATGCTCTGCATGGAGCTACTCTTGCTAATTGCTCCCACTTTCAATACACATCCAGATTGATACTTAGAGTCATTTGGATTTAGTGTCAAAGCTTGCATCGGCGTAACCCTTTACGACGAACTCTTTATCACCTCCATAATCGAGAAACATTTCCTTAGTCATCCAGTTACTAAGGATAATTTTGACCGCTGTACAATGATCTACTCCTGGATCACTATTGTACCCCCTTGACAAACTCACGGCAAGGTACACAACATGTTTGGTACACAGCATGGCATACTTTATAGAACCTATGGCTGAGGCATAGGGAATGACTTTCATTCTCTCTATGTTTTTCTGCCGTGGTCTGGCTTTGAGTCTTACTCAACTTCACACCTTACAAGTCAGGCAAGAACTCCTTCTTTGACTGATCCATTTTGAACTACTTCAAAATCTTATCAAGGTATGTACTCATCAAAAGTCTTATCAAGCGTCTTGATCTATCTCTATAGATCTTGATGCCCAATATGTAAGCAGCTTCACCAAGGTCTTTCTTTGAAAAAATCCTTTCAAACACTCCTTTATGCTTTCCAGAAAATTCTACATCATTTCCGATCGACAATATGTCATTCACATATACTTATCAGAAAGGTTGTAGTGCTCCCACTCACTTCTTGTAAATATAGGCTTCACCGCAAGTCTGTATAAATCTATATGCTTTGATCAACTTATCAAAGCGTATATTCCAACTCCGAGATGCTTGCACTAGTCCATAGATGGATCGCTGGAGCTTGCACATTTTGTTAGCACCTTTAGGATTGACAAAACCTTCTGGTTGCATCATATACAAGTCTTCTTTAATAAATCCATTAAAGAATGCAGTTTGTTATCCATTTGCCAGATTTCATAAAATGCGGCAATTGCTAACATGATTCGGACAGACTTAAGCATCGCTACGAGTGAGAAAGTCTCATCGTAGTCAACTCCTTGAACTTGTTGAAAAACTTTCGCAACAAGTCGAGCTTTGTAAACAGTAACATTACCATCAGCGTTAGTCTTCCTCTTGAAGATCCATTTATTTTCGATGGCTTGCCGATCATCGGGCAAGTCAACCAAAGTCCACACTTTGTTCTCATACATGGATCCCATCTCAGATTTCATGGCCTCAAGCCATTTTGCGGAATCTGGGCTCATCATCGCTTCCTCATAGTTTGTAGGTTCATCATGGTCCAGTAACATAACTTCCAGAACCGGGTTGCCGTACCACTCTGATGCGGAACGAACTCTGGTTGATCTACGAAGTTCAGCAGAAATTTGATCTGAAGTTTCATGATCATCATCATTAGCTTCCTCACTAATTGGTGTAGGAATCACTGGAACAATTTTCTGTGATGTACTACTTTCCAATTCAGGAGAAGGTACAATTACCTCATCAAGTTCTACTTTCCTCCCACTCACTTCTTTCGAGAGAAACTCCTTCTCTAGAAAGGATCCACTCTTAGCAACAAAGACCTTGCCTTTGGATCTGTGATAGAAGGTGTACCCAACAGTTTCTTTTGGGTATCCTATGAAGATTTACTTCTCCGATTTGGGTTCGAGCTTATCATGTTGAAACTTTTTCACATAAGCATCGCAGTCCCAAACTTAAAGAAATGACAGCTTAGGTTTCTCGTCAAACCACAGTTCATACGGTGTCATCTCCACGGATTTAGATGGTGCCCTATTTAACGTGAATGTAGCTGTCTCTAATGCATAACCCCAAAAGTGATAGTGGTAGATCGGTAAGAGACATCATCGATCGCACCATATCTAATAAAGTACGGTTATGACGTTCGGACACACCATTACACTGTGGTGTTCCAGGTGACGTGAGTAGTGAAACTATTTCACATTGTTTTTACTGAAGGCCAAACTCGCTAACTCAAATATTTTACCTCTACGATCATATCGTAGAAACTCTTATTTTCTTGTTACGATGATTCTCCACTTCACTATGAAATTCTTTGAACTTTTCAAATGTTTCAGACTTGTGCTTCATTAAGTAGATATACCCATATCTGCTCAAATCATCAGTGAAGGTCAGAAAATAACGATACCCGCCGCGAGCTTCAACACTCATTGGTCCACATACATCTGTATGTATGATCTCCAACAAATCTGTTGCTCGCTCCATTGTTCCGGAGAACAGAGTTTTAGTCATCTTGCCCATGAGGCATGGTTCGCAAGCACCAAGTGATTCATAATCAAGTGATTCCAAAAGTCCATCACTATGGAGTTTCTTCATGCGCTTTACACCATTATGACCTAAACGGCAGTGCCACAAATAAGTTGCACTATCGTTATTAACCTTGCATCTTTTGGCTTCAATATTACGAATATGTGTATCACCACGATCGAGATCCAACAAACTATTTTCATTGGGTGTATGACCATCGAAGGTTTTATTCATGTAAACAGAATAACAATTATTCTATGACTTTAAATGAATAACCGTATTGCAACAAATATGATCAAATCATATTCATGCTCAACGCAAATGCCAAATAACATTTATTTAGGTTTTACACTAATCCCGAAAGTACAGGGAGTGTGCAATGATGATCATATCAATCTTGGAACCACTTCCAACACACATCGTCACTTCACCTTTAACTAATCTCTGTTCATTCTGCAATTCTCGTTTCGAGTTACTAATTTTAGCAACTGAACCGGTATCAAATACCCAGGGGTTGCTATGAACACTAGTAAAGTACACATCAATAACCTGTATATCAAAATATACCTTTGTTCACTTTGCCATCCTTCTTATCCGCCAAGTATCTAGGGCAGTTCCACTTTCAGTGACCATTTCCTTTGCAGTAGAAGCACTTAGTTTCAGGCTTGAGTTTTAGCTTTGGGTTTATTCACGGGAGTGACAACTTGCTTGTCATTCTTCTTGAAGTTCCCCTTCTATCCCTTTGCCCTTTACTTGAAACAAGTGGTCTTGTTAACCATCAACACTTGATGCTTTTTCATGATTTCTACCTTCGCCGACTTCAGCATCACGAAGAGCTCGGGAATTCCTTTCGTCATCCCTTGCATATTATAGTTCCTCACGAAGTTCTACTAACTTGGTGATAGTGACTAGAGAACTTTGTCAATTACTATCTTATCTGGAAGATTAACTCCCACTTGATTCAAGTAATTGTAGTACCCAGACAATCTGAGCACATGCTCACTGGTTGAGCTATTCTCCTCCATCTTGTAGGCAAAGTACTGTCAGAAGTCTTATACCTCTCGACACGGGCATGAGTATGAAATACTAATTTCAACTCTTGGAACATCTTATATGCTCTGTGGCGTTCAAAACGTTTTTGAAGTCCCGGTTCTAAGCCATAAAGCATGGTGCACTTAAACTATCAAGTAGTCATCATACCGAGCTTTTGTCAAAACGTTCATAACGTCTACATCTGCTCCTGCAATAGGTCTATCACCTCGCGGTGCATCAAGGACATAATTCTCTGTGCAGCAATGAGGATAATCCTCAGACCACGGAACAATTCCGCATCATTGCTACTAACATCTTTCAACTTAGTTTTCTCTAGGAACATATAAAAAATAAATGGGGAGCAACATCGTGAGCTATTGATCTACAACATAGATATGCTAATACTACGAGGACTAAGTTCATGATAAATTAAAGTTCAATTTAATCATATTACTTAAGAACTTCCACTTAGATAGACATCCCTCTAGTCATCTAAATGATCACGTGATCCAAATCAACTAAACCATGTCCGATCATCACGTGAGATGGAGTAGTTTCAATGGTGAACATCTTATGTTGATCATATCTACTATATGATTCACGCTCGACCTTTCGGTCTCCAGTGTTCCGAGGCCATATCTGCATATGCTAGGCTCGTCAAGTTTAACCCGAGTATTCTGCGTGTGCAAAACTGGCTTATACCCGTTGTATTTGAATGTAGAGCTTATCACACCCGATCATCACGTGGTGTCTCGGCACGACGAACTTTCGCAATGGTGCATACTCAGGGAGAACACTTATACCTTGAAATTTAGTAAGGGATCATCTTATAATGCTACCGTCGTTCTAAGCAAAATAAGAAGCATAATAAGATAAACATCACATGCAATCAAAATATGTGACATGATATGGCCATCATCATCTTGTGCTTTTGATCTCCATCTCCAAAGCACCGTCATGATCACCTTCGTCACCGTTGCAACACCTTGATCTCCATCGTAGCATCGTTGTCGTCTCGCCAACTATTGCTTCTACGACTATCGCTACCGCTTAGTGATAAAGTTAAGCAATTACATGGCAATTGCATTTCATACAATAAAGCGACAACCATATGGCTCCTGCCAGTTGCCGATAACTTTACAAAACATGATCATCTCATACAAAACCGTATAACTAATCATGTCTTGACCATATCACATCACAACATGCCCTGCAAAAACAAGTTAGACGTCCTCTACTTCGTTGTTGCAAGTTTTACGTGGCTGCTACGGGCTTAGGACGAACCGTTCTTACCTATGCATACAAAACCACAACGATGTTTCGTCAAGTATGTGTTGTTTTAACCTTCACAAGGACCGGGCGTATCTGCTAGGCTTCGCCCCTCGTTGGTTACCCCAAGTGGAAGGTGTGAGATGTAGTGTTGCGGAAGTTTTTCCCTTGGCAAAGATACCAAGGATCGAATCCCCAGAGACTCCTAGGTTCAACAAGAAGGTGTCAACTGCTAACGGCGCCAGATATTAGCAATCAACGTGGACCTGCACACAGATACAAATAACTTTGCTCCCAACGAGTACAGAGAGGTTGTCAATCCCTCCGGCCTTGTACTTCACAAAGGATTAAAAGCAAATGATAGCAGTGATAGATAATGTTTACAATAGTAAATAATAGCGAAAAGTAAATAGCGGATGTGATCAATGATGGTAATATGGACCGGAGTTTCATGATGTTCACTAGTGATGTCTCTCTCCCAAAAGACGATAAAACAGCTATGTGAGGTAAACGAATTACAGCTGGGCAATTGACAGGACCACGAACGCAAACCAATGCTGACTACATTGCAAGAAAGGTTGAGGTTCAAAGCATGGGCGGTACGCCAAAGTAAGTAGACCGAAATCCATCAATATCTACTACTAATCATCCACCTTGAGATATCTATCCAGAACATCTCGCTGGTATTAAGTTGCGAGCCCCACCCATAGTGTAAACTCAAAGCAACAGACAACTGCATTAAAAGAACTTTGCGTAAAGTAAACAGTCCTTGCACCCGCGGGCACAAGCACCGTTGTTTTCCCCCTTGTGGCAACAGCACAT
>LR738713.1:416633999-416685998 GCA_902687465.1 Secale cereale
GCACGGTAGTTTCTGGAACGCTGATTTTTTATATAATTTTTCTGGATTTTTCCTGGCAGTTCTCGTAATGTGAAAACCTGAAATACAAAAACAGCCGAAAACAGAAACTGGCACTGGGGTGCACTGAGTTAATAGGTTAGTCCAAATATGATCAAAAGTGTATGGAAGTTTATAAATATCATAGCAATATCACCCAAAAGAGGCATGGAGCAGGCAGAAATTATAGATACGTTTTGGACGTATCAACATCCCCAAGCTTAATTCCTGCTCGTCCTCGAGTAGGTAAATGATAACAAGAATAATTTCTGTGGTGACATGCTATTAACCATATAGGACTTTTTCATAGTCATATGACAAAAGCTTACTGAGATAATGAATCTGTAGTAATTAAGTTGCCTCATGAGAAAATCACAAAGAACTGAAAGTTTTACAATATGACATTGAAACATCAAATAGATTTGTAATGAACATGCTGTGTAAATATGATAAAGTGATATCTAGCTTGCCCCCTTTAGTGAAGCAATACATAAATGCAGGGGCACCTCCAAGGTTTAAGTGATGACTAGATATAATGATTTCAGAATAAACGATATCACAATCATGCAAAAGACAATGCTACTTTGGGACAATGCACATTACACTCAGAATGACAATCATGCTCTCAGTAGTTGGTGCTTTTAAAAGAAGGTGGAGACTCAACATAAAAGTAAAAGAATGGTCATGTGCTAGAGCTTTTTATTTTGAAAACATAGAAGCAATTTTGTCAACGGTAGTAGTACTTCATATGTGTTATGCATAAGACATCCTATAAGTTGCAGGCCTCATGCATCGAATACCAATAGTGCTCGCACCTTGTCCTAATTAGCTCGGATTTCCATGGGTTATCATTGCATTACATATGTTTCAACCAAGTGTCACAAAGGGGTACCTCTATGTCACCTGTACAAAGGTCCAAGGAGATAGATCACATTTGATTTCTCGTTTTTGATAGATCTCAACTTGAGGACATCCATACCGGGACAACATAGAAAATAGATAATGGACTCCTCTTTAATGCTTAAGCATATTCTCATAAGAGATTGAGGATTAATGTCCAAGCTAAAACTTCCACCATGATACATGGCTTTGGTTGGCGGCCCAATGTTCTTCTCTAACAATATGCATACTCATTCAACCCAATGGCAAATCACCCTTACTTCAGACAAGACGAACATGCATAGCAACTCACATGATATTCAACAAAAGTGTAACAGTTGATGGCGTCCCCAGAAACATGGTTACCGCTCAGCAAGCAACTTATAAGAAATAAGATACATAGGAAACATATTCTTTACCACAATAGTTTTTAAGCTAATTTCCCATGAGCTATGTATTGCAAAAACTGAAGGTTTTAAAGGTAGCACATGTAAATTTACTTGGAGTGGCGGTGAAGTACCACATATAGGTAGGTATGGTGGACTCATATGGCATAACTGGTTTAAAAGGATGTGGATGCACAAGCAGTTAGTCCGCTTAGTATAGGTGGAGGTTAGCAAAAGACTGGGAGCGACCAACTAAGAGAGCAATGACGGTCATAATCATCCAGAGCGACAAAGCAACATTGAATCAGGCATGGAAGTTATATCGCTACTCAGAAACAAAAGATCATCAAGGCTTGACAGACTTTCTTTACAGTCTTAAATATGCGTGAGCATACGCCAAGTCAATCAAAATAAATTCTTGAGGGAAGATATTACTAAACCATACCACATCATAAGCAAACAAATCATGTTGGTACTCCAATAACACATTGGGAATCCCCCAGCTATATGAGACTAACCATAAGAAAACCTGAACTACTAAGCGCCATCATGCACGTAGCATCTTTATCATAGACATATTAACCAATGCAACGGAAGCAAACTCTCTTAATAAGGTGAGCATGGTAACTAAAGAGAGTTCAAGCAACCAACTAAACACAAGCTCTTTGAAAAGATAAGCATGAATACTAAGAGCTGAACATGATAGTAGCTATTAAAAGACAAAGAACACACACAGCAAAGATAGTCATGAAAATTCTATGTTATGTTCTAGGTAGAAGTGGAGCGTGTTTCTCTCCCACATAAAGAACGCTGAGTTCCGAATCGTTATGAAAAACTAAAAAGGAAACTAAAAGCAAGACGCTCCAAGCATAGCACATAACACATGAAGTGATTAAAATATAGTGGAACGAAAGACGAACTGATAATGTTGATGGAGAAGGGGATGCACGGGGGCATCCCCAAGCTTAGACGCTTGAGTCTCCTTGAATATTTCTTGGGGGTGCATGGGGGCATCCCCAAGCTTGAGCGTTTGACACTCCTGGATCTTTTTATCATCTTCCCTCGCACACTTGAAAACTCCCTTCATACATAACTCATCATAATCTGATTAGCGAGGTTAGTACCCATAATAAAATAATTGTAACTTGCTGGAAATAAAGATATTCTTGAAGGTCTACTGTTTCTCAAGATTGCCAAAAGGTTTTTGCAAAGAAAAAGCAAGCTCTTGGTTTGCAAAATGAAAGAAAGGCAAAACATGACAGAATCTGTGAAAAACAGAACATCAGGTAGTAATTGATTTGTTCGGGGCACTTCTGCAACTCAAATCAAAAAACTCAGAACAGACGCACGAAAGACAATTATATAGAGAACGCTGTCGATAAAATTCAGACCAAAAAGATGACCTGGTGATTTTATACGAATTTTTCTATCCAAGGACAGAATCTGTTTCCTGGACAGCACCTCACAACTTTTGAACTTTCTAGCAATCAGAGGCTATACTTGGCACAAAATTGAAAAGTAAAGATACAATGATGATGCTACTGTAGTAAACAACATCATGACACAACAAAAGCAAAATAAAAATTTATTCATGTGGGCTGCCTCCCAGAAGCGCTTTCTTTTATGCCTTTAAGCTAGGCATAATGCATAGAGATCAAGTTTTATCAAGAGTAAAAGAATAGCTAGCCCGTACAACGGACTCAAAAGGTAACTCGATCTTCTTTCGAGGGAAGTGTTCCATCCCTTTCTTGAGAGGAAACTGAAATTTTATATTACCCTCTTTCATGTCAATGATAGCACCAACGGTGCGTAAAAAGGGACGTCCCAAAATAATTGGACAAGAAGGATCACATTCAATATCCATAATAGTAAAATCAACGGGAGCATAATTATCATTGACAACGATAAGAACATCGTCGATCCTCCCCAAAGGTTTCTTTATGGAAAAATCAACGAGACGAACACCAAAAGAACAAGAATCACAAGGTTTCAATTTAAGCATATCATATAGTCTTTTGGGCATAACAGAGGTACTAGCACCGACATCACATAATGCATAGCAAGAGAAGTCATTCAGTTTAATTTTTATCATAGGATCCCAACCATCTTCTAGCTTTCTAGGTATGGAGGCTTCTACTCTGAGTTTCTCCTCCCTAGCTTTGATGAGAGCATTAGTGATATGCTCTGTGAAGGCAAGGTTAAGAGTGCTAGTGCGGGGATCTCTAGACATCTTGTGAAGGAAATCAATAACTTCGGTAAGCGTGCAATTATCAAAATCAAGATCACTAGCATCAAGTAAAGTGGTAGTGGTGTCCTTAAGGTTCACTTGTTTGGTAGTTTCTATAGTCATAGCATCACCATTAATAGGTCCAATGGGACCACGAGTACATTGGGTGCTAAGAGTTTGGATATCCTCAACAACTTGGACAGTAGCAACAGTGTGGTGGGTAGGAAGGCTCTTAATTCTATCTTCTTCCTCCCTTTCTCTAGCCCATCTTTCTTTAAGTTTAGCCATCATCCTAATATTTTCATTAATTTGCACTTGAGTAGCATTAATAGGAGTGACCTTCCTCTCCTCAAGAGGAGAAGTTTTAATTTTTAGCAATTCTATCTCATTGGCTAAGTGGTCTACCTTCAAAGAGAGATCATCTAGTTTATGTAGTTTTTATTCTACACTCTTATTAAAGGCTTTTTGGGTAGTGATGAAATCTTTAAGCATAATCTCTAGTTCAATATTGGAGTTCTTGGTGCTAGGATAAGCATTGTTGTTCCCATAAGAATTAGAGGGGAACGGTCTAGGATTGCTACCAAAGTTACTCCTATAAGCATTGTTGTTAAAATTGTTTCTAGAGATAAAGTTCACATCTACTTGTTCTTGAGCAATCAAAGAATTTAAAGGAACATCACGACGATCAACAGAAGATTGCTTCGAAAGTAGAGACATGATTAAGTCAACTTTTTCATTTAAGGAGGAAATCTCCTCGACAGAGTTTACCTTCCTACCTGTTGGAGCGCGTTCGGTGTGCCATTGGGAATAGTTGGTCATCATCTCATCGAGAAGCTTCGTGGCAGCACCAAGTGTAGTTGACATAAAGGTTCCTCCCGCGGCCGAATCTAACAAGTTCCGCGAGGTAAAGTTCAAGCCTGCATAAAAAGTTTGGATAACCATCCAAGTAGTCAAACCATGAGTAGGGCAGTTCTTGATAAGAGATTTCATACGTTCCCAAGCTTGGGCAACGTGTTCATTATCCAATTGTTTAAAATTCATTATGTTACTTCTTAGTTGGATAATTTTAGCAAGTGGATAGTATTTTCCAATAAAAGCATCTTTGCACTTGTCCCATGAATCTATGCTATTTCTAGGCAAAGACTGAAACCAAATTTTAGCTCCTCCTCTCAAGGAGAAAGGAAAAAGCTTAAGCTTAACAATATTACCGTCTACTTCTCGGTACTTTTGCATATCACAAAGTTCAACAAAGTTGTTTAAGTGTAAAGCAGCATCATCTCCAGCACCGGAGAATTGATCTTTCATGACTAAGTTCAGTAAAGCAGGTTTAATTTCATATGAAGGTGCTGAAGTGGCAGGTGTACTGATAGGTGTGCTGATAAAGTCATCGTTGTTGTGACTAGTGAAGTCACACAACTTGGTGTTCTCGGTGGAACCCATAGTAGCAAGCAAGCAAGATAACTATTTTTGTGATTTTTGATAAAAAGGTACTAAAGCAAAAACTGAAAGGTAAACTAACAAGACTAAAAAGCAAAGGTAAAAGATAGCGTGCAACTCCCCTATCCTGAAGAGTGGAGTCCCCGGCAACGACGCCAGAAAAACTCTTGCTAGGCTTCTCGCCCCTCGTTGGTTACCCCAAGTGGAAGGTGTGAGATGTAGTGTTGCGGAAGTTTTTCCCTTGGCAAAGATACCAAGGATTGAATCCCCAGAGACTCCTAGGTTCAACAAGAAGGTGTCAACTGCTAACGGCGTCAGATATTAGCAATCAACGTGGACCTGCACACAGATACAAATAACTTTGCTCCCAACAAGTACAGAGAGGTTGTCAATCCCTCCGGCCTTGTAGTTCACAAAGGATTAAAAGCAAATGATAGTAGTGATAGATAATGTTTGCAATAGTAAATAATAGCGAAAAGTAAATAGCGGATGTGATCAATGATGGTAATATGGACCGGAGTCTCATGATGTTCACTAGTGATGTCTCTCTCCCAAAAGACGATAAAACAGCTATGTGAGGTAAACAAATTACAACTGGGCAATTGACAGGACCACGAACGCAAACCAATGCTGACTACATTGCAAGAAAGGTTGAGGTTCAAAGCATGGGCGGTACGCCAAAGTAAGTAGAACGAAATCCATCAATATCTACTACTAATCATCTGTTGGGGAACGTTGCATGGGAAACAAAAATTTTCCTACGCTCACCAAGATCAATCTAGGAGATGCACATCTACGAGAGGAGAGTTGGATCCACATACCCTTGTAGATCGCGATGCGGAAGCGTTGCAAGAACGCAGATGAAGGAGTCGTACTCGCGGCGATTCAAATCGCGGAAGATCCGATCTAGCGCCGAACGGACGGCGCCTCCGCGTTCAACACACGTGCAGCCCGGTGACGTCTCCCACGCCTTGATCCAGCAAGGAGAGAGGGAGAGGTTGGGGAAGACTCCATCCAACAGAAGCACGACGGCGTGGTGGTGGTGGAGGAGCGCGGGACTCCAGCAGGGCTTCGCCAAGCGCTGCAAGAGACGTGGAGGGAGAGGGGTAGGGCTGCGCCAAGAGGGAGACGTTCTCGTGTGTCTAGCAGCCCCAAAACCTCACATATATATAGGGGGAAGGGAGGGCTGCGCCCCCTTTAGGGTTTCCCACCCCTAGGGGTGCGGCCAGCCCTAGAAAACCCATCTAGGATGCGGCCAAGGGGGGGAGAGAGAGGGGGCGCCCTAGGGTGGGCCTTAAGGCCCATCTGGACCTAGGGTTTGCCCCCCTCCCCTCTCCATGCGCCTAGGGACTTGGTGGGGGGGAGCACCAGCCCCCTTGGGGCTGGTCCCCTCCCACACTTAGCCCACGCAGCCTTCTGGGGCTGGTGGCCCCACCTGGTGGACCCCCGGGACCCTCCCGGTGGTCCCGGTACATTACCGATATCGCCCGAAACTTTTCCGGTGACCAAAACAGGACTTCCCATATATGAATCTTTACCTCCGGACCATTCCGGAACTCCTCGTGACGTCCGGGATCTCATCCGGGACTCCGAACAACATTCGGTAACCGCATACATACTTTCCCTATAACCCTAGCGTCATCGAACCTTAAGTGTGTAGACCCTACGGGCTCGGGAACCATGTAGACATGACCGAGACAACTCTCCGGCCAATAACCAACAGCGGGATCTGGATACCCATGTTGGCTCCCACATGTTCCACGATGATCTCATCGGATGAACCACGATGTCAAGGATTCAATCAATCCCGTATACGATTCCCTTTGTCTATCGGTATAGCACTTGCCCGAGATTCGATCGTCGGTATACCGATACCTTGCTCAATCTCGTTACCGGCAAGTCTCTTTACTCGTTCCGTAACACATCATCCCGTGATCAACTCCTTGATCACATATTGTGCACATTATGATGATGTCCTACCGAGTGGGCCCAGAGATACCTCTCCGTCATACAGAGTGACAAATCCCAGTCTCGATTCGTGCCAACCCGACAGACACTTTCGGAGATACCTGTAGTGCACCTTTATAGCCACCCAGTTACGTTGTGACGTTTGGTACACCCAAAGCATTCCTACGGTATCCGGGAGTTGCACAATCTCATGGTCTAAGGAAAAGATACTTGACATATAGAAAAGCTTTAGCATACGAACTACACGATCTGTGCTTGGCTTAGGATTGGGTCTTGTCCATCACATCATTCTCCTAATGATGTGATCCCGTTATCAACGACATCCAATGTCCATGGTCAGGAAACCGTAACCATCTATTGATCAACGAGCTAGTCATCTAGAGGCTTACTAGGGACATGGTGTTTGTCTATGTATCCACACATGTATCTGAGTTTCCTATCAATACAATTCTAGCATGGATAATAAACGATTATCGTGAACAAGGAAATATAATAATAACCAATTTATTATTGTCTCTAGGGCATATTTCCAACAGTCTCCCACTTGCACTAGAGTCAATAATCTAGTTCACATCGCCATGTGATTAACACTCACAGGTCACATCGCCATGTGACCAACATCCAAAGAGTTCACTAGAGTCAGTAATCTAGTTCACATCAATATGTGATTAACACTCAATGAGTTCTGTGTTTGATCATGTTATGCTTGTGAGAAAGGTTGTAGTCAACGGGTCTGCAACATTCAGATCCCTATGTACTTCGCAAAACTTTATGTCATATCGTAGATGCTGCTACCACGTTCCACTTGGAGCTATTCCAAACTGTTGCTCCATTATACGTATCCGGTATCTCCACTTAGAGTTATCCGGATAGGTGTTAAGCTTGCATCGACGTAACTCTTTACGTCGAACTCTTTATCACCTCCATAACCGAGAAACATTTCCTTACTCCTCCACTATCTAGTAATCCACTCCTGGATCACCTTTGTACCCTCTTGCCAGACATGTGGCAAGGCACACATCAGGTGCGGTACTTAGCATGGCATACCGTACAGAGCCTATGACAAAAGCATAGGGGACGACCTTCGTCCTTCCTCTTCCTTCTGCCGTGGTCAAGTTTTGAGTCTTACTCAACTTCACACCTTACAACTCAGGTAAGAACTCCTTCTTTGACTGATCTATTTTGAACTCCTTCAAAATCATGTCAAAGGTGTGTGTTCTTTTGAAAGTATCATCAGGCGTCTTGATCTATCTGTATAGATCTTGATGCCCAATATGTAAGCAGCTTTATCCAGGTCTTCCTTTGAAAAACTCATTTCAAACAACCCTTTATGCTTTCCAGAAATTCTACATCATTTTGGATCAACAATATGTCATTCACATATACTTATCAGAAATGTTGTAGTGCTCCCACTCACTTTATTGCAAATACAAGTTTCCAACAAACTTTGTATACCCAAAAACTTTGATCACTCCATCAAAGTGTATATTCTCACTCCGAGATGCTTGCTCTAGTCCATGGAAGGATCGCTGGAGCTAGCATATCTTTTAGCATCCTTGGAATCGACAAAACCTTTCTGATTGTATCATATACAACCTTTCCTTACAAAACTGATAAGGAAACTTGTTTTGTCATCCATCTGCCAGATTTCATAAATGCAGCTAATGCTAACATGATTCCGACGGACTTAAGCATCGCTACGGGTGAGAAAATCTCATCGTAGTCAACTCCTTGAACTTGTGAAAAACTCTTTGCCACAAGTCGAGCTTCATAGACGGTGACAATACCGTCCACGTCCGTCTTCTTCTTAAAGATCCATTTATCTCAATGGCTTGCCAGTCATCGGGCAAGTCCACCAAAGTCCATACTTTGTTTCGATACATGGATCCTATCTCGGATTTCTCGGCTTCTAACCATTTGTCGGAATATGGGCCCACCATCGCTTCTCCATAGTTCGTAGGTTCATCGTTGTCCAACAACATGACCTCTAAGACAGGATCTCCGTACCACTCAGGAGTAGTACATATCCTTGTCGACCTACGAGGTTCGATAGCAACTTGATATGGAGCTTCATGATCACTATCATTAGTTTCCTCTTCAACTGTCGTAGGTTCCACAGAAACATCTTTCTGTGTTGCATTACTCTACGGTTGAAGTGAGGGTTCGACAACCTCACCAAGTTCTATCTTCCTCCCACTCAATTCTTTCGAGAGAAACTCCTTCTCGAGAAAGGACCCGTTCTTAGGGACAAACATTTTTGCCCTTGGATCTGAGATAGGAGGTATACCCAGCTGTTACCTTTGGGTATCCTATGAAGATGTATTTGTCCGCTTTGGGTTCGAGCTTTTCCCGGCTGAAACCATAAGCCTCGCAGCCCCAAACATTGAGAAACGACAACTACGGTTTCTTGCCAAACCATACGACGTCGTCTTAACGGACTTAGATGGTGCCCTATCTAAAGTGAATGCAGCTGTCTCTAATGCATAACCTCAAAATAACAGCGGTAGATCGGTAAGATACACCATAGATCGCACCATATCTCATAAGGTTCGATTACGATGTCCGGACACACCATTACGCTGTGGTGTTCCAGGGGGCTTCAACTGCGAAACAATTCCACAATGTCTTAAGTGATTGCCAAACTCATAATTCAGATAATATCCCCTTGATCAGATCGTAGGAACATGATCTTCTTGTTATGATGATTCTAAATCTTCACTCTGAAATTTTTGAACCTTTCAAACGTTTCAGACTTTTGCTTCATTAAGTAAATATACCATATCTACTCAAATCGTCAGTGAAGATGAGAAAATAACGATATCCACCACACGCCTTAACTCTCATTGGATCACATACATCAGCATGTATGATTTCCAACAAGTCACTTGCCCGTTTCATTGTACCTAAAAACGGGATCTCAGTCATCCTGCCCATGAGGCATGGCTCGCATGTGTCAAGCGATTCAAAATCAAATGACTCAAAACATCCATCAGTATGGAGTTTCTTCATGCATTTTATGCCAAAATGACCTAAGCGGCAGTGCCACAAGAAAGTGGTACTATCATTATTAACTCTACATCTTTTGGCATTAATATTATCATCATGTGTATTACTATGATCGAGATTCAACAAACCATTGGGTGCATGACCACAAAGGTATTATCCATGTAAACAGAATAACCATTATTCTCTAACTTAAATGAATAACCGCATTGTGATGAACATGATCTAATCATTTTCATGCTCAACGTAGACACCTGATAACATTTATCTAGGTTCAACACTAATCTCGAAAATAGAGGAAGTGTGCGATGGTGATCTCATCAACCTTGGAAACACTTCCAACACACATCGTCACCTCGCCCTTAGCTAGTCTCCGTTCAGTCCGTAGCTTTTGCTTCAAGTCACTAATAATAGCAACTGAACTGAACCGGTATCCAATACCCAGGTGCTACAAGGAGTACTACTAAGGTACACATCAATAACACGTATATCAAATATACTTTGTTGAAGTTGCCAGCTATCATATCTACCATGTATTTGGGGTGGTTCCGCTACCATGTGACCGTTCCCCTTACAATAGAAGCACTTAGTCTCGAGGTTTGGGTTCAACCATGGGTTCCTTCATCAGAGCGACAACAGGTTTGCCATTCATGAAGTTTCCCTTCTAGCCCTTACCCTTTTGAAACCAGTGGTCTTGTTAAACCATCAACACTTGATGCTCCTTCTTGATCTCTACTTTTGCGGTACTAAGAACCGTTGACAGCACCGGGATCAACTCCATCCTTTGCATGTCATAGTTCATCACGAAGTTCTAGTAGCTTGGTGATAGTGTCTAGAGAATTCTGTCAACCACTATCTCACCTGGAAGATTAACTCCCACTTGGTTCAAGTGATTTTAGCACCCAGACATTCTGAGCACACGCTCACTAGTTGAGCTATTCTCCTCCATCCTTTTTGCAAAAGAACTTGTCAGAGGTCTCATACCTCTCAACACGGGCATGAGCCTGAAATCCCAATTTCAGCTCTTAGAACATCTCATATGTTCTATGGCGTTCAAAACGTCATTGGAATCCCGATTCTAAGCCGTAAAGTATGGTGCACTAAACTATCAAGTAGTCATCAGGACGTCTCTGTCAGGTGTTCACAACATCCACAGACAACGTTGTAGGGGTTTGCACATCGAGCGGTGCATCAAAGACGTAAGCTTTCTGTGCAGCAGTGAGGACACTCCTCGGACTACGGACCCAGTCCGCATCATTGCTTACAATATCTTTCAACTTAGTCTTTCTCTAGGATCGTATTAAACAGGGAGCTACAACGCAGTTATTGGTCTACTACATAATTTGCAAAGACAACTTAGACTATTGTTCATGACAAGTGAGTTTTAACTAATCAAATTACTTATAACTCCCACTCAAATTGACATCCCTCTGGTCATCCGAGCGTGACATGATCCAAATCCACTAACCCAAGTCCGATCATCACGTGAGATGAGGTGGTGTCAATGGTGAACATCTTCATGTTGATCATATCTACTATATGACTCATGCTCGACCTTTCGGTCTTCCGTGTTCCGAGGCCATGTCTGTACATGCTAGGCCCGTCAAGTCTAACCCGAGTGTTCTGCATGTGCAAAACTGGCTTGCACCCGTTGTATGCGAACGTAGAGTCTATCACACCCGATCATCACGTGGTGCTTCGAAACGACGAACCTTCGCAACGGCGCACACTCGGGGGGAACACAATTTTATCTTGAAATTTTAGTGAGGGATCATCTTATAATGCTACCGTCGTCCTAAGCAAAATAAGATGCATAAAAGGATTAACATCACATGCAAATCATAAGTGACATGATATGGCCATCAACTCGTGCTTTTGATCTCCATCTCCAAAGCACCGGCATGATCTCCATCGTCACCGGCGTAACACCATGATCCCCATCATCATGATCTCCATCATCGTGTCGCCATCGGGGTTGTCGCGCGCCCACCATGCTCTTACTACTATTGCTACCGCTTAGCGATAAAGTAAAGCATTACAAAGCGCTTAATGATTGACACGCAGGTCATACAAAAATTAAAGACAACCCTATGGCTCCTGCCGGTTGCCGTATGCATCGACATGCAAGTCGATATTAACTATTACAACATGATCATCTCATACATCAAATATATCTCAGCATGTCATTGGCCATATCATATCACATACATACCCTGCAAAAACAAGTTAGACGTCCTCTAATTTGTTGTTGCATGTTTTACGTGGCTGCTATGGGTATCTAGCAAGAACGCTTCTTACCTACGCAAAGCCACAACGGTGATATTCAAGTTGCTATTTAACCTTCTACAAGGACCGCCTTGTTCTATTCCGATTCAACTAAGATAGGAGAGACAGACACCCGCCAGCCATCTTATGCAACAAAAGTCACATGTCTGTCGATGGAACCGGTCTCATGTACGTGGACATGTAAAGTTGGTCCGGGCCGCTTCATCCCATAATACCGCTGAATCAAGAAAGACTAAGGAGGGAAGCAATCTAAACATCAACGTCCACAAACCCTTTTGTGTTCTACTCGTGAAAGCATCTACGCAAGATCCTAGCTCATGATGCC
The DNA here is from genome assembly GCA_902687465.1 of Secale cereale. NCBI lineage: Eukaryota > Viridiplantae > Streptophyta > Magnoliopsida > Poales > Poaceae > Secale > Secale cereale. The sequence goes on from LR738713.1 coordinate 416,646,547, forward strand.
ACTGTTGGGGAACGTTGCATGGGAAACAAAAAATTTCCTACGCTCACCAAGATCAATCTAGGAGATGCACATCTACGAGAGGAGAGTTGGATCCACATACCCTTGTAGATCGCGATGCGGAAGCGTTGCAAGAACGCGGATGAAGGAGTCGTACTCGCGGCGATTCAAATCGCGGAAGATCCGATCTAGCGCCGAACGGACGGCGCCTCCGCGTTCAACACACGTGCAGCCCGGTGACGTCTCCCACGCCTTGATCCAGCAAGGAGAGAGGGAGAGGTTGGGGAAGACTCCATCCAACAGCAGCACGACGGCGTGGTGGTGGTGGAGGAGCGCGGGACTCCAGCAGGGCTTCGCCAAGCGCTGCAAGAGACGAGGAGGGAGAGGGGTAGGGCTGCGCCAAGAGGGAGACGTTCTCGTGTGTCTAGCAGCCCCAAAACCTCACATATATATAGGGGGAAGGGAGGGCTGCGCCCCCTTTAGGGTTTCCCACCCCTAGGGGTGCGGCCAGCCCTAGAAAACCCATCTAGGGTGCGGCCAAGGGGGGGGGAGAGGGGGCGCCCTAGGGTGGGCCTTAAGGCCCATCTGGACCTAGGGTTTGCCCCCCTCCCCTCTCCATGCGCCTAGGGACTTGGTGGGGGGGAGCACCAGCCCCCTTGGGGCTGGTCCCCTCCCACACTTAGCCCACGCAGCCTTCTGGGGCTGGTGGCCCCACCTGGTGGACCCCCGGGACCCTCCCGGTGGTCCCGGTACATTACCGATATCGCCCGAAACTTTTCCGGTGACCAAAACAGGACTTCCCATATATGAATCTTTACCTCCGGACCATTCCGGAACTCCTCGTGACGTCCGGGATCTCATCCGGGACTCCGAACAACATTCGGTAACCGCATACATACTTTCCCTATAACCCTAGCGTCATCGAACCTTAAGTGTGTAGACCCTACGGGCTCGGGAACCATGTAGACATGACCGAGACAACTCTCCGGCCAATAACCAACAGCGGGATCTGGATACCCATGTTGGCTCCCACATGTTCCACGATGATCTCATCGGATGAACCACGATGTCAAGGATTCAATCAATCCCGTATACGATTCCCTTTGTCTATCGGTATAGCACTTGCCCGAGATTCGATCGTCGGTATACCGATACCTTGCTCAATCTCGTTACCGGCAAGTCTCTTTACTCGTTCCGTAACACATCATCCCGTGATCAACTCCTTGATCACATATTGTGCACATTATGATGATGTCCTACCGAGTGGGCCGAGAGATACCTCTTCGTCATACGGAGTGACAAATCCCAGTCTCGATTCGTGCCAACCCAACAGACACTTTCGGAGATACCTGTAGTGCACCTTTATAGCCACCCAGTTACGTTGTGACGTTTGGTACACCCAAAGCATTCCTACGGTATCCGGGAGTTGCACAATCTCATGGTCTAAGGAAAAGATACTTGACATATAGAAAAGCTTTAGCATACGAACTACACGATCTGTGCTTGGCTTAGGATTGGGTCTTGTCCATCACATCATTCTCCTAATGATGTGATTCCGTTATCAACGACATCCAATGTCCATGGTCAGGAAACCGTAACCATCTATTGATCAACGAGCTAGTCATCTAGAGGCTTACTAGGGACATGGTGTTTGTCTATGTATCCACACATGTATCTGAGTTTCCTATCAATACAATTCTAGCATGGATAATAAACGATTATCGTGAACAAGGAAATATAATAATAACCAATTTATTATTGCCTCTAGGGCATATTTCCAACATCATCCACCTTGAGATATCTATCCAGAACATCTCGCTGGTATTAAGTTGCGAGCCCCAACCATAGTGTAAACTCAAAGCAACAGACAACTGCATTAAAAGAACTTTGCGTAAAGTAAACAGTCCTTGCACCCGCGGGCACAAGCACCATTGTTTTCCCCCTTGTGGCAACAGCACATCCCCTAGACTCATGTTTCTGTCACTCAAACTAGTCATCGAGGGGCATGAACCCACAATCGAGCATAACGTTCCCTCTTGGAGTCACTACCTATTACTTGGCCAAAGCAATAAATAACAACGGAGAACATGCAAGAATTACTTACGAACATAAATATAAAAGAGGTAGATCAAATATATTACTCAAGCACAATCTGAACATAATCTCATAATCCATCGGATCCCAGCAAACCCATCATAGCAACAGCATAAGGATTACATATGTGCCTCGATCATGTAGGGCAGCTCACGAGGACTAATTAGTGAAGCACAAGAACGGGAGGAGAACATCACATAGCTACTGGTCATGGACCCATGGTCCAAGGGAGACTACTCATAACTCATAGATGGATCTTGGTGAAAGTGGTTTCGGAGGCCCCGTCAAGCGTTGGGGGCCTTATGGGCGAAGGGGAGGGGGCACATCAGCCCACTAAGTGGCTGAGCGCCCCTCCCACCCCATCTCACGTAACCTAGAGAGGTGGGGGCGCCTTCCCTAGGGCAGCCGCCCCTCCCGGCTTGGGGGGCAAGTTTCCTAGGGGTGGGGGCGCCCAAACCCATCTAGGGTTTCCCCTGTGGCCGCTGCCCCTCCCCTAGGGAAACCCTAGGGCACCTCCTCCTCCCCCTTCCCCCTATATATAGTGAGGAAGAGAGAGGGCAGCCACACCCCTTCCCTGGCGCAGCCCTCTTCCCCTCCCAACTCCTCCTCCTCCTCCTCTGTAGAGCTTGGCGAAGCCCTGCCGGAGAACTGCAAGCTTCTCCACCACGCCGTCGTGTTGTCGGAGCTCTTCCACAACTTCTCCTCCCCCCTTGCTGGATCAAGAAGGAGGAGACATCCCCGGGCTGTACGTGTGTTGAACGCGAAGGCGTCGTTGTTCGGCGCTTAGATCGGAATCGACCGCGATCTGAATCGCTGCGCGTACGACTCCACCAACCGCGTTCTTGTAACGCTTCCTGTGACGCCCGAGACCGACGTCCCAGAAGATTCCAGAAGATTCCCGAAGTTTCAGATGTTCCGGGTTGCCCGGGTGTTCCTTTTGTGCTTGTGTTTTTATTTTTGCATTGCATCATGTCATCATGCCATCATGTCATATTTTATTTTGCATCCCAACCTTAATAATCCGTGTGGACCTTCGGTCCATTTAAATCGAGGGAAGAATGACTTCTCTTTATAACATATAAAAGTCTCTCATTATTTTTAGGGAGCTATATATTAAAATATTCCATTGCTCCGGAATCACCATAACACACTTGCATAATTCCCCATTTGTCTTTTCACTTCGAGCTTCTCCTTCTAAACCTTGCTATTTTCTTTCCGTTGTTTCGAGGCTCCTCCTTTTATCTAAACCCCTTTTATTGCAAGCTAATGTTTTAGTTTTGCACTTCCCTTTTTGTTGGAATTATTTTTGTTGGGTTGGGTTTATTCCGTAAAGCCTTACAAAATGTCCATCATTTTTTTTTCTTTTCTTTCTGTGGCTCTTTCTTTTTGTTTTGCTCTCTCTCTTTTTATTTCTATTTAAGAAATAAAAAGAAGGCAGCCAGGCCTCCTAGGCCACTCCTCTCCTCCTTCCCTCCTAGGCCACTCCGGCCCAGGCCACCTCCCAGCCTCAGGCCCAGCTAGGCCCGACCAGCCCGAGCCAAGGCCGAACCCTAATTCCTTCTCCCGTCGCTCCCTCGTTTCCCAGAGCCGCCGCCACTCGCTCTCTGCCGCTTCCCCTCTTTCCCTCTCGTCCCCTTTCTCCGCTAGCCGCCTGGTCGTTCGACCCCAATCCCATCGCTCGCCCCGAGCCTCCTCCTTCGATCTCCTCTCACCCAGGCCGTTCCCCGTTCGCCTCCCGTCTTCCCCCTCGCACCTTCCCCTCGAGCACCATCTCCCGTCGCGCCAGAGGATCTCCTCAGCCGGCCTCGTCGAGCGTCCCTCGCCTCTGCCTCGAGCTAGCAGCGCGACCCCGAGCAGCTCCTGCAGCGCCTGTTCTCCGCGCGGCCAGGCCCGCCTCGCCGTCGTCCAGCCCGGATCCCGCCGGCCACCAAGCTCCTTCCCTCCGGGCAGGCTCCCTCGCCTCCTCTCCAGCAAGCACAAGGGCTCCAGCCTCTTCGCCAGCAGACCAGCAGCTCCGCGACCCTCCATCCTCCACGCTGGGCGCTCCTCCTCCGCCCTGCTTCGGCCAAGAGGCCGACCCGCACCTCTCCTCGCCCGAAGCCCCGATGGCGCCCCTCCACTTCGTCCCGTCCAGCACCTTCCTCGCCTTGGCGCACAGCCGCGGCCATGAGCAGCGCCGCAACGCCGTGCTGTCCCGTTTGTTTAGCTCCTGTAGCTTTTGTTTTGGTGGTGTTGTGTTTTGTTTTGTTTTGTGTGCCTATGCTGTAATGTGTTGACAGATGACCCGTGTGTGACTACCGGCGACCCGACCAAGTACCTCTTCACGTGATGTTGAACGGCTACGAACTCGGGAACGACTACATGAACGAGTACCCCTACCGATGCGACAAGTACCACTACTTCCCCTACCGTCGCAAACGGGAACCCCCAAGTACCACTACGAACGCCGACGCGACAAGTACCCCGACATCGACGACCCGAACGACCACCGTCGCCGTGTACCACTACCGTCGCCCGGAAACGAGGAATTCGCCAAGTACCACGACACCCCGTGAACAACTACTTCCTCTCCGACGTGAACGACTCCTTCCTCTACGTTAACGTGTTCCCGACTCACGAGAACGACTACTTCCTCTACTTCCACTACGTCCCTCTACGTCTCGAACCGCTCCGAGAACGCACGCTTCGAAGGTATAACCGCCGAGCCGTGACCCGTGTGCATGCTTGCTTGTGTTGTATGAAATGTCTCTCGTGTGTGCTTCGTGCCCGTTCCACCTTTTGTCATGTTCCTCGGTTGCCTCGCCACCGACTCGTGGGAACCCGGCAACGGGATCACCCCACCTCTTTCATCTCGTTTGACTTGCTCATGCCATCTTACCTTTTGCATCGGACTCTCAACGAGATACCGGTACCGATATGTTGCGTGGCATCATTTTCGGATCGTTGCCGTGGCACTTTTCCCTTTCACCACGGTGACAAATGCTTCTTGTCTCCTTTAAGTCAACCTTTTAATAAAACTTGCATAAACTTGAACATGTCATCCGCATCATGTTAACAACATTATAATGTTTAATTGTTGTTTGCTTATAATTATTAAACATGCTCATGGGGATTTTCCGGATATGTTGTTGTTATTTCCGGCCTCATTTAAAATGTCTTAATAGTATAGTTTCTTTATGCTTCACCTCTTGCCATGTTAACAAACAATTAATCTTGTCTTGTTAATAACGAGAGTCAACTATATAATTAAATGTGGTGTTTCGTCAATATGCAACTAGTTGCATATTGATCTCCACTTAACTTGTAGTATTTGTTTGTGCACTTTGCCATGCCATGCATATTAAACCGGACATGCATCATACTTGTTTGTGCATCGTATGCCATGTTTATGATATGTGTGTTTACCGTGTTGTTTGTTTCTTTCCGGTTTTCTTCTCTTGATAGCTTCGGTTTCGTTCCGGAGTTGTGAGGATCCGCTCGACTGTTGCTCCGTCTGCTTCTTGGATCCGTTCTTCTCCCTTGTGGAATCCCAGGCAAGATGATCATACCCTTGGATACCTTTACTACCATTGCCATGCTTAGTTGTCTCGATGCTGTCGTTACATGTCGCGATACCCATCTTTTATGTCAGCCTCTCCTTGTTGCCATGAAACCTCTAACATTTGAAACCTTCCTAGCAAAACCACTGTTTGGCTATGTTACCCGCTTGCTCAGCCTCGCTTGCTCAGTTCCTCTTATAGCGTTGTTAGTTGCAGGTGAAGATGAAGTCCGTTCCAGGAGGGAACTTGTTGTTGGTTTTATCACAATATCTATAATTATTATTAACACGCCTTATATACTGGGCATGGGTGGAAGGCTTGGCCTTTTGCTCGGTGTTTTGTTCCACTCATGCCACCTTAGGCGCCGATAAACCGGCATTATGTTCCTTGATTTTGCGTTCCTAACACGATGGGTGTAATGGGGACCCCTTGACAGTTCGACTTTGAATAAAACTCCTCCAGCAAGGCCCAACTTTGGTTTTAATTTGCTCATAATAACAACTTAATTAAATAATTAAATTGCATAGGGAGTTAGCGCTACCCGAGGATTCTTAATTCTACATAGCAGGGGGGCCAGTGCTGATGGTGTTGGTCCCAAACGGGGAGACTGCGGGGCCGCCTTGGGGAAACCCGAGGTATCTGGTATAACCTGTAGGATCACCCATCCGGTCGTGTCCTGAGACTTAGATACGCGCGGCTACTATCAGGGTGTCGACACACCGAGAGGTCTTGCTGGACTTGTTTTACCATTGTCGAAATGACTTGTGCTACAGGGATTCCGAGCCTGATCGGATTTTCCCAAAGATAAGGAGTGATGATATTATATTTATCACTTCAGCTAATCGTGAGAGCTTGTGATGGGCTAAGTTGGAACACCCCTGCAGGGTTATGAACTTTCGAAAGCCGTGCCCGCGGTTATGTGGCAGATTGGAATTTGTTAATGTCCGGTTGTAGAAAACTTGACAGATGATCCGAAGTAAAACACACAACTGTGTGAGTAACCGTGACTGTCTCTTTTCACTTTGAGAAGAGAACACGGTGGGGTTATGTTTGACCGTATGTAGTTAGGATCTTTAGCGATCACCTCTTTTGCGACCGTTTGCGTAGCTTCTCATCTTATTCTGGTACTCGTAAATTAGCCACCATATTATGCTTAGTCGCTGCTGCAGCCTCACCACTTTACCTCTTCCTACCCTTAAAGCTTTGCTAGTCTTGTTACCCATGGTTATGGGATTGCTGAGTCCTCGTGGCTCACAGTTACTACAACACCAGTTGCAGGTTCAACCGAGTTTGAAGCAGGTGTTGGTTCAGTGCTTCACCAGGAGCTCGATGAAGAGTTTGACCGTTTGCTTGTGACGTTTCGATGTTCAGTAGTGGTTTCTACTAGGATTCGATCCTGACCTGTGGCTTTATGTTGTTTTGGTATCTTTCTTTTGGGATCTTCACCCGTAGTCGGGTTGTGATGTTTTGAATGATGTTTTGCTTATGTAATGTATTTTGTGAAGTGGCGAGTGTAAGCCAACTATCCCCTTTTGCATTTTAATCCCTCTTTTACATGAGTTGTGCAAAGATACCAAACTTGAGATCATTCTAGGATGGATTTATGCCTTTAAGTCGTGCCTCGACACGTAGGAGGTATAACTCCATCCTGGGCATTACAAGTTGGTATTCAGAGCCTTCTCCGACCTAGAAGCCCCCACTGATTGATCGAATCGTTGACGGTTGAGTCTAGGCACACACTGAAAACTTTTTGAGTCCTATATTATATCGGAGAGTAGGATTTCTTTGCTTCTCATCTCTTTTCTCTCTGGTGAGGACTCCTGACGATTACTCTTTTCTCTTCTACTTTCAAAAATTGCACCAAATTTTTTTTAGGATCCCGCGAGTATTCTGGGATTGTTTCGATATTCTTGTGACAAGGATATTGTTCTCGATGCCTCCTGTTACCGAGGAGTTGAGCTTCGGGGTATCATTGACACAAGCATATCGCGGCAGTACTAAATACTTAAGACGGCCGACATCGAAAATCTCTCCTATACGGCCAGTGGCAAGATAACCCCGACATCACCCAGTACTGGGGAGGTAGTTCGAGAGTATTGCCATAGCTTGTTATAGTGGATGCTTTTCGAAGGTCCGAGGTAAACAGTTTCCGAGAAAGACTGGTTATGTGTTGAAGGATGGATACACCTGGATGTAGGTTTAGAGTTGATTGCGCGGTGCTTCCCGTGTATCCCCAACACCTGATTGCATAACTGGAAACTTTCGGAAATCTATAGGTGGGTTCATCAAGTAGTTCTAGGCATTCTTCCAACGGATGCTCGAAATGAAGTTCGGGGTTCTACATTGAGTGAAGTAGTTTTATGGACTTGTTCTGATCGGGAGTTGCATCTTAAAGGGTCCTTGGCTATGCTGATCCGGGGATTGCAAAACCCTTTTGTAACACGTTCCATGAGCTTTCAGCACGAAGATGTCGAACGAAACTTCTATCTTGTATTTGTTCTATCTGATCCTTGTTCCTTTTTATTTATTTTGTTCTCCAAGTGGCTTCTTGTCAAGTTGATGTACCTGTGGAATTCATTCGTTCAATCCTCTGTTCGAATGATGTTGTGAAGATTAGGCTGTTGCATATCTACCCTTTGTTCTTGTTTTGATTCTGGTATTCGAGTTGCTTCGATGTCAAATGTTGATTCCATACCTTTCCTAATCGGTATTCTCATAATTCTATGGGAGTGCTAGTCCTTCTTAACCATCAAGATGGTCATGTTAAATTCTTTTCAACCGGTGTCCTTTTTGTTCATCTCAAGTTGTCTTTGTTTTCCCCACCCTCCCACCCTTCTTCTTCTCGGAGTCAGAAATTCTCAAATGAAATATCCATTTTATTCATGTGATGTTTCTTCATTCTTTTCCTTCAATGTTCTTATCCGGTGATTTATCGCGAAGATGCTCAAGAGCTTCAAGTTCATCATTCTTTTGTTCTCAGATTCTGCCGGTGGATGTAATTCAAGATTTTGGTGTTGATCTTATCCTTTTTTTTCCTCATTTCTTAATGCTTTCTTATTCCGGTGCACCAATTAATCATTCTCCTCTTGTTATTCATATCCGGAGTGCTGAAGATTCATAATTCCATTCTTAATCCGTTCAGCTATTTTGAGCATTGTTATCTTACTCAAGCCTTTTAATTCAACCGGTGCAATATCTCTTAAGCAATCTTTTCCAACGGTGATTTCTTTGAGTGGGCCCTAACCCACAGGTCTTTTCCCAGGATCTTACCTGACTCTTCTAATTATTCCGGAGTTATTCTCAAAATTCTTTTCAAGTGTGACGTAAGAATGATTCCCATCAGTCACATGCCTTCCCCAAGATCGCTTTCAAATTCTTTCCATCGTTGGTTCAACCTTTTTAATTCTTCATTCCGGAGTGCTCAACAATTCTTATGGCATTTCTCGTCTTCATTATCAACATCTGAAGACCGGAGAAGTGTTTCTCTTAAATCTTGACCCGTTCTCTTGATGATTCGTGGTTCTAGCTTCATGCCATCCTCATTGTCGTTTTGATTGTGAGGAACTCTTTTATGCCATCCGGAGGATTTCATGAATTCTTTTCTTTGTGTTCCTCCGAAGGCCATCATTTCAGAATACTTCTTCGTTCTCAGTTTTCAACTTCGCCCTCCCAATATTCTTCATTGATGTCTCTTCGTTCGTCTCCATATTCTTACGGTGGTTATTTCAAGTTTACTCTTCCGTTGTTATCGTATCAATTCATTTCTTCTTTTCACAATTCTACCGGTGCTTTGTTGAATAATTAGCTGAGCTTGTGCTAGATCTCTCTTTAATCCTTTCCAACGAGAATAAGTAGTATGCCAAATCCTTCGGTTGCATCAATTTAAATTGGTGAAGGAGATGCATAACATAATTCTTATTCTTATTCCTTCAAGGTGATTTAATTCTTTTGTCTGGAGCTTGTTCATCATATCATATCCTTGGTTCTAAATTCTTCATCTTGTTTTTTCCGGAGATCCAAGTTATTTCAATTATATCATTTCAAGCTCCATCTAATTCATCACAGGCCTTGAGTCTTATTCTTTTCTTCTTTCACTTCTCATGCTTTCATTACCGGAGTTCTCATGGTGGTTCATCATGTTTTAATTCATCCTCCAAGTATTCCTCAAGATTCTTGTTGGAGCTCAAGTTTTCTTCATCATGCTTTCCAATTGCAATTCTTTCTACCTTATTCTTTAAGATGGTGTTATGTCATTTTGACAATTCCTTCGTGTTTCATGTTTCACGAGTTATCGAGAATGAGATATTTAAACCCATCTTTTTCCTTGTCCGGGAAATCATTCCAACCCTTCAATTTATTTGTTGGAGTTATCTTGGGTTGTATTTCACCTAAAAGCTTTCCCTAAGGATTGTTGATATTATGGTGCTTATAAATGACCCAAATTCTTCATTTATCATTCCGACAAAATAAGTTTTTCATCTCCTTGTTGATCTCAACCCAATCAATTGTTTTCGTTAGTGGCTGGTTATCACCTCTTAATTTTGAGATGTTTTCCATAAGCCCACAACGAGCTTATTCTTTTCGTTGTTGATTTTCCATCAACCCCATTCAACCCTTCTTCGTAAGGATGCTCTTTCAAATTTAATTTTGACAGAAGTTGTCATTTTCTTCTCCGTTCTTTCTTCCCAACGATCTTGCATCTATTCTTTCGTTCCGGAGGCTTTGTGATATTGCTCTCTTCAAACCATCATCTTGTTCTTCTTTTCAAGATCATGTTCTTTTCCTTGTTCATCTATTTAACCGGAGTGTTGTATTCTTCATTCAAGTTCTCTCATCTTATCTAGTTTTGCCTATCTTTTAACCGGAGTGCTGTCTGAATCTTTCTTACCCCTTGTGCCATTTTTTCAATTGTTTCGGAGGCAATATGTTGTTGTTTTCTTCAAGTATCTTCCCATCTTCTCAAGTTTTTGTTCATATTCCTTCCATTTTCAGACAGAGTGCTGCCGAAATTCTGTCATTCTTATTCCTTGGCTATACCGTTCTGGTTTCATATTCTTTTCGTTAGTGAGCTCTGTTTCTTGTCTTTCAACCTACAAGGTTCTTGTTATGTTCCTTGTTCCTCCTGCTTACCGGAGTGCTCCTAACTTCGTTCATCTCCATTGTATTCTTCTTTCACTTGTTTAACCTCTCAAGGTTCTTTGTTTTCAATCGTCTGTCAAAGAAGCAACTTTGTTTTACCTCTTCCTCTTCCGTTTTTACCCGGTGATATCTCTAGGATCTCGGGTCGAGATCCTCTGTTAGTGTGGGAGAGTTGTGACGCCCGAGACCGACGTCCCAGAAGATTCCAGAAGATTCCCGAAGTTTCAGATGTTCCGGGTTGCCCGGGTGTTCCTTTTGTGCTTGTGTTTTTATTTTTGCATTGCATCATGCCATCATGCCATCATGTCATATTTTATTTTGCATCCCAACCTTAATAATCCGTGTGGACCTTCGGTCCATTTAAATCGAGGGAAGAATGACTTCTCTTTATAACATATAAAAGTCTCTCATTATTTTTAGGGAGCTATATATTAAAATATTCCATTGCTCCGGAATCACCATAACACACTTGCATAATTCCCCATTTGTCTTTTCACTTCGAGCTTCTCCTTCTAAACCTTGCTATTTTCTTTCCGTTGTTTCGAGGCTCCTCCTTTTATCTAAACCCCTTTTATTGCAAGCTAATGTTTTAGTTTTGCACTTCCCTTTTTGTTGGAATTATTTTTGTTGGGTTGGGTTTATTCCGTAAAGCCTTACGAAATGTCCATCATTTTTTTTTTCTTTTCTTTCTGTGGCTCTTTCTTTTTGTTTTGCTCTCTCTCTTTTTATTTCTATTTAAGAAATAAAAAGAAGGCAGCCAGGCCTCCTAGGCCACTCCTCTCCTCCTTCCCTCCTAGGCCACTCCGGCCCAGGCCACCTCCCAGCCTCAGGCCCAGCTAGGCCCGACCAGCCCGAGCCAAGGCCGAACCCTAATTCCTTCTCCCGTCGCTCCCTCGTTTCCCAGAGCCGCCGCCACTCGCTCTCTGCCGCTTCCCCTCTTTCCCGCTCGTCCCCTTTCTCCGCTAGCCGCCTGGTCGTTCGACCCCAATCCCATCGCTCGCCCCGAGCCTCCTCCTTCGATCTCCTCTCACCCAGGCCGTTCCCCGTTCGCCTCCCGTCTTCCCCCTCGCACCTTCCCCTCGAGCACCATCTCCCGTCGCGCCAGAGGATCTCCTCAGCCGGCCTCGTCGAGCGTCCCTCGCCTCTGCCCCGAGCTAGCAGCGCGACCCCGAGCAGCTCCTGCAGCGCCTGTTCTCCGCGCGGCCAGGCCCGCCTCGCCGTCGTCCAGCCCGGATCCCGCCGGCCACCAAGCTCCTTCCCTCCGGGCAGGCTCCCTCGCCTCCTCTCCAGCAAGCACAAGGGCTCCAGCCTCTTCGCCAGCAGACCAGCAGCTCCGCGACCCTCCATCCTCCACGCTGGGCGCTCCTCCTCCGCCCTGCTTCGGCCAAGAGGCCGACCCGCACCTCTCCTCGCCCGAAGCCCCGATGGCGCCCCTCCACTTCGTCCCGTCCAGCACCTTCCTCGCCTTGGCGCACAGCCGCGGCCATGAGCAGCGCCGCAGCGCCGTGCTGTCCCGTTTGTTTAGCTCCTGTAGCTTTTGTTTTGGTGGTGTTGTGTTTTGTTTTGTTTTGTGTGCCTATGCTGTAATGTGTTGACAGATGACCCGTGTGTGACTACCGGCGACCCGACCAAGTACCTCTTCACGTGATGTTGAACGGCTACGAACTCGGGAACGACTACATGAACGAGTACCCCTACCGATGCGACAAGTACCACTACTTCCCCTACCGTCGCAAACGGGAACCCCCAAGTACCACTACGAACGCCGACGCGACAAGTACCCCGACATCGACGACCCGAACGACTACCGTCGCCGTGTACCACTACCGTCGCCCGGAAACGAGGAATTCGCCAAGTACCACGACACCCCGTGAACAACTACTTCCTCTCCGACGTGAACGACTCCTTCCTCTACGTTAACGTGTTCCCGACTCACGAGAACGACTACTTCCTCTACTTCCACTACGTCCCTCTACGTCTCGAACCGCTCCGAGAACGCACGCTTCGAAGGTATAACCGCCGAGCCGTGACCCGTGTGCATGCTTGCTTGTGTTGTATGAAATGTCTCTCGTGTGTGCTTCGTGCCCGTTCCACCTTTTGTCATGTTCCTCGGTTGCCTCGCCACCGACTCGTGGGAACCCGGCAACGGGATCACCCCACCTCTTTCATCTCGTTTGACTTGCTCATGCCATCTTACCTTTTGCATCGGACTCTCAACGAGATACCGGTACCGATATGTTGCGTGGCATCATTTTCGGATCGTTGCCGTGGCACTTTTCCCTTTCACCACGGTGACAAATGCTTCTTGTCTCCTTTAAGTCAACCTTTTAATAAAACTTGCATAAACTTGAACATGTCATCCGCATCATGTTAACAACATTATAATGTTTAATTGTTGTTTGCTTATAATTATTAAACATGCTCATGGGGATTTTCCGGATATGTTGTTGTTATTTCCGGCCTCATTTAAAATGTCTTAATAGTATAGTTTCTTTATGCTTCACCTCTTGCCATGTTAACAAACAATTAATCTTGTCTTGTTAATAACGAGAGTCAACTATATAATTAAATGTGGTGTTTCGTCAATATGCAACTAGTTGCATATTGATCTCCACTTAACTTGTAGTATTTGTTTGTGCACTTTGCCATGCCATGCATATTAAACCGGACATGCATCATACTTGTTTGTGCATCGTATGCCATGTTTATGATATGTGTGTTTACCGTGTTGTTTGTTTCTTTCCGGTTTGCTTCTCTTGATAGCTTCAGTTTCGTTCCGGAGTTGTGAGGATCCGCTCGACTGTTGCTCCGTCTGCTTCTTGGATCCGTTCTTCTCCCTTGTGGAATCCCAGGCAAGATGATCATACCCTTGGATACCTTTACTACCATTGCCATGCTTAGTTGTCTCGATGCTGTCGTTACATGTCGCGATACCCATCTTTTATGTCAGCCTCTCCTTGTTGCCATGAAACCTCTAACATTTGAAACCTTCCTAGCAAAACCACTGTTTGGCTATGTTACCCGCTTGCTCAGCCTCGCTTGCTCAGTTCCTCTTATAGCGTTGTTAGTTGCAGGTGAAGATGAAGTCCGTTCCAGGAGGGAACTTGTTGTTGGTTTTATCACAATATCTATAATTATTATTAACACACCTTATATACTGGGCATGGGTGGAAGGCTTGGCCTTTTGCTCGGTGTTTTGTTCCACTCATGCCACCTTAGGCGCCGATAAACCGGCATTATGTTCCTTGATTTTGCGTTCCTAACACGATGGGTGTAATGGGGACCCCTTGACTGTTCGACTTTGAATAAAACTCCTCCAGCAAGGCCCAACTTTGGTTTTAATTTGCTCATAATAACAACTTAATTAAATAATTAAATTGCATAGGGAGTTAGCGCTACCCGAGGATTCTTAATTCTACATAGCAGGGGGGGCCAGTGCTGATGGTGTTGGTCCCAAACGGGGAGACTGCGGGGCCGCCTTGGGGAAACCCGAGGTATCTGGTATAACCTGTAGGATCACCCATCCGGTCGTGTCCTGAGACTTAGATACGCGCGGCTACTATCAGGGTGTCGACACACCGGGAGGTCTTGCTGGACTTGTTTTACCATTGTCGAAATGACTTGTGCTACAGGGATTCCGAGCCTGATCGGATTTTCCCAAAGATAAGGAGTGATGATATTATATTTATCACTTCAGCTAATCGTGAGAGCTTGTGATGGGCTAAGTTGGAACACCCCTGCAGGGTTATGAACTTTCGAAAGCCGTGCCCGCGGTTATGTGGCAGATTGGAATTTGTTAATGTCCGGTTGTAGAAAACTTGACAGATGATCCGAAGTAAAACACACAACTGTGTGAGTAACCGTGACTGTCTCTTTTCACTTTGAGAAGAGAACACGGTGGGGTTATGTTTGACCGTATGTAGTTAGGATCTTTAGCGATCACCTCTTTTGCGACCGTTTGCGTAGCTTCTCATCTTATTCTGGTACTCGTAAATTAGCCACCATATTATGCTTAGTCGCTGCTGCAGCCTCACCACTTTACCTCTTCCTACCCTTAAAGCTTTGCTAGTCTTGTTACCCATGGTTATGGGATTGCTGAGTCCCCGTGGCTCACAGTTACTACAACACCAGTTGCAGGTTCAGCCGAGTTTGAAGCAGGTGTTGGTTCAGTGCTTCACCAGGAGCTCGATGAAGAGTTTGACCGTTTGCTTGTGACGTTTCGATGTTCAGTAGTGGTTTCTACTAGGATTCGATCCTGACCTGTGGCTTTATGTTGTTTTGGTATCTTTCTTTTGGGATCTTCACCCGTAGTCGGGTTGTGATGTTTTGAATGATGTTTTGCTTATGTAATGTATTGTGTGAAGTGGCGAGTGTAAGCCAACTATCCCCTTTTGCATTTTAATCCCTCTTTTACATGAGTTGTGCAAAGATACCAAACTTGAGATCATTCTAGGATGGATTTATGCCTTTAAGTCGTGCCTCGACACGTAGGAGGTATAACTCCATCCTGGGCATTACACTTCCGCATCGCGATCTTCAAAGGTATGAAGATGCACTCCCCTCTCGCTGCTAGTAAACTCCATAGATGGATCTTGGTGATGCGTAGGAATTTTTTTGTTTTTCTGCAACGATCCCCAACAGTGGCATCATGAGCTAGGTCTATGCGTAGTTACTATGCACGAGTAGAACACAAGATTGTTGTGGGCGTAGATCGTGTCAATTTACTTGCCGCTACTAGTCTTATCTTGATTTGGCGACACCGTGGGATGAAGCGGCCCGGACCAACCTTACACGTACGCTTACGTGAGACAGGTTCCACCGACTGACATGCACTAGTTGCATAAGGTGGCTAGCGGGTGTTTGTCTCTCCCACTTTAGTCGGATCGGATTCGATGAAAAGGGTCCTTATGAAGGGTAAATAGAAATTGGCATATCACGTTGTGGTTTTGGCGTAGGTAAGAAACATTCTTGCTAGAAACCTATAGCAGCCACGTAAAAACTTGCAACAACAATTAGAGAACGTATAACTTGTTCTTGCAGCATGTGCCGTGTGATGTGATA
Organism: Secale cereale; assembly: GCA_902687465.1. Lineage (NCBI taxonomy): Eukaryota > Viridiplantae > Streptophyta > Magnoliopsida > Poales > Poaceae > Secale > Secale cereale. The sequence continues at coordinate 416,662,377 of LR738713.1, forward strand.
TGGCCAAAAGGATGTGATGAATGATATATATATGATGTATGAGATTGATCATGTTCTTGTAATAGGAATCACGACTTGCATGTTGATGAGTATGACAACCGACAGGAGCCATAGGAGTTGTCTTTATTTTATTGTATGACCTGCGTGTCATTGAAAACGCCATGTAATTACTTTACTTTATTGTTAACCGTTAGCCATAGTAGTAGAAGTAACGTTTGGCGAGACAACTTCATGAAGACACGATGATGGAGATCATGGTGTCATGCCGGTGACAATGATGATCATGGAGCCCCGAAGATGAAGATCAAAAGGAGCAAAATGATATTGGCCATATCATGTCACTATTTGATTGCATGTGATGTTTATCATGTTTTACATCTTGTTTGCTTAGAACGACGGTAGCATAAATAAGATGATCTCTCACTAAAATTTCAAGAATTTTGTTCCCCCTAACTGTGCACCGTTGCTAAGGTTCGTTGTTCTGAAGCACCACGTGATGATCGATAGGTCCTAACGTTCGCATACAACGGGTGTAAGCCAGATTTACACATGCAGTACACTTAGGGTTGACTTGACGAGCCTAGCATGTACAGACATGGCTTCGGAACACGTAAGACCGAAAGGTTGAACATGAGTCGTATAGAAGATACGATCAACATGAAGATGTTCACCGTTGATGACTAGTCTGTCTCACGTGATGATCGGACACGGCCTAGTCGATTCGGATCATGTATCACTTGAATGACTAGAGAGATGTCTATCTGAGTGGGAGTTCATTAAATTTGTTTAGATGAACTTAATTGTCATGAACATAGTCTAAAATCTTTATAATATGTCTTGTAGATCCAATGGCCCACGCTAATGTTGCCCTCAACTTCAACGTGTTCCTAGAGAAAACCAAGCTGAAAGACTATGGTAGCAACTATACGGATTGGGTCCGTAACATGAGGATCATCCTCATAGCTGCCAAGAAAGCATATGTCCTTGAAGCACCGCTAGGTGATGCACCCGTTTTCCCAGCAACTCAAGACGTTATGAACGCCTGGCACTCGCGTAGTGATGATTACTCCCTGGTTCAGTGTGGCATGCTTTACATCTTAGAATCGGGGCTCCAAAAGCGTTTTGAGCAGCACAGAGCATATGAGATGTTCCAAGAGCTGAAAATGGGTTTCCAAGCTCATGCCCGAGTCGAGAGATATGAAGTCTCCGACAAGTTCTACAGTTGTAAGATGGAGGAGAATAGTTCTGTCAGCGAACATATACTCAAAATGTCTGGGTTGCACAACCGCTTGTCTCAGTTGGGAACTAATCTCCCAGATGACGCGGTCGTTGATAGAATCCTTCAGTCGCTCCCACCTAGCTACAAGAGCTTTGTGATGAACTTCAATATGTAAGGGATGGAGAAGTCCATTCCCGAGGTGTATTCAATGCTGAAATCAGCGGAGGTGGAGATCAAAAAGGAACATCAAGTGTTGATGGTGAATAAAACCACTAAGTTCAAGAAAGGCAAGGGTAAGAAGAACTTCGAGAAGGACGGCAAAGGAGTTGCCGCGCCCGGTAAGCCAGTTGCTGGGAAGAAGCCAAAGAATGGACCCAAGCCTGAGACTAAGTGCTTTTATTGCAAGGGAACGGGTCACTGGAAGTGGAACTACCCCAAATACTTAGCAGATAAGAAGGTCGACAACGTCAAAGGTATATGTGATATACATGTTATTGATGTGTACCTTACCAGCGCTCGTAGTAGCTCCTGGGTATTTGATACCGGTGCAGTTGCTCACATTTGTAACTTAAAGCAGGAGCTGCGGAATAAGCGGAGACTGGCGAAGGACGAGGTGATGATGCGCGTCGGGAATGGTTCCAAGGTCGATGTGATCGCCGTCGCACGCTACCTCTACATCTACCTTTGGGATTAGTTTTAAACCTCAGTAATTGTTATTTAGTACCAGCTTTGATAATGAACATTGTATTTGGATCTCGTTTAGTGCGAGATGGCTACTCATTTAAATCTGAGAATAATGATTGTTCTATTTATACGAGAGAAATGTTTGATGGTCATGCCCCGCTGGTCAATGGTTTATTCTTATTGAATCTCGAACGTGATGGTACACATATTCATATTGTGAATGCCAAAAGATGTAAGGTTGATAATGATAGTCCCAGATACTTGTGGCATTGCCGCCTTGGTCATATTGGTGTCAAACGTATGAAGAAGCTCCATGCAGATGGACTTTTGGAGTCTGTTGATTATGAATCATTTGACATGTGCTAACCATGCCACTTGGGCAAGATGATCAAGACTCCGTTCTCCGGAACAATGGAGCGAGCAACCAACTTGTTGGAAATCATACATACCAATGCGTGTGGTCCAATGAGTGTTGAAGCTCGCGATGGCTATCGTTATGTTCTCACCCTCACTGATGAATTAAGTAGATATGGGTATGTCTACTTGATGAAACACAAGTCTGAGACCTTTGAAAAGTTCAAGGAATTTCAGAATGAGGTTGAGAATCAACGTGACAGAAAAATAAAGTTCTTACAATCAGATCATGGAGGATAATATTTAAGTCACGAATTTGGCACGCACCTAAGGAAATGTGGAATTGTTTCACAATTGACGCCACCTGGAACACCTCAACGTAATGGTGTATCCGAACGTCGTAATCGTACTCTGTTGGACATGGTGCGATCTATGATGTCTCTTACCAACTTACCGCTATCATTTTGGGGTTATGCTTTAGAGACTGCCGCATTCACTTTAAATAGGGCATCGTCTGAATCCGTTGAGACGACACCGTATGAAGTATGGTTTGGCAAGAAACCTAAGTTGTCGTTTCTAAAAGTTTGGGGATGCGATGCTTATGTCAAGAAACTTCAACCTGAAAAGCTCGAACCCAAATCAGAAAAATGCGTCTTCATAGGATACCCTAAGGAAACTATTGGGTATACCTTCTACCTCAGATCCGAACACAAGATCTTTATTGCCAAGAATGGATCCTTTCTGGAGAAAGAGTTTCTCTCAAAAGAAGTAAGTGGAAGGAAAGTGGAACTTAATGAGGTGATTGTCACCCCTTCCGAACCGGAAAGTAGAGCAGCGTAGGAAGATGTTTCTGTGGTGCTTGCACCGACTAGAAAGGAAGTTAATGATAATGATCATGAAACTTTGGATCAAGTTACTGCTGAGCTTCGTAGGTCCACAAGGACACGTTCCGCACCAGAGTGGTACATCAACCCTGTCCTGGAAATCATGTTGTTAGACAATGGTGAACCTTCAAACTATGAAGAAGCGATGGCGGGACCGGATTCCAACAAATGGCTTGAAGCCATGAAATCCGAGATAGGATCCATGTATGATAACAAAGTATGGACTTTGGTTGACTTGCCCGATGATCGGCAAACCATAAAAATAAATGGATCTTTAAGAAGAAGACTGACGCGGATGGAAATGTTACCATCTATAAGGCTCGGCTTGTCGCTAAAGGTTATCGACAAGTTCAAGGAATTGACTACGATGAGACTTTCTCTCCCGTAGAGGTGCTGAAGTCTGTCCGAATCATGTTAGAAATTGCTGCATTCTATGATTATGAGATATGGCAAATGGACATCAAAACGACATTCCTTAATGGCTTCCTTAAGGAAGAACTGTATATGATGCAGCCGGAAGGTTTTGTCGATCCTAAGAATGCTAACAAGGTATGCAAGCTCCAACGCTCCATCTATGGGCTGGTGCAAGCATCTCAGAGTTGGAACATTCGCTTTGATGAGGTGATCAAAGCATTTGGGTTTATACAGACTTGGGGAGAAGTCTATATTTACAAGAAAGTGAGTGGGAGCTCTGTAGCATTTCTCATATTATATGTGGATGACATATTGCTGATGGGAAATGATGTAGAATTCTTGGAAAGCATAAAGGCCTACTTGAATAAATGTTTTTCAATGAAGGACCTTGGAGAAGCTCCTTACATATTAGGCATCAAGATCTGTAGAGATAGATCAAGACGTCTCATTGGTCTTTCACAAAGCACATACCTTGACAAGATATTGAAGAAGTTCAATATGGATCAGTCCAAGAAAGGGTTCTTGCCTGTATTGCAAGGTATGAGATTGAGCACAGCTCAATGCCCGACCTCGGCAGAAGATAGAGAAAAGATGAGTGTCATCCCCTATGCCTGAGCCATAGGTTCTATTATGTATGCCATGTTGTGTACCAGACTTGATGTGAACCTTGCCATAAGTTTGGTGGGGAGGTACCAAAGTGATCCCGGAATGGAACACTGGACAGCGGTCAAGAACATCCTAAAGTACCTGAAAAGGACTAAGGATATGTTTCTCGTTTATGGAGATGATGAAGAGCTCATCGTAAAGGGTTATGTCGATGCTAGATTCGACACAGATTCGGATGACTCCAAGTCACAAACCGGATACGTGTATATTTTGAATGGTGGGGCGGTCAGCTGGTGCAGTTGCAAGCAAAGCGTCGTGGCGGCATCTACATGTGAAGCGGAGTACATAACTGCTTCCGAAGTAGCACAGGAAGGAGTCTGGATGAAGGAGTTCATCACCGACCTAGGAGTTATTCCAAGCACGTCGGTCCAGATGACTCTCTTCTGTGAGAACACTGGAGCTATTGCCATTGCCAAGGAGCACATGTTTCACAAGAAGACCAAGCACATCAAGCGCCGTTTCAACTCCATCCGAAATTATATTCAAGATGGAGACATAGATATTTGTAAAGTGCATACAGATCTGAATGTCGTAGATCAGTTGACTAAACCTCTTCCGCGAGCAAAACATGATCAACACGAGAACTCTATGGGTGTTCGATTCATCACAATGTAACTAGATTATTGACTCTAGTGCAAGTGGGAGACTGTTGGAAATATGCCCTAGAGGCAATAATAAAATGGTTATTATTATATTTCCTTGTTCATGATAATTGTATATTGTCTGTGCCTTAATTGTATTATCCGGAAACAGTAATGCATGTGTGAATACATAGACCACAACATGTCCATAATGAGCCTCTAGTTAACGAGCTCGTTGATCAATAGATGGTTACGGTTTCCTGACCATGGACATTGGATGTCATTGATAACGGGATCACATCATTAGGAGAATGATGTGATGGACAAGACCCAATCCTAAGCCTAGCACAAGATCGTGTAGTTCGTATGCTAAAGCTTTCCAGTGTCAAGTATCCTTTCCTTAGACCATGAGGTTGTGCAACTCCCGGATATCGTAGGAGTACTTTGGGTGTGCCACACATCACAACGTAACTGGGTGGCTATAAAGGTACACTACGGGTATCCCCAAAAGTATCTGTTGGGTTGGCACAAATCGAGACTGGGATTTGTCACTCCGTATGACGGAGAGGTATCTCTGGGCCCACTCTCTAAGACATCATCATAATGAGCTCAATGTGACTAAGGGGTTGGTCACGGGATGATGTGTTACGGAACGAGTAAAGAGACTTGCCGTAACGAGATTGAACAAGGTATCGGTATACCAACGATCGAATCTCGGGCAAGTACTATACCGGTAGACAAAGGGAATTGTATACATGATTGATTAAATCCCCGACATCGTGGTTCACCCGATGAGATCATCGTGGAACATGTGGGAGCCAATATGGGTATCCATATCCCGCTATTGGTTATTGGCCGGAGAGGTATCTCAGTCATGTATGCATGGTTCCCGAAACCATAGGGTCTACACACTTAAGGTTCGGTGACGCTAGAGTTGTTATGGGAATAGTATGTGGTTACCGAAGGTTGTTCGGAGTCCCGGATGAGATCCCGGACATGACGAGGAACTCCGGAATGGTCCTGAGGAAAAGATCGATATATTGGACGAAGGGTATTGGAGTCCGAAATGGTTCCGGGGGTACCGGGTGACGACCAGCGTGTCCGAAAATGGTTTCGGAGGCCCCGTCAAGCGTTGGGGGCCTTATGGGCGAAGGGGAGGGGGCGCATCAGCCCACTAAGTGGCTGAGCGCCCCTCCCACCCCATCTCACGTAACCTAGAGAGGTGGGGGCGCCTCCCCTAGGGCAGCCGCCCCTCTCGGCTTGGGGGGCAAGTTTCCTAGGGGTGGGGGCGCCCAAACCCATCTAGGTTTCCCCTGTGGCCGCCGCCCCTCCCCTAGGGAAACCCTAGGGCGCCTCTTCCTCCCCCTTCCCCCTATATATAGTGAGGGAGAGAGAGGGCAGCCGCACCCCTTCCCTGGCGTAGCCCTCTTCCCCTCCCAACTCCTCTTCTTCCTACGTAGAGCTTGGCGAAGCCCTGTCGGAGAACTGCAAGCTCCACCACCATGCCGTCGTGCTGCCGGAGCTCTTCCCCAACTTCTCCTCCCCCTTGCTGGATCAAGAAGGAGGAGACGTCCCCGGGCTGTACGTGTGTTGAACGTGGAGGCGCCGTTGTTCGGCGCTTAGATCGGAATCGACCGCGATCTGAATCGCTGCGTGTACGACTCCACCAACCGCGTTCTTGTAATGCTTCCGCATCGCGATCTTCAAAGGTATGAAGATGCACTCCCCTCTCGTTGCTAGTAAACTCCATGGATGGATCTTGGTGATGCGTAGGAATTTTTTTGTTTTTCTGCAACAATCCCCAACACCTTTCAGTGGGCGATGAGATGGAAACTGATGCAAGGTGGAAGGATCAGCAGGAAGAAGCACCGGTTGACATTGGCGCAGAGGCAACACCTATAAATGGCATGGTGAGCCTGGCGGAGGACAAAGCTAATGATGCAAATGCTAGGGAATTTACGACAACACCGAAAACCCTTCCCCTGCCACCTGGGCCTGATGCTGCACCTATCGACACCAACCTTGAGCAAGTGCAGGATAACATTGACGCTGCGATGCTTGACCCCAAGGTGGTTGCTAGGCTTCTCGCCCCTCGTTGGTTACCCCAAGTGGAAGGTTAGAGATGCAGTGTAGCAGAAGATTTCCCTTGGCAATACCAAGGATCGATTCCCCTGAGACTCCCAGTTTCAACAAGAAGGTGTCAACTGCTAACGGCGCCGGATATTAGCAATCAACGTGGACCTGCACATAGATACAAATAACTTTGCTCCCAACGAGTACAGAGAGGTTGTCAATCCCTCCGGCCTTGTAGTTTACAAAGGATCAAACGCAAGTGATAGTAGTGATAGATATAATTGCAATAGTAAATAAAATGCGGAAAAGTAAATAGCGGATGTGATCAATGATGGTAATATGGACCGGAGTCTCATGATGTTCACTAGTGATGTCTCTCTCCCAAAAGACGATAAGACAGCTATGTGAGGTAAACGAATTACAGCTGGGCAATTGACAGGACTAATGCTGACTACATTGCAAGAAAGGTTGAGGTTCAAAGCATGGGCGGTACGCCAAAGTAAGTAGACCGAAATCCATCAATATCTACTACTAATCATCCACCTTGGGATATCTATCCAGAACATCTCGCTGGTATTAAGTTGCGAGTCCCACCCATAGTGTAAACTCAATGCAACAGACAACTGCATTAAAAGAACTTTACGTAAAGTAAACAATCCTTGCACCCGCGGGCACAAGCACCGTTGTTTTCCCCCTTGTGGCAACAACACATCCCCTAGACTCATGTTTCTGTCACTCAAACTAGTCATCGAGGGGCATGAACCCACAATCGAGCATAACGTTCCCTCTTGGAGTCACTACCTACTACTTGGCCAAAGCAATAAATAGCAACGGAGAACATGCAAGAATTACTTACGAACATAAATATAAAAGAGGTGAATCAAATATATTACTCAAGCACAATCTGAACATAATCTCATAATCCATCGGATCCCAGCAAACTCATCATAGCAACAGCATAAGGATTACATATGTGCCTCGATCATGTAGGGCAGCTCACGAGGACTAATTAGTGAAGCACAAGAACGGGAGGAGAACATCACATAGCTACTGGTCATGGACCCATGGTCCAAGGGAGACTACTCATAACTCATCCTGGAGGCGTCCATGGTGGTGGAGAAGCTCCCGGTGGTGATCCTCCCCTCCGGCAGGGTGCCGGGAAGAGTTCTCCTGGTGCTCCCGATCTTGGAAGCGGCGGCGGCGGCGGAACAGAGATGAGATCGCGAAAAAGAGTTCCCGTCTCGAGGGTTTCGGGAGACGCTTTAAATATATGCCAAAGGGGGGCATCGGAGGAGCCTCGGGGGGCCCAGGCGCCCCCCCCGGCGCGGCCCAGGGAGGGCGCCGCCAGGGCGCCTGGAGCCCTGGTGGCCCCCCCGGCTGTACTTCGGGCGCAAGGTAGTTTCTGGAACGCTGATTTTTTATATATTTTTTCTGGATTTTTCCTGGCAGTTCTCGTAATGTGAAAACCTGAAATACAAAAACAGCCGAAAACAGAAACTGGCACTGGGGTGCACTGAGTTAATAGGTTAGTCCAAATATGATCAAAAGTGTATGGAAGTGTATAAATAACATAGCAATATCACCCAAAAGAGGCATGGAGCAAGCAGAAATTATAGATACGTTTTGGACGTATCAACATCCCCAAGCTTAATTCCTGCTCGTCCTCGAGTAGGTAAATGACAACAAGAATAATTTCTGTGGTGACATGCTATTAACCATATAGGACTTACTCATAGTCATATGACAAAAGCTTACTGAGACAATGAATCTATAGTAATTAAGTTGCCTCATGAGAAAATCTCAAAGAACTGAAAGTTTTACAATATGATACTGAAACATCAAAAAGATTTGTAATGAACATGATGTGCAAATATGATAAAGTGATATCTCGCTTGCCCCCTATAGTGAAGCAAATCATAAATACAGGGGCACCTTCAAGGTTTAAGTGATGACTAGATACAATAATTTCAGAATAAACGATATCACAATCATGCAAAAGACAATGCTACTTTGGGACAATGCACATTACACTCAGAATGACAATCATGCTCTCAGTAGTTGGTGCTTTAAAAAGTAGGTGGAGACTCTCGAACCGTGGCTTTTGTTGGCAAGGTTGAAAACCCGTAATCGGAAACAAAGACAAAACATGTACCAGAGCTCTTGGTTTTAAAACAGAGGTAATAATTTTTTTTAGATCATGCATGTTTCGTCAACGAATGCTAGCAGATAACTCAATCACTTCTTGAGATGGACAAGTTTCGAGGAACGGCTCCCGAATGAGGACGATCACATCCTCTTAATCTCCTTTGTTTATCACTGCCAAAGTTTTCTGATTTCTCATGAACAAAGCGTGAAGGAGGGTTTGTTTGTTATATTATCTTTTTGAGCCGGGCGCACTCAATGCCAGTTCCTTCTCGTATTATGGGTTTGCACATTATACATGCAATCCCGGGGTGAAGCTTGTCCAACTTAAAAAGATTATGAATTAACAACTACTTCCTCATGGATTTACAACAGAGGCACAAAATAAGAATGCTTTTTCTTTGAATAATTTCGAGATGGCACATGCAAGTCTCCGTTAGGAATGGCAGGTAAATACCATTTAGGAAGATATGGTGGACTCATATGGCATAACTGGGTTAAAAGGATGTGGATGCACAAGCAGTCAATCCGCTTAGTACAGGCGAAGGTTAGCAAAAGACTAGGAGCGACCAACTAAGAGAGCAATGACGGTCATAATCATGCAGAGCGACAAAGCAACATTGAATCAGGCATGGAAGTTATATCGCTACTCAGAAATAAAAGATCATCAAGGCTTGACAGACTTTCTTTACAGTCTTAAATATGCGTGAGCATACGCCAAGTCAATCAAAATAAATTCTCGAAGGAAGATATTACTAAACCATACCACATCATAGGCAAACAAATCATGTTGGTACTCCAATAACACATTGGGAACCCCCCAGCTATTTGAGATTAACCATAAGAAAACATGAACTACTAAGCGCCATCGTGCACGTAGCATCTTTATCATAGACATATCAACCAATGCAACGGAAGCAAACTCTCTTAATAAGGTGAGCATGATAATTAAAGAGAGTTCAAGCAACCAACTAGACAAAAGCTCTTTAAAATGATAAGCATGAAATGTTAAGAGCAGAACATGATAGTAGCTATTGAAAGACAAAGAACACACACAACAAGGATAGACATGAAAATTCTATGTTATGTTCTAGGTAGAAGTGGAGCGTGTTTCTCTCCCACATAAAGAAAGCTGAGTTCCGACTCGTTATGAAAAGCTAAAGAAAACTAAAAAGCAAGACGCTCCAAGCATAGCACATAACACATGAAGTGATAAAAATATAGTGGAACGAAAGACGAACTGATAATGTTGATGGAGAAGGGGATGCACGGGGGCATCCCCAAGCTTAGACGCTTGAGTCTCCTTGAATATTTCTTGGGGGTGCACGGGGGCATCCCCAAGCTTGAGCGTTTGACACTCCTGAATCTTTTTATCATGTTCCCTCGCACACTTGAAAACTCCCTTCATACATAACTCATCATAATCTGATTAGCGAGGTTAGTACCCATAATAAAATAATTGTACCTTGCTGGAAATAAATATATTCTTGAATTCTACTATTTCTCAAGATTGCCAAAAGGGTTTTGCAAAGAAAAAGCAAGCTCTAGGTTTGCAAAATGAAGGAAAGGCAAAACAGGACAGAATCTGTGAAAAACAGAACAGTAGGTAGTAAATTATTTGTTCGGGGCACTTCTGCAACTCTAATAAAAAAACTCAGAACAGACGCATGAAAGACAATTATATAGAGCACGCTGTCGAAAAAATTCAGACCAAAAAGATGATCTGGTGATTTTATACGAATTTTTCTATCCAAGGACATAATCTGTTTCCTGGACAGCACCTCACAACTTTTGAACTTTCTAGCAATCAGAGGCTATACTTGGCACAAAATTGAAAAGCAAAGATACAATGATGATGCTACAGTAGTAAACAACATCAAGACACAACAAAACAAAATAAAATTTATTCATTGGGCTGCCTCCCAAAAGCGCTTTCTTTTATGCCTTTAAGCTAGGCATAATGCATATAGATCAAGTTTTATCAAGAGTAAAAGAATAGCTAGCCCGTATAACGGACTCAAAAGGTAACTTGATCTTCTTTCGAGGGAAGTGTTCCATCCCTTTCTTGAGAGGAAACTGAAATTTTAAATTACCCTCTTTCATGTCAATGATAGCACCAACGGTGCGCAAAAAGGGACGTCCCAAAATAATTGGACAAGAAGGATCACATTCAATATCCATAATAGTGAAATCAACGAGAACATAATTATCATTGACAACGATAAGAACATCGTCGATCTTCCCCAAAGGTTTCTTTATGGAAGAATCAATGAGACGAACACCAAAAGAACAAGAATCATAGGGTTTCAATTTAAGCATATCATATAGTCTTTTGGGCATAATGGAGGTACTAGCTACAATATCACATAAAGCATAGCAAGAGAAGTTGTTTATTTTAATTTTAATCATAGGATCCCAACCATCTTCTAGCTTTCTAGGTATGGAGGCTTCTACTCTAAGTTTCTCCTCCCTAGCTTTGATGAGAGCATTAGTGATATGCTCTGTGAAGGCAAGATTAAGCGTGCTAGTGTGGGGATCTTTAGCCATTCTTTGTAGAAAGGTGACAACTTCTGAGATACTACAATTATCAAAATTAATTTTATCATTATTGGGCAAAATTGTAGTGTCATCCTCTTTGTTTGAATCGCTCTCTATTATAAGAGTTTGAACGTCTTCCCAAGTTTGGGGAAGCTTAGGAGCAATTTTAAACTGAGGCTCATACTCTTTTCCTGGAAGACCATGCCATGGGCATAACTCTCCATCAAGACTAACATAATCACAAGGTTTATTACTTTTGTAAATCCCGATAGTTGTGATTGGCGTAATGGAAGAAGGGGTGTACTCCTCCCATTTAGTGTTTTTGGTGGAACCCATAGTAGCAAGCAAGCAAGATAACTATTTTTGTGATTTTCGATAAAAGATACTAAAGCAAAAACTGAAAGGTAAACTAACAAGACTAAAAAGCAAAGGTAAAAGATAGCGTGCAACTCCCCTATCCTGAAGAGTGGAGTCCCCGGCAACGGCGCCAGAAATTGCTTTGCTAGGCTTCTCGCCCCTCGTTGGTTACCCAGAGTGGAAGGTTAGAGATGCAGTGTAGCAGAATATTTCCCTTGGCAATACCAATGATCGATTCCCCTGAGACTCCCAGTTTTGACAAGAAGGTGTCAACTGCTAACGGCGCCGGATATTAGCAATCAACGTGGACCTGCACATAGATACAAATAACTTTGCTCCCAACGAGTACAGAGAGGTTGTCAATCCCTCCGGCCTTGTAGTTTACAAAGGATCAAACGCAAGTGATAGTAGTGATAGATATAATTGCAATAGTAAATAAAATGCGGAAAAGTAAATAGCGGATTTGATCAATGATGGTAATATGGACCGGAGTCTCATGATGTTCACTAGTGATGTCTCTCTCCCAAAAGACGATAAAACAGCTATGTGAGGTAAACGAATTACGGCTGGGCAATTGACAGGACTAATGCTGACTACATTGCAAGAAAGGTTGAGGTTCAAAGCATGGGCGGTATGCCAAAGTAAGTAGACCGAAATCCATCAATATCTACTACTAATCATCCACCTTGAGATATCTATCCAGAACATCTCGCTGGTATTAAGTTGCGAGTCCCACCCATAGTGTAAACTCAATGCAACAGACAACTGCATTAAAAGAACTTTGCGTAAAGTAAACAATCCTTGCACCCGCGGGCACAAGCACCGTTGTTTTCCCCCTTGTGGCAACAGCACATCCCCTAGACTCATGTTTCTGTCACTCAAACTAGTCATCGGGGGGCATGAACCCACAATCGAGCATAACGTTCCCTCTTGGAGTCACTACCTACTACTTGGCCAAAGCAATAAATTGCGGAGAACATGCAAGAATTACTTACGAACATAAATATAAAAGAGGTGAATCGAAGATATTACTCAAGCACAATCTGAACATAATCTCATAATCCATCAGATCCCAGCAAACTCATCATAGCAACAACATAAGGATTACATATGTGCCTCGATCATGTAGGGCAGCTCACGAGGACTAATTAGTGAAGCACAAGAACGGGAGGAGAACATCACATAGCTACTGGTCATGGACCCATGGTCCAAGGGAGACTACTCACAACTCATCCGGGAGGCGTCCATGGTGGTGGAGAAGCTCCCGGTGGTGATCCTCCCCTCCGGCAGGGTGTCGGGAAGAGTTCTCCTGGTGCTCCCGATCTTGGAAGCGGCGGCGGCGGCGGAACAAAGATGAGATCGCAAAAAAGAGTTCCCGTCTCGAGGGTTTCGAGAGACGCTTTAAATATATGCCAAAGGGGGGCATCGAAGGAGCCTCGGGGGCCCAGGCGCCCCCCCGGCGCGGCCCAGGGGGGGCGCGCCGCCAGGGCGCCTGGAGCCCTGGTGGCCCCCCCCGGCTGTACTTCGGGCGCAAGGTAGCTTCTGGAACGCTGATTTTTTATATAATTTTTCTGGATTTTTCCTGGCAGTTCTCGTAATGTGAAAACCTGAAATACAAAAACAGCCGAAAACAGAAACTGGCACTGGGGTGCACTGAGTTAATAGGTTAGTCCAAATATGATCAAAAGTGTATGGAAGTGTATAAATAACATAGCAATATCACCCAAAAGAGGCATGGAGCAAGCAGAAATTATAGATACGTTTTGGACGTATCAGTGGTCAATGTGGCTGCATCGAGAGAGGATTTCCCACCTCTTATCAACACCAGCGGCTCCTCTTTACCTGTTGTTGGCGGCCATAAATCAAACTACATCGCTCATACCGTTCCTGATGGCAACGGGTCGTAGGGTGTTGTAGCCAAACCGATGCAGGAGGACTCAAAGATAGTTCCTGATGCTGAGAAGGGTCCCCTTGACAGTGTCAAGGACAAGCGGTCAGCCACTAAAAGTACTACTCCAAGCAACATCAACACCAAGGCCGGAGGTAAAGGCATCGTTGGGTCAGGAGTAACTAAAATAGGACGTAGGGGTTGTGGTCGCTCTGAGTCCTTTGTACATGTAACTGAAAGTAGGGCAGGAAAGATTGTGCAATCTGCTCAAGGCAAAAGGCAGGATAGAGTTATAGATGGAGAGAAAGCTGAGAGTGAGAATATCTTAAGAAAACTTGTAAGCATAAAGAAGTTAGGTAGTGGTCAGGAGGAGAAGCAGGGCATGGATCAACAAGGGGGAAAGGCTTCAGCCTCAATCCTGGGGAAAAGGGGGGTGGCTTACAGAAAGGCTCTAAATATGGTTATGAACAGCAAGAACTCACTGTAGATCAGAAGAAGAAGAAGAAGAAGAAGAAGAAGAAGAAGAAGAAGAAGAAGAAGAAGAAGGGTTCAGGCTCAGAGGAAGGTGAGGAAGTAAAGGGCATGAATGGTGGAAAGGAAGCAATCAGACTCGGGGCTCCTGATCAACGGGTGGGCGCTAAGGATGGCGCCCACTAGGAGCCATGAAAGTGCTAATCTGGAACTGTCGGGGACTTGGCCAACCCCGTACAGTTCATGAATTAGTGGGTCTTGTGAATGCTCTCAAGCCGAAACTAGTCCTTCCTCTCTGAAACACGACAAAGTAATGATTATGTCAATAAGCTTAGATGGAGGCTAGGCCTCAAGAATTGTATCCTGCATGCCGGCACCGGAAAAAGTGCAGGCATAGCTCTCTTTTATGATGAACAAGTAGAAATAAAGAAGCTTGCCATTGGCCCGAGGTATATTGACGTCTTGATCCGTCTATCTCATCACAACCCTACATGGCGGGGTACCTTTGTGTATGGTGAACCTAGAGCTCAAGATAGAATACATATGTGGAACCTGCTGCAACGTATAAGGCTGAATGCTAGTGAGCCTTCGCTTGTCATCGGGGATTTCAATGAAACAATGGGGCGGAGCGAACACTTCTCAAGGCTGAAAAGATCCGAGAGTAACATGGCTAGTTTTCGACATGTGCTAGCAGACTGTAACATCCATGACCTAGGATACAAAGGGACTAGCTGGACGTATGATAACAAGCAAAGCGGCATAAATAATGTCAAGGCCCGGCTGGACAGGGCAGTGGCATCGCCGGAGTGGAGCACTCTGTTCAAGGATGCTCATGTAGAACATGTTGTTTCAGCTAGGTCAGACCATGTCCCGATCCTCTTGCGACTGGGAAGGAGAAAGGAATGGAGACCAATTCAGAAAAACTTCAAGTATGAGGCAATGTGGGAACGACTTGAGACGCTACAGGAAGCAATAAACAACTCTTGGTGCAAAAGAAGAACAGGGAATTCGATGGCTGCAGTTGTGAAAAAACTAAGAAACATGCAAACTTCCTTGGGGAAATGGGCAGCGAGGGACTTCTATTCGGTCCAGAATAGAGTCAGTAGTCTTCGGGCCCGGCTAAAAAACATGTGGCAGTGCCCAAACTTGACGGACACAGAAAGGAAAATTAAGGAGACTGAGAAGGAGCTGGATGAGATGCTGTACACGGAGGAGATCATGTGGCACCAGAGGTCGAGAATCATGTGGCTGAAAGAAGGGGATTCAAACACTGAATTTTTTCATATGAAATCAACGTGGAGAAGGAAAAAGAATAAAATATCAAAGCTGAAGAAAAGTGATGGGCGTTGGATTGAGAAGGCCGAAGACATACAATCTGAGATAAATGGATTTTTCAGGGACTTGTATTGCAAGGACGAGGATGTCAAACCACAGGAGCTGTTGAAACTCTTTCCCTCGAGAGTGTATGATTCCATGAACATGGCGTTAACCAAACCAGTGACACCAGAGGAGGTTGGGGATGCACTGTTTCAAATTGGTCCCCTCAAGGCCCCGGGGCCGGACGACTTTCCAACATGCTCCAATGGAATTGGGGGTGATGAAGGATGAGGTTGCTAATGTAGTAATAAAATTCTTTGAATATGGGATCATGCCGGAAGGGGTAAATGAGATAGTAATTGTGCTGATTCCAAAGGGTGCGGATCCAGAAAGTATAAAAGATTATCGCCCAATCAGTCTTTGTAACATAATCTACAAGGTTATCTCGAAGATTTTAGTGAACCGTCTCCGGCCCATGTTAGATGAGCTAATTTCAGAAACCCAAAGTTCTTTCATCCCAAGGCGAATGATCACGGATAACGCGCTCATCGCGTTTGAATGCTTCCACAAGATCTAGCATAGCAAAAACCAGAGAGATAACTATTGTGCATATAAGCTCGACCTAGCAAAAGCCAACGACCGAGTGGACTGGGGATTTTTGGAAGGAGCCCTTCACAAGATTGTATTCGACTAGAGATGTATAGGATGGGTCATGACATGCGTTAAGTTAGTGAAATACACAGTTATGTGCAATGGGGAGTTTCTTGAGCCTATTACCCCCACACGAGGCCTGAGACAGGGGGACCCCCTGAGTCCATACATGTTTTTGTTTGTCGCTGATGGGCTCGCGAGTCTGCTCAAGAAAGAAGTTGGAGAAGGTAATATAACCCCCATAAAAGTGGCCCGGAGTAGCCCAGGCATCTCTAACCTTGTTTTCACTGATGATAGTCTATTATTCTTCAAAGCTTCAACGGATCAGGCTAGGAAAGTTACAGACGCCCTCACCTTGTTCCAGAAGTGTACGGGGGAATTGTTGAGACAAAGCAAATGCTCCCTCCTTGTCAGTGAGGTGTGCCCGACGGAAGTCAGAAATTGGATAAAGGATATTCTATGAGTGGAAGCATACACGTTTGAAAGTAAATACCTAGGCCTTCCTATCCCAGATGGCAGAATGAAAAATGAAAAGTTTCAGCCCATCATGGACCGATTTGGAAAATGGTGCAATAATTGGAATGAGATGTGACAACTTGGTTTTTGCCCTCTTTTATTTGCCTGATTTTCATTTGGATTGATTTTGAAATTTGGAGTTTTTGAATCTTTTCATGTGGACTTAAACACTTGGGTACCCTTGGCTTTCACCCAAGTGCCTCATCTCCATCTCTAATCATCATTTCCTCTCTGGTTCACACCAAAATAATATTTGGAATATTTTTCTTTAATGAAAAATATTCTCCTCTCTAAAACCCTAGCTAGCTCAATGTGCTCCAAAGCAACCCCAATTTTTCTTGCCCACAAAAATCTAAGAAAATTCACAAATATTCTTTGAACCCTAGGGCACCTTCCTGAGCAAAAATATTGCACCACTTTTTGGAATATTTTTGCTACAGAAAATATTTTTTGTTCTGGACAGAAATGGTGGTTTCTACATCAACTACCATTTACTTGCTCTATTGTGGCTGATTTTTCTTGTGCATCATCACCTTAGTAGATGATTGCTAGCCTCCAAAACCCAGCCCCAAACTACCAGCTGTTTGACCTCAGTAAACTCTCAAATTTACTGATCAGAAACTTACCTGGCTTGTGAAATCTTTTATACTGTGTCTGGGTCCAAACCAAATCATGGTAATCTTCAAAACTACCACGAACAACAAGCCAGACATGAACTTTGGATGTAGGTCGGCCTGGGGGCAAAGTTCACGCGGTGACCACGCGTGTACACGAAGCCAGCCTGCGTGTCGACGCGCTCTGAGTGCCGCCGAGCGCTCAGTTTCACGCGTGCTCACTTCCCCGACTGCCATAGCACGCCAAACCTCGCCACCATCTTCGTCCCAACCCCCTTAACTCCCCCCTGGCACTAGTCAACGCCGGAGCTCGCCGCAGCGAGCACGGGCACGGTTCGGCCAACGTCACAGTGCAGTGTGCACTGTGCTCGTTGCCTTCTCCTCGATCATGTGCTCGTCCCCGCTCGCCCACAGTCCCCGTGTGAGCTGCGTCGCCTTCTCCCCCTCTCACTGACGCTGCTCATCGCCGGGCGCAGTGTCCAGGTGATGACGGCGGAGCCCGATCCTCCCTCGTGGCTCGCCTATAAATGGAGCCACCCATAGCCTCCTCGAGCACCATCCTCCACTCCCACACACCCCACAACCTCGTAGGAGACTGTAGCCCAGTCGGGCAGGCCGCGGGTGATACGTCCAAAATGTATCTATAATTTCTGCTTGCTCCATGCCTCTTTTGGGTGATATTGCTATGATATTTATACACTTCCATACACTTTTGATCATATTTGGACTAACCTATTAACTCAGTGCACCCCAGTGCCAGTTTCTGTTTTCGGCTGTTTTTGTATTTTAGGTTTTCACATTACGAGAACTGCCAGGAAAAATCCAGAAAAATTATATAAAAAATCAGCGTTCCAGAAACTACCGTGCGTCCGAAGGACAGCCGGGGGGGGGGGGCACCAGGGCTCCAGGCGCCCTGGCGGCGCGCCCCCCTGGGCCGCGCCGGGGGGGCGCCTGGGCCCCCCGAGGCTTCCCCGATGCCCCCCTTTGGCATATATTTAAAGCGTCTCCCGAAACCCTCGAGACAGAAACTCTTTTCGCGATCCCATCTCTATTCCGCCGCCGCCGCCGCTTCCAAGATCGGGAGCACCAGGAGAACCCTTCCCGGCACCCTGCCGGAGGGGAGGATCACCACCGGGAGCCTCTCCACCACCATGGACGCCTCCCGGATGAGTTGTGAGTAGTCTCCCTTGGACCATGAGTCCATGACCAGTAGCTATGTGATGTTCTCCTCCCGTTCTTGTGCTTCACTAATTAGTCCTCGTGAGCTGCCCTACATGATCGAGGCACATATGTAATCCTTATGCTGTTGCTATGATGAGTTTGCTGGGATCCGATGGATTATGAGATTATGTTCAGATTGTGCTTGAGTAATATATTTGATCTACCTCTTTTATATTTATGTTCGTAAGTAATTCTTGCATGTTCTCCGTTGTTATTTATTGCTTTGGCCAAGTAATAGGTAGTGACTCCAAGAGGGAACGTTATGCTCGATTGTGGGTTCATGCCCCTCGATGACTAGTTTGAGTGACAGAAACATGAGTCTAGGGGATGTGCTGTTGCCACAAGGGGGAAAACAACGGTGCTTGTGCCCGCGGTTGCAAGGACTGTTTACTTTACGCAAAGTTCTTTTAATGCAATTGTCTGTTGCTTTGAGTTTACACTATGGGTGGGGCTCGCAACTTAATACCAGCGAGATGTTCTGGATAGATATCTCAAGGTGGATGATTAGTAGTAGATATTGATGGATTTCGGTCTACTTACTTTGGCGTACCGCCCATGCTTTGAACCTCAACCTTTCTTGCAATGTAGTCACAATTGGTTTGCGTTCGTGGTCCTGTCAATTGCCCAACTGTAATTCGTTTACCTCACATAGCTGTTTTATCGTCTTTTGGGAGAGAGACATCACTAGTGAACATCATGAGACTCGGGTCCATATTACCATCATTGATCACATCCGCTATTTACTTTTCGCTATTATTTACTATTGCAAACATTATCTATCACTAATATCATTTGCTTTTAATCCTTTGTGAACTACAAGGCCGGAGGGATTGACAACCTCTTTGTACTCGTTGGGAGCAAAGTTATTTGTATCTGTGTGCAGGTCCACGTTGATTGCTAATATCTGGCGCCGTTAGCAGTTGACACCTTCTTGTTGAACCTAGGAGTCTCTGGGGATTCGATCCTTGGTATCTTTGCCAAGGGAAAAACTTCCGCAACACTACATCTCACACCTTCCACTTGGGGTAACCAACGAGGGGCGAGAAGCCTAGCAAGAGTTTTTCTGGCGCCGTTGCCGGGGACTCCACTCTTCAGGATAGGGGAGTTGCACGCTATCTTTTACCTTTGCTTTTTAGTCTTGTTAGTTTACCTTTCAGTTTTTGCTTTAGTATCTTTTATCAAAAAAAATTACAATTTTTTTTATTACTGGTCCTTTCTGTTTAGCTAAACATGTTAGGATTTGGTGCTTTGAGGGAATCAGAGGTTCTAGATTTCCATCAAAGGGATGGAGAAAATATGAAGAAGGCATGGGACAGAATTTCTGATGCACATAGGAGAATTATGCCTTGGATACATATAAAAATTGTGCTTAGAAATTTTTACCATGGTCTTTTTAAATGGTGTAAACACTCTCTTGATATTATAGCCGAGGGAGATTTCCTAGAGTGTGATGAAGCTAGAGCTCTTGAAATTATACATGGTCTATCTAGTTACTTTGTTTATGATCATAATTTTGATACTGTCATAGATAGACTTGCTACTATTGAGAAGAGAATGGATGCTCTAGACTTAATGAAGGTAGAGAAACCCAAACCCAATAAGAGAGACATTTTGGAAATAGACAATGATTGGGAGCCTTTTGTTAGGATTAGTATCTCTAATCAAGACTTCCTTGCTTATTGTGATATTGGATCTATGGTTTCTACTATGCCAAAAATTGTTCATGATTCTTTAAAATTTAACATGGATAGATTACCATCTTATCATGAACACACTAACGGAGATATTTCTAAAATCCAGGGAAGAATAAAAGACGTGCCAGTTAAATTCCTTAAAGGGATTGCAATGATTGATTTCTTCATCATGGAGCCAAACCAAGGAAATATAGTGCTTGGAAGGGACTTCCTGCGAGCAGTTAAAGGCTTCATTGATATAGGTAAGGGACAAATCCGCTTGCGCGGAAAGGCAAAATGTGTGTACCCCTTTCCTAGAAGGAACAAGAATGAACCTGTTGAGGAACCATTTGAAGCAATTTATAGCTCTGATTATTACGATGGTTATTGATTCCTCTATGCATTATGCCTAGCTTAAAGGCATAAAAGAAAGCGCTTCTGGGAGGCAGCCCACATGAATAAATTTTATTTTGCTTTTGTTGTATCTTGATGTTGTTTACTACAGTAGCATCATCATTGTATCTTTACTTTTCATATTTGTGCCAAGTATAGCCTCTAATTGCTAGAAAGTTCAAAAGTTGTGAGGTGCTGTCCAGGAAACAGATTCTGTCCTTGGATAGAAAAATTCGTATAAAATCACCAGATCATCTTTTTGGTCTGAATTTTTTCGACAGCGTTCTCTATATAATTCTCTTTCGTGCGTCTGTTCTGAGTTTTTTGATTAGAGTTGCAGAAGTGCCCCGAACAAATCAATTACTACCTGCTGTTCTGTTTTTCACAGATTCTGTCCTGTTTTGCCTTTCTTTCATTTTGCAAACCAAGAGCTTGCTTTTTCTTTGCAAAAACCTTTTGGCAATCTTGAGAAACAGTAGACCTTAAAGAATGTCTTTATTTCCAGCAAGGTACAATTATTTTATTATGGGTACTAACCTCGCTAATTAGATTATGATGAGTTATGTATGAAGGGAGTTTTCAAGTGTGCGAGGGAAGATGATAAAAAGATTTAGGAGTGTCAAGCGCTCAAGCTTGGGGATGCCCCCATGAACCCCCAAGAAATATTCAAGGAGACTCAAGCGTCTAAGATTGGGGATGCCCCCGTGCATCCCCTTCTCCATCAACATTATCAGTTCGTCTTTCGTTCCACTATATTTTAATCACTTCATGTGTTATGTGCTATGCTTGGAGCGTCTTGCTTTTAGTTTCCTTTTTAGTTTTTCATAACGAGTCGGAACTCAGCGTTCTTTATGTGGGAGAGAAACACGCTCCACTTCTACCTAGAACATAACATAGAATTTTCATGACTATCTTTGTTGTGTGTGTTCTTTGTGTTTTAATAGCTACTATTATGTTCAGCTCTTAGTATTCATGCTTATCTTTTCAAAGAGCTTGTGTTTAGTTGGTTGCTTGAACTCTCTTTAATTAAAATGCTTACCTTATTAAGAGAGTTTGCTTCCGTTGCATTGGTTAATATGTCTATGATAAAGATGCTACGTGCATAATGGCGCTTAGTAGTTCAGGTTTTCTTATGGTTAGTCCCAAATAGCTGGGGGATTCCCAATGTGTTATTGGAGTACCAACATGATTTGTTTGCCTATGATGTGGTATGGTTTAGTAATATCTTCCCTCAAGAATTTATTTTGATTGACTTGGCGTATGCTCACGCATATTTAAGACTGTAAAGAAAGTCTGTCAAGCCTTGATGATCTTTTGTTTCTGAGTAGCGATATAACTTCCATGCCTGATTCAATGTTGCTTTGTCGCTCTGCATGATTATGACCGTCATTGCTCTCTTAGTTGGTCGCTCCCAGTCTTTTGCTAACCTCCACCTGTACTAAGCGGACTAACTGCTTGTGCATCCACATCCTTTTAAACCAGTTATGCCATATGAGTCCACCATACCTACCTATATGTGGTACTTCACCGCCACTCCAAGTAAATTTACATGTGCTACCTTTAAAACCTTCAGTTTTTGCAATACATAGCTCATGGGAAAGTAGCTTAAAAACTATTGTGGTAAATAATATGTTGCCTATGTATCTTATTTCTTATAAGTTGCTTGCTGAGCGGTAACAATGTTTCTGGGGATGCCATCAACTGTTACACTTTTGTTGAATATCATGTGAGTTGCTATGCATGTTCGTCTTGCCTGAAGTAAGGGTGATTTGCCATTGGGATTGAATGAGTATGCATATTGTTAGAGAAGAACATTGGGCCGCCAACCAAAGCCATGTATCATGGTGGAAGTTTTAGCTTGGACATTAATCCTCAATCTCTTATGAGAATATGCTTAAGCATTAAAGAGGAGTCCATTATCTATTTTCTATGTTGTCCCGGTATGGATGTCCTCAAGTTGAGATCTATCAAAAACGAGAAATAAATGCGATCTATCTCCTTGGACCTTTGTACAAGTGACATAGAGGTACCCCTTTGTGACACTTGGTTGAAACATATGTAATGCAATGACAATCCATGGAAATCCGAGCTAATTAGGACAAGGTGCGAGCACTATTGGTATTTGATGCATGAGGCTTGCAACTTATACGATGTCTTATGCATAACACATATGAAGTACTACTACCGCTGACAAAATTGCTTCTATGTTTTCAAAATAAAAAGCTCTAGCACATGACCATTCTTTTACTTTTATGTTGAGTCTCCACCTTCTTTTAAAAGCACCAACTACTAAGAGCATGATTGTCATTCTGAGTGTAATGTGCATTGTTCCAAAGTAGCATTGTCTTTTGCATGATTGTGATATCATTTATTTTGAAATCATTGTATCTAGTCATCACTTAAACCTTGAAGGTGCCCCTGCATTTATGTTTTGCTTCACTAAAGGGGGCAAGCTAGATATCACTTTATCATATTTGCACATCATGTTCATTACAAATCTATTTGATGTTTGAATGTCATATTGTAAAACTTTCAGTTCTTTGTGATTTTCTCATGAGGCAACTTAATTACTACAGATTCATTATCTCAGTAAGCTTTTGTCATACGACTATGAAAAAGTCCTATATGGTTAATAGCATGTCACCATAGAAATTATTCTTGTTATCATTTACCTACTCGAGGACGAGCAGGAATTAAGCTTGGGGATGTTGATACGTCCAAAACGTATCTATAATTTCTGCTTGCTCCATGCCTCTTTTGGGTGATGTTGCTATGATATTTATACACTTCCATACACTTTTGATCATATTTGGACTAACCTATTAACTCAGTGCACCCCAGTGCCAGTTTCTGTTTTCGGCTGTTTTTGTATTTCAGGTTTTCACATTACGAGAACTGCCAGGAAAAATCCAGAAAAATTATATAAAAAATCAGCGTTCCAGAAACTACCGTGCGTCCGAAGGACA
>LR738713.1:416686111-416704837 GCA_902687465.1 Secale cereale
GCCTGGACCCCCCGAGGCTTCCCCGATGCCCCCCTTTGGCATACATTTAAAGCGTCTCCCGAAACCCTCGAGACAGAAACTCTTTTCGCGATCCCATCTCTGTTCCGCCGCCGCCGCCGCTTCCAAGATCGGGAGCACCAGGAGAACCTTTCCCGGCACCCTGCCGGAGGGGAGGATCACCACCGGGAGCCTCTCCACCACCATGGACGCCTCCCGGATGAGTTGTGAGTAGTCTCCCTTGGACCATGAGTCCATGACCAGTAGCTATGTGATGTTCTCCTCCCGTTCTTGTGCTTCACTAATTAGTCCTCGTGAGCTGCCCTACATGATCGAGGCACATATGTAATCCTTATGATGTTGCTATGATGAGTTTGCTGGGATCCGATGGATTATGAGATTATGTTCAGATTGTGCTTGAGTAATATATTTGATCTACCTCTTTTATATTTATGTTCATAAGTAATTCTTGCATGTTCTCCGTTGTTATTTATTGCTTTGGCCAAGTAATAGGTAGTGACTCCAAGAGGGAACGTTATGCTCGATTGTGGGTTCATGCCCCTCGATAACTAGTTTGAGTGACAGAAACATGAGTCTAGGGGATGTGCTGTTGCCACAAGGGGGAAAACAACGGTGCTTGTGCCCGCGGGTGCAAGGACTGTTTACTTTACGCAAAGTTCTTTTAATGCAGTTGTCTGTTGCTTTGAGTTTACACTATGGGTGGGGCTCGCAACTTAATACCAGCGAGATGTTCTGGATAGATATCTCAAGGTGGATGATTAGTAGTAGATATTGATGGATTTCGGTCTACTTACTTTGGCGTACCGCCCATGCTTTGAACCTCAACCTTTCTTGCAATGTAGTCAGCATTGGTTTGCGTTCGTGGTCCTGTCAATTGCCCAGCTGTAATTTGTTTACCTCACATAGCTGTTTTATCGTCTTTTGGGAGAGAGACATCACTAGTGAACATCATGAGACTGCGGTCCATATTACCATCATTGATCACATCCGCTATTTACTTTTCGCTATTATTTACTATTGGAAACATTATCTATCACTACTATCATTTGCTTTTAATCCTTTCTGAACTACAAGGCCGGAGGGATTGACAACCTCTCTGTACTCGTTGGGAGCAAAGTTATTTGTATCTGTGTGCAGGTCCACGTTGATTGCTAATATCTGGCGCCGTTAGCAGTTGACACCTTCTTGTTGAACCTAGGAGTCTCTGGGGATTCGATCCTTGGTATCTTTGCCAAGGGAAAAACTTCCGCAACACTACATCTCACACCTTCCACTTGGGGTAACCAACGAGGGGCGAGAAGCCTAGCAGCGGGCCACCGTCCCCGAGCTTGAGCTCGTCGGCGATCCCCTCGGGTCGTCGCGATAGCTCCAGCCCCTTCCAGGCTCGGGCAACCCTTCCAGGGCCTCCGCCACTCTCCAGTGGTGCTGTTCCGCCTGGTTGGAGCCCCTGGAGTCGCTGTTGTTCGCCGTCGCCTTCGTCTCTAGCGACCACCGCTCTGTGCCTCCACTTGCGAGGTCGATTCCGACGCCGTGCGACCACCCTAGCTACACTACGGGCACGGGCAGGTGCGCCTCCATCCCCTCTCTCGATCCCCCCTCTCGTTTTGGCCAAGGAGCCCTCGTCGTCGGCGTGAGCTCCGGCGAAGCCGCGGCGGCCTCTATTTCCTTCTCCCTCTCCCCCTCACCTGACTAGCGGGGCCCGCTAGTCAGCCACTCAGTACGCGCGCGAAGCGGTACCAGTGGTGGCGTCCCGAGGCTTTACGCCTTCGATGTCACCCCCTAGTTTGTTTTATTTAAATTTAAATTCATATATATTCCAGAGAGCTTCAAACAGCTATAACTCTTTAACCATAAGTCCAAATGAATTGATTCTTTTTTCTTTGTGTTCTTTGTCTAGAAATCTAGCAGCTCACCAAAAATGAGATTTTTCTCTGCTGTCTAGATTTTCTGGTGATTTTCAGAAGGGTTCTTGATGTTTTATTTTTTGTGTTTTTAAATGTTTTTAGAAGGTGAAGCTTGTCTTGAGGATCACCAGGAGGTTTGTGAACCTCATATGCACTAAGGAAAGCCACAACAACATTTTCATGGTGCCATTACAATATTTGTGATTTTCCAACTTGAATGAATGCTTTAATCCATGCATTTAAATCACTTTTATTATTTATATTCTGTTGGTTGCTTGTTTAAGTTGTCATGATTAGTTTACAGAAAGTTGGAAGTTAATTAAGTTGGTGAAGTAACTAGAAGTAAGTTTTGTTATGAAGAAGTAATATGGTTATGTATATAAGCAATTATTTGGTGTTATTCTTCTTGCATAAGAAATATGATAAAATTTGCTAGAAAAGATTCTGTTTAAATTGAGGTTTAATCTTAACCAGAGAAGTGTTAGGAGTTGTTGATGTTTATGCTTAGTGTGGGAAAGCTGACCCAGTTATTTCCGATGATATATGATGCATATGATGTGTTCCATTTGCATGACATTTTATGACACCGGTTATTTTTAATTTTAAGTTGAACCTGTTAATAACTCAACTTGAATATATCGTTGACCGGGTCATGGTGCCACTGAATCGAGTTTTTCCCAGTGCAGCCACATTTGCCTTTTATGGGAAGGCCTTTATTCGGTCCGTTGCCATGCCTCTGGTCGGTGCCTCCAACTAGGGAAGGTTATGGGTGTGCGGTACCCTGGCCCGGTAAGCAGACATAACCTTGTGTGCCCGTTGTTGAGATTATGGTACAGTGTCCCCGTTTGGGACAGTTTATGTTTTAGCCACGACGGTGGTCGTTGTGTCTTTGGTAGACACGGGGCCACCCAGGACTAGCCCGATGGGGAGTGAGTCGGAGTGGCCGAGAGAGTGTCATGGCAATGGAGGGGTTTTGTCGGAATGCCGTTGGTCCACCCGAATGGGAGTGCGAGGCCATGGGCTCCGTGGTGTGAGTACAGTGCACTACCTTTGCAGAGTGTAATTAATCTATCGATAGACGAGTCCACGGTTACGCACATGCTCGAAAGTAGGTCACACCATGGGTCAACATTTAATAAAACTTTGCACACTAGTCATGAACTTTGCACTATTGTAGATGGTGGGAAGACCATCGAGATGTTTGAGACCAAGGGTTGGTCATGGTTGTGATCGCCGGAAAGATCAGGAGGTAACCTGAATTAAGAGCACAAAGTTGGTACGTTTGTGATCTAAGAGAGATCACCGTTGGTAAGCCAGTCCGAGGGACTGCCCTCACAAGAGCATGATCACAACATGTTGGATATATAAATTGTTGCATTTTAATAATTGAATAATTATCATGATATTGTTTGTCATTATGTTTATGCTTGTTGTAAGCTTGTAAGTACATTCAATGTACTGACCTGACATGTCATGCCAGATTTCAGGAAAGTCTCGCTGGAAAGGAGTGTTGTCCGAGTCTAGATCGTGTCCACATTGGTGTGCCTGTGCTATGGAGTTCCGCTACGATGTTGTTCCACTGCCGCGTAGTTGTTATGACCGAGGCCCCTTTATGTTCACTAAATAATGTACATATTGTTCAACCGCACCGTGTGTGCCGCTTGGCCTCGCTACCTATTGTAATATAAACTTTGATCCGCTAGCATAAATAAAGTGGTTGTTTTCTGTACCAAGATGTTGTGTGTTGCCAGAAGACATGGTCTCTGGGCTGGCAATGCATGGTAAACCGGTTGCTTTGAGCCGGGGTGCCACAACGCTTGGTATCAGAGCCGTGCTGACTGTAGGCCACGCTAGACTAAGACGGTCTAACTGGACGTTAGATACGAGTTAAAGTTGAGTGCCGGTAGCATGTGTAGCTGGTTGTTGCTTTGCATATACTTGTTTTATTTTTATACTAACTTACTAATGGTCGTGAGTGTAGATGGCTCCGGTGCCGTATCCGTGCCAGTTGCAGCTGATGACGTACACGTTACCGCACCTCCTTCATAACGTGTGGTGTCGGCTGTACCCTCTCGGAGACGACCCAGTCTATCGTGTGTACCGGGAGCATCTAGCAGGCTCAATGTATGAGTATCGGGCAGTGGTTACTCTGCGCACCAGTTCCGCCTCCAACACTTACACTCGTACCTCTCGGAGCGGTTACGTTTCTACCGCTTCCCAGGCCGTCCAATTTGCTGCATTCGAGGTCCTTGTCGAGCTTCGTTACGGCGAGGTCCGGATGCAGAACCACCTAGGTTTCCAATACTATCCTTCTTTGCATGACAATGGTCGTGTCCGTTTCCCTATCATTGATCCGGAGTCTGATAGTGTTGCTAGCCACCTTTCCCGTTATATTACTGCTAGCTATCTTATGATCCACGAGCTGGATCGAGAGCTGACTCGTACTCGTATTGCTTTAGCCACTACTAGGTCTATCACTATTCCAGCATCTATGGGATTTACCCCCTTACACTCCAGCCAGTTCCGGTTCCCCTATTTCACCGGTTACTCCTCCGAGTAGCTCGAACGCCTCAACCATAAATCCTCTCAGTGCTCCTGCTGAGTGGGTTTCACTTCTCACTACTCCTGTAGCTCATATGCTTCACCCTACTCCTGCTCCGGAGGGAGAGTCCTCGAGGCAGCGCCGTCGTGTTACCTTTAACCCGGAGGTTTCAGTTAACCTCGTCAGTTCAGGATCCGTGTCCGCTTCAGGAGAGGACCCCGCAACACCAGCAGAGTAGTAGAGCTTTTCTGAGTGTTCGCAATTGTCAGGATGGTGTACGGATGTAGCCGTACGAGTCATGATGTTTCATTTACTGTATGAGAGTAGTGGAACCTGGCATGTTGATTAACTTTCATGTATGAGTCTATGTATAATTATGTTGGAACTTTACTTCTTCTATTCGCTATATTTTCTTCATCATTTCGTTTTCTCTCGAGATTTGTTGCTGGCTTTTCTCCAATTTACTTTTGGATGTTTCTCATCTCGGTTGCGTTGTCTTGGGAAAAATCCATAATAGGATGTCGCGGGGAGGCAGCAGTAGCAGCGCTCACGAGGATGTTCCTGTTCGTCGTTTTGCCCGACAGGCAGGACACTCTCCCGAGCCGTACATACCACCACTGCCTCCACCACCAAATCCGCCTACCACCGAGCAAATTCTGCGTATGTTTGAGGAAAGGAGGAATAATGATCTGATTGAGATATTAAGAAGTGTTCAAGCTATGGTTGGACATAATAGAAATCAGAACGGTCATCACTCCAAGCTATTAGATTTTCAGAGAACCAAGCCTCCCAGTTTCAGTTAGGTTATTGACCCCTTGGATGCAGATGATTGGTTGCGGACCATTGAATGGAAGCTCGAGATTGCCCGTACTGCAGAAGATGATAAAGTTCCATTTGCAACTCATTATCTTGAAGGCGCTGCTGCCATATGGTGGGAGAATGCAAAAGCCATGTGGCCTGCTGATGAAGAAATCACCTGGTCAAAATTCAAGGATCAGTTTCAGAAATATCATATCCCTACTGGAATTATGAAGACTAAGCAGTGTGAATTTCTTGCACTCACCCAAGGAAATCAGTTTGTGGGTGAATATTTGCAAAAATTCAATCATCTGGCCCGTTACTCCTTATATGACGTAGCCACCGAAGAAAGAAAGATTGACAGATTTCTTGGGGGATTAAACTCGCAACTCCGGTGTACCCTCAGTATGCTCGATTTCCCAAACTTCCAAACCCTGGTGAACAAAGCTTTCATTGCTGAAAGGGAGCACAAACTCATATCAAACAATAGGCCTGCTAATAACGATCACAAGCACAAGTTTGAACCAAGGAAGGAAGGGCAACCAGTGCAAAAGGCTCGTACGTGGCAGCAGACTCAGGTGGAATACAAGCCCAATTGGCAACATAATGTTAACAAGACCACTACCCAAGTCAAAAATGTCGTGACCAACCCAGTACACGAGGAGCGTCAGCGCAACAATTCTTGCTTAAGTTGTGGGCAAAACGAACATTATGCCAGGCAGTGCCCCAAGAACAGCAAGGTGAATGCCCTATTCAGGCCACAAGTCAACTTTATGGGGTCATGCCCGAACCAGCAAAACATCATTGGGCACGTTCGTCACCTCTCCGCAGATGAAGCCCAAGAAAACCCCGAAGTCGTCATTGGTATGTTTTATGTTAATAGCATACCTGCCATAATTTTATTTGACTCTGGGGTTTCCCACTCTTTTATTTCTCGGAGTTTTGTTGCCCAAAACAAATTTCCTTGTTTGCTTTTGGGCAAGAATATGCTGGTACAAACCCCAGGATCCTTAATCAAGAGCAATCTGGCCTGCCGTGATTTGGAAATCAATATCAACGGAGTCCGTTTTCCAACTTCCTTGATACTCATTGAGTCTGTACAGTTGGATGTTATTTTGGGTATGAATTGGTTGACCTAATATCAAGTATGCATAAATTGCGTGACCCAAGAAGTCACTTTGACCAATCAGAAGGGGCAGACTACCAAATTTTATTCTCGCAGAAGCATACCCAAGAAAGAAATGGTCTTCACCGCTGTGGCTGAGTTGGAATTAATTCCTGTGGTAAGTGAATTTCCTGATGTATTTCCAGAAGAACTGCCAGGCATGCCACCAGATCGAGAGCTTGAGTTGGCAATAGATCTCGTGCCCGGAACCGCACCGTTATACAAGAAGTATTACCGGGTGCCCTCATCATAATTAGTGGAGCTAAAGAAACAGCTCGATGAAATGCTCCAGAAAGGATATATCCGTCCCAGCTCTTCACCATGGGGATCACCTGCTATATTCGTGAACAAGAAGGATGGCAGCCTCCGCATGTGTGTGGATTACAGTCAGCTGAATGATGTCACCATCAAAAATAAATATCCGCTGCCAAGAATTGATGACTTGTTTGATCAGCTCAGTGGGGCCAAGGTATTCTCCAAGATTGATTTACGGACAGGATATCATCAGCTCAAGATTAAAAAGGAAGATATTCCTAAGACCGCATGCACCACTCGATATGGTCTTTATGAATATACAATTATGTCCTTTGGTCTCACCAATGCCCCTGCTTTCTTCATGCATATGATGAACAAAGTATTCATGGACTTCCTCAATAAGTTCGTGGTAGTCTTTATCGATGACATACTTATATACTCAAAAAGTGAAGGGGATCATAGAGAACACCTCTGAGCAGTGCTACAATGACTCTGCGACCATCATCTATACGCCAAATTAAGTAAATGTGAGTTTTGGATCAAGCAAGTCAGATTTCTTGGACATGTGCTATCCGCTGAAGGTATAGCAGTGGACCCAAGCAAAGTAAAGAATGTGCTCAATTGGTTGCCACCCACAACAGTATCATAGATCCGGAGTTTTCTTGGACTAGCCGGATATTACCGTCGCTTCATTGAAGGGTTTTCCAAGATTGCTAAACCCATGACGGAGCTGCTCAAAAAGGATAAGAAGTTTGAATGGACTGAAGACTATGAGAAAAGTTTCGCTGAGCTAAAGATACGGCTGACGACCACACCCGTGTTAACTCTTCCAGATATCTACCGCAGTTTTGATGTGTACTGTGACGCCTCCAGACAAGGACTTGGATGCGTACTTATGCAAGACGGCAAGGTAGTAGCATATGCATCGCGACAGCTATGACCCCATGAGGGAAATTACCCTACTCATGACCTGGAATTGGCCGCGGTGGTTCATGCTCTAAAAATATGGAGACACTATCTCATAGGGAAGAGGTGCCAAATTTTTACCGATCACAAAAGTCTCAAATATATATTTACTCAGCCAGACTTAATTCTCCGTCAACGAAGATGGCTTGAGTTAGTCAAGGATTATGATCTTGGAATAAATTACCACCCAGGTAAGGCCAACGTGGTTGCCGATGCGCTCAGTCGAAAGCCGATCAGCCTAAATGTCATATTGAAATCCTCCCCCCTAAACTTCAAGAGGAGATTGCTCAACTCAACCTGGTCATAGTTGATGCTGGTCTTGCTAATATTCTGGAAGTTGCCCCCACACTTGAGGAAGAGATCCGCAAGGCCCTGCCAGCTGACACTGTCCTGCAGAAACATGCCAAGAATATGGTAGCAGGGCATACCTCTGATTTCTCAAAGGATCAATTTGGTACCCTCCGATTCCGTGGAAGGATTTGTGTACCCAATCAGGCGGATTTAAAGCAGAAAATCCTGTCAGAAGCACACGAATCTTCGTATTCCATTCACCCCGGAGGTACAAAAATGTATGAAGACCTTCGACAAATATTCTGGTGGGATGGAATGAAGAAATACATTGCCTATTTTGTGGCCTGTTGCGACATATGTAACAAGGTGAAGGCAGAACATCAGAAGCCAGCCGGACTTCTCCAACCACTCCCAGTTTCGCAATGGAAATGGGATGACGTTTGCATGGATTTCATCACATAACTACCTAAGACTCAGCGAGGCGATGATGCAATATGGGTCATAGTGGACACCTTAACCAAGGTAGCTCACTTTATTCTGATCAGAACCACATATCGAGCAGACCAACTCGCACAGCTGTATGTATCCAGGATAGTCAGTCTGCATGGAGTACCTCGAACCATCACTTCTGATCGAGGTTCACTCTTTACCTCTGCTTTTTGGTCATGTCTCCATCAAGCCTTGGGGACAACGCTGAAATATAGTACCGCTTATCATCCTCAGACTGATGGATAGACAGAGTGGGTAAACCGAATACTTGAATATATACTGCGAGCCTGTGCTTTAGCCCAAGGATCTAAATGGGAAGACTGTTTGCCGTATGCCGAGTTCTCTTATAACAACAACTTCCAGACCAGTCTAAAGATGTCACCGTACGAGGCTTTGTATGGCCGTAAGTGCCGCACTCCTTTAAATTGGTCTCAAACTGAAGATAGCCATATCTTCGGAACAGATCTCATGATGGAAGCGGAGAAACAAGTTAAGGAGATCAGAGACAGATTGCAATTGGCCAAATCTCGACAAAAGAATTATTATGATGCAAAGCACCGACAAATCAGTTTTGAACCCGGAGAACACGTATACCTCCGAGTCACTCCTATGAAAGGAGTCAAGAGATTCCAGACTCGTGGAAAGTTGGCACCTAGATTTATTGGCCCATTTCCAGTTATGTCTCGAGTGGGTACTGTTGCATACAAATTGGAGCTACCCCCTGAACTGTCGAAAGTGCACAACGTGTTTCATGTTTCACAATTGAGGCGATGCATATCACCGCCTGAGAAAAAGACCGCTTTGACTGAAATAGAGCTGGCAAAGGATTTAACATATGAAGAGAGGCCATTTAAGATTTTAGATCTGATGGAAAGGGTCACTCGTAGTAAAGTAAGGAGTGCTGTCCGAGTCTAGATCGTGTCCACATCGGTGTCCATGGCTATGGAGTTCCGCTGCCGCGTAGTTGTTATGACCGAGGCCTCTTTATGTTCACAAATAATGTACATATTGTTCAGCCACACCGTGTGTGCCGCTTGGCCTCGCTACCTATTGTAATATAAACTTTGATTCACTAGCATCAATAAAGCGGTTGTTTCTGTACCAAGATGTTGTGTGTTGCCAGAAGACATGGTCTCTGGGCTGGCAATGCATGGTAAACCGGTTGCTTTGAGCCGGGGTGCCACAACGCTTGGTACCAAGCCTGTGGCACCCCAGCTCAGAGAAACCGGAACGCCCGTATTCCAGCCCAGAGATCGAGGAGAAGTCTCTGGAATACGGCACTGCTTGACATAGAACAAATCAACTCTTATTACAAGAATAATAATACAAGGGTCTAATGTTACAAAGAAGCACATCAGCAATGCTACATTACGCCTGCGATACTACACTTGCTCTATGCTAGCAGCGAAACAACTCGTAGCAGCGGAATACTTCTAGTAGCGGAATGCTACCTCTTGAGCTTGCGTTGTATTCCCTCGAAGAGGAAAGGGAGATGCAGCACAGTAGCGTAAGTATTTCCCTCAGTTTTTGAGAACCAAGGTATCAATCCAGTAGGAGACCATGCGCCAGTCCCTCGCACCTGCACAAACAAATAAGAACTTCGAATCCAACGCGATAAGGGGTTGTCAACCCCTTTACGGTCACTTACGAGAGTGAGATCTGATAGAGATGATAATTATATTTTTGGTATAGAAACAGAAAGTAAAGAAAGCAAATAAACAACGGCGACAGAAATTGGCTAGTTGATGGGAAAGTAATATGATAGAGATAGACCCGAGGGCCATAGTTTTCTCTTGTGGCTTCTCTCATGATAGCGGTATTCTACGGTGGGTAAACAAATTACTGTCGAGCAATTGATAGAAAAGCGAATAATTATGAGACTATCTAGGCATGATCATTGTATATAGGCATCACGTCCGAGACAAGTAGACCGACTCCTTCCTACATCTACTACTATTACTCCACACATCGACCACTATCCAACATGCATCTAGTGTATTGAGTTCATACGAACAGAGTAACGCCTTAAGCAAGATGACATGATGTATAGGGATAAACTCAAGCAATATGATGAAAACCCCATCTTTTTATCCTCGATGGCAACAATACAATACGTGCCTTGCTGCCCCTACTGTCACTGGGAAAGGACACCGCAAGATTGAACCCAAAGCCAAGCACTTCTTCCATTGCAAGAAATATAGATCTAGTAGGCCAAACCAAACCAATAATTCGAAGAGACTTGCAAGGATATTATGAGCACACATAAAAAGTTCAGAGAAGAACCAAATATATTTCATAGATAACCTTGATCATAAACTCACAATTCATCGGATTTCGATAAACACACCGCAAAAAGAGATTACATCAAATATATCTCCTCGAAGACCGAGGAGAACTTTGTATTGAGATCCAGAGAGAAGAAGAAGCCATCTAGATACTAGCTATGGACCCGAAGGTCTGTGGTAAACTATTGACAACTCATGGTGAGGGCGATGATGATGATGATGATGAAGGCCTCCGTGATGGATCCCCCTCCCGGAACAGGCTCCAAGATGGGATCTCCACGGGAACGGAAACTACGGCGGTGGAATTAGGGTTTTCTCTCTGCGTATGGAGTTTCTGGGGTACGTAGGTATATATAGGAAGAAGGAGGGCACCGGGGGCCGTGTGGGCCAGCCTCGAGGTAGGGGGGCGCTCCCTGGGAAGGGGGGCGCGCGCCCCACCCTCGAGGGCTGGCCCTTCGTCCCCTGACTTGTCCTGACGTTTCCCGAGCGCAATTTCCTCCAAAAATATCTCTCGCGAAGGTTTCATTCCGTTTGGACTCCGTTTGATATTCCTTTTCTGCAAAACCCTGAAATAGGCAAAGAACAACAATCTAGACTCGGCCTTTGGGTTAGTAGGTTAGTCCCAAAAATGATATAAAAGTGAATGATAAAGCCCACTAAACATCCAAGACTTCATAAATAATAGCATGGAACAATAAAAAATTATAGATACGTTGGAGACATATCAAGTATCCCCAAGCTTAATTCCCGCTCGTCCTCGAGTACGTAAATGATAAAGAAATTTTTTTTGATGCGGAATGCTAACCAATATAGTTATTCAATGTAATTCTCTTAATTGTGGCATGAATGTTCAGATCTGAAGGATTCAAGATAAAAGTCTATGTTGACATAAGAAATAACAATACTTCAAGCAATACTAACAAAGCAATCATGTCTTCTCGAAATATTATGGCTAATGAAAGTTATCCCTACAAAACCATATAGTGTTGGCTATGCTCCCTTGTTATCACACAAAATATTCATATCATGCACAACCTCAATTTCAGCCAAGCACTTGTTTTCATACTCTATCTTTTCAAACCTTTCAACTGTCACGCAATACATGAGCGTGAGCCATGGATATAGCACTATGGGTGGAACAGAGGTGGTTGTGGAGAAGGCAAAAAGAGGGAGATAGTCTCACATCGACTAGGCGTATCAACGGGCTATGGAGATGCCCATCAATAGATATCAATGTGAGTGAGTTGGGTTATCCATGCAATGGATGCACTAGAGCTAAATATGAATGAAAGCTCAACAAAAGAAACTAGTGGGTGTGCATCCAACTTGCTTGCTCACGAATACCTAGGGCATTCGAGGTAGCCCATCGTTGGAATATACAAGCCAAGTTCTATAACGAAAATTCCCACTAGTATATGGAAGTGACTAAGCATGAGACTCTCTACAATGAAGAACATGGTGCTACTTTGAAGCACAAGTGTGGAAAAAGATAGTAGCAATTGTCCTTTTTTTTGGGCCTTTCTTTTTTCTTTGGCCTTCCTTTTCTTTTTCTTTTTCTCTTTTTTTTGCGGAGGGGCTTTATAGATTCAGCCTTTCCTCCCATGGGACAATGCTCTAATAATGATGTTCATCATACTTTCATTACAACACGAAATTACAACTCGATACTACAACAACAAAGTATGACTCTATGTGAATGCCTCCGGCGGTGTACCGGTATGTGCAATGAAACAAGAGTGACATGTATGAAAAGATTATGCATGATGGCCTTGCCACGAATATGATGTCAACTACCTGATCATGCATGGCAATATGACAATATGATGCGTGTCATATAAACGGAATGGTGGAAAGTTGCATGGCAATATATCTCGGAATGGCTATGGAAATGCCATGATAGGTAGGTATGGTGGCTGTTTTGAGGAACAATATGGTGGCTGTTTTGAGGAAGGATATATAGTGGGTTTATGGCACCGACGAAAGTTGCGCGGTACAAGAGAGGCTAGCAATGGTGGAAGGGTGAGAGTGCGTATAATCCATGGACTCAACATTAGTCATAAGAACTCATATACTTATTGCAAAAAATTACGAGTCATCAAAACAAAGCAATCAACGCATGCTCCTAGGAGGGAGGTTGGTAGGAGTTAACCATCACGCGCCCCCAACCTCCACACAAAGGTTGACACTCTACACCTCATGCTTTAACTTAGTCACCCAACGGTTCACCATACGTGCATGCTACGGGAATCACTAACCTTAACACAAATATTTCTCAATTTCATAATCAATCCACTAGCATGACTTTAATATCACTATCCTCATGTCTCAAAACAATTATCAAGCATCCAACATCTCTTTCTATTCAATGCACTTGATGTGATTTTTTTACTACATTGACATTGGATGTTTATCATGTGAAGACTAGTTTCTTTAGCCTAAACACTTTACCATGCTGTTTTAATAGACTCTCAAATAGATATAAGTGAAGCATGAGAGTTCAACAATTTCTACAAAATATTACCACCACCATGCTCTAAAAGATATAAGTGAAGCACTAGAGCAAAAACTATTCAATTCAAAAGATATAAGTGAAGCACATAGAGTGTTCTAACAATTTCTAGGCCATATTTAACTCTCTCAAATAGGTGTGTCCAGCAAGGATGATTGTGGCAAACTAACAAGCAAAGACTCAAATTATACAAGACGCTCCAAGCAAAACACATAGCATGTTGCGAATAAAAATATAGCTTCAAGTATAGTTACCGATGGATGAAGACGAAAGAGGGGATGCCTTCCCGGGGCATCCCCAAGCTTAGGCTTTTGATTATCTTGATTTTACTTGGGGTTCCATGGGCATCCCCAAGCTTGGGCCCTTTCTACTCCTTTATCCATAGTCCATCAAAGCAATACTCAAAACTTGAAAACTTCACAACACAAAACTTAGACAAAAATTCTCGTGAGCTCCGTTAGCAAGAGAAAGCAAACCACCACTCAAAGGTACAACAAGGACTTCATACTTTGTTTATATTGGTGTTAAACCTAATGTACTCCAAGTTCTCTATGATTCATATCCTCCAATATTACTCATAGTTGCATCGGAATAAGCAAACAACACACGAAAAACAGAATCTGTCAAAAACAAAACAGTATGTAGTCATCTGCTGGGTTCGCCTACTTCTATAAATCCAAAAAATTCAAACTAAATTGGTAAATTTGCGCAATTTGTCTACCAATCAGCAGCAAAAAGAATCAACTAAAAATCACGCTCTAGTAAAATCTTAAGACTATTTTAGCGAGCGCTAACGATTCTGTTTTTCACAGCAAGATCGTATAAACTTCACACAAGTCCTACCAAAGATTCTACTTGGCAGAAACACTAAACAAAATATGAAAACACATATAATCAGAGGCTAGATGAAATATTTATCCCCTAACAGCAACAAAAGCAAAAAACATAAAATTGGGTTGCCTCCCAACAAGCGCTATCGTTTTACGCCCCTAGCTAGGCACGATACAAGATAGATCTTGGTATTGCCATCTTTGGAAGGCAATCCATAAGTGGCTCTCATGATAGATTCATATGGTAATTTTATTTTATTTCTAGGAAAGTGTTCCATGCCTTTCCTTAACGGAAATTGGAATCTAATATTTCCTTCCTTCATATCAGTAATTGCACCAATCGTTCTAAGGAAAGGTCTACCAAGAATAATAGGACATGAAGGATTGCAATCTATATCAAGAACAATGAAATCTACGGGCACATAATTCCTATTGGCAACAATAATAACATCATTAATTCTTCCCATAGGTTTCTTAATAGTGGAATCCGCAAGATGCAAATTTAAAGAACAATCATCAAGCTCATGGAACCCTAGCAAATCACACAAAGTTTTTGGGATAGTGGAGACACTTGCACCCAAATCACACAATGCATAGCATTCATGATCTTTTATTTTTATTTTTATAGTAGGTTCCCATTCATCATAAAGCTTTCTAGGTATAGAAACTTCCAACTCAAGTTCTTCTTCATAAGATTGCATCAAAGCATCAACTATATGTTTAGTGAAAGCTTTATTTTGACTATAAGCATGCGGAGAATTTAGCACGGGTTGCAACAAAGAAATACAATCAATCAAAGAGCAATTATCATAATTGAATCCCTTGAAATCAAAAGTAGTGGGTTCATCACTATGCAAAGTTTTAATCTCTTCAATCCCACTTTTAGCAATTTTAGCATCAAGATCTAAAAACTCCGAATTATTGGGACACCTTAAAGCAGAATCATCTCCACTCCTATTCTCATCAAGATTAACACTAGAAAACAAGGATCTAACAGGAGACACATCAATAACTTTCAGATCTTCATCTTTATTTTCATGCTCTTCCGGTTTGACAGCCATCTTTATTTTCATGCTCTTACGGATCTAACAGGAGACACATCAAGTTCTCAAGATGAGCAAACTGAGATTTCAAACCATAAAATTCCTTGGACATATCATCAAGGTCTTTATTCATATATTCCATAAACTTTTTCTGTTCTTTAAGCTCACTTCTGAAAAAGTCACTATGCTCAAACTGTATAGTCATAAAATGTCTAACATTGTTTTCAATCTCCTCCAGCCTCTTGAGGTGAGGGTCAACACTAACAGAAAGAGCCATAATGACAAGCAAGCAATCAAACTCACAAGCAAACAAGAAGCAAGCGAACGAAAAACACACGGCATAAGAAGGGCGAATAAAACGGCAAAGGTGAAGTGGGGGAGAGGAAAACGAGAGGCAAATAAATGTAATGCGAAGGATAAGGGTTTGTGATAGGTACTTGGTATATGACTTTTGCGTAAGCCTCCCCGGCAACGGCGCCAGAAGTTCTTCTTGCTACCTCTTGAGCTTGCGTTGTATTCCCTCGAAGAGGAAAGGGAGATGCAACACAGTAGCGTAAGTATTTCCCTCAGTTTTTGAGAACCAAGGTATCAATCCAGTAGGAGACCACGCGCCAGTCCCTCGCACCTGCACAAACAAATAAGAACTTCGTAGCCAACGCGATAAGGGGTTGTCAATCCCTTTACGGTCACTTACGAGAGTGAGATCTGATAGAGATGATAATTATATTTTTGGTATTTTTGGTATAGAAACAGAAAGTAAAGAAAGCAGATAAACAATGACGACAGAAATTGGCTAGTTGATGGGAAAGTAATATGATAGAGATAGACCCGGGGGACATAGTTTTCTCTAGTGGCTTCTCTCATGATAGCGGTATTCTATGGCGGGTAAACAAATTACTGTCGAGCAATTGATATAAAAGCGAATAATTATGAGACTATCTAGGCATGATCATTGTATATATGCATCACGTTCGAGACAAGTAGACCGACTCCTGCCTGCATCTACTACTATTACTCCACACATCGACCGCTATCCAGCATGCATCTAGTGTATTGAGTTCATACGAACAGAGTAACGCCTTAAGCAAGATGACATGATGTAGAGGGATAAACTCAAGCAATATGATGAAAACCCCATCTTTTTATCCTCGATGGCAACAATACAATACGTGCCTTGCTGACCCTACTGTCACTGGGAAAGGACACCGCAAGATTGAACCCAAAGCCAAGCACTTCTCCCATTGCA
This sequence comes from Secale cereale, assembly GCA_902687465.1. NCBI lineage: Eukaryota > Viridiplantae > Streptophyta > Magnoliopsida > Poales > Poaceae > Secale > Secale cereale. The sequence goes on from LR738713.1 coordinate 416,702,453, forward strand.
AGAACTATAGATCTAGTAGGCCAAACCAAACCAATAATTCGAAGAGACTTGCAAGGATATTATGAGCACACATAATAAGTTCATAGAAGAACCAAATATCTTTCATAGATAACCTTGATCATAAACTCACAATTCATCGGATCTCGACAAACACACCACAAAAAGAGATTACATCGAATAGATCTCCTCGAAGACCAAGGAGAACTTTGTATTGAGATCCAGAGAGAGAGAAGAAGCCATCTAGATACTAGCTATGGACCCGAAGGTCTGTGGTAAACTACTCACAACTCATGGTGAGGGTGATGATGATGATGAAGAAGGCCTCCGTGATGGATCCCCTCTCGAAACAGGCTCCAAGATGGGATCTCCATGGGAACAAAAGCTACGGCGGTGGAATTAGAGTTTTCTCTCTACGTATGGAGTTTCTGGGGTACGTAGGTATATATAGGAAGAAGGAGGGCACCGGGGGCCGTGTGGGCCAGCCTCATGGCAGGGGGGCGCCCTGGGAAGGGGGGCGCGCCCCCCACCCTCGAGGGCTGGCCCTTCGTCCCCTAACTTGGTCCTGACGTTTCCCGAGTGTAATTTCCTCCAAAAATATCTCTCACGAAGGTTTCATTCCGTTTGGACTCCGTTTCATATTCCTTTTCTGCAAAACCCTGAAATAGGCAAAAAACAGCAATCTGGACTAGGCCTTTGGGTTAGTAGGTTAGTCCCAAAAATGATATAAAAGTGAATGATAAAGCCCATTAAACATCCAAGACTTCATAAATAATAGCATGGAACAATAAAAAATTATAGATACGTTGGAGACGTATCACGAAACAACGACGAAGGTGGTGAACTCCACTCCGTAGGGACTCTGGCTGGGACACGATCTAGCTCGCACGCATGGCAACCCCGACAAGCAAGCAAGCAATCATGGCATCACCTGCAATCTGGCATGACACGCCAGGTTAGTACATTGAATGTACTTGCAAGCTCGCAACAACCAAAAGCAGCAAGGCAAAACAACAACATAACATTAACAGGTTAATTAATTAACAACTACCATGATGAAGCAACTACTAACCATGGTATGAAACTGATACAATACTGATAAATCACCATCTCAGATCTCCATAGCCACGTCTCTCTTGGCTAACCAGCCAAGTAATATACCATCTCGATCACCTTGTGATCAAAACCAAACGGTGATCTTTCCGACGATCATGACCATGACCAACACTTGGTCTCCAACATCATCATCAACATCCTGCCAATCTGTACTGATCAAAATATCAACCTATAAGTCATTCCGTTATGTGAGTGTTGATCGAACAGTGTGACCTAGTACGAACCCATGCCCATGACCGAGGACGCGGCTATCGATAGATTAAACACACACACACACTCTGTAGAGGTAGCACACATTACCCACACCACGGAACCCATGGCCTCGCACTCCCATTCGGGTGGACCAACGACGTTCCGACAAAACCAATCTACTGCCATGACACTGTCCCAGCCACTCCGACTCACTCCCCACTAGGCTAGTCCTGGGTGGCCCCGTGTCTACCAAAGACACCAACGGCCACCGTCATGGCCAAAACAATCAACTGTCCCAAATGGGGACAAAAGCGCTTATCATCCAACTACGGGCACACAAGGTTATGTCCGCCTACCTGATCAGGGTAGCGCGCGCCCATAACCTTCCCTCGTTGGAGGCACCGGCGAGAGGCATGACAATAGCATCGCATTAGGGTCTTCCCATAAAAGGCAAATGTGGTTGCACTGGAGAAAGCCCGGTTCGGTGGCACCTGACCAACTTAATGATGGAATTTATCCTCAAAAATATAACTGTAATACTGATACTCCGATATCAACTATCAAACTATAATCCACATGCAAGCACCATCTCCATCATCATACTCCAAAACATAATATCAACTAGCATCATGATGAAACTAACACTAGCCACTAATAATCCAAAGGCAACATGATATCCAAAGTAATACTCCAAAATAATACCAGATACTATCATGAAGATGGCCACTAAGAATCCAAAGGCAACATGATATCCAAAGCAAATACTCCCAAAATATCATATCCAGAACTACCATGAAAATGATCATGAAAGCCACTAATAATCCAAAGGCAACATGATATCCAAAGCAAATACTCCCAAAATATCATATCCAAAACTACCATGAAAATAATCATGAAAGCCACTAATAATCCAAAGGCAACATGATATCCCAAAGAAAATACTCCCAAAATAATACCAGATACCATCATGAAAATAATCATAATAGCCACTAAGAATCCAAAGGTACATGCCATCCACCTAATCATCAAAATATAAGTCCTAGAACTCCAAGCAATATCATGGCAATAGCAAGATCAAAA
>LR738713.1:416721792-416940812 GCA_902687465.1 Secale cereale
CCCAGGCGCCACAAGCCCAAGGGCGCGCCCACCCCCAATGCGTGCCTCGCAGGCTTGTGGGGCCCTAGATCCTCCTACAACCCTAATTCCAACTCCATTTATACCTATTCTGAGAGGAAAAAAAATCAGAGAGAAGGAATCATCACGTTTTACGATACAAAGCCGACACCTCATGTTCTTCATCGGGAGGGCCGATCTGGACTCCGTTCGAGGCTCTGGAGCGTGGAATTTGTCGTTGTCGTCATCATCAACCGTTCTCCATCAACAATTTCATGATGCTCACCACCGGGAGTAAGTAATTCCTTCGTAGGCTCGCTGGGCCACTACTGCAGGATGCTGCTAATGCGACACTACAATCAGATACCCTTCGAGGAAAATGTGTGTGATGCATTAATCACAAATAGTGATGTAAAAAACCCGTCAAAAAAGACTCAAAACGTTTGCGATGGTGGATAAATCAAACAATGTTCAGATTTTAGTAGTGTGTGCGATGTGCGGCATATGGTTCAATTGAGCAAACTATTTGCGATGATGCAGAAGAACAGAAACGGGCAGCCAGATGAAGGTGTGTGCGATATACGACATACAGTTCACTTAGATTAACTATTTGTGATTAGGCAACACAGCAGGAACGGTCAGCGAGATTAAGGTGTGTGTTATTAAGGACATACACTTCAGATGGATGAACTGTTTGCGATTAGGCGACACAACAAAAACGTCCAGTCAGATCAAGGTGTCTGCGATTGACGATATACGCTTCACACGGATGAACTGTTTGCGATTAGCCACAACAAACAGAAACAATTAGACAAATCAACGTGTGTGCGCTAGATGGGCACACATTCTAATTGAAAGAAGTGTGTGCAATGGTAATAACGAGCGCGCACGGTTGATGGAACAAGACGTGTGCTGACATTGCCTATTGCGGTGCACCCTATGGTGCAGACGCCTCGTACGCGGTCGAGAACATGTGCCCATGTTGCACCATTCGGGAATAGTGTCGCACATAGAAATTACAGAACCATCAACAAATTTTGAATCTGCGTCCCGTCGCATTCCAATTGCAAACCTGTTCACATCGATCAAAATCTAAAAGGTTTCCCACTTAGGAGCGTACCAAAACTCGATTATAAATACTACCTAGTCCAAGATGATCGCACATTCCTCCTCAACTCCTCATCCACAAAAACAAACAAGTCATTCATCGTCCTTCCCTTGCGTCTGCCATAGCCCGCATGAGTTCTGGGTCAAGAGGTTACTACCAGGAAGAGGCGAGCATGGAAGCGGAAGCACGAGAGATGTCCCGCCTTACCACGAAAGCAGCCGACATGTCCCATGACATGCGCTAGAGATGCGTTGGTATTTCCCCAAAGAGGAAGGGATCATGCAACACATCAACGATGAGTATTTCCCTTAGTTATGAAACCAAGGTTATCGAACCAGTAGGACCACGCAACACTATGTAAACGGTACCTACACACAAAGAACAAATACTTGCAACCCGACGCGTTAAAGGGGTTGTCAATCCCTTTCGGGTAACGGTGCCAGAAATTGACGTGTTAAAGGGATAAAATTGTAGTAGATTGAAAGATGCAAATAAAATTAAATAGAACATAGCAAGGTATTTTTGTGTTTTTGATAATATAGATCTAAAGATAGAAGTTGCAAATAAAGGAAAATGCAAATGGCAATATAGATCTAAAATTATACGATTGGAAAATAGACCCGGGGGCCGTAGATTTCACTAGTGTCTTCTCTCGAGAAAATAGCGTGCGTCGGATAGACAAATTACTGTTGGGCAATTGGTAGAAAAGCAAATAATCATGACGATATCAAAGACAATGATCATGTATATAGGCATCACGTCCAAGATTAGTAGACCGACTCCTGCCTGCATCTACTACTATTACTCCACACATCGACCGCTATCCAGCATGCATCTAGTGTATTAAGTTCATGGAAAAATGGAGTAACGCAATAAGAACGATGACATGATGTAGACAAGATCTATTCATGTAGAAATAGACCCCATCCTTTTATCCATAATAGCAATGATACATGTGTGCCTTGCTGCCCCTTCTATCACTAGGAAAGGACACCGCAAGATCGAACCCATTATAATGCACCTCTTAACATTGCAAAATAAATAGATCAAGTTGGCCAAACAAAACCCAAATATCAGAGAAGAAATACGATGCTATAATAATCAAGAATGGATATTAAATCAAGGCAAATCTGGTTATAAACTCACAATTCATTGGATCCCAACAAGCACACCGCAAAAAGTCATTACATCAAATAGATCTCCAAGAGACCATTGTATTGAGATACAAAGAGAGAAGAAGCCATCTAGCTACTGCCTACGGACCCGTAGGTCTGTGGTAAACTACTCACGCATCATCGGAGAGGCACCAATGAGGATGATGAACCCCTCCGTGATCGTGTTCCCCTCCGGCAGAGTGCCAGAAGAGGGCTCTAGATTTGATCTCGTAGTTCTGGAACTTGTGGCGGCTGGAATAAATATCATCGACTACCCTATAGTTTCTGGAATATTGGAGTATTTATAGAGCGAAGAGGCGGTGCAGGAGGCCACCGAGGTGGGCACAACCCACCTGGGCACGCTAGGGGGCCCAAGCGCGTCCTGGTGAGTTGTGCTCCCCTCGGAGCTCCCCTATGGCACTTCTTCAGGTCATGTTGTGTCTTCTAGCCCAGAAAAAATCTCCAAAAAGTTTCGCTGCATTTGGACTTCGTTTGGTATTGATTTTCTGCGATGTAAAAACCAGGCAAAAAAACAGCAACTGGCACTAGGCACTATGTCAATAGGTTAGTCCCAAAAAATGATTTTGTAAAACATCTAAGAATGATAATATAACAACATGGACCAATCAAAAATTATAGATATGTTGGAGACGTATCAGCATCCCCAAGCTTAATTCCTGCTCGTCCTCGAGTAGGTAAATGATAAAAACATATTATTTTTTGATGTGGAATGCTACCTATCATGTTCATCACATATTCTTTTCTTTATAGCATGGAAATTTGGACTTTTATATAGTTCAAAGCAATAATCTAGTTTTGACATGCAAACTTTAATACTCAAGCATATCAACAAACAAACATATATTTCAAAATATCAATACTAAAACAATTTATCCCTAGCCCATCATGCTCAACCATTGTTCCATTCATGCAACACATCCAAATATTAACTATATCCAATGCTCAAGTGTGATAATAGTGCTCCATAGTTGGTGCTTTATAAGAGAAGATGGAGACTCAAAATAAAAATAAAAAGTTCATAAAGTAAAAGATAGGCCCTTCGCAGAGGGAAGTAGGGATTTGTAGAGGTGCCAGAGCTCAAAGTTTAAATTGAGAGATAAAATTATTTTGGGAGGTATACTTTTCCCGTCAACGAGAACGACTTAGAGTTCCTAACACTTTCCATGCTAGATATATCATAGGTGGTTTCCAAACATAAAATAAAGTTTATTCTTTTTTCTACCATTCTTTCACAATCCATGGTTTATCCGTATCCACGGGTGCCCTCCATACCAACACTTTCCAAGGAATTTATTATTTGACAACATAAAATAAATAAATTTTCATTTCGGGACTGGGAATCCCTATTACCGCCATACTCTCGTGCAATGACAAGTGAATAAACACTCATCTTGAGAATAACACATCTAGCATGAAAAATATTAGCCACCCCTCGCCGCTTCATGAGGGGTGGGTCTATTCTCATAACACCCCTTAAGACCTTATTCTCCTAACAACATGCTTATTCTCCTAACAACCCTCCCCCACCCCTACAGACCTTCTAGCGCGGGAGCGCCCCGACGCCGGCGTCCTCCCCAACCCCTCCCCGCCTTCTAGCGCGGGAGCGCCCCCGACGCCAGCGTCCTCCCCGACCGCTCCCTGCCTCCTAGCGCGGGAGCGCCCCGGCGGCGGGCCTCCTCCCCCACCCCTCCCCGCCTCCTAGCGCGCCAGCTCCTCGGCGGCCGGCGGCGACACCCACCCTTCCCCGCCTTCTTCCACGCCACCGCCCCGGCGGCCGACGGCCACCCCCACCCCTCCCCGCCTTCTTCCGCGCCAAGCACCACGGAGCGCGAGCCAAACGGCCGGCAATGCAGTCCGGCGGCGACGATATTTCCGCGGCGGCGTTTAGGAAGCGACGGCGCACCTCACCTTCGTCCCAAGACCACCTGGGGGATCCGCCGCTGAAGCATCCTGCCTCAGTCATGCATGACAGGAGAAAGTGAACTGCAAGGATGACTACTCCATCGCATTCGTCGTGGATGCGAACTGCAGTGCACAATCTGAGAAGAAGCACCAGGAAAAGGACGTAGATCAACACATATGCAGTTTTACATTTAAAAAACATATTAACTTGTAATATGTTTGATAAAATGCAGTTCTCTTCTATACGAAAAAGAAAATAAGATCTCAGAATGCGGTTCTCTTCTGTATACGAACTCTGAGATCGGAATGTCATTTGGAGAATGCAGTTCTCTTCGTCGTATAGAATCTGACATGACCATGAATCAATGCAGAATGCAGTTAGAAGACAAAAAATGTAGAGTCAGACTAGGCTGCAGTGCGTGCGTGGTCCGTTTAAATCTTGCACTGCAGTACGCTTCGAGTACACAGTGCAGTGCGCTTAGTGCAAAAAAAATGTGAAAACAAAAACTTGGCTGCAGTGCGGATGAATTTTGAAACTCGACGACAAACACGTTGAATTCGTCTTTGCAGTCCCATGTGATAAGGTGAGATGCAGTGCGGATGCGTATATTTATAAAAACTTGGCTGCTACTCATATGAGAGAATGCAGTGCGCTGCGAACATGTTACAACTCACAAGGAGGAGTTGGCTGAAAGCTCCATTATGTACATATTTGACATTGTCACCATCTGCCACAAAAAAAACACAAAAACTAACTAGACCGATATATACAAAAGCACACAGCATGGTGTTTTACAGCTTTGCACATCGAGAACTACACACAGCGACCATACATTACTGTTTACATAAAGTTTTGGAGCACACACGAAAAAGACATCAACACACGTAGAAAAAGATCTGCTATCATTTATGCCTCATCCTGCTCCTGCAAATGCAGTCTTGGAGAGAAGCCAAGAGAAATGCAGAGATTTCTTAGATCCTCCGGGAACTCGGTGACAACGACCATGTTTTCTGGGTGGAACAGAATCTGGAACAAAAACTCAGCCTTCCAATCCCGAATAACAGCTTCCTGCGATGAAGAAAAAAATAAAATAAATAAATATACAACATCATCTACGAAAAAGGAAACTGACGAAAAAAATATCAAGGAATGCGGAGATATTGCTGGGTTAAAAACAAGATACTTACACTACGCTTTGCGAATTTCACAACAAAGGTTTTGCCATCGTAATACTGAGCCATCTTCAGAACATAAAAGCCGCACTCGTTGGGGCCCTGCTCAGGGGTGCCCAAATAGCTAGCTTTCTTTGAAACATCCACCCAGTCTACCGACTCCTTTCTCTTGTACTCTTTTTCTCCATAAACATTCTTCAACAATGCACTCATCCTGATCATCTGGTGGAAAATAAAAATAAAATAAAAAAACACATCACAACAAATATTGTTCAACACGCACACGCATGAAAAAAAGGTGAAAAAGGGAAATTTTTTACCATTTCAGTGAGGTCGCTGTGGTATTCAGACTTATGCCACCTCGTCGTTTGATCAACCGGCCCGCTGTACCTCCTAGTGTCATGAATGTCAAGGGTCTCGCGGTGCCTATTCATCGTGTATAGCGAATAATGCTGGTCTTTCATCCGTGGTAACAGAATCTGATTTTGTTTCATCAAATTTGTTATGGGTTTGATCAGTGAAAAAGGATTACTGGAAAAAATTAGGAGAGAAAATAAATACAAAAAGGCTGAACAAAAGCAAATCTGATAACTTACTAATTTGCAATCAAGAAGGTTCTCGTCATCACGGACATAAAGTTCGAACTGCTGTGCTGCATCTTCGACGTTAAACTTGCCGTGGACAAAAGGCAACACAACATTTCCATCTTCATCTCTATTCACGTGATCATTCATTTGAAGCACATACTGCGTGTGGGGAATTCACAAAAGAAAGTTAATGCAGTTCACCTTAAAAAGATGTTCGCTCTGACGCTTAATAAAAAAACGGATCACGCTTCTCTAAAAAACAGTATGCAGTTCACAAATTCTCACCATAATTTGTTTCGTTTTAAGATGCATGGGTTAAGACACAAAAAAAATGTATGCAGTTCAGTACATTCTAAAAACAAATTATTATACACTATTTACTGCAGTTCACTCGAGCAGAAAAAAATAAGAAAAAAAAGAGAAATACCGTGATAAACAAAGGGGACAGCAGAACGCGTTCGCGAGATCGATAAACCACATTCATACTCTCGTCATTCTTCCAGAACCTGATGATATGATCCATCAATTCCGAATCCATAAAACCACCTTTGGTGAAAGTTAAGAACAAGTAGTCCACAATCACGGTGTAGACTTTGATAGGATTCCTGTGCATGAAAAGCGCGCACCTGCACAAAAGAAACGGCGAAGGTGGGGGGGGGGGCTAGTAGCACAATAGCAAAAACACAGAAAGAACATTACACACATTAAAAATAAAAATAAAATAAAAACTGACGAAAAAAAGAACTGACTCGCTGTATTTCTGCCTGAATTGTGTGCTCGTGATGAGTTGCAAGACTTTCCTCATCTCCACACGATGGCTAAATCTCGCAGGATTCAACTTCTGTACATGAGATCGAAACTTTGATGGCTTCTGCACATGCCTCTTATTTGATAGAATTAGTGCCTCGCTGTCCGTCGGGCGTTCCACAGCTGCGCTCCTGGTCCTCCTAGGCACTGGTGGTGGCCTCTCAAAATCATCATCGCTATCTTCAGCATTCGGAGGGCTCGCAGCTTTCTTCCCATGCTTGACATTGACAGGAGATTTCTCAAGAGCTTTTTAATTCGAAGTGTCGGCGCCACTCCTCAACATCTTACACACATGTTCTTTCACGACCTTAACGGGGGGTTCATCAAGGACAACTTTCTGAATAGTTGGAGTATGAACCTGAGTTTCAAACAAGGAAATACCACCTTGGTGTGCGCCTTCATCAAAGCCTGCACAAAAAAATGGATAATGAGCAAAAGTAGTGAAAAAGAACCATCAAGTTCCCTAAGGAAAAGTCATTTTAAACACACAAATGGGGTTCTACTAAAAAGCTTAACAAAAGTAGTCGACCTCCCCTCTCTGTACCAATGAAGTTCACTTAATATAAAAGGTGTGTGACTGAAAATAAAATGTAATAACCTTCTGTAAAAATTAAAAGTGATGTCAGGTCCAAACAGCAATGTGACGAGGTCAGCCAACTATAGAGCATAGCCTTCCTGATGTAGCCAATGTGCTCCTTCCCAAACTTGGCAATCGTTTCACCATCCTAGGTTTGCATGAACTGGAACATGTAAAATCCACAATCATGCCTGCAAAGAAAACCAACACAAAACACATTAACAATGCAGTTCACTCAGTAATAAAAGTGCTACTGATGTTAGTACAACAATGCAGCTCCATACACACAAGAGACCGAGGGAGAACAACCAATAACACATTAGTAATGCAGTTTGCTCAAGGGAAAAGGTGCTTCTAATTTAGTAAAAACAATGCAGCTCACTTACACAAGAAAAAATGAAGGAGGAAAAAGAAAAAAGGAGAACAGGTACAAACCCGTTTCCCTGTTGCGGGACGTTAATATGAGTCAACGCATAGCCATCCAGGGTGGGAGGGTTCAACGGCTCGTCGCAGCTTGCGCTGCCATCTTTCCAGACTTTTTTGATGTTCCTGACCATTTTCCTGAAGACAACACTTGCAGCAGCGCTGTCTCCTTCGTTCAATGAGTCTAGAAGCTCAAAACGCTTCTCTCGCAGGTTCAAAGTGACCAAGCAGTAGTGGCCTATCGCGTCCTTCACTGTTGCGGGAGGAGGGTCAAATGTTGCAAACATAATCTGAAATAAAAAAAAGAATAAAACAAACCAGATGAGAAAAAAATAGAAAAAACAGAAAACTTATTTTCAAGATGACGAAAAATGGTCAAGATGCGTTACCAAGTTTTTCTTGTCCACACGTTCCTCTGCGCTTGAAGAAAACATCTTTTTCAAAGCCCTATTTGTGGCACCGCCGTTCCAAATGGAATTCTGCAAAAAAGACAAAAAAAGAGAGTTAATGAAAAATGGTTATAGCACGAATAAAAATTGGACGAGGGGGATAAAATATAAATTAATGAAAATGCTTACACATAGGTTGTACGGGACAATCATAGTTTGAGATCCTTTGAACCTTTCAGCTAGCATAGAGACGCCAATGTTTGCGAGGCGCGTGCTCAGCGTTCCATACGACCAAAAAGACTCACCAACATGGCCGATAGTAATATCACCAAACTCGCCCTTGAACGCAACTAGATGCCTTCAGACAAGAAGAAAAAAGCACAGCAAAAAGTGATAAGATGGGAGCGTCCCTGAAAAAATAACATAATAATTAACCGGGGCGTAAGACAGAAAATGTCATACTGCTTCTTCTTGTCCCTCCTAGCCCTCGTAACAGCGTCATACAACTCATTGTATCTCCTCATAAGCGCTGGATCAATCCTTGAAGGAGTAACAACAGGTAATTCCTCATCTGCATACAGAGTGGGAACGATATCAGATTATAAAACACACACGGTCCATTTCGCCACCGGGAAAAAGAAAAAGAACAAAAAATAATGCAGTTCGCTTACCTTCGGTTTCAGAATAAACTTCCTTCTGCTGCTCATATACATCTTCGCTGAGCGTCAAGTGCTCCAGCCCGGTAATATCATCGTCAAGCGGCGCTTGATTACTCATGTCCTGAGAGAGTCTTGGCTGTTCCTCTTCAGAATCAATCGAAACTGTCTCAGATGGGAATTTGGTTGTATCGGCTGGGAAAGCCAGATTGCCAACAGAATGCTCAGGGGCGCGAGGGACCACACAAAATTTCTCAGGCACCTCGTCGCCAACCAACAAAACAGTAGGCCCAACAACACCATCGATGCCAGCGGATGTCCCGGCATCGTCAAATCCGACTCTACGATTTCCTTCTGTCTCTTCTGCAACTTCAACTGTAACACCAGGAGCTCCTTCTTTCTCTTCATGCTTATCACAATCCAGGATATCCTCCCTTCCTTCTCTCTCTTGTGCCTTATCAGCCTCAACAGAACACTCCCCTCCTTCTCTACCTTCTGCCTTATCAACCTCCGCATCAGGCTCCTCCCTTCCTCTCCCTTCCACGTTATCATCACCAATGTTGAGCTCCGCTTGGATTTCAACATTTAATCCGCAGTTCTGATGAGTTAAAAAATAAAACACATTACACAAAAAAGCTAGAATGCAGTTCACTAATAAAAACGGACCATGAAGCTACCACGAAAAATAAAAAATAAAACACAAAAATGCAAAAAATTCTCTATACTCACCAGGGGAGCGTCGTCGCCTTCCATCTCTTTACACTTGTCAGCCTCCTCATCCTTGCCAGCGTCGTCACCATCTGCATCCTTCCCATGTATCTCCACGTTTGATTCGGCAACCTAAAAAACATTAAAACATAAATAAAACTATTATCCAAATCTGCAGTTCTACAACTAAAAAACCAACACCAGATCATGCAGTTCACTGCTAAAAAAAAGATGATGCTTCTTCTCTAAACAACAACTGCAGTGCACTACCACTTCTGGTGCACAAAAATACAAAAAAAAGTTAAAAACTGCAGTTCGCTGCCACTGCTGGTGCAAAAAATAAATGATTGTTTGTTTTGGACACTACAAAAAAAATCAAACAATGAAGTTCACTGTAACAAAAAAAGGAAGAAATCAAACCTTGTCGATGACAACTTCGTCAATAGGATTGTCTTTGGCAGCTTCGTCAACGGGGAATAATGGCCTGTCAAACAAGTAATCAGAATCAACACCGTCGTGGCCCTGGTGCTCATCCACACGACCAGAGTTAGCATTGGAAGATTCTCCAACACACTGCGAAAAGAACAAAAGGATAGAAAAAGCAAGGGATAATTGATTTTATGCCCCTAGTTGGGTCACACTCGGCAGGTTTACCCCTAGTTTCCGAAAACACTTGTTCCTGCCCAAACCACTTTGCTCCTCTTATGCTTTTGCCCTTTGACCGTTTGACCATCACTTTGAAAACTTCATAAAAAATTCATACTAACACAGAAAAATTCAAATAAGATATCAAAATGTTCAGAAAAGCATCACCTATATGTGCATGTCATTTTCATTCATGAAAAAAAGTATTGTCCAGTCCCCATCTCAGTTTTGACCATTTGCATTCATGGGGACTAGCCAACACTTTTTCCATGAATGCAAATGCCATGCACATATAGGTGATGCTTTTCTGAACATTTCGATATCTTATTTGAATTTTTCTGAGTTAGTATGAATTTTTTATGAAGTTTTCAAAGTGATGATCAAACGGTCAAAGGGCAAAAGCATAAGAGGAGCAAAGTGGTTTGGGCAGGCACAAGTGTTTTCGGAAACTAGGGGTAAACCTGCCGAGTGAGACACAACTAAGGGCACCAAATTAATTATCCCAAAAAGCAAATAGTCAATGCCACAAACGCACAGAAAAAATAGATAACAAAATATGGGTAAAAAAACTATTCACATATGGAAAAAAGACATACATCCACATCTGCGGGGTCAGGCAGAGAAGGCCGGACAACATCTTCATGCCTGTTCATTTCCTTCACGATTGCATCCGCTTCCTGCTCATACGTAGCACACCTATCATCCTGAGACTGCTTAAACTGAACGAATGAAGATATGATATTCGTTACAGCCTGCTTAAGGAATTCAAGCTGCCCACGGTCAAAGTTATGAGCGGCCTCGATTTCTGCTTCAGAAGGGCCTTTGCCTTCAGGAAACAAACCGGCAATATTCCTCATCCTGGAACCGGATGTTGGGAAATCACTAGTTATATTGATGACCCTATCGAGAAGCTCATCGACCTGAACAAATCTATTGCGATCACCAGAAGCCTGGCCAGAAAAACCTCCAGCAGCCGCCCTAGCAAAACCACGACCCCGTCGAATTGGAGCCGCCCTAGCAAGAGGCTCACAAAACATTTCAGGGGCTTCAGCAACTGCAGTCCGCTTGTACACAATGTCCGCTTCCGCCTTCCACTGAAAAAATTAACAAAAGAAGAGATGCAGTTCACAAAAAAAAAGTACATAAGAGGTTCACATTTAGCATGCGCGAAAAAAAAGAATAAAAACAAAAACAAAACATGGCTATGCACTCACCGGCAGCTTGCCAAACTTGTAAGAGTCCAGGTGTATCTTTCCCCTGACAACGATGTCGGCGTTGTGAATCTTCTTCAACTGCACATGGGACAGTATTGCGGCGCGTGGAGTGCGTTTATCCATCACCGATACTTTTCGAAGGTTCAAGGAATCCAAGTACATGAACAGGGGAATGATGGTGCAACCCTCAGCGCAGTTCTGCTTGCTACCTGTAGAATTCCACTTGTACACAGCGGCCTGCAGCTCGTCGACAACAAGCTGACAAAAATCCATGCTAGCCATAGATGCAATATCCAAGTTTTCAACCATAGTAGCTACCCTGGACAACCGAGTTGCGGGGCTAGGAAAAAGCAAGCACTGGAAGACAATGAGAAAAAAACCTTCACCGTCTTATCAACCTTCGCAGGGTCCGCAACCAGCGTGCGAAGTAAGGTAAGTAGGTCCTTCGCATCTATGCTACGAGAACGGTTGAACCCGAGTTCATCCTTCAGGTTAGTCAGCGAATCATCATGGCCGCTGGCAGCAGGCCTGGGAGCAGTGTGAGAACCCATAGGGAAGTCAAAAATGTGATGGACAGCCTCGCGATTGATTTCCAGAACCTTGTTTGGCCCGCAGTCCAGTCCCATCGTGTCGGGCTCGATCTTTCCCATCAGCTTGCACATCAAGACACGAGAAACATTCTTCTGTAATTTCAGGTCAAAGACAATGCCGAAACCTGCTTGCCGCACCAAAGTTCTGTGCGCCTCACCCAGCAAAGCGACAGCTTTGATTACGTTTGGAATGGACAGCCGAACAGTCTTGTTGAAACGCCATTCGTGCGCAACATCGTCTTCAGACCTCTTCCTCTTCGTACTCTTAGCAGCCTACAAAAAAAACAAAAGAATAAAAAATGCAGTTCACACCAGCAAACTCATGCAAAAACAACTTAAAAAAACAGAAGAAAAAGTAAATAAACAGCGTATACCTTACTAACATCAACATCCTCCTCATCAGAATCACTGTCCAGAGCTTTTTCAGCTGCATTTTCCCGTGCAAGCTTAGATCGACGCTCAGAATCAACACGAGAGTGATCGTCCGCCCGTCTTCGTTTTCCTTGAATCCCACCCACATCAACCTCAGCGTAATTAGGTCTCTTTGAGTAATCAACACGCGGGCTCCGGCGTGGAGAACTTAAACCTTGCTCTGCGACAGTGTTGAGTTTCCTCTTCACATGATTCTTTGCGGGGGCAAATTTAGTAGAATTCTTTGAATCTGCAATCCTCCTTCCTATCTCCTTACCCTCCCCTAACTTTACTTGCTTCGCCCTATGAGCCTTCACGAAAGTATTACCGAGCGCAATAGCTTTCTGCCTTCTCCTCTCAACATCGGCTGCAATCTGATCAGGGACCATCCAATCCTATGTAACTGGCTCTGTGCCATTAACAGATTGCGACTGGGTTTCACTCAACTCAGTTGGAATGTTGACCTGATCAGACGTACCGCCACCGACAACATCGGCTGTGAAATAACGTGTAATCAAATAGTTAATGCCACCACCTCCTGACCCACAGGAGATAAAACTGTGGGTGAGAAAAAACATAAGAAAAGATGTGTGTGTGTGAGATGAAGACCTAAACTTAATGCAACTCATATCAACTTGGAAAAAACAAAAAAAAATGTAGAAATGCAGTGCACTTTTCCAGCAGTTTATGTTTAACAATTAAAAACATAACAGTAAACCTAAAAAATACAGTTCATGTCGCTTGAATATCATATCCACGCGTGTCTGAAAAGTGGACATTGGCACAGGGTTATATGATGCAGTGCACTAATTCGTTCAAGTGACCAATTGACCGCATATAAAAAAAAGAAGTGCGCTTAGATATGCAAAACAAAACAAATTCATGCAGTTCTGTGAGAGGCAAAAACTAAAACTTAATGCAGCTCATATCGATTTCGCAAAACCGCATAGTGGATAGACAAAAAAAATATACAAAGCAGTGTCCAAAATGCAGTGCTCTTTTAGCAGTTTATGTTTAACAAAAAAACATAACAACTAACTTAATGTCCTTCCAAAAAAGTAAAAAACAATTAACTTGACGCAGTTCATATCAGTTTGCCACGCGTGTCTTAAAAAAAGGCCTTACTAAAAAGGAATCTAAGATGCAGTGCACTATTTCGTTCAACAAAAAGAAGTAAAATTGACCCTGAATGAAAGCTGCAGTTCAGTTTGATGTAGTTACCAGATGGAGAAGCCGTTCTAACCGGTGACGCATCAATTGGTGAGGAAGAAGCCATACTGTGCCTCCAATCAGCAAGGGATAGTAATTAAACCCTAGACAGCAAACACCAAATTCAGGCAGAGAAAAACTTTCAGTCCATAGGGAGTTGCAATTTCAAGCATACAAAACAACCTTAAGAAGAGAATGCTGGCACGAAAAATAACCCTAGCACAAGATCTGCAACGGATTAGGGGCGACTTGGGGCTCACGGTGGGATGAAGTGACGGCTGGACGAGGCGGGTGCGCACGGCAACGGCGGAGGAAGCGCCCTACGGACGGCGGCGGCTGCGGGCGTCGTCGCCCTCCACCACGAGTGAGCCCCTACGAACAGCGACGGCTGTGGGCGTCGTCTCTCTCCACCACGAGAGCACGAGGGCGGGGGGATTTCTGTGCGGGCACGGGGGAGAGGGAAGTGGAGGCGGGCAAGGGGGCTGCAAGAGAGACTTAATGAATAAAAGCCCGTCCGACAGGCCCACAGGTCATAGACAAAAAATAAAAAAACGTCTCGGTGTTGTAACACGATGCAGTTCGCTTACGGAAAACCGCCTCGGCTTCTGAAGCGTTGGAGTTCGCTTACGGCGGACGATTCCGCTTTTGAAGCGATGCAGTTCGCTTACGGGGGACGATTCGGTTCGCCTGCCCTAAAATAAATGCGCCCACTATCGCCCGAAGCGCCCGCGCCCCCCACCCCCTTTATCCCGCCGGTTGCATGCCGCACGAACTGCAACGATCATCACGAACCCATGATCGCCAACACGGTTGGTTGACGAGATCGTGGCCTCGGCAGAAGTTGCTGCCGCTCCCATTTAAATCCCGCGCTCCATCAACCAGACCGTCCGCACAAAACACACGACGCTGCCCCTTCCTCCTCCTCTTTGCAGCAATGGGGTTCAGCAGGACCTACAACACCGTGCATGCGCACGGGAACACGAAGCTGAAGGTGATCTACACCACCGACGTCGCCGCCATGGCGACGTACGTCGAAGAGTTCAAGACAGTTCTCCAGCGGCGCCGCCAGAAGATCGTCGGCATCGACGTGGAGTACACACCCGACCACGAGAGGGCGGCCCTGGTTCAACTATCCATCGGCAAGTACCACCCAGTGCTTCTTTTCCAGGTATGTGGTACATTGGGCAAGAGATGCATCCCCTTCGACAGGTTCCTCGGCGACCCAAGGTAAACAATTCTCTCTGCCGAGTACGTGTTGCAGTTCTATATGCCCATATATGCAGTTCCGAAAGGTATAACTTGCGGTTCACTTTCCTTAGGTTCGAGTTTGCTGGCTTCGCCATCAAGCAGGACAAGGAGAAGCTCGCAGCCTGCAACCTCCACATCCCCAACTTCGTCGACATCCAGACGAACTGGAGGGTGCCTCATGGAACGAAGCCACTGGACTCGCTTGGCGATGTAGCTGCTGCCATCATCGACGACGAGTACGCAGACATGAAGATGAAGATGACAGACCACGACCACAGCCTGTGGACTTCCATTCTCAGCACCAATCACGTCGAGTATGCTGCCAAGGACGCCTACGCTGCGTTCGAGATATGGAACTGAATCACCACGATGAAGAAAGGCCTCGCGCGCGCTGAAACAGAGGAGACCAGGAAGCGCCCGAGGTCATCCTGGAAGCCGTGGGGCAAGGGGGCATCAACTTCCACCTCCAACTCCAACGGGTGGAACTAGTGAAGCAGGACAGATGCTGAAAAGCCAAGGATTCCTGTCGGAAGTGCTCGATTAGTTTCCCTCTGCGTATGTAGATTAGTTTGCTTTCATTGTAGTTTGCTTTGGGACAACGTTTGCTTATGTTGCGTTAGATTGCTTGATGATGTACTATGTTAATTATGACCGCAGAACCTTGGTTTCTATCTATCAAATATATGTAGTTCTCAGTAGTCTGTTTTCAGTATGTATATTGCTTCAAAACTGCTGCTGTAGCTAGGATACACATAAAAAACAAAACTACCAGAGCAGTTCACATAGAGAATTCTTTCACAAAACTGCTGCTATTAAGAAGGTTGATGCAGTCCTCTTTTATTAAAAAAACTCTAGTTCCGTATGTGGGTTTAAAAAAAGGAAAAGCTCGGTGGGGGTTTCCAGTATGGATGTTCTTCAACTGATGCCGCTGATAGGATGCAAATGAAAAACTATATGTAAAAAAGCAGTTCACTTATACTCAGAATTCTCATAAAGAAAAATACACTAGAAGCAACGCAAAAAAGCAGTCCACCGCGCTTGACCAATCAAAAAAACTTATCAAACTAGTCCCCCCACACCCCCGTGGCTGTAATGCAGTTCATATAGGCTCGCATTGCATATTAATGCAGTTCGCCGCGCTACAAAAATTCAACGCGCATTGCATATTACTGCAGTCCACCGCTCTTGACCACGATTCACATACGAAAAACACAGCCTGCAATGCAGTTCTAACAACTATATAATGCAAAAAATCTCAAAAAACATCTTTGAGAAACGACCATAGCCAGTCGCGCCGCAAAAAAACATGGACAAAAAACTTAAATTCTTCAAAATTAACAACTTAATCCGCTCCAATTCATACTGATAGATCAAAAGCAGCCCGTAATTGCCGAAAACAACATAATATTACATACAAAACGGAACAATTTCGATCAGCACGGAGAAGAACAGAGAACAGACGTTTTTCCGCTAGAACATAGAGATACTCGACAAAATAAACTTCAATTTCAATCCTATTAGCAGATTAATCTGTCGCGGAATAACACAAACATCAACGAGATAAAAGTAACACACAAACATCAATACAATACGAACAGCCAACAGCAAGATGCGAAACTCCTCCACCAGCGGAAGAACGGACGCAGATCCGCCAAATCCAAGGATTTCCGTCGTTTTCTTGCTGAATTCAGTGCTTAACCACATATTAAATCAGCGCACACACAAATAAACCAGTAGAAATCAGTCAAACTAGCCAGAAACGCTGCTAAATGAATGTTTCCTGCTGCACCTCTATGTGGTTCGCAGCAGAAGAAGGAAGCAGTTCGCATAGCTTTCCAATGCAATTTTCCAATGCAGTTCGGAAGTGTTATGAGAATATTATTCTCATAATGTTATGAGAATAGACCGGCTGTATATATATATATATATATATATATATATATATATATATATATATATATATATATATATATATATAGGTACGGTGGACTCATTTGGCACAACTTGAGTTTTAGGATTTGGATGCACAAGGAGCATTTCTACTTAGTACAAGGTGGAGGCTAGCAAGGGGTTGAGAAGCGACCAACCAAGGAACGAAAACCATCATAAGAGAACATTAAACATAACTAACACCGAATAATGCAACACAAGTAGGATGTAATTTCATTGCATGACTATTGACTTTCGTGCTTGCATAGGGAATCACAAACCTTAACATCAATATTCTTACTAAAACATAATTAATCGTTAACGTGGCTCACATATCACTATCATCATATCTTAAAACTATCACAAAGAATCAAGTTTATTTTGTCCAATGATCTTCATGAAAGTTTGTATTATACCCCCCTTGGATATCTATCACTTTGGGACTAGTTTCGTATGTTGTTTTTGATAAGCTCAAACAAATATAAATTAAGAACATGAGCATAATATTTTCTTCTATCAAATTAGTCTAAGTGAAGGAAGAGAGATTTTTTTTTCAAAAATAGCAAAGCACACCGTGCTAAAAAATATATAAGTGAAGCACTAGAGCAATTCCAAGGCTCTCAAAAAGTTTAAGTGAAGCATAAGAGCAAGCATAGCATAATTTGGCCCTCTCAAATAGGTGTGTACAGCAAGGATACTTACTAAAAAATATAAATAAAAACAAGCAAAGCCTGATATCATACAAGACGCTCCAAGCAAAACTCATAATATATGACGAATAAAAATATAGTCTCGATTAAAATACCCATGGTTGTTAGAAGAAAGAGGGGATGCCACTCGGGGGCATCCCCAAGCTTAGTTGCTTGATACTTCTTGAAGGTTATCTTGGGGTGCCTCGGACATCCCCAAGATTAACCTTTTGCTACTCCTTATTCCTTCATCCATCGTGATCTCACCCAAAACTTGAAAACTTCAATCACACAAAACTCAACAAAACCTCGTGAGAACCGTTAGTATAACAAAACCAATCTTCACTATAAGTATTGTAGGAAACCAATTCATATTTTGTAATTGTATTATATCTACTGTATTCTAACCTTTCTATGGCAAAAACTCATCAAAGGAAACCATATAATCATTAAAACAAGCACGTAACACAACAAAAACAGAATCTGTTAAAAACAGAACAGTCTGTAAAGATGCGAATTTTGATCATACTTCTGTAACTCTGTAAATTCTGGAAAATTAGGATACCGTGGGAAATTTTTGTATTGATAACGTGTAAAAATTTCAAGAATTTATCACGTTATAGTAATCGTCAGAAATTCTAACTATGGACGCAAAAGTTTCTGAATTTCAACGCAATCAAATCAACTATTAACCAAATCACCCCAAAGGCTTTGCTTGGCACAAACACTTATTTAAACCACAAAAACACGTCTAACCAGAGGTAAAATTGTGTAAAGACACAAGAACAGAAAATAAAAAGCAAAAAAATATTTTATTCCTTGGGTTGCCTCCCAACAAGCTCTTTCTTTATAGCCATTAACATAAGCTTGAGATTTCAATGATGCTCACATGAAAGACAAGAATTGAAGCACAAAGAGAGTGAAATGATCAATGTGGATGACTAAAGGGGGGGGGTGAATAGTCAACTAACAATTTTCAGATTTTCTTGACCAAATTAAACTTAGCAACAATATAGGTTATCTAGATGTGCAACTGATACGTCTCCAACGTATCTATAATTTTTGATTTTTCCATGCTATTATATTATCTGTTTTGGATGTTTAATGGGCTTTATTATACACTTTTATATTATTTTTGGACTAACCTACTAACCCAAGGCCTAGTGCAAATTGCTGTTTTTTGCCTATTTCAGTGTTTCGTAGAAAAGAAATATCAAACGGAGTCCAAATGGAATGAAACCTTCGGGAGAGACGTTTCTGGAACAAATACAACACAGAAGACTTGGAGTACATGCCAGGGAAGAAACAAGGCGACCACGAGGGCAAGGGGCGCGCCCTGGAGGGGTAGGCGCGCCCCCACCCTCGTGGGCCCCTCGTTGCTCCACCGACGTGCCTCTTCCTCCTATATATATCCATGTACCCTGAAAACATCCGAGAGCACCACGAAACCCTAATTCCACCGCCACAACATTCTGTACCCATGAGATCCCATATTGGGGCCTCTCCCGGAGCTCCACTAGAGGGGGCATCGATCACGGAGGGCTTCTACATCAACACCATAGCCTCTCCGATGAGTTGTGAGTAGTTTACCACAGACCTTCGGGTCCATAGTTATTAGCTCGATGGCTTCTTCTCTCTCTTTGGATCTCAATACAAAGTTCTCCTCGATCTTCTTTTAGATCTATCCGATGTAATTCAATTTGCGGTGTGTTTGTCAAGATCCGATGAATTGTGGGTTTATGATCAAGATTATCTATGAACAATATTTGATTCCTCTCTGAAATCTTTTATGCATGATTTAAATATCTTTGCAAGTCTCTTCGAATTATCAGTTTGGTGTGGCCTACTAGATTGATCTTTCTTGCAATGGGAGAAGTGCTTAGCTTTGGGTTCAATCTTGCGGTGTCCTTTCCCAGTGACAGCCGGGGCAGCAAGGCACGTATTGTATTGTTGCTCTCGAGGATAAAAAGATGGGGTTTACATCATATTGCATGAGTTTATCCCTCTACATCATGTCATCTTGCTTAAGGCGTTACTCTGTTCTTATGAACTTAATACTCTAGATGCATGCTGGATAGCGGTCGATGTGTGGAGTAATAGTAGTAGATGCAGAATCGTTTCGGTCTACTTGTCACGGACGTGATGCCTATATAAAATGATCATGCCTAGATATTCTCATAACTCTGCGCTTTTCTATCAATTGCTCGACAGTAATTTGTTCACCCACCGTAGAAATCTGCTATCATGAGAGAAGCCACTAGTGAAACCTATGGCCCCCGGGTCTATCTTCCATCAACTATTTATATTTACTTTCCTTTTATTTTGCACTCTTTACTTTCAATCTATATAACAAAAAATACCAAAAATATTATCTTATTATCTCTATCAGATCTCACTTTTGCAAGTGGCCGAGAAGGGATTTACAACCCCTTTATCACGTTGGTTGCAAGGTTCTTATTTGTTTGTGTAGGTACGAGGGAAATACTTACGCTACTGTGTTGCATCACCCTTTCCTCTTCAAGGGAAAAACAACGCAAGCTCAAGAGGTAGCAAGAAGAATTTATGGCATCGTTGCCAGGGAGATCTACGCAAAAGTCATATACCAAGTACCCATCACAAATACTTATCCCCTGCATTACATTATTTGCCATTTGCCTCTCGTTTTCCTCTCCCCCACTTCACCCTTGCCATTTTATTTGCCCTTTTTCCATTCTAGTGCGGTTTATTGCTATTATGTCTGAGATGGGGGAGGATGTCATTGAAAAGGGTAGTAACGCCGAGGGAAACTTTGATGCTTTTGTTTATCCTCATGATGAAACTACCACTTTACATACTAAGAAGTTCTGGATTGGTAGTGGTAATATTATTGGAAAAGGAGATCTTCAAGACTTCTTTACTTGTGCCGGTGCTTTACCCACTATGGGTGGATCTATTCTTCATAGAACCAGTAGTCTGGCGGATGCCATATCTATGCTTGTAGTTGAACTTGAAAGGCAATTTATCCATATGCATCGTTGCATTCAGAGAATTTTTCTAGAATTTTCCAATATTGAGATTCTTCTGTTAAGTGAGCAGCTACTATCTTTTTGGCTCATGAGTTCAGATTCATAATGAAAAGGCCAAAGAATTTTGTACGCATTATAGGGTAGACACTGGTTGTCCTCCCACAGAAGCTATCATATTTAATCAAGAGGTCATAATGCGTCTGCAATCACTAGATCATGTTGCTTATAATGAAAACCTTAGAAAAAGGGTTCCTACCGATGTTCTAGTTGATAGAATCTCTGAACTGAATGATGATTTTGCTATTCAAAACAATGGGTTAGGCTTTTCTCTTGAGCAAAGGCTCATGACCTTCTGTCAAAAGAATACTTATAATGATGAATTGATTGTGCAATTCAAAGGGCCAAAGGAGGAACCCATACCTCCCGAGCTTGATATTGTGGACTTTTGTCCTATTAAATTTAGCCCTTTTGATTACTTTTGCTTGTCACAAAGAAAACTTGCTGCTGAACATAGGGAATATGAGATGAGTTTTCGTGATTTACCCTATCATTATGGCAATACCTAGATCTATTCTTGTATCGTGCCTAGCTAGGGGCGTTAAATGATACCGCTTGTTGGGAGGCAACCCAATTTTATTTTCTTTGCTTTTGCTTCTGTTTAGTAATAATTATTGCATCTAGCTTCTGGTTAGATGTGGTTTTGTGTTTTAATTAGTGTTTGTGCCAAGTAGAACCTTTGGGAAGACTTGGGTGAAGTCTTTGCGATCATGCTGTAAAAAACAGAAACTTTTGCGCTCACGAGATTAGCTACCATTTTTTTACTGGAGATTGTTTTTAGTTGATTCTTTTTGCATATGATTAATAGACAAATTCCTCACATCCACCAATTTATTTAAAAAAATTAGAGTTACAAAAATATTCAAAAGTTACAGATTGCTACAGACTATTCTGTTTTTGACAGATTCTGTTTTTCGTGTATTGTTTGCTTATTTTGATGATCTATGAGTAGTGTCGGGGGGGGGTATGAATCATAGATAAGTTGGAATACAGTAGGTTTAACACCAAAATAAATAAAGAATGAGTTCATTACAGTACCTTAAAGTGGTGGTTTGTTTTCTTATACTAACGGAGCTCACGAGATTTTTGCTAAGTTTTGTGTTGTGAAGTTTTCAAGTTTTGGGTAAAGATTTGATGGACTGTGGAACAAAGAGTGGCAAGAGCCTAAGCTTGGGGATGCCCAAGGCACCCCAAGGTAAAATTCAAGGACAACCAAAAGCCTAAGCTTGGGTATGCCCCGGGAAGGCATCCCCTCTTTTGTCTTCGTCTATCGGTAACTTTACTTGAGACTATATTTTTATTCACCACATGATATGTGTTTTGCTTGGAGTGTCATGTATGATTTGAGTCTTTGCTTTTTAATTTACCACAATCATCCTTGCTGTACACACCTTTTGAGACAGATACACATGAATCGGAATTTATTAGAATACTCTATGTGCTTCACTTATATCTTTTGGGCTAGATAGTTTTTGCTCTAGTGCTTCACTTATATCTTTTTAGAGCACGACGGTTGTCAGGGATATTACTAGTAGGTATAAACCGGCGGAAGATCCGGATTATGCTAACATAGTTGTATCATCATAAGCCCAGTAGAATATGAACCAGAGGTAATGGCCCATAGAGGCTTAGGGCCCATGTGTAAAGCTTACGGCTTGTAAACCGTCATATCATGTAACTTGAGGTGTAAGATAGAAAGAGTAGAGACCGAGGCGGACACGATTATGAGCCAGCCTCGGGACTCTGTAAACCGGACCGAGCGTTGCCTCCTATATAAAGGGACGACCCGGCGACGGTTCGAGGACAAGCAACAACCCGTCGAGACACAGGCAAGCAATCTGCTCCCTGTTCATTGACGCCCAAGCAATACCAAACCAAACTAGACGTAGGCTTTTACCTTCATCGAAGGGGCTGAACTAGTATAAACTCTCTGTGTCCTTTGTGTGCTTTTAACCTCTTCAAGCTAACCCGCGCGATGGCCTCACACCTAAGTCCTCTAAACCGGACATCTGCCGTGCCAATTCCACGACAGTTGGCGCCCACCGTGGGGCTACCGCACGATGGTCTCGAGTTCTTGAAGGGCAGCTTTGAAGGACTCAAGGGTTACGCGGTTGGCCGGATGACCAAGAGTCGCCGCGGCCGGATCTACATCGATGATGCAGGCTGGGGCCCCGAGGCCGATTCAATCGAGCACGGGTACCGGGTCCCCTTCGGCGGCATCCACGTCTTCATCGGCAAGATTGGTGAACCGGGACCTGAGCCGGACATCTTCCCCAACATCATCGAGCCGGCTCAGTGTGCGAGATCGACCCGGATTCAGCCCGCCGTGAAGCGTGTTTTCGTTGGAGCAGTACATGGAGTCCAAGCCGAGGACGGATCGGATTCTGGTGGCGAGACAGTTGTCTATTCTGACGATGAATCTTCATACGGGGAGACCGAATCTTTGTATCTGTTGCAGGACGGCCGATCCGGGGTTGTATCCGATGGTGACAGTATTCCGGACCCCTTTGATCCGCCAAACCGGGTGGCTGTCTTCATGGCCAGATCACAGTCTATGCAGCAGCCCACGGTGACTGGGGCGTTCACAGCAGAGGTAGCTGGTGCAGGGGCGAGCAGCCAAGCCCTCTCACCCTCTGATGCTCTATCCACCTTGGTCGAGGAGTTGACAGCACGCGCAATAGCAGAAGTAGCTCCTGCCAACAAGGCGCAGCATGATGCGGAGATCCTTCAGCTGAAGGGACGGATTGAGCAAGCTAAACGGGATCTGGACGCAGAGAAAGCCATGATGGTTACAAGGCAAGCAGAGCTGGACTCCCAAGCTTTCCGGCTCAGGATTGATCAGACTTCTGCGCAAGAGGTAAGGAAAAGAAGGCAGCAAACTCGTCTACCGCCGGTCTATGAGGCGAAGAATCTCTTCGGCACGCCAGGAGCGGGAGCCAGCAATAACCTAGAAGTAAACCGGGGAGGAGCCCCAGGAGCAGGCGTGTCGGTTCAACAGCCGGCCGCAGAGCGAAATCGTCAAGTTGTGCCCACGCCGCACATCCCCACCCCTCCTGGCCATTATTCAAACCCGTTGGACAACATTGTCGCCGTCGCTTCACGACTGGACGCTTTACCTATTGAGGGAACATCCCCCGTGGCGATGGAAGCGCGCCAGGCTAAGGAGTTGCTGGACACGGCGCTGACGCAGCAGCAAGCATACTCTTACAGCAGGGAGAGGATTCACTCAACCCCCCGCCACAGCCCGAGCTACACTAGGCATTGGGATGAACCGGAAGTGTCTAGCAGCGAGCGGAGACGTCACCGTCACCGGCAGGATAATCCGGCAGGAGCAGAAGTGCACGCCTAGGAGGCGATGAACCGGGCCAGACCTACCGCCCGCGAGGATACCCGTCAAATGACGCCGGTTCACCCAACCACAGCAGAGACAGGAGTCACGGCGAGTTCCTTTGGAGTACAGTGTCTTGTCCCCGCTTTACGAAGCATAAAGTTACCCAAAGACTTCAAGGGTCCGCGCAAGGTGCCCAACTACACGGCAGACCTGGCTCCAGAGGCGTGGGTTGAGAGCTATGAGATGGCTATGGAGATGCTAGATGCGGATGAAGCGTCATGCACAAAGTATTTTACCATGATGCTTGAGGGTACAGCCCGGACATGGTTAAAGGGCTTACCATCTAACTCCATCGGATCATGGGGTGAGCTGCGTCGCCAGTTTATCAAAAATTTCAAAGACACGTGCAAGCAGCCAATGTCAATAGTAGACTTAGCGGCATGTGTTCAAGGAGAGCAGGAGCCTACGAGCACCTGGGTACGGCGAGTATCAGAAATCCTGCACTCTTCCAATAGCATCAATCCCAGTACGGCGATAGTGACACTGGAGAACAATTGCCGGTTTGAGTCTCTGAAGCTGAAGTTGGGACGGCTCAAGCGGGATTGTAATGACATGGGGACACTCATGAGCGCTCTGGTGAAGTATGGGGACTCTGATAACACTAAGTACCCAGAGGTAGATGGAGACAAGTCTGGGAAAGCAAACAAGGCTGGTAAACCGGCTCAAGCTAATCCGGCAGGAACAAGTTTCAATGGTAAGCGAAAGGCAGAGGGCGGCTCTGATTTTGTGGCCAACACCAATGTTCAAGGAAACTTTCAGCGCCGCAAGGGTAGGCCACCTCCATGGAGCGAAGGAGGATCCGTCAATCCAGATAAACAGTTGAATGAGCCTTGCCCGAAACATAGCACGCCGGAACACCCGTCTAAACATACATGGAGGGAATGCCGGATCATGATAGAGGCCATGAGACAAGCCAAATACAAAAATGGACCACCGGGCGGCGGCTCGAGTTCCGGTTTTCAAGGTCCGGGTCACCAGGGTAATGGGTCCGGATCCGGATATCATGGTGGCAACAATAACTACAACCAAGGCAACCAGCAGCACGACCAGGGTGGTTACAGCAACCAAGGCAACCACCAGCATGGTCAGGGTGGTTACAATAACCAAGGCAATCAGCAGCGTCAGCAACATCAGCAATCCGGATATCAGAGTAATCCGAAGGAGCTAAGTAGTGGACAGTACCATGTCTTTACTACGAGTTTGTGCAAACGAGATCAAAAAATCCTGAAGCGGGCGGTACACGCAGTAGAACCGGCAACACCACATTTTCTGCGTTGGTCGGAACAACCTATTGTGTGGAGCAGAGAGGATCACCCGCCACGGATTGATAATCCGGGGCAGTTGGCCTTAGTGGTGGCACCACAGGTGGGTGGCTACAAATTCACAATGGTACTCATGGATGGCGGCAGTAGTATCAACATCTTGTATTACGAGACTTTTCGTCGTATGGGGTTGACAGACAAGAAGTTAAGACAATCCAACACGGTGTTCCACGGAGTGGTGCCAGGTAAATCGGCTTACCCAGTTGGGAAAATTGATCTGGAGGTCACCTTTGGGGATGAGCAGGATTCCAGGTCAGAGACAGTGACCTTTGAGGTCATAAAGATCCGGAGCCCATATCATGCTCTGTTTGAGAGGCCGGTTTATGCCAAGTTCATGGCTAGACCGTGTTATGTTTATCTACAACTCAAGATGCCGGGTCACAAGGGAACCATCATGGTTCACAAAAGTCACAAGATTGCATTGGAGCGCGAGGAAGGAGACGCAGCCTATGCAGAGGTAGTGTGTGCCACAGAAGAGCTGAAGTTCTACAAAGACAACGTTGATCCGGCAGATATGTCCCCGTTAAAAAAGCCAACTACAGAGCATGATCCGGCTTTGAAATTTAAATCGACAGAAGGAACCAAGCAGGTTGACTTTGTGCCAGGCGATTCATCCAAGCAGTTCACTATCAGCGCTAACCTAGACCCCAAATAGGAAAGCGTGCTCATCGAGTTCATCCGTGAGAATCGGGATATCTTTGCATGGAAACCTTCTGACATGCCAGGTATATCGGGGGAACTCGGTGAGCACAGTATTAATATTGATCAGAAATTCAAACCGGTCAAGCAATACCTGCGCCGCTTCAATGAAGAAAGGCGCAAGGCTATAGGTGAAGAAGTGGCCAGGCTTTTGGCTGCAGGGTTCATAGTGGAGGTGTTACATCCGGAGTGGTTGGCTAATCCAGTTCTGGTGTTAAAGAAAAATGGAGCGTGGATGATGTGTATAGATTACACAGACTTAAACAAAGCTTGTCCAACTGATCCTTTTGCTCTCCCCCGTATTGATCAGATCATTGATGCTACGGCAGGATGTGATCGGCTAAGTTTTTTGGATGCATATTCAGGGTATCATCAGATCAAGATGGCAGTTAAGGACCAGGAGAAGACAGCCTTCATAACTCCCTTTGGAGCCTTCTACTATGTATCTATGCCTTTTGGGCTCAAGAGTGCCCAAGCAACTTACCAGCGTTGCGTACAGAACTGTCTTAAAGGGCAGATCGGAAAAAATGTCCATGCCTATGTGGATGACATCGTCGTGAAATCAAGGAAGGAGGAGACGCTGATAGAAGACCTAAGGGAGACCTTTGACAACCTCCGGGTTTATAAGATGATGCTTAATCCGGAGAAGTGCGTTTTTGGTGTTCCGGCAGGCAAGCTCCTTGGGTTCTTAGTATCAAACAAAGGAATAGAGGCCAATCCGGAGAAGATCAAGGTGATCACATCCTTGACTAAACCGGCTTGTATCAATGATGTCCAGCGCATAGCTGGCCGGATTACAGCATTAAGTCGATTCATCAGCCGTTTGGGGGAGAAGGCAATTCCGCTTTATCAGATGCTGAAAAAGACAGATCAGTTTATATGGAGCGATGCTGCGAACGCTGCGTTTGAGGACTTGAAGTGGCAATTAGCAGAACCGCCGGTTCTTGCTGCCCCTGTTGACAATGAGCCGCTGCTGTTATACGTGGCCGCCAATGCCCGTGCAGTTAGCGTGGCAATTATGGTGGAGCGCAAAGAGGCAGGTAAGGAATATCCGGTTCAGCGCCCGGTTTATTACGTCAGTTAGGTTCTAATTGAATCAAAGCAAAGGTATCCACACTGGCAGAAACTTGTGTATGGCGTATTCATGGCAAACCGGAAGCTGAAGCAATACTTCCACGGCCACCCAATCACTGTTGTTAGCTCAGCTCCATTGGGGGATATAATCCAGAACAAAGAGGCCACTGGCAGAGTAGCAAAGTGGGCCATTGAGCTTAGCCCACACGGATTGAAGTATGTACCCCGTACTGCTATCAAATCCCAAGCATTGGTAGATTTCATCAATGATTGGACAGAATTGCAAGCACCAGAGGAGAAGCCGGATCAGACGTACTGGACTATCCACTCTGACGGTTCAAGGCAATTAGAAGGCGCGGGGGCTGGAGTTGTGTTAACTTCCCCACAAGGTGACAAGTTTTGTTATGTCCTCCGGCTAATGTTCCCTTGCACTAACAGTGCGGCTGAATATGAAGCACTGCTTCACGGCATGCGGATGGCTAAGGAGATGAACTTGAGCCGGGTCAAGTGCTTTGGTGATTCAGATCTAGTGGCACAACAAGTGTCTGGCAAGTGGGACTCTAAAGACCCTCTTATGGCAGCTTACAGGCGAGAAGTTGAAGCAGTTGCATGATGTTTCAAAGGATATCAGGTGGATCACATAGACCGGCGTAAACCAGTGCCCCCAAATACTTTCTTGGATGAGCTACACAGTCCATCAGTTTAGGTACCATCGGAGGAGGATTTGGCTGTTCCTGATCCGGAAGCACAGCTGGTTGCAGCACTTCATGTTATTCCGGATTGGACACTCCCTTACTTGGCGTACCTGAGCCGAGGAGAGTTTCCAGATGACGAGGTTGAAGCTAGGCAGATAGTCCGGCGATCCAAATCTATGACCATCGTTAACGGAGAACTTCATCACCGCAACATTTCTGGGGCATTTCAGCGATGTGTATCGTCGGAGGAAGGCAATGATATTCTTTGAGAGATACACGAAGGGGATTGTGGTTATCATGCCGGTTCAAAATCGCTGGTAGCCAAGGCTTTTCGTCACGGGTTCTACTGGTTAACAGCCCATGCTGATGCAGAGGATCTAGTCCGAAAATGCGACGCTTGTCAGAAATTTTCACGGCGTGCTCTTGTTCCGGCACAGGAGCTACGGATGATTCCAATTACTTGGCCGTTTGCGACTTGGGGGCTTGATATGGTTGGGCCTTTTAAACGATCCCAAGATCAAAAAACCCACCTATTGGTGGCAGTGGACAAGTTTACAAAGTGGATTGAGGCAGAGCCTGTCAGTAAGTGTGATGTGGCAACAGCGGTTAAATTCATCAAAAAAGTAATTTTCCGGTTTGGCTTTCCACACAGCATTATTACTGATAATGGCACCAATCTATCTAAAGGAGAGATGGAAGAGTTTTGCCAAAGGGAACACATTCGCCTGGATGTGTCTTCTGTAGCTCACCCTCAATCCAATGGTCAAGCTGAAAGGGCCAACCAAGAGATCTTGCGAGGCATCAAGCCCTGGCTTATGACACCCTTGCAGAGAACACCAGGGTGCTGGGTTGAGGAGTTACCTTCTGTCCTCTGGAGCATCAACACTACGCCTAACAGGTCTACATGCTATACACCCTTCTTCATGGTGTATGGGGCTGAAGCGGTTCTTCCAAGTGATATCCGGCACGACTCCCCACGGGTGGCAGCTTATGTTGAAGCGGCTAATGAGCAAGCAAGACAGGACAACTTAGACCGTTGGATGAAGAGCGTGACATAGCAGTATCACGATCTGCAATATATCAGCAGGACCTGCGCAGATATCACAGCCGCCGGGTTAAGACCAGGACGTTCCAGGAGGGGGACCTGGTACTCCGGCTCATCCAGGACCAGACAGATATGCACAAGTTATCCCCACCTTGGGAAGGACCCTTTGTGGTCAGCAAGAACCTACACAACGGTTCATATTACCTGGTGGACGTTCGAGAACATAAAGACTCACGGACAGCAGAGGAAGAGACGAAGAGGCCGTGGAACATTGCCCTTCTGCGGCCTTACTACACTTGAGCCATGAGCTCCGCTTCATGTATCCTGTATATATTATGATTGATAAATAAACCGGCACCCCTGGTAAACCGAGGGATCAGCCTTTTTCTTCTAAATAAGTGTCTTATGGGAGTTCACTCAGGTGATATCCATCTAAAGTTTACTTCTCTTGATATATATCATTTTCATCAGGAAAAACACGATGCTTTTTTATGCAGGACAATTCTATAAGGGACCAAACAGGGCTTGCCATACAAGCGCAACTCTCTTATAGGTACCCTGTTTCCACGGTCACTAGAGGGCTATGGATCGCATTCGAATCCTAGCTTAACCCCTTTGGGTCCAATATATATATGATCATATTCGGATCATAGCTCCTTGGATCGCATTTGAATCCATTGATTGGCAAAATTTCACGGTCACTAGGGGGCTACGAATCGCATTCGAATCCTAGCTTAACCCCTTTTGGTCCGGTTTATATGATCGTATTCGAATCATAGCTCCTTGGATCGCATTCGAATCCATTGATTGGAAAAATTTCACGGTCACTAGGGGGCTACGGATCGCATTCGAATCCTAGCTCAACCCTTTTAGTCCGGTTTATATGATCGTATTCGAATCATAGCTCCTTGGATCGCATTCAAATCCATTGATTGGCAAAATTTCAAGGCCACTGGGGGCTACGGATCGCATTCGAATCCTAGCTTAACCCCTTTGGTCCAATATATATGATCGTATTCGAATCATAGCTCCTTGGATCACATTCGAATCCATTGATTGGCAAAATTTCAAGGCCACTGGGGGCTACATGATCGCATTCGAATCCTCGCTTAACCCCTTTGGTCCAGTTTACTGATCGCATTCGAATCAGAAGCCTCGATTTGGAGCCTGGCAGCTCGCAAAAAGCCTCGACTACATGGTCTTATTTGCCAACAATGCTTTGTTTTTTGCGATTTTTCAAAGTTTTCTGTGGTTTTCTTGATCAGGAGCTGGGCAGCTTTAAAGTTGACCACATATCTACAAAAGTCAGGGTCATAGAACACCAGCGTGATTTAAACCGGTGGTTATCAAAACCCGGAACAATCATCACGCAAACGCCAAGAGGGCCAAGAGCCTCACCAGAATCTACACGCTCAATTATGTCTACCGGATTAAGGATGTCAAGCACACTTAATCAAAGGTATGAAGTATTTTTGGGTATAAAACAAATACTCTTTTAATATATGCCTATGGGAGCAATGTAATAGGTCTGGTGGTAAACCGCCAAGACATGTTTTTAGCGTTGTTTATGCAAATACAGATAAACATAAGCGAATCAACCATAGCAGACAAGGGATTAAAATTGGCAGACGCCAAATCAAGCTGTGACATCCGAATTGAGACAGACAATGTTTCGAATTATCTTATTACAAGGCACTTGCAGGCCTGAACGGATTAAAGTTTTTGGCAACAGATTTCAGCAACTATGAGTTAAACCGAGCGGTTTATGATTCTTCTTCCTGCTGCGAAGGCTGAGGATCGGCTTGTTCTGGATCTTCTTCGTCTTCATGAAGCGGCAGGAAATCGGGAACGCGCCAGTCAATCTGGGAGAGTGCACGGAAGTACATTTCCTCAGTAATAAGACCGGAAGGATCAATATCTGGAGCGAAAGTATGGGCACGCACTGGCGGGATCAGATTCTCGGTATCATAAACCGGCCGGTCCACCCGTTCATTTTCTAAGTCATATGCCGGATGATACCTGGTCAGATCCGCTTCATCGGCAAGCTTGCTGGCAAGAGGGCGCATCTCCTTGGTTAAAGCACGGAGATCCTGGCCAGAGAAGGCAGATCCATCTTCCTTATTACTGGGATATCCGTTCATAGCTTCCTCCGGATCAAAATCCGGAACCCATGCCTTGGCCCGAGTCAGTGCTACAAGAGAACCAGCCCTTGCAGCAGATTTCTTCACTTCCACCAAGCGCACGGGCAGGATGGATAGCTTCTCTAAAGTACCTTGTATAGTGGTTAGGGCCGCTTTCTGATGGGACATTGCACTTATAATCCTTTGAGCGCCGGAATACAGCTGCTCCACCAAGGTATAAGAGGCCTTGAGCTTCTTTCGGACGTCATCTCCAAGATGAGTTATGCGTCGCCCTAAATATGATTGTTAAAGTTAAACCGGAGCGGAACAAAAATTGCATAGATGAAAACATATGCAAATTGAGTGCTCACCAAAGATAGCAGAGGTCATAAGTTCTATTTGCTATTTTAAACCGGTCAGCTCTTGCGTCACCGGCTTAAGGGCAGCTTCAGCATCCTTTGCTCTTTTCTCAAGAGCATTCCTCTGCACCTCCCAGGCGGACCGCTCTGCTTCAAAGTCTTTTTTCAACTTTTCTGTGTTGGTTAAGCTCAGCGCAAGCTCGTCCTTGGCTTTGGCAGAAGCAGTTTCAGTAGCAGCCAGTCTATTCCGGAGCTCAGTTACCTCTGCAGCCCTCCTGGTCAAGTCAGCCTACAAGGAAATCAAATGGATTAAAAGACAATTCAGACAAGTCTCAATCATATAAACAAGTTATCCACTTGACACTTGGGGGCTAATGTAAAGTTGAAGTAACAAAAGAGAATTTCAGACAAGTCCCAAGCGCATAAAACAAGTTATACCCCTGTCACTTGGGGGCTAATGTAAGTTCATTTGCAGATACATTGAAAGTACCGGTTCACCTACAAGGAAGCTAAACCGGCACTTGGGGGCTACTATGGCCTAAAGACAGGATTACAAAAAACACAAAACAGAGACAAGTGAAGGAAGTTACCTCGTACTTATCCTTCATCATGTTAACCAAACCGGATTCATAATCGCGGCTGGCAAAGAGCCGGTTCAAATACCCGGAATGAAGTTCCTGGGCACTCAATTGGGCATAGCTGGATAAGTCCGTGCTCCACTTGCCCTTCTCTTGTTGAAGCTTTTCCTCTTTGGCAGTATGTTTGGCCAAGATGATAGGCTCAGCAGGAGCGGTAAAACCTGACCCGGTTATCTGAACGTCTGGGGAAGAAGCATCAGTTGGTTGAGAAGGGGCAGCAGTAGGCACCGGGCTAACCCGAGGAGGGCTAACCCGGATAGGACTAGCCGGTTCAACCACATTCTCCGTATCAATATTCTCCAGAGCAACAATATCATCACGATCCATGGGAGCAGGGTCATCAAACTGAGCTGCAGGATTATCTTCTGGAGGGATGACTTCTTACGAATCAACGGCCGGTTCAACAGTAGCAGTTTCGGCAGACGCTTTGGTCGCTTTCGCCCTCTTGCTAGGCTTCGGCTTGCTGGAAAAAATCAAAGGAATGATGAGAATCATAAGGGTTCAAATACAAAGATAAACCAGATGTTGAAAATGACTTACCCAGGCACGGTCTTCAGCACAGGGACCTGTGTAGCAGTCGACTCGCCAGAAGAGGATAAGGGAGCCTCCTAATAGTTAGGATCAGACGGTTTAAGCGGTTTACGTATGAGCCCGACTTTTGGATAAAGAAGAGTTGGAGAAAGTAAAACCTCAGAACGGCGCCTGCGTGCCGGAGTAAGAGGTATTCCGGATGATTCCACCACATGGCCACTGTGGCGCGTGGTCCGACGTGCCTCATGCTGCTGCTTCTTCAAAAGAAATTTAGGATCCAACTGAGCGTAAGGATGAGAAAAAGGGTATTTCCGGGACACCCGACAGATTCTAGGCGCCGGCGGTTCTGAATATGAAGAAAGAGATATTACCTCAACTTCTGCCGCTTTACTTCCCTCAGCCAGATCCTATGGAAAGGCACTGTTAAACATAACTTTGGATAAAAGGAGATTAAAACATATCAGGATCAACTCATACCTCAGAATCCGGATCATCTTCCTCAGGATGTGAACCGGAGGCAGCGGCTGCCTTTTTCTTCTTAACGACAAACGTCTTCCGGCGTGGCTGATGTCTACACACGCTTCTATTCTTGTAGACTATGTTGGGCCTCCAAGTGCAGAGGTTTGTAGGACAGCATCAATTTCCCTCAAGTGGATGACCTAAGGTTTATCGAACTCAGGGACGTAGAG
Organism: Secale cereale; assembly: GCA_902687465.1. Classification (NCBI taxonomy): domain Eukaryota; kingdom Viridiplantae; phylum Streptophyta; class Magnoliopsida; order Poales; family Poaceae; genus Secale; species Secale cereale. The sequence continues at coordinate 416,754,855 of LR738713.1, forward strand.
GTTGAAGATGGTCTCTCTCAAGCAACCCTGCAACTAAGATACAAAAAGTCTCTTGTGTCCCCAACACACCTAATACAACTAGGAGTTGTATAGGTGCACTAGTTCGGCGAAGAGATGGTAAAATATGGATGATAGGAGTGGCAGAGCAAAGTAATATAAATCTGTAATAAAAAGTGCAGCAAGCAAACAAGTGGTAAACGTGAGCACAAATGGTATTGCAATGGTGGAAACAAGGCCTAGGCTTCATACTTTCACTAGTGGCAACTCCCAACAACATTAACACATGATATTTCCCATAAAACATGCAATGGAGACGCACCCGGAGGTCATTCCTTTGTGGTCAAGAGAGGACGAGAATTATGTAGGGCTACAAAAGCACACCTCTAAGTTCGTAGTTCTCAATCTATGGATTTCCCAATGTCACCGCGGCCATCCAAAGAGAGTACCACAAGCACCACAACATATCTCAAGGATAGTCAAAGACAAGCACCAAGAGATTCTCAATCTTCAATCAACACACAAAAGAGGAAATCACTCATGAAAATATTCTTCTAATCCATGTCCAATAGACCGCTGTCACCTTGGTCTCGGGGATTATACTAGATAAAGACAAGTGAGTACATCAATCCAATACATAGAGGAAGGGGAAATATCATGGGATCACCCTAGATTAACATAGCCTATGATCACAACGAAGATCACATCATGGGAGAGAGAATTGACCACATAGCTACTGGTAGAAACCTCAGCCCCGAGGAGGAACTACTCCCGCATCATGGAGGGAGGAAGCAACGTCGATGGAGATAAATCCGAGGGCACTTCCCCGTCCCGGCAGGATGCCGGCACATGAATTCTGGTCCCCCGAAACTTGGTGGCAATGGCGGCGGAGATCGGAATTGCTTATGGAGAAAAGGGTTCCGGACTCGAGGGTTTCGGGACGCGAGGAGTATATATGCCAAAGGGGGTCACCAGAAGCGGAGAGTGGGGCCCAGGCGCCCCCCTAGGGCGGCCAGGGGTGGGGCCGCCTGGGCTGCCCCTGGCTCCCCTCTGGCCCTGCTTTGGTTTTTCTTGAAGCTCCCGATACGCTGATTTTTCCTGTATTTTTCCCGGAATTTTTAGGGCACTTTTAATATGGGGGAAACCTGAAATAGAAAAACAGCAGAAAACAGGAACTGGCACTGTGGTGCACTGAGTTAATAGGTTAGTGCAAATATGATCAAAAGTGTATGGAAGTGCATAAATATCATAGCAATATCACACAAAAGAGGCATGGAACAAGCAGAAATTATAGATACGTTTTGGACGTATCAACATCCCCAAGCTTAATTCCTGCTCGTCCTCGAGTAGGTAAATGATAACAAGCATAATTTATGTGGTGACATGCTATCAACCATATAAGAACTTTTAAGTAAAGCAATCAAGGCATGTAATTCAATTCAAGTCATAACAAACAAGAGTCTATATTAGCATTGTAACAAGTAACATAAGAACATAAAGGTGCAAGAGCTCTCGCTGTCCGTGACTCGAATGTCTCCAAATGGTGTTTGCGTGCAAGAAATGGGATAGGGATATACGAGAGAGTAAAACATAGTTTCTGTATTGTTGAGAACTTAATCTACTAAAGTTTCACACTTGGTCTTCTTTGGAATCTTATCTTGACTCATCCCCAGACCGTCAGCCAGGTACAAGTCAAAATGATCCACTCCCTTTCGATATTTTGAGCACTCATGCAATGGATGAGCGTAAGCAAGAAAGTCGACACTCAGGATGGCAAAGAGAGAAAAATGATGGAGGGGGAAGACAAAAAGGTGTGAAAGGCTCATATCAATGAGGACAATCATCGGCGAGAGAAAGCCAAATGATAGATATGATGTGAGGAGTAGGGATTGCCATGCAACGGATGCACATATGAGCTAAGGTAAGCTCTCCAATGGAACTAGTGAGGGTGCATCCAACTTGCTTGCTCAAGAAGACCTAGAGCTCTTTTGAGGAGGCTCATCATTGGAATATACAAGCCAAGTTCTATAGTGTAAAGGTCCCCACATAGCTATATGCATGAATGATAATCTCTATGGAGTACAAGGTATAAGATGGAGTACGAGTGTGGATCTCTCAAAAGGAAATAGTAGTGTGCCCCCTTCTCTCTTTTTATTTCTTTTTCTCTTTTTTTTTATTTTTTTTATTTTTGTGTGGCCTCCATGGCTCTTTGTATTTAACTCTCATTTGTCCTATTTGGGATCTTTTGATTTTGTCCTCTTTGGGATCTTTTCCTCACTTTAGGGGCAACACTCTTTATATTACAAGAAGTATAGAAGATCTTTCACACTTTACAAAAGTACTCAACATAAAGAAAATGAAACTATCATGATGTATGCAAATGTATGCCTCTGCCAGTGTAGCAGGAAATGCAATGATACTAGCGCATCATGTAGCAATGATTAGGGCAAGGCCCAACTAGCATGCGGCTCATCGATCAAGCAAAAAGCATGTATGACATGAAGATCAAGTCATGAGAAGATGGATGTTGCATGGCAATGTATCTCGGAAAGGCTATGGAAATGCCTTGATAGGTAGGTATGGTGGCTGTTTTGAGGAAGGATATAATGAGGCTTATGATGACAGAGCGTATCGTGCCAAGGATTTGGATGCACCGGCGAAGTATGCGCCAACTCTCGAGATGAGAAAGGGCAATGCACGGTACCGAAGAGGCTAGAAAAATATGGCTAGGTGGAAGTGTCAACTTTCGAATACTCACATTAGTCCGAAGAACTCATGCACTTATTATCGGTAACTCTCAATCTAATTAGGAGGTTCACAAAGAGACAAGTACCCCGAGGAGGAGCGTATGGGGGTTTGGTTATCCTTGCGCATCCTCGACCCATGGTACGTGAGTGTACTCTAATATTCGATCCCTCCAAAGATTAGTGATCCATCTAGTAGCTAAAGTTCTCAACTATTTTGTAGGTTTTCGAAAATAAACACGGATTGCCCAAAATACGACATCTATCACTAATCGGCTAAAGCTCTTGGCACCAAAAGTTCAGACATTACTCATGGCAATACCTCAAAACTATTGCAAGTTACTACTAAAATTAAATAGCAACCTCAATTACCTACTTTAAGTTAAGACACACAACTCAGTGCAACATGCAAACTCTCTTAACAAGATAAACATGGAAACTCAAGAGAGTTCAGCAACCAACTAAACAAAAGCTCTTAAAAAAAAGCATGAAAACTAAGAGCTAAACATGACAGTAGCTATGGAAAGACAAAGAACACACATCAAAGATAAGCATGAAAATCCTATGTTGTGTTCTAGGTTGAAGTGGAGCGTGTTTCTCTCCCACACAAAGAAAGCTGGGTTCTAACTTGTTATGAACAGCAAGTAAAACTAAATAAACTAAAAATAAAACTAAGAGCAAGACGCTCCAAGCATAGCACATAACGCATGAAGTGATTAAAATATAGTGGAACGAAAGACGAACTGATAATTGTTGATGGAGAAGGGTATGCACGGGGGCATCCCCAAGCTTAGATGCTTGAGTCTCCTTGGATATTTCTTGGGGGTGCATGGGGGCATCCCCAAGCTTGAGCGTTTGACACTCCTGAATCTTCTTTTATCATCTTCCCTCGCACACTTGAAAACTCCCTTCATACATAACTCATCATAATCTGATTAGAGAGGTTAGTACCCACAATAAAATAATTTTTCTCTACCGGAAACAAATATATTCTTGAAGAGCTACTGTTTCTCAAGATTGCCAAAAGGTTTTGCAAAGAAAAAGCAAGCTCAAGGGTTGCAAAACGAAGAAAAGGCAAAACAGGACATAATCTATGAAAAACGGACCAGCAGGTAGTAAATAATTTTTTTGGGGCACTTCTGCAACTCAAATCAAAAAACTCAGAACACACGCTCGAAAGCCAATTGTATAGAGCACGCTGTCAAAAAAATTCAGATCAAAAAGATGATCTGGTGATTTTATACGATTTTTTCTGTCCAAGGACAGAATCTGTTTTCTGGACAGCACGTCACAACTTTTGAACTTTCTTGCAATCGGAGGCTAAACTTGGCACAAAGCTGAAAAGAAAAGATACAATGATGATGCTACTGTAGTAACAAACATCAAGACACAACAAAAGCAAAATAAAACCTTATTCGTTGTGGGCTGCCTCCCAAAAGCTCTTTCTTTATAGCCATAAAGATAGGCTTAAGACTTTAATGATGCTCTCGTAGGAATAAGAGTTGAAGAACAAAAGAGAGCATCAAGAAGCAAATATCAAACACATTTAAGCCTAACATGCTTCCTATGCATAGGAATATTGCAATAGAATAATTCATTGAAACACAAAGCAATAAGCATAGGAAGACAAAACAAGTGCAGCTTCAAAACCTTCAACATAAAGAGAGGGAACTTGATATTATTGAAATATCTATAAGCATATGTTCCCTTCTCATAATAATTTTCGGTGGGATCACGAATAGACTCAACAATATAAGCATCACATAAAGCATTGTTACCATGATCCACATGCAAAAAGGTACTCTTACTCTCCACATAAGCATAATCTTTCTCATTGGTAATAGTGGGAGTAGGACTATCATAAACAACTTGAACATTATAGATTAATTGTGTATTAGGAAGATGGTGTTCAACAAGGGAGTAATTCCCTCCATGATTATGACAAGTTTCATAAGGATAATCTCTCATTATGTCATAGGTACCTTTATAATCACTATAGATTGGAGTTATAACATCATCATAGTAGAGAAGAGCATTATCATTGCTAGCAACTATATTTGTAAACATGTTGTCTTTATTCTTACTAGCAAAAGAATTATCAATTATCACATCACTAGTGGGTAAAGGATTTGCAATCCTATCATCCCCAAGCTTAGAGCTTTCCATATCATCACATTCAGAGTTGGTACCAAAAAGATTTTCAAGATCATAAGTAGCATTATCATCATTTTCCCAATCACAATAAGTAACATGCATATCATAATCAAAATCATCTTCAATAGTACCTACGGACGTATCATCAAGATGATAATTAAGGCAATAAACTTCACCTTCTTCTTTAAACTTACAACCGTTAGGATAAAAGTTGATGGGAGGAATATGCTCAGGCCAGGTTGATACCCATTCTTCTTCCTTCTTGCTCATCTTCCTCCTCCTCTTCTTTTTCTTCTTCTTCACCTTAGGAGGGAGTGGTTGGAGATGAAGCTTCTCCACATATCCTGGTTTATCATTAGAAACAATAGGGGAAACTTGGGAGAAACTCTCCTTTTTATTAGCAGAAATATAAGAGACATTTTCATACTTTGGTAAAGTTCCCTCCTTTCTAATCTTACATATGTAATCATTTTTATGGCAATTAACAACACAATAGAGATGGCAATTTTGCAAAGTGTTTTTTATTCCTATGGCATTAACATCTAGCCAAGAAGTCTTTTCTGATAACTCTTCACACATCAAAAATAACATAAGCTCATCATAAAGATCAGGGGTGATCATGTTATCACACAACTGGTTAACAGTTATGTTTTGAAAGTGCATGCATTGAAAATTAAAGTGACCCTCTATACAGCAAAGTTCACAAGTAAAAGGATAAAGGTCACACAATTCCCTAGCAATCTCATTTAAATCTTTGACCCAAGTGATTGTTCTTTCATGCTTATGTTGCTTGCAATACTTCTCTTCTTCAATCATAGGCCTTTCACAAGGTCTATCCACTCCACAAAAATTAACATGCTTATATAAAACTTCATTTTTAGGAATTGGATCATGCATGTTGCAATCATCATGAACAATTTCGTTTTCTTTGCAAATCTCTTTAAAAGGTTCATGATGCTTGATCCAATCTTCCTTAGGCATATTAAGATGTGAAGCGAAAGATTTGAGGAAATCAACAAGGAGTTGAGAATCAAGCCCAAACTTAGCGCTAAACTTATTAAAACTTGTAGTTTCAACAAAGGACTTAATGCAATCATACTCATAAATTATACCTGACTCTTTACCTTTGTCGATCTCCCAATCTTCAGTGTTGCGTTGAATTCTTTCAAGGAGTTCCCATTTAGCATCAATCTTTTCATTTGTGAAAGAACCCATAGAGGAAGCATCGAGCAAATCTTTATCCTGTCGGGAGAGCCTCGCATAGAAATTAGTAATAATCATATCTTTGGGGAGCCCATGGTTAGGACATTTTAGCATTAACGTTTTCAGTCTCCCCCAAGCTTGAGCTATGCTCTCTCCGTCATGAGGATAGAATTATAAACATAATTCCTATTCTCATGGGCTTCATGAAGAGGATAAAACTTGGAGTAAAAGAGAGACTGGATCTCTTCCCAATCCAGCAGGTGAGAGTCATCTAGTAGCCTATACCATTCCAATGCTTTTCCTTCCAGTGACAAGGCAAATAATTTCCTCATGACTCCATCTCTTGTCAAACCTGAAATCTTAAACAACTCACAAAGTTCTGTAAGTTTCAACAAATGAATACTAGGATTGTCTGTCCCATCATAACAATCATTCCTAATTATTTCAATTATCCCAAGTGGTATTTGGAACGGGATACATTCAGTAGGTGGAGGAGACTTCTCTACCACGGGTGTGGTAAAGCGGCCTTCCCCAAGCAGCGAACTAAGAGTGCGGTTTTCCATAAACATAGCTAGTGAAACTAAAAACAAGAAACGAAAAGATTTAATTGCAAGATCTAAAGATATACCTTCAAGCACTTACTTCCCCGGCAACGGCGCCAGAAATAGCTTGATGTCTACACACGCTTCTATTCTTGTAGACTATGTTGGGCCTCCAAGCGCAGAGGTTTGTAGGACAGCAACAATTTCCCTCAAGTGGATGACCTAAGGTTTATCGAACTCAGGGAAGTGGAGGTTGAAGATGGTCTCTCTCAAGCAACCCTGCAACTAAGATACAAAAAGTCTCTTGTGTCCCCAACACACCTAATACAACTAGGAGTTGTATAGGTGCACTAGTTCAACGAAGAGATGGTAAAATATGGATGATAGGAGTGGCAAAGCAAAGTAATATAAATCTGTAATAAAAAGTGCAGCAAGCAAACAAGTGGTAAACGTGAGCACAAATGGTATTGCAATGGTGGAAACAAGGCCTAGGCTTCATACTTTCACTAGTGGCAACTCCCAACAACATTAAAACATGATATTTCCCATAAAACATGCAATGGAGACGCACCCGGAGGTCATTCCTTTGTGGTCAAGAGAGGACGAGAATTATGTAGGGCTACAAAAGCACACCTCTAAGTTCGTAGTTCTCAATCTATGGATTTCCCAATGTCACCGCGGCCATCCAAAGAGAGTACCACAAGCACCACAACATATCTCAAGGATAGTCAAAGACAAGCACCAAGAGACTCTCAATCTTCAATCAACACACAAAAGAGGAAATCACTCATGAAAATATTCTTCTAATCCATGTCCAATAGACCGCTGTCACCTTGGTCTCAGGGATTATACTAGATAAAGACAAGTGAGTACATCAATCCAATACATAGAGGAAGGGGAAATATCATGGGATCACCCTAGATTAACATAGCCTATGATCACAACGAAGATCACATCATGGGAGAGAGAATTGACCACATAGCCATTGGTAGAAACCTCAGCCCCGAGGAGGAACTACTCCCGCATCATGGAGGGAGGAAGCAACGTCGATGGAGATGAATCCGGGGGCACTTCCCCGTCCCGGCAGGATGCCGGCACAGGAATTCTAGTCCCCCGAAACTTGGTGGCGATGGCGGCGGAGATCGGAATTGCTTCTGGAGAAAAGGGTTCCGGACTCGAGGGTTTCGGGACGCGAGGAGTATATATGCCAAAGGGGGTCACCAGAAGCGGAGAGGGGGGCCCAGGCGCCCCCCTAGGGCGGCCAGGGGTGGGGCCGCCTGGGCTGGCCGCCTGGGCTGGCCGCCTGGGCTGCCCCTGGCTCCCCTTTGGCCCTGCTTTGGTTTTTCTTGAAGCTCCCGATACGCTGATTTTTCCTGTATTTTTCCCGGAATTTTTAGGGCACTTTTAATATGGGGGAAACCTGAAATAGAAAAATAGCAGAAAATAGGAACTGGCACTGTGGTGCACTGAGTTATTAGGTTAGTCCAAATATGATCAAAAGTGTATGGAAGTGCATAAATATCATAGCAATATCACACAAAAGAGGCATGGAACAAGCAGAAATTATAGATACGTTTTGGACGTATCAGTGGCTGTTTGGCCGATTTATCTTGAGGTTTCCTCTTCCGGAAAGGATCAATGGCCTGTGCGGAAGATGGGAAAATGAATAAAAGACAATTGATATAGCCGGATCAGAATAAGAGGAAAAGATTAGACTTTCTGCTGGTGGCTCATTGATTTTGCAGAACGGCGCTAAACCGGTGCGGCTGCACTCTTCCAGAGTGACGTTGAGCATTTTCTTGGCAGATTCAGGGACTTCTTTTTCAGGAAGTATTATATCAATATGGCGCAGAGGGTCATCCAGTTTACCAATATAATCACACATCAGACCCGGGCGCCGGCTCAGCGGAAGAATGCTCCAAGCAAGCCAGCAGTGGACAAAGTCTGTTCCGGTTAAACCATTGGCCACAAAGGCCCTGAGCTTAGAAAGCTGAGGAGCAAACCAGGCACGATCCGGGGCGCTAAGGCGCTGCGGCAGGGGATGATCCGTTGGTAGGCGGTGCGCACGGTAACCCGGCAGTGGGTTTTCTCCTTTAGGCGAGGTATCTTTACAATAGAATCACGATTGGTTCCATTCCTTGGGGTGTGTATGGAGAGCAGCGTGAGGAAAGCTCACATCTTTTCTCTTTTGAATGCTGACGCCGCCCAATTCTTGATGCGGCCCGTCAGTAAACTCTGTCCGCCGGTTTAAGTGAAAAAAATCTCTGAACAGATCCACTGATGGTTCTTCTTGAAGATATGCTTCCGAGAAGACTTGAAAGTCGCAGATATTTGATATAGAGTTCGGACCTACGTCTTGAGGATGAAGTTGAAAAGCAGCTAGCACATCCCGGAAGAATTTCGAACCGGGAGGGCTAAAGCCCCGGGCCAAGTGATCAAATAAAACTATGACCTCTCCTTCTTTAGGAGTAGGGGGGCATTCATCTCCCGGGGCCCGCCAGTTCAGAACCTCCTTAGGGCCCAGGATACCAATTGAAGCGGCGTTCGTTAGGTCCTCCTCAGTAATGCGAGAAGGAGCCCAGTTGCAAGCAACGAACTGCTTGGCAGTCATCCTGACTAAGGAAACGCTGAAAGATACAATGCAAAATCCGGATTACCAGTTGCTGAAGCATAAGAACCGGAACATGACATCAAATTATGCACTTAATCGACGGTTTAGACAAGGGACTAATGACACTGACAACCCGGAAGCAGTTGTGAAGCGGACAACTACCGGTTTATAATAACAGGAAAAGAGGAGGCTAAACCGCCGGGCTTACGTCTAATTCTTTAAAAGAAGAGCATATGATTGATTAAACCGGTGAGTGAACTATAGATCTACAATACAAAGAAACAGTTTCCGCAGAAGGATAAAGGAAAAACGGATCTGAGGCATAAGAAAAAGATGAAATATATACAAGTATTATACAGGAAGAACTGCGGAGGTTTTCTACAGATCGAATCTAAGCTATTTAAGCTAGAGAAACTAAAGGCGTGCGTACGGAGCAGGGGCGCACGCGAAATGAATCTAAGTTAAGGTTGAACCTACCGCAAGGTTAACCTACAGGGAAGAACGACGAAGCTTCATAGTTTCATGGCGGAAGCCATGGAAGGAACCCTAGATTGGGATCTACAGTAAGGAAGAAGGGATACCTGACGAAGAAACAGACGGCGGTTACTCCGGACACGAGTCAGGATGATGCAGCGGCCTGGCTCGACGACGACGACGGGCTCGAAGAGTGGCGGTGGAGCTTCGAGCGAAGGAGGAAGACGAAGGCAGAAGGGAGAAAATAAACAGGACCTAGCGGTATTTATAAGCCGAAAAGGTGAAACGGCGAGCGCGGGAATCGAGGAGGTCAGAGATTGGATAAAGATTACGTTGTCGCCTCGATCTTCGGGCTGGCATTTAACAAAGGTAACAAGCAGAGGTGAGCAATAAATGCGGAGGTGATGTCATGACAAATTAAGATGATTCCCGGAGATGACTTCATGGCCGGTTTACGAAGCAGAGGAGCTGCAGAGAAGAAATTTATGCAAAGACTTAGAAGACTGACATGAACAAGTTCAAATCAATCTGGGGCCTAATGTCAGGGATATTACTAGTAGGTATAAACCGGCGGAAGATCCGGATGATGCTAACATAGTTGTATCATCATAAGCCCAGTAGAATATGAACCAGAGGTTACGGCCCATAGAGGCTTAGGGCCCATGTGTAAAGCTTACGGCTTGTAAACCGTTATATCATGTAACTTGAGGTGTAAGATAGAAAGAGTAGAGACCGAGGCGGACACGATTATGAGCCGGCCTCTGGACTCTGTAAACCGGACCGGGCGTTGCCTCCTATATAAAGGGACGACCCGGCGACGGTTCGAGGACAAGCAACAAACCGTCGAGACACAGGCAAGCAATCTGCTCCCTGTTCATTGACGCCCAAGCAATACCAAACCAAACTAGATGTAGGCTTTTACCTTCATCTAAGGGGCCGAACTAGTATAAACTCTCTGTGTCCTTTGTGTGCTTTTAACCTCTTCAAGCTAACCCGCGCGATGGCCTCACACCTAAGTCCTCTAAACCGGACATCTGCCGTGCCAATTCCACGACAACGGTGGTTTTATTTTATAGAAATTATTGATCTCTCATGCTTCACTTATATTATTTTTAGAGTCTTTTAGAACAACATGGTAATTTGCTTTGGTTATAAAATTAGTCCTAATATGATAGGCATCCATGATGGGTATAATAAAAACTTTCATAAAAGTGCATTGAATATTATGAGAAGTTTGATACTTGATGATTGTTTTGAGATATGAGGATGGTGATATTAGAGTCATGCTAGTGGGGTAATTGTGAATTTGAGAAACATTTGTGTTAAAGTTTGTGATTCCCGTAGCATGCACATATGGTGAACCGTTATGTGATGAAGTTGGAGCATGATTTTTTATTGATTGTCATCCTTTGTGTGGAGGTCGGGATCACGCGATGGTTAACTCCTACCAACCCTTCCCCTGGGAGCATGCGTTGAATACTTGGTTTTGATAACTTGTAGATTTTTGCAATAAGTATATGAGTTCTTTATGACTAATGTTGAGTCCATGGATTATACGCACTCTCACCCTTCCACCATTACTAGCCCTCTTGTACCGCGCAACTCTCGCCGGTACCATACACCCACCATATACCTTCCTCAAAATGGCGACCATACCTACCTATTATGGCATTTTCATAGCAATTCCGAGATATATTGCCATGCAACTTTCCACCGTTCCATTTACTATGATTTCATCATTGTCTTATTGACATGCATGATCATGTAGTTCACATCATATTTGTGGCAAGTCCACCATGCACAATTTTTCATACATGTCACTCTTGATTCATTGCACATCCCGGTACATCACCGGCGGCATTCACATAGAGTCATATCTTGTTCTAGCTTCGAGTTGTAAGTAAATCAAAGTGTGATGATCTTCATTACTAGAGCATTGTCCCAGTATGGAAAGGAGGATGGAGACTATGATTCCCCCACAAGTCAGGATGAGACTCCGGACGAAAAAAAGGGAGGCCATAAAAAGAAGAAGAGAAAAGTTCCAAAAGAAAAAAAAGAGAAGGAAAAAAAAGAAAAAAAAATGAGAGAATGGACAATGCTACTATCCTTTTTCCACACTTGTGCTTCAAAGTAGCGCCATGATCTTCATGATAGAGAGTCTCCTGTTCTGTCACTTTCATATACTAGTGGGAATTTTCATTATAGAACTTTGCTTGTATATTCCAATGATGGGCTTCCTCAAAATGCCATAGGTCTTCGTGAGCAAGCAAGTTGGATGCACACCCACTTAGTTTCCTTTGTTGAGCTTTCATACACTTATAGCTCCAGTGCATCCGTTGCATGGCAATCCCTACTCACTCACATTGATATCGATTGATGGGCATATCCATATCCCATTAATACGCCTAGTTGATGTGAGACTATTGGTACGTCTCCAACGTATCTACTTTGCCAAACACTTCTGCCCTTGTTTTGGACTCTAACTTGCATGATTTGAATGGAACTAACCCGGACTGACGCTGTTTTCAGCGGAATTGCCATGGTGTTGTTTTTGTGCAGAAATAAAAAGTTCTCGGAATCGCCTAAAAATCAACGGAGAATTATTTCAGAAAATATAAAAAATATCTGCAATAAGATATGCACCGGGGGGCCCACACCCTATCCTCGAGGGAGGGGGGCGCGCCCCCTGCCTCGAGGGCCCCCTGATGCTCCACCGACGTATCCCCAGGTCCTAAATATTCTGTTTTGTGGAGAAAAAATCAGGGAGAAAGAATTATCGTGTTTTACGAGATGGAGCCGCCGCCAAGCCCTAATCTCTCATGGGAGGGCGGATCTAGAGTCCGTTCGGGGCTCCGAAGAGTGGAGATCATCGCCATCGTTTTCATCAACCTTCCTCCATCACTAATTCCATGATGCTCACCGCCGTGTGTGAGTAATTCCATCGTAGGCTTGCTGGACGGTGATGGGTTGGATGGGATCTATCATGTAATCGAGTTAGTTTTGTGAGGGTTTGATCCCTAGTATCCACTGTGTTCTGAGATTGATGTTGCTATGACTTTGCTATGCTTAATGCTTGTCACTAGGGCCCGAGTGCCATGATTTCAGATCTGAACCTATTATTTTTCCATGAATATATGTGTGTTCTTGATCCTATCTTGCAAGTCTATAGTCACCTACTATGTGTTATGATATGGCAACCCCGAAGTGACAATAATCGGGACCACTCCCGGTGATGACCATAGTTTGAGGAGTTCATGTATTCACTATGTGTTAATGCTTTGGTCCGGTACTCTATTAAAAGGAGGCCTTAATATCCCTTAGTTTCCAATAGGACCCCGCTGCCACGGGAGGGTAGGACAAAAGATGTCATGCAAGTTCTTTTCCATAAGCACGTATGACTATATTCGGAATACATGCCTACATTGCATTGATGAACTGGAGCTAGTTCTGTGTCACCCTAGGTTATAACTTCTACATGATGAATTGCATCCGACATAATTTCCCATCACCGATCCAATGCCTACGAGCTTTACCTATATTGCTAGTTGCTATTTACTTTTCCGCTGCTACTATCACAAAAACTACAAAAACACTATCTTTACTTTTATTACTGCTACTGCCACTATCATATTACTTTGCTACTAAACTATCTTGCTGCAGATACTAAGTTTCCAGGTGTGGTTGAATTGACAACTCAGCTGCTATTACTCAAGAGTATTCTTTGGCTCCCCTTCCGTCGAATCAACAAATTTGGGTTTAATACTTTACCCTCGAAAACTGTTGCGATCCCCTACACTTGTGGGTTATTAAGACTATTTTTTGGCGCCGTTGCCAGGGAGCATAGCTCTATTCTTTAAGTCACTTGGGATTTATATCTGCTTATCACTATGAAGAATTTGAAGGATTCAAAAACCAAGATCTTACCCTCAACTACGAGGGGAGGTAAGGAACTGCCATCTAGCTCTGCACTTGATTCTCCTTCCGTTATGAGTAAACTTGCGACACCTACTCTTGCTATTGAATCTGACATGTCGTATGTTCTTGATGATGCTACTTCTGCTATGTATGATGAAACTATCTCTATGCCTGATACTATGCCACTAGGTGAATTTCTAAATGAACAAATTGCTCAGGTTAGGGAGAGTGCAAATGTTGATGATATTTATGAAAGTGATGATGAAACTACTCCCAATAGATATGAATTGCCTATTGTGCCTGAGGGTTATGTTATGGATGAAGAAACTGCTAGAGACTTTCTTGCTTGCAATGATAGATACGATCTTAAGAAGTTAGTAGCTAAGCTGAAAGAAAAGTCCTTGAATGCTAGAATGAAACATGACCCTGCTTTTGCTACTTCACCTATATGTGTCACTGATAATGATTATGAATTCTCTGTTGATCCTGAGTTAATTACTTTGGTTGAATCTGATCCTTTCCATGGCTATGAGTCTGAAATTGTTGTGGCACATCTTACTAAGTTGAATGATATAGCCACCCTGTTTACCAATGATGAAAAGATTCGTTACTACTATATCCTTAAGCTATTTCCTTTCTCGTTAAAGAGTGATGCTAAGACTTGGTTTAATTCTCTTGATCTTGGTTGTGTGCGTAGTCCCCAGGATATAATGTATTACTTTTCTGCTAAATATTTTCCCGCTCATAAGAAACAAGCTGCCTTACGGGAAATACATAACTTTGCTCAAACTGAAGAAGTGAGTCTCCCACAAGCTTGGGGGAGGCTTCTCCAGTTACTTAATGCTTTGCCTGATCATCCTCTTCAGATGCATGATATACTTGATGTCTTTTATAATGGACTAACTGTCGGGGAAACTGATCGCCCACGAACACCTATGGGACCGGAGCCCCTTTTCGGTACGGCAAGGGAGCGGAGGGTGCACGAAGAGCGGATCGAGGCGAGCACGCGAGCAGTTTACCCAGGTTCGGGCCGCACGGATGCGTAAAACCCTACTCCTGCCTTGGTTTGTATTGTGTTCTTGGCTCGGGAGCAACAAGAGCTACAGTGCTTGTCGCTGGCTCCACCGAGCGTGAGAGTGATCGGAGATCGGAACCCCCTCTACGTTGCGCATGGGCCTCCTTTTATAGATCGAAGGGGTCACCGACAGGTGGCAACGCAGATGAGGGTAAAAACGTAAAAGTGGTGGTAGTTGTAACAGTGCATGTACAGTATTCTGTACCTAATCCTGACGGTGGGGGACAAGGGCATTGAATGCCCGTCGCCGTCGCCCCAAACAGTGCAAAAAGCGTCCGTCCGGGCGTCTCCGTTCGCCACGATGGTGGCCTCGTCATCGCGGCTTGCCACCGTGTACCCCAGGCTGCACAGCCTTCCGCGACGTGCCCCTGGAAGGGCCCCAGGGCGACACACGGCCGGATGAGCTGGAGCGCGGGCACACAGTGGAAGCTTGTCGCGGCAAGCGCCTTGCCGTGCTCGAAAGCTTGTCGCTCTCCGGGCCTTGCCGGGGCGCGCGATGCGCCACGGTAAGTCTCCTGAAATGCCATGTTTTGGCCTTCCCGGCAAGCTCCTCTTGCCAGGGTCTTGTGCTAAAGGGGTGGTTTTGAGCCTGGAGCGGCCTTCCCGGCAAGCTCCTCTTGCCGGGGTCTTGTTTCTTAAACTCGAATACTTTGTTCTTGAATGGCTCCAAAGAAACCAAAGCGGGCCTTGGCGGGCGCGTGGCAAGCCCTGCCACGGGACGCTGCTACTGCCCGTGCATAAGTCGGGATACTAAGGTACCCCCACTTTAGTACACCGACACTAACCGATGCTTCCAGAGACCACCTGGATAGTTGTGCTGGTTGTGTTTTCAGGGAAAGAACAGTGGAACAAGCTGAACTACTATTGAATAATATGCTAGCCAATGAAAATAATTGGACACTTCCTGAACCAGCCCCTAAGGCAACTCCGAGGAGAGGTGTTCTATTTCTCAGTCCTGAAGACATGCAAGAGGCAAAGGAATCTATGAAAGAAAAAGGTATTAAAGCTGAAGATGTTAAGAATTTACCGCCTATTGAAGAAATACATGGTCTTGATAACCCAACACAGGTAGTAAAGGTAAATTCTCTTTATAGATTTGATGAAGCTAATATTCCTCGTTATAAGTCTGCTAGCCAATGCTTAGATGAGTTTGACAATTTTATTGTGAAACAAGACAACTTCAATGCTTATGTTGGTAGACAATTACAGCACAATGCTCATATGATCGAACGCTTGAGTGATTATCTGTCTAGTGCTAAAGATGAACTGAAACTTATTAGTATACATGCTTGTATGGTCACCACTCAAGTAGAACAAGTACTTAAGGCTCAGAATGATTTGCTCAATGAATTAAATAGTAAGAATAATGACTATGCTGTTAGAGTTGCAACTAGAGGTGGTAAAATGACTCAGGAACCTCTGTATCCTAAAGGCCACCCTAAGAGAATTGAGCAAGATTCTGAGAGAGCTAATTTAGATGCACCTAGTTCTTCTAAGAAGAAGAAAAAGAAAAATGATAGAACTTTGCATGCTTCTAGTGAACCTAGTGATAATATTAATAATGATGTTCATGATGATGCTCAACCTAGCAATGATAATGATGTAGAGATTGAACCTGTTGTTGATCTTGATAACCCACAATCAAAGAATCAACGTTATGATAAGAGAGATTTTGTTGCTACGAAGCACGGTAGGGAAAGAGAACCCTGGGTTCAGAAACCCATGCCTTTTCCTCCGAAACCATCCAAGAAAAAGGATGATGAAGATTTTGAGCGCTTCTCTGAAATGATTAGACCTATCTTTTTGCGTATGCGTTTGACTGATGTGCTTAAAACAAATCCTTATGCCAAGTACATGAAATATATTATTACCAACAAAAGAAAGATACCCGAAGTAGAAATTTCCACCATGCTTGCCAATACTTTTGAGGGTGGAATGCCTAAGAAATTAGGAGATCCATGAGTACCTACTATACCTTGCTCCATTAAGAGAAACTATGTTAAAACTGCTTTGTGTGATCTTGGAGCCGGTGTTAGTGTTATGCCTCTCTCTTTATATCATAGACTTGACTTGAGTAAGTTGACACCTACTGAAATATCTTTGCAAATGGCCGATAAATCAACTGCTATACCTGTCGGTATTTGTGAGGATGTGCCTGTTGTAGTTGCAAATGTTACTATTCTAACGGACTTTGTTATACTTGATATTCCCGAGGATGATAGTATGTCTATTATTCTTGGAAGACCCTTTTTGAATACTGGAGGGGCTGTTATTGATTGCAACAAAGGCAATGCCACTTTTCATGTCAATGGTAATGAGCATACTGTACATTTTTCGAGGAAACAACCTCAGGTTCATAGTATCAATTATATTGGAAAAACTTCAACTATCACTATTGGAGGTTTTGAGTTTCCTATTCCTACTATCAAGAAGGCATATGCCATACTTATTGTTGGGGACATACATATCCCCATTGAGGTAACATAGTGTTATTCGAAAATTCTCCAGTTTCATGTTACTCGGAAAGAGTTTATTAACAAGACCTGATCAACCTTGTTAATGGATTCCTTTTGATGAGCATGGGATAGGTGAATCTAGATAGCACAAACCTTCTGTACCCTCCTTTTACTTTCTGTTAATTAGGTTAAATAAAATAAAAATAGCATTATCTGTCTGTTTCCAGACTTATCCATGCAATAAAAAATATCCCGAAAATAAAAGTTCTCCAAATGCCATGAAAATGAAATATGATTTTTTCTAGAATATTTAAGAAAATATGGCACTGAACACACAACGGGGGGAGCCAGCACGTGGCCTCGAGGGCATAGGGCGCGCCCCCTGCCTCGAGGGCCCCACGTGGCCCCCCTCCACTTATCCTTTCACCCATGCTCTTCTTCTTCCTCCCAAAAAAATCCTCAACCAGCTCAAACCCGAGTTCTAGCTCATTTTGCTGCCATTTTCGGTCTCCTTGCTCAAAGCACCATTCACCAAACTGTTTGGGGAGATTGTTCCTTGGTATGTGACTCCTCCAATGGTCCAATTAGTTTTTGTTCCAGTGCTTTATTTGTTGCAAATTTGTGCTGCTGTGGTGACCTTGTTCTTGAGCTTGCATGTCAAATTTTCTTGGTGCCAAGTAGTTCTAATGCATGATATAGCTTCTAGGCACTTATAGGAGTTGTTGCTATCATTCCTGTTGAGTTTGGTTAACTTTTATTGTGAGTTACTAAAAATTTCAGAAATTTTCAGAAAAGGAAAATGTTAAAAAGATTATTGAGGGGCTCTTCCAGTAAGAGCTCAGAGGAGAAGAAGAAAGAAGAAAATAAGAAGCCCAAGTATCTTCTTCCTCGCATAGCGGAAGTTCGACCGTGCGAATGGCCTTGTAATGATTTCATGATGTCCGCCGGTATTTACGAAGACTTTTATTGG
The DNA here is from genome assembly GCA_902687465.1 of Secale cereale. Lineage (NCBI taxonomy): Eukaryota > Viridiplantae > Streptophyta > Magnoliopsida > Poales > Poaceae > Secale > Secale cereale. The sequence goes on from LR738713.1 coordinate 416,772,996, forward strand.
ATGGCAAATAATGCATGCCTCATCGACTTCCTCAATGACCAAAAAGAACAGTATCTCTTACTCACCAATATTTTTACGCAAAGCTTTCATTTTCATTCCAGGAAAACACCAGCTACGGTGGAGTTTCGCTTATATGATGTGGTTAAGGAGATATCACTGTTAGATTTTTGCGAAATATGCAAAGTACCCTTTGGAGGTAGACTCGATGAACCACGTCATGAAGACGTCAAAGGGTTTATTGATATAATAGCTGTAGGTGAAACTAGACAAGTTGCAGGGGCAAGAATAACTAGTATACACTTCCCTATTCTGCGCTACTTCGCTTTATTTGCTAGTAGATGTTTAATTGGTCGCGGGAACAGTGGGAATCTCAGTGCACCTGATATTATCATTTTACGCCATGCCTTGTTCCAGGACACAACTTTTAGTTTGGGTGCTGTCGTTGCCAAACGATTGAGTCTTAACCGCTCAAGAGTGCCCGTCTTTGGAGGCATCTTTGCTTCTCGCCTTGCTGAACATTTTAATATACCTATTAGGCATCATGAGAAGGAAGAAAAATTGCTTGCCCCTGTTTATCTAGACTACAAGAGCATGGTAGCTCATGACTTTATAGTTAAAGACAAAAATATGCAGCTACATTATAAATTGAGGTTTGAAGAAATATACTTTGAAATTGTTACCTTGCGTGCACCATCTCTGTTTGATCTGTCCACACGCAAGTACCTCATTACATCAGATGCCTTCTACAAGTACCAGGGCCAGGCACAAGCTTCAGAGCCTGAGCCAGAACCACCATTTGATCCTTCCCGTCAATCTGTTTATGGGTGGGAGCTGGACGAGCTCGCCAACCAGTGGCGCCCGGAGGACACATCTCAGTACACTGGAGGGAGTGGCTTCGATCCGCGGCCATAGACAACCTTAGGCCAAAAGCCTAAGCTTGGGGGAGTACGTGTTTCTCACTGACTTACTTTCATGTTCACACTTATTCTAGCTGTCGGTGCTCACACTCTTTCACTGTACCATCCATGCTTAGTTTCAATTTCTTTTTCTTGTGTCAGTGTACTAGAGTAGGGGTACCCTAGTATCCCAAACTTGTGCACGGGCAGTCGCAGCATCCCGCGGCAAGGCTTGCCGGGTGACCGCCAAGGTCCTCCGTGGTTCCTTTGGAGCCATTCAAGAACAAAGTATTCAAGCCAAGGAGACAAGACCCCGGAAAGAGGAGCTTGCCGGGAAGGCCAACCAAGGCATCTCAAGGAACTTGCCGCAACGCGCCACGCGTCCCGGCAAGGCCCGGTGAGCGATGAGCTCCCGGACGCGACAAGACAACGACCGCGGTAAGGTGCTTGCCGCGGAAAGCTACCACTCTGTACCCGCGCTCCAGCACATCCACCAACGTGTCGCTCTGGGACCTTTCCAGGCGTACGTGGCGGGAGGCTGTACAGCAAGCGGTGCGCGGTGGCAAGCGGTGCTGACAAGATTGCCATCGTGGAGAGCGGTGGCTTCCCCGACGGTCCCTTTTGCACTATTTGGGCGACGCAGATGGGCATTTAATGACATTGTCCCCTGCCGTCAGAGTTAGGTATGATACACTGTAGCAGGTAGTTGTACCAACCGCAACACCTTTCCATTTTTACCCTTGTCTACGTTGCCACCTGTCGGTGACCCCTTGAGCATATAAAAGGAGGCCCATGCGCAACGTAGAGAAGAGGAGGGGAACACTCACGCTCGGTCTCGTTAGCTGCTGGTGTGTACTGTAGCACTCAGCGCTCCCGAGCCAGAACTCAATACAAACCACAAAGCAGGAGTAGGGTTTTACGCATCCGTGTGGCCCGAACCTGGGTAAACTGCTCGTGTGTTTCGCCTCGATCCGCTCTTCGTGCGATCTCCGCCCCCGCCGAACCGAAAGGGGCTCGGTCCGCCGGTCCCGTAGGTGCTCGTGGATTCGTTCCCCGACATCTTTGGCGCGCCAGGTAGGGGGCGTCGAGGTTGTGTGAACCTGATCCGGCGTTCACACGAGCTAGATCTTCATCGTCTTCATCGACATGTCGCCGAAGAAGAAGGCTTCGGAGGCGGATGCTCCGTCCGCGCCGAACCCGCCACCGCCGGAGCAAACGGCTGGTGGGGTAGACGCCGGCGGAAGAACGGGCGTCGACGAGGGAGCTCATGGTGCTGCCAGGTCCAAGGACAAGGCTGCGCTGCCCATCGGCGGCGTAGCCGGCTCCCACAACGACCGGGCGCACTCCAAGACCTCGGCGTCCGTACATGCACCGCGCCCATCTCAGGAGGCGCGGGACCGGCAGCGTCATGGTACTCACGGTACTGTACATTTGCTGGACCAAGATCGAGCTGGTGGATCTCGGAGTGCTCAAGACCAGCATGCACGCCAACATGCTGGCACGAGCGAGGCACGGTCGCCTGGACGGGATACTGCTCCTTCTAACATAGTTAGAAGTCCGAGCATATCCCGCTCCTCACACCGTTCGCCATAGCTACCCGCCACTTCAGCAGAAGCTTTGGCGCAAGCTCAACTGCTCCTGGACTACCCTCCAACGGCAGACAAGATCGACGACTGGAGGGCCACCATTCAGAGTCTCATCGGCTTCGCCAACGGCGACACTCCACGGCAGCCGAGTACATCGCAGCCGCGGCAAGTCAGCCAGGCACGAGCTGGTGGCGACAAGACCGGTGGGGGTGCAACCACCGTGCACTCTCCGCCCGAAGACCAAGATCGCCGACTCGCCGGATCCACCTCGACAGCGACTCCACCGCGTCATCAGATCCACGAGCTCGTCACGATCAGCGCCAAGTTCTTCACGAACGACAGCAAGAAGACGCTCGTACTCGCATTGAGCGCCGAAGAGAAGCGCGGCGTCAATCGGACCAGCGCGCTGGGCCCTCTGTCGATATGCATGCGCCAGGGGAACCAGGCGACTTGCCGTACGTGGTAGGTTGCCCTGCATTTACTCATGAGCTGCGGCAAGTCCAGTGGCCCAGCAAGAAGAATTTCAAGCCAGACGTACCAGAGAAGTACGACGGCAAGTCGCATCCGTCAGAGTTCCTCAGCATCTACACCATCGTGGTGCAAGCTGCCGGGGGGCGGGACGACAAGATCCTTGCCAACTACTTCCCGCTGGTGCTCAAGCCCAACGTCAGGTCCTGGCTCATGCACTTGCCGGACAACTCCATATCCTCCTGGGCAGACCTATGCCATCAGTTTGTCGGCGCCTTTACAGGCGGCCACAAACCTCATGGCCAAGAGAGTGACCTTCATCTGCTCGCCCAGAAGGAAGGAGAGCCCCTGCGCAAGTACATTCAGAGATTCAGCCGTGTACAGCACAACATCCCAGATGTCCACCCTGCCGCGATCATCAGCGCGTTCCATCAGAACGTGCGTAACCGCAGGATGCGGGAGGAGATGGCGATGTGCAAGATCAGAGACGTCAGTGAGCTGTATGCCCTGGCCGACAATTGTGCGCGTGCTGAGGAAGGGAGGAAACTCCCCGGAGAGAATACAGGAGCAGGAGGATCTGACAGCGAGGATGCTGCCCCGGCAAAGAAAAACCGGCGGCGGAACAACAGGAAGAAGAAAGGCAAAGATGTGCTAGTCATTGAGTAGTCCGGCAACGAAGGTGGCGCCAAGAAAGCCAAAGCTGGTAGCTCCGGCAAAGAGATTGCCGCATGCACCAACTGCCAGGCTGTGGCGGTCGCCGACAAGCAGGACGGCACCGACAAGCAGTACTGCAAGATCCACCGCACCAAGGGCCATGACCTCCAAAGCTGCAAGAAGGTCGAGCAGCTTGTCGAGCAGCAAAAGGCTGAATATGAGCGACGCGATAAGGAGAAGGCCCAAGGAGGTGCTGGAGGATCCGGCAAGAAGCGCCCCGGCCGGGGAGGACGCCGCGGCAAGGCCAAGCAGCGGCAAGGAGACAGACCTCCCCGCGGCCGCGACAAGGATGAAGATGACGACGACGATGAAGACATGGATGATGTCGAGACCAGTGAGCAGGAGTTCCAGAAAGCCACAGAGGTCTTGTGCGTTGACGGCGGTGCTTCTATGCATACTTCACACCGCCAACTCAAGCAGTGGGTGCGGGAAGTCAATGCGGCAGAACCACCTGTCGAGTCGCGCAAGCTTCTGAAATGGTCCAGCACGCCTATCAACTTTGATATTGAGGACCACCCTGATCGCACGACTGCGGTCGGGTGTTTGCCGATGTTGGTTTCACCAACAATCCGCAACCTCAAGGTCACTAAGATGCTAGTTGACGGCGGGGCCGGCTTGAACCTGATCTCCTCTGCTGTACTCCAGAAACTCTAGGTCCCTGACAGCGAGCTTGAAGAGACCGGCACATTCCAAGGAATCAACCCGGGAAGGAGCAAGCCGAAGGGGAAGATCATGTTGCCGGTGACATTTGGCAGCGAGATGAACTTCAGGACTGAGAGGGTCACTTTTGACGTTGCCGATTTTCCATTGCCTTACAATGGGATACTCGGCCGTCCAGCACACGCCAAGTTCATGGCAGCCTCTCACTACGCATACAACATGCTGAAGATGCCAGGCCCGATAAGTGTCATCTCTGTCCCTGGCGACAAGAAGGATGCTCTTATCTGCGCCGACAAGATCTACCGGGAAGCGGCAGCCGCAACAGATCGCAAGTCACCTGCCGTTGAAGCTCTTGGGGGGAAGAAGAAGACCAAGTCCGGCAAGAGTTCTGATGCCCACTCCGGCAAGCGACCTCTTCGGAGTGCCGCGCTACCGTCGAGGACGCACCATCGAAGGTGTCCACCGGCAAGTGCAAAAAGACAATGACAGCTCCGCCAGAGACCAAGAAGGTGTCCGCCAAGGAGGACGGCACTGGTGGTACCTTCACCATCAGTGCCACTCTTGACCCTAAATAGGAAAGCGCGCTCATTGCTTTCCTGCGGGCGAACGTCGACGTGTTTGCGTGGCAACCGTCTGACATCCCCGGTGTTCCCAGGAAAGTAATTGAGCACCATCTTGCCGTTTGTCCTCATGCGCGGCCCGTCAAGATGAAGGTCAGGAAGCAAGCAGTGGAGCGCCAAGAATTCATCGCAGAAGAGATCAAGAAGTTGGAAGCAGCAGGCCTTGTCAGAGGAGTGCTCCATCCTACGTGGTTGGCCAATCCTGTAGTCGTGCGCAAGGCAAACGGGAAATGGAGGCTTTGCATCGACTTTACTGATGTTAATAAAGCTTGTCCCAAAGACCCATTTCCCTTGCCGCGAATTGACCAGATTGTTGACTCCACGGCCGGATGTGACTTGCTTTCATTTCTTGACGCATACTCAGGATACCATCAGATCTTCATGGCAGAAGAGGATGAGGAGAAGACCGCATTCATCACTCCATGTGGCACGTACTGTTTCATACGGATGCCTTTCTGTTTGAAAAATGCCGGTTCAACATTTGCAAGGGTAGTCCATGTCGCTTTTGAGCCACAAATACACATAAATGTGGAAGCCTACATGGATGACATAGTGGTCAAGAGCAAGGACAAGGCAACTCTGATTCAAGATTTAGACGAGACCTTTGCAAATATGCGCAAAATCAGCCTCAAGCTTAACCCCAAGAAGTGTGTGTTTGGAGTCCCTTCCGGCAAGCTTCTCGGGTTCTTCGTGTCTCAGCGGGGAATTGAAGCCAATCCCGACAAGATCAAGACCATTGAGCAGATTGAAGCACCAAAGCGCGTCAAGGACGTACGAAGACTTGCCGGTTGCGTGGCTGCTCTCAGCAGGTTTATCTCTAAGTCTGCTGAGCGCGCCCTGCCGTTTTTCAAAATATTGAAAAAGGCAGGTCCAATGAAATGGACTCTGGAAGCAGAGGCTGCGCTGCAAGACTTGTAGAGATACCTGTCCTCCGCTCCAACACTTGTCGCACCTAAGCCACAAGAGAAGTTGCTGCTGTATATAGCGGCAACCAATCAAGCGGTTAGTGCTGCGTTAGTAGCGGAGAGGGAGGCAGATGATGAGCCAGCAACCACGGCAGGCGCATCTAGCGACAAGCAGGGCGCTTCCCCGACAAGCGCTGGTCCCGACAAAGATGGATCTGCGCAGGCGCGCGAGGAGATACATAAGAGAATGGTGCAGCGCCCAGTTTACTTTGTCAGTTCCCTTCTGCAGGGGGCTAGGTCAAGGTACTCTGGTGTGCAAAAATTGCTTTTCGGCCTTCTCATGGCCTCGAGAAAGCTGCGCCATTACTTCCAAGCACATGAGATCACAGTTGTCACTCGCTTTCCGCTGAAGAGGATACTGCAGAATCCAGAAGCAACAGGCAGGATTGTTGAGTGGGCACTGGAACTGTCAAGCTTTGACCTCATGTTTGAGAGCACTTCAACTATCCAAAGCAGAGCATTGGCAGAATTCATAGCAGAGTGGACGCCAACACCAGATGAAGAAATTCCAAAAACGAGCATCCCCGTCAAGGAAGCAAGCAAAGAGTGGCTGATGTACTTTGATGGTGCCTTCTCGCTGCAAGGCGCCGGTGCTGGCGTGCTGCTTGTTGCACCCACCGGAGAGCACCTCAAGTACGTAGTCTAGATGCACTTTCCCAAGGAGCAAGCAACAAACAATACCGCAGAGTATGAGGGTTTGCTTGCCGGTCTCAGGATCGCGGCAGACCTTGGGATCAAGAAGCTCATTGTCAGGGGTGACTCGCAGCTTGTCGTCCGCCAAGTGAACAAGAGTTATCAGAGTCTGTTGATGGAAGCCTATGTTGATGAAGTGAGAAAGCTAGAAGAGCACTTCGACGGCCTACAGATGGAGCATGTTCCAAGAGCTCAGAACGACATTGCCGATGGCCTGTCGAAGTGCGCCGCACTTAAGTTACCTGTGGAACCAGGGATCTTTGTGCTCAAGCTGACTCAATCGTCTGTAACGCCATCAACTGGACAGAGCAAGAAGAGGAAGTTGATTTCTGGTGACTATTTTCCGGCAGAGCTTCCCGAAGCCGCCGCCAAGAAGGTCCCCAAGATCAACACCAAGAGTGCTGAGGAGCAGTCTGCTCCGGCAAGCCCTAGGGTTTGTTCCGTTGAAGCAGAGGCTCCCGACAAGTTTTGCTCCGGCAAGCTTGCCAGGGAACGTCAAGCTCCGGCTGAGCCGCAGGTTCTCGCCATAGAAGCAGATGTTCCCACAGCAGCAGATGTGCCTTTAGTCCTTGTTGTCGAGCCACAAGCTCCAGCATGGGCACAACAGATTGTCCGTTTCCTTCAGACAGGAGAACTTCCCGAAGAGCAAGAAGAAGCGGAAAGAGTAGCCCGACAGTCAAGTATGTACCAGTTTGTCGACAACACACTGTATAGAAGAAGACTCAACGGGGTGAAATTGAAGTGTATTCACCGGGAAGGCGGACAAAAGCTGTTGGCAGAGATACATGGAGGCATATGTGGTCACCACATTGGCGCAAGAGCACTTGCCGGCAAAGCATTCAGGCAAGGTTTCTTTTGGCCGACAACCCTCCAAGATGCAACTGTACAAGTAACCAAGTGTGAAGCGTGCCAGTTCCATTCCAAGCAGATACACCAGCCAGCTCAAGCTCTCCAGACGATCCCTTTATCCTGGCCATTTTCGGTCTGGGGGCTCGACATCCTCGACCCCTTTCCCCGAGCAGTCGGGGGCTTTGAGTACTTGTACGTTGCAATCGACAAGTTCACAAAGTGGCCGGAAGTGGAAGCAGTGAGGAAGGTGACAACATAGTCAGCAGTCAAGTTCTTCAGGTCGATTGTTTGCCGCTTCGGGATCCCTAACAGGATCATCACCGACAACGGTACGCAATTCACGAGCCGCACCTTCATGCAGTACGTCCAAGATCTTGGCGCCAAGGTCTGCTTCGCTTCTGTTGCTCACCCGAGAAGCAACGGTCAAGCGGAGAGGGCAAATGCTGAAGTGCTGCGTGGGCTCAAGACCAGGACTTTCGACAGGCTGCGCAAGTGCGGAAGAAACTAGATTGAGGAGCTGCCAGTAGTTCTTTGGTCGATCAGGACGACGCCAAATCGAGCTACTGGCCAGACACCTTTCGCTCTAGTCTATGGAGCAGAGGCAGTTCTCCCCATGGAACTCGTATACGGGTCACCTCGAGTGCTCGCTTATGATGAGCTTAAGCAAGAGCAGCTGCGACAAGATGACGCGCTGCTCCTTGAGGAAGACCGTCTTCAGGCTGCTGTACGAGCTGCTCGCTACCAGCAAGCTTTGCGCCGCTACCATAGCCGCAAAGTTAACGCCAGAAGTCTCGAGGAAGGCGACCTTGTTCTTCGGCGCGTTTAGTCCGCCAAGAATTCCAACAAGTTGACACCGAAGTGGGAAGGCCCTTACCGGGTGAAACAAGTCACTAGGCCTGGCGCTGTTCGCCTTGAGACCGAAGATGTCATTCCGGTGAGCAACTCCTGGAACATTGAGCATCTTCGTAAGTTTTACCCGTAAGGCGCGGTTGCCGGAACCTGTTCCGGCAACCACCTTTTGTACAAGTCTTGCCGCTGTTGCATGTGATCCTTTGTACAAATCCAGGCGCAGACCCTGTGCATAAGTAAAGCTCATGTGCTCCGCACATCTTGTCAATTTCATGCTTTCTATTTTTTGCATGTGTTATCTGACACTTTGTGCAGCGCCTACCCCCGGTAAGCAATAACGAGCCGCAAGGCTCCATATCTTTATTTTCTCTTCTTTCTTTTTCTCAAGGAAAGGAAGGTTCCCTCGCCCACAAGTTTGCCGGGGGGGGGGGGGGAGGAGAAGATAATGGTATGGACCAGGCGTCGTTCAAGAAAGTTTCGCCTTACCGGGAAGCAAACAACAGAAAAGCTAAGTTGCCAAAGTTTGAGCAATCAGATTTTTTAAATTTTTAAGTTATCTTCCTTGAATGACTATGATTTGTATGGAAAACCTGTGCGCGGAGGAACCAACTCGTAGCTAGTTGCGCCCTTACTTTGTTTCGAGTCCGCTCAACAACTTAAGTGTGCTGTGACTAGTTGCGACAAGGTTTCTTGTCGGTAACGGCACCGCCAGCAGGCTGCTGACGTCCCGCACTCAGCGCTCGCGGCCAAGGTGCCTGCGCTGGCAAGTTCCCTAAAAGCGTAGGGCAAAAACATACAAAGGAAGGAATCAAGTAAAGGAAATAACATTGCAATCATTACCCAAAATAGAGTTATATTACAAGGTAGCTTGTCGCGGCTCTAACAGATTGTTCTCATGACATGACCAGCAGCTACAAGAAAAGAAGAAAACGGGCGGCCTAGTCTACGCGATCGCCCTCAATCCTCTTGATCCCGCTCACCTTGTCCACAATGGGTGCGACAAGGGTCTTGAGCGCTTCCAGATCAGCATCCGGCGGCAGGGTCTTTAGGATGTTGGTGAGGTTGAGGCCCGGATTGCGGAAGGCCACCTTCACCAACACCTTTTCAAGAGCTCCGGCGCAGATCTTGCGCGACTCGTCGGCCAGCTGCTTTGGAATCTTCTCCCGGAGTCGCTGGAGGGCCGTCGCCACGCCTTTGAAGAACAAGGTGAGCTTGGCACTGGGTTGGAGGTTCTCATCGGAGGGATACCCGAGGTCCTCCATCCCCAGCTGCGCCAGCTCCCTGTCAATGTCTGCGGCAGCATCCACGAGACCCTCCGTCCAGTGCTCCACATTCTCCCTAAAAGCGTTCTGGGCGGCAGCAACACTCGCCAGCAGCACCTTATCGGCCTTGATCTCCTCCTTCAAGGCAACCTCCTGCTCCCTGGCGCCGTCCAGCGTCTTGGTCAAAGTAGTCAGCTTCAACTCAAGATCTGCATTGGAGTCCTTGGCGGCGCCAAGTTCCTTGCGCTTCTCGGCGAGACGAACCTGCAGCTCTGACAAGCTGTAGGCGTCCTTCTCCCGCTCACACTTGAGCGCGGCAAGCTCTTCACCGCTCGCCTTGAGATCGGCCTCCAGCCGCGCCACCTTCGTCTCTAGCTCCTTCTTGGCGGCCTCGGCAGCTGCGGCAGCATCCTCTGCTTTCTTGAGGGCTCCGCCGAATGTTTGCTCGCGTGCAGTAAGCTCCTCCTCGTGGCTGTCAAGATTGACCTTCCGCTGCGCCAGCTCGCCCTCCTGCGCAGACAGCTTCTCAGCGGCAAACCGCTGTTGCTCTTCGACTTCAGCCTTCTCGAGGAGGAAGGCCTTCTGCTCCTCGACAAGTTGCGCCTGCTCCTCTGCCAGGGACTGGAGAGCTTCCTGGTTAAGACCCCGGAGCTCCTCCGCGCGCTTCTCGATGTCCGCTCCCGCCTTCGCGACAAGCGCCTCTCGGGATTCCAGCTTGGCCTCCCGAGCACGGTAGAGCGACACCAGCTTCCGCAGCAGCCGCTCCTCCTCAGGCTCGCCGCTGCTGCTGCTCGGCGCATCAACCAGCGTCAGCCCAGCGGAGGCGAGCACCTCTCCATCGAAGCTTTCTCCTTCGACCGGCGCCCTGGAGTTTGACGCCCAGGGGAGGTTGATGAAGACGTTTTCGCCGGCCTTCAAGTAGATGCCTGGCTGGGGCTCTTCGGAGCCTGGCGCTGCGGCAGCGTCGGAAGGATCGGCGGTCGGCGTAGCGCCTGGCGCTCCTGCGGCCTCAGGGCCGTCAGTGCGATCGCCAGACCCCTCGCCAGCTACTGCGGCGGCACCTTTGGCGGCCTCTTCGGCGGCGTTCTCCTCGCCTGCAACCTCGGTCTCCATCGGCTCCGCAGCAGATCGGTGTGACAGCCGGAAAAGGGAGAAAAGTCAAGCAAATATCCAAAAAGAAGATCAAAAGAAGAAGACCCCAAGGGAAGTTTTGAAGCAAGAGGATTACCTGTACCAGGTTCTACAGTCGTAGTCTCCGCCGCCGGAGGGCCGCTGGTGCTTCCGCTTGCCGCCGCAACGCTGGCCGGCATCCCTCCTGCGCGAGCCGGCTCCTCGGCAGAGTCCCTTGCCGGAGAACTCTCCCTTGGCGGCGTAGTCGAAGCAGATGGCATGTCGGGGGCGGCCTCCGGGCGCTCCTGGTGGGGCTGATCTGCTCCTACACAAACCAACAATCAGATGTCAGCAAAGAAAGAGCATCAATGCGCGCCTAACAGCGAAAAGCGAACCATATGCTTACGTTGGGGGCTGCTCTGGAGAATAGTTGCCGGGTCCGGCAAGGTGGTCTCGGACGCATCCTCTGCTGTCGCGGTGGGTTCGTCCTCGACGATGATCACCCCCTTTGGACGCACCGGGACCTTGGCTCTCTTCGCCGCTCTCTGGGCCAGAGTCCTAAAAAGGAATAAGTTCGGAGTAAAGCAAATGAGATACAAGACAAAATAGCAAGAATTGAAGAACTACAAGTACAACAAAGAATCTTACTCTTCTTCTTCCTCATCGGAGCTGAACACGGAGTAGTCGAAGTCCGACTCACCTCCGGCGCGAGGAGGCGGAGGAATAGGTTCCCTTGGCCGCTTGGCGGGAGCAGTGGCGGTGGTCCGAGACGACCCCGCTCCAGCTACCGCCGCGGCGTGAGAAGTGGCAGGAGCAGAAGCGGTGGTCCGGGTGGACCCCGCTCTAGTTGCCGCAGTAGCGTGAGGTGCTCCCGCGGCAACAGTGCTTGCCGCGGTGGAGCGTGTCGTGCGGCGCAGCGAATGTCGACTCGTCTGCCGCTCCGCTACATCCCCGGCCTTGCAGAGACGCCTTCTTGGTGGAGCTGGGGGCTCTGCTTGCGACGAGCTGTCTAAGGATGAGGAGGAAGAGGACTTGATCTCCAATGAGCCGCTCGTATCCTCGGCGGACTCGCTCGACCCAACATCATGCCCGACAAGCTCTTCCTCGCGGCAAGCTCCTCTCGCTCGGCACGGCTTGCCGACTCTGCTGCGTCTGCCTCCTCCACGGTAAATCCAAACTCGCCCGCGGCTGCGGTTGTCGCCGCCTCTTCCAGCCTAGTGGCGATGCGTTTCACCTCCGCATCGGTGGTGGCGCGAGTGAGGCTTTTCTGTTTGTCGGAGCGGACCGGCACTTCTACCAAGCCATCAAAGAACTCCTGCACGACGTCGTCTGCAGGCTCTTGCCAAGTTGGGACAATTCCATGCGAGTCGCACAGCGGCATCATTGCACGGATGCGGCTGAGCGAGGAGTTGTTGCACAGCGGAACGACACCCTTCGGCAACCTGAACACTTTGGGATGTTGAGGGTCGTACTTGAACAGCTCCCGGAGCATTGCGTCAAGTTCCATAACAGTGAAGTTGAAGTTGAGGCCCGGGCACAGCCTCATGATGTCCGCCGCATTCTGGAACTCCCAGGCGGGTCTCCTCCTCTCCTGCAGGGGGGCGATGCGGCGGCGAAGAAAGTCTGCGCCAACCGCGCCTACAGTGAGCCCGGCAAGCCTAAGGCGTTGGATCCGGGTGACGGCAATCTTCAGCCTATCGTCTTCCGGGGCCACGTTGCTCCAAGCGCTGCCGCTAGCTACTGGGGTTTGGCGTTGGGCGGTAAACGACTGCGGGTTCTCCTCGACAATCCAGCACCAGTCTGCTTTCCATTCCTCCCACTTGCCGCGGAACTCTCCCTCCAGATAAGCTTCCTTCTTGCCGGCTCTCGAGATCCAGGCGATTCCGCCGGATAAAGGCTCTCCTCTCTCAACTCGGGGCATAAAGAAGTGGCGAAAAAGGGCTACATTTGGATAGACTCCGACAAAGTTTTCCCAGAGATGTGCGAAAACTGCCATGGTCAGAACAGCATTGGGGGTGAAGTCAAGGAGGCGGAACCCGTAGGTGTTCATGAGATCACAGAAAAACTCAGAGAAAGGCGGACAGAGCCCACAGTAGAAGAACAAAGCGAAGAAGGGATATCCATTTGGAGCCATTCCCGAAGCGACGGCTGGAAGTACATTCGTGCGCGGATGCGCCCGCGTCTCCGTCGACCAGAAGAGGTAGTAATACTCCCTTAGCTCCTTCGCGGCGAGCTTGGGGGGGGGGGGAGATTGCCCGCTCCTTTCGTAGCGCCGCGAGCCGCTGCGCCTTGGTCGACTTCACGACCTTCCCCTTGTCAGCTTTCGGAGCCATGGCGGAAGTGGTGGGGGAGGTCGACGGCGTTGGTGGTGCTGGTGATGATGGGGGGCAGAGCGCTGCTCTCTTTCAGCTTTGGGAAGAAGGGGGAGCGGCGGAGGTTTCCGAGATTGGAATAGCAACTGGCAAGTGGGCGAACTGCCCCTGTTTCCCCTGCTTATAAGGAGGGAGGGGGCGGACATTCCGTCTTTCCGAATAAAGAAACCACCCACGATCTCTCCCACGACGCCGCATTCAACGCGTGTCGTTGGGGGAGGGCGCGGTGGATACGGAGAGAGATACGGCGTAACCCAGGCCGCGCGTGCCCATGCCCTGTTTTGGGCCTGGCCCAACAGCGCTCGGCACCGTGTATGGCCCAGGCCCGGGGGCTCCTATCGGTGTACTAGAGTAGGGGTACCCTAGTATCCCGAACTTGTGCACGGGCAGTCGCAGCATCCCGCGGCAAGGCTTGTCGGGTGACCGCCAAGGTCCTCCGTGGTTCCTTTGGAGCCATTCAAAAACAAAGTATTCAAGCCAAGGAGACAAGACCCCGGCAAGAGGAGCTTGCCGGGAAGGCCAACCAAGGTATCTCAAGGAACTTGCCGCAACGCGCCACGCATCCTGGCAAGGCCCGGTGAGCGACGAGCTCCCGGACGCGACAAGACAACGACCGCGGCAAGGCGCTTGCCGCGGCAAGCTACCACTCTGTACCCGCGCTCCAGCACATCCACCAACGTGTCGCTCTGGGACATTTCCAGGCGCACGTGGCGGGAGGCTGTGCAGCCAGCGGTGCGTGGTGGCAAGCGGTGCTGACAAGATTGCCATCGTGGCGAGCGGTGGCCTCCCTGATGGTCCCTTTTGCACTATTTGGGCGATGCAGATGGGCATTTAATGACCTTGTCCCCTGCCGTCAGTGTTAGGTATGATACACTGTAGCAGGTAGTTGTACCAACCGCAACACCTTTCCATTTTTACCCTTGTCTATGTTGCCACCTGTCGGTGACCCCTTGAGCATATAAAAGGAGGCCCATGCGCAACGTAGAGAAGAGGAGGGGAACACTCACGCTCAGTCTCGTTAGCTGCTGGTGTGTACTGTAGCACTCAGCGCTCCCGAGCCAGAACTCAATACAAACCACAAAGCAGGAGTAGGGTTTTACGCATCCGTGCGGCCCGAACCTGGGTAAACTGCTCGTGTGTTTCGCCTCTATCCGCTCTTCGTGCGATCTCCGCCCCCGCCGAACCGAAAGGGGCTCGGTCCGCCGGTCCCGTAGGTGCTCGTGGATTCGTTCCCCGACATCTTGTGTGCTAGAAAAACCCAGAAAAACAAAAAAATATTAGTTGAAGCTTCTAGCTAGTTTACTTTCTTTGCTTGTAGTAGTAACTAAAAAATTGAAAACCCAAAAATATTTCCCGTTCTTCTTCTGCTTGTTGGGATCTTTCCCGTGTAAATAGTTTCTTTTCTTTTTCTTTAGGGGTTAAGAGTAGAACACCATGATGAAAATACTTAGTGGCTCTCATATGCTTTGTTGTTGATTTAATCTTGAGCCATATTACCTTGTCTTCTCTCTTCTATTACATGTCTGCAGATTCCAGCTTAGTCCAATGCACGTGCACTATTATTATTATCCACACCGTTCGGTCGTGCGAGTGAAAGGCAATAAGGATAATATATGATGAACTAATTGAGATAAGAAAAGCTGGTATGAACTCGACCTCTCTTGTTTTTGTAAATATGATTGCTCGTCGTTCTTGATTCAGCTTGTTATGAATGAAACATGTTTGCAATGACAATTAGAGATCATAGCTGCTTATGCCATGCTTAATTAGCTGAGAGTTTATACTGGTCTATCTTGCGTGCCAACATGATATTAAAATGGTTGTGATGTGGTATGATGGGTGGTATCCTCCTCTGAACGATTTAAGTGACTTGACTTGGCACATGTTCACGCATGTAGTTGAAACAAATCAACATAGCCTTCATGATATTTATGTTCATGGTGATTTATATCCTACTCATGCTTGCATTCATTGTTGATTAATTTTAATGCATGTTCATGACCGTTGTTGCTCTCTAGCTGGTCGCTTCCCAGTCTCCTTCTAGCCTTCACCTGTACTAAGCGGGAATACTGCTTGTGCATCCACTTCCATAACCCCCAAAGTTATTCCACAGGAGTCCACCATATCTTCCTATATGCGGTATTTACCTGCCGTTCCAAGTAAATTTGTATGTGCCAAACTCTAAACCTTCAAATGAAATTATGTTTTGTATGCTCGAACAGCTGATGTATCAACTAGGGTTGTCTATATCTTCCATGCTAGGTGGGTTATTCTCACGATGAGTGGACTCCGCTCATCATTCACGAGAAAATGGCTGGTAACCGGGATGCCCAGTCCCATGCTCAAAATCATAATAATTACACAAAACTCCCCCAGGGATGTTGCTTGTTTGGACGGTAACCCGTGGATTCGGCTGGCTGTGGAGTGTTCTTGTTGGTGGTTGGGGGAGTATAAACTTTACCATTCTTGTTTGGGAACCGCCTATAATGTGCGTAACATGGGAGATATCGAGATTCTTGGTTGTTATGTTGACAATGAAAGTATACCACTCAAAATGTTATTCAATCACTATTTAAAAATCGAGCTCTGGCACCTCTACAAATCCCTGCTTCCCTCTGTGAAGGGTCTATCTATTTACTTTTATGCAGAGTCATCATCCTCTTATCAAAGAGCACCAGTAGGAGAGCACCTCTATCGTTGCATGTATTACTATTAATTTGCATTGAGTATGATCATGATTGGATCTCTTTTACCATGAATTACAATGTCTAGTCAGTCCTTGATCTTTAAAGGTGCTCTGCATTTATGTTTTGCGGTCTCAGAAATGGCTAGCGAGATACCATCCTATTATATCATATCATGATTGTTTTGAGAAGTGTTGTCATCCGAGGTTTATTATTATTGCCCGCTAGTTGATTAGACCATTGATGTGAGTAGTCTTGAGACCTGAAAGTTATTGTGAATGTGGTTAGTTCATGATCTTGTTGAAAACCTGAATGCTAGCTTACATATTTACAACAACAAGAGCAAACAGAGTTTGTCAAAGTTTTTCTTTATCACTTCCAGTTTATCAACTGAATTGCTTGAGGACAAGCAAAGGTTTAAGCTTGGGGGAGTTGATACGTCTCCAACGTATCTACTTTGCCAAACACTTTTGCCCTTTTTTTGGACTCTGATTTGCATGATTTGAATGGAACTAACCCGGACAAACGTTGTTTTCAGCAGAATTGCCATGGTGTTGTTTTTGTGCAGAAATAAAAAGTTCTCGGAATCGCCTGAAAATCAACGGATAATTATTTCACAAAATATAAAAAATATCTGCAACAAGATCTGCACCGGGGGGCCCACACCTTGTCCTCGAGGGTGGGGGGGCGCCCCCTGCCTCGAGGCCCCCTCGATGCTCCACCGACGTATCCCCAGGTCCTATATATTCCGTTTCGTGGAGAAAAAACCAGGGAGAAATAATTATCGCGTTTTAGGAGACGGAGCCGCCGCCAAGCCCTAATCTCTCTCGGGAGGGCGGATCTGGAGTCTGTTCGGGGCTCCGGAGAGTGGATATCGTCGCCATCGTCATCATCAACCTTCCTCCATCACCAATGCCATGATGCTCACCGCCGTGTGTGAGTAATTCCATCGTAGGCTTGCTGGACGGTGATGGGTTGGATGGGATCTATCATGTAATTGAGTTAGTTTTGTTAGGGTTTGATCCCTAGTATCCACTATGTTCTGAGATTGATGTTGCTATGACTTTGCTATGCTTAATGCTTGTCACTAGAGCCCGAGTGCCATGATTTCAGATCTGAACCTATTATGTTTCCATGAATATATGTGTGTTCTTGATCCTATCTT
The DNA here is from genome assembly GCA_902687465.1 of Secale cereale. NCBI lineage: Eukaryota > Viridiplantae > Streptophyta > Magnoliopsida > Poales > Poaceae > Secale > Secale cereale. The sequence continues at coordinate 416,789,889 of LR738713.1, forward strand.
GCAAGTCTATAGTCACCTAATATGTGTTATGATCCGGCAACCCCGAAGTGACAATAATCGGGACCACTCCCGGTGATGACCATAGTTTGAGGAGTTCATGTATTTACTATGTGTTAATGCTTTGGTCCGGTACTCTACTAAAAGGAGGCCTTAATATCCCTTAGTTTCAAATAGGACCCCGCTGCCACGGGAGGGTAGGACAAAAGATGTCATGCAAGTTCTTTTCCATAAGCACGTATGATTATATTCGGAATACATACCTACATTGTATTGATGAACTGGAGCTAGTTCTGTGTCACCCTAGGTTATAACTTCTACAAGATGAATTGCATCAGACATAATTTCCCATCACCAATCCAATGCCTACAAGCTTTACCTATATAGCTAGTTGCTATTTACTTTTCCGCTGCTACTATCACAAAAACTACAAAAACACTATCTTTACTTTTGTTGCTGCTACTGCCAGTATCATATTACTTTGCTACTAAACTATCTTGCTGCAGATACTAAGTTTCCAGGTGTGGTTGAATTGATAACTCAGCTGCTAATACTTAAGAGTATTCCTTGGCTCCCCTTGTGTCGAATCAACAAATTTGGGTTTAATACTTTACCCTTGAAAACTGTTGCGATCCCCTATACTTGTGGGTTATCAACTATCTTCCTCTTTTGTCTTCTCCACAACCACCACTCCATTCCACCTATAGTGCTATATCCATGGCTCACGCTCATGTATTGCATGAAAGTTGAAAGGGTTGAAAAGATTGAAGTGTGAAACAATTGCTTGGCTAAAACCAGGGTTGTGCATGATTTAAGTATTTTGTGTGATGAAGATAGAGCATAGCCAGACTATATGATTTTGTAGGTATAACTTTCTTTGGCCATGTTATTTTGAGAAGACATGATTGCTTTGTTAATATGCTTGAAGTATTATTATGCTTATGTAAATATTAAACTTTTGTCTTGAATCTTTCGGATCTGAACATTCATGCCACAATAAAGAAAATTACATTGAGAATTATGTTGGGTAGCATTCCACATCAAAAATTATGTTATTTATCATTTACCTACTCGAGGACGAGCTGGAATTAAGCTTGGGGATGCTTGATACGTCTCCAACGTATCTATAATTTTTGATGGTTCCATGCTATTATATTATTTGTTTTGGATGTTTAATGGGATTTATTATACACTTTTATATTATTATTGGGACTAACCTACTAACCCAAGGCCCAATGCAAATTGCTATTTTTTGCCTCTTTCAGTGTTTCGCAGAAAAGGAATATCAAACGGAGTACAAATGGAATGAAACCTTCGGGAGAGACGTTTTTGGAACAAATACAACACAGAAGACTTGGAGTGCACTCCAGGGAAGAAACAAGGCGGCCATGAGGGCAGGGGTAGACGCGCCCCCACCCTCGTGGGCCCCTCGTTGCTCCACCGACGTGCCTCTTCCTCCTATATATATTCACATACCCTGAAAACATCCGAGAGCACCACGAAACCCTAATTCCACCGCCACAACCTTCTGTACCCGTGAGATCCCATCTTGGGGCCTGTTCCGGAGCTCCACCGGAGGGGGCGTCGATCCTGGAGGGCTTCTACATCAACACCATAGCCTCTCCGATGAGTTGTGAGTAGTTTACCATAGACCATCGGGTCCGTAGTTATTAGCTAGATGGCTTCTTCTCTCTCTTTGGATCTCAATACAAAGTTCTGCTCGATCTTCTTGGAGATCTATTCGATGTAATTCTTTTTGCGGTGTGTTTGTCGAGATCGGATGAATTCTAGGTTGATGATCAAGATTATCTATGAACAATATTTGATTCCTCTCTGAAATCTTTTATGCATGATTTAAATATCTTTGCAAGTCTCTTCGAATTATCAGTTTGGTGTGGCCTACTAGATTGATCTTTCTTGCAATGGGAGAAGTGCTTAGCTTTGGGTTCAATCTTTCGGTGTCCTTTCCCAGTGACAGCAGGGGCAGCAGGGCACATATTGTATTGTTGCCATCGAGGATAAAAAGATGGGGTTTACATCATATTGCATGAGTTCCCTCTACATCATGTCATCTTGCTTAAGGCGTTACTCTGTTCTTATGAACTTAATACTCTAGATGCATGCTGGATAGCGGTCGATGTGTGGAGTAATAGTAGTAGATGCAGAATCGTTTCGGTCGACTTGTCACGGACGTGATGCCTATATACAATGATCATGCCTAGATATTCTCATAACTATGCACTTTTTTATCAATTGCTCGACAGTAATTTGTTCACCCACCGTAGAAATCTGCTATCATGAGAGAAGCCACTAGTGAAATCTATGACCCCCGGGTCTATCTTCCATCAACTATTTATTTGTACTTTATTTTTATTTTGCAACCTTTACTTTCAATCTATATAACAAAAAATACCAAAAATATTATCTTATTATCTCTATCAGATCTCACTTTTGCAAGTGGTCGAGAAGGGATTGACAACCCCTTTATCGCGTTGGTTGCAAGGTTCTTATTTGTTCGTGTACGTACGAGGGACTCGCGCGTGGTCTCCTACTGGATTGATACCTTGGTTCTCAAAAACTGAGGGAAATACTTACGCTACTGTGCTGCATCACCCTTTCCTCTTAAAGGAAAAAACAACGCAAGCTCAAGAGGTAGCAGCAACTAAGTGAGCAACCTATATGATGCAACAACAACAAGCACACAAGCAAGCAAGGGATACAACACAATAAAGCTTGCACAAGTAAAGGTAAGAGATAACCAAGAGTGGAGCCGGTGGAGACGAGGACGTGTTACCGAATTTCCTTCACTTTGAGAGGAATACGTCTACGTTAGAGCTGTGTGGAGGCACAATGCTCCCCAAGAAGCCACTAGGACCACCGTATTCTCCTCACGCCCTCACACAATGCGAGATGCCGGGATTCCACTATTGGTGCCCTTGAAGGCGGCGACCGAACATTTACAAACAAGGTTGGGGCTGACCTAGGGCATAAAAACCGAAGACCGAAGACCGAACCCAAAAAGACCGAGACCGAACCTGTCAGGGATATTACTATCAGGTATAAACCGCCCAGGAGGGGCCGATTTATGTTATCAAGATTATTTTGAAGCCCGACAGAACATGAAGTAAGAGACTTTAGCCCTAGAGGTGTAGAGCCCAAGTGTTAGGGCCCATGATTTGTAAACCGCCATACTATGTAACTTGAGATGTAAGATAGAAAGAATAGAGACCGAGGCGGAAACGTTTATGAGCCGGCCTCGGGACTCTGTAAACCGGACCGAGCATCACCTCTTATATAAAGGGACGACCCAACGATGGTTCAAGGCGGAGAACAACAGTTCGAGACACACGCAAAGCGGATTCGCTCCCTGGTTATCGAAACCCTAGCAATACACACCAAACTAGATGTAGGCTTTTACCTTCATCGAAGGGGCCGAACTAGTATAAAATCCCCATGTCCTTGTCCGCTTTAACCCCTTTAAGCTAACCCGTAGCGATGGCCTCACGGCTAAGTCCTTTTGCTAGGACATCTGCCATGACAAAACCACGACAGTTGGCGCCCACCGTGGGGTTATCGCACGATGGTTTCGAGTTCTTGAAGGGCAACTTTGAAGGACTCAAGGGCTACGCAGTGGGCCGGATGACTAAGAGTCGTTGCGGCAAGATCTACATCGACGATGCAGGCTGGGGCCCCGAGGCCGATTCAATCGAATACGGGTACCGGGTCCCCTTCGACGGCATCCACGCCTTCATCGGCAAGATCGGTGAACCGGGCCCTGACCCGGACATCTTCCTCAACATCGTCGAGCCGGCTCAGCGTGCAAGACCTGCCTGGATTCAGCCCGCCGTGAAGCACGTCTTCGTTGGAGCAGTGCATGGAGTGCAAGCCGAGGACGGATCGGACTCCGGTGGCGAGACTGTTGTCTATTCTGGCGATGAATCTTCTTTCGGAGAGACATAATCTTTATATCTGCTGCAGGACGGCCGATCTAAGGGCTGTTCCGATGGTGACAGTATTCCGGACCCCTCGATCCGCCGAACCGGGTTGCTGTCTTTATGGCCGGATCACAACCTGTGCAACAGTCCTCAACAACAGCGGCGTTGACATCAGACACGGTGGGGGCTAGGGTTGGAGATCCTCCCCCATCACCGTCTGAAACTTTATCCGTTTTGGTCGATACTTTGACAACGCTATTAACGGCAGAGGTAGCCCAGGCCAACAAGGAATAGCATGATACGGAGGTCGCTCAGGTGAAGAGCCGGATCGAACAAGCCAAGTTGGACCTAGCTGCTGAGAAAACCAGGATGGCTACAAGGCAGGCGGAGCTTGATGCTCAGGCCTATCGACTCATGTTGGATCAGACCGCTTCACACGAGGTAATGATGAGAAGGCAACAATATCGCTTGCCACCGGTTTATGAGGCAAGGAATCTCTTTAGCACGCCAGGAGCAGGAACCAGTAACCAACCTGAGGTGAACCGGGGAGGGGCACCGGGCACGGGAGCGTCAGTTCAGCCGCCGGCCGCAGAGCCAACCCGCCAGGTTGTACCGTCATAGCATGTGCCCACCCCTCCTGGTCATTACTCTAATCCGTTGGATAACATAGTCGCCGCCGCTTCACGACTGGCCGCCCTTCCCATTGAAGGAACGTCCTCCATAGCAGTGGAGGCACGACGGGCCAGGGAGTTTTTGGAGACGGCGCTAACTCAACAGCAAGCTTATTCCCACAACCATGAGGGGATTCATTCAACTCCCCGCCCAAGCCGGAGTTACACCAGGCGTCTGGATGAACCGGTCGTGTCGAGCAGTGCACGAAGACGTAATCCGCCGAGGCAGGATAATCCGGCAGGAGGGGACGCAAACGCTTAGAACGTGGTGGATCAGGGCAGGCAGCGCCGGGAGGCCGAAGTAACAGCACAGTACGAAGCCCGTCAGGCGACGCCGGTTCGTCCCACTACCACAGTTGAATCGGGGGTCATGTCTAGCTCCCTGGGAGTGCCTTGTCTTGCTCCTGCCTTACGGAACGTGAAACTGCCCAAGGATTTCAAAGGACCACGCAAGGTGCCCAATTACACGGCGGATCTGGCTCCGGAGGCATGGGTTGAGAGTTACGAGATGGCAATGGAGATGCTGGATGTAGATGATGTAGCGTGCGCTAAGTATTTCACAATGATGCTAGAAGGCACGGCTCGCACTTGGCTGAAGGGCTTACCACCCAATTCCATCGGATCATGGGCCGAATTGTGGCACCGGTTTATCAATAACTTCAAGGACATGTGCAAGCAGCCAATGTCTGTCGTCGATTTAGCTACCTGCATTCAAGGAGAGCATGAGTCTACAAGCAGTTGGGTGCGTCGAGTATCAGAGATCTTGCATTCCTCCAATAGCATCAACCCAAGCACATCAGTGGTAACCTTGGAGGGCAATTGCCGGTTTGAACCTTTGAGATTAAAGTTGGGATAGCTTAAACGTGATTGTGATGACATGGGGACACTCATGGGCGCTTTAGTGAAGTATGCGGACTTCGATAATACCAAACATCCAGACGCCGATGGTGACAAGTCGGGGAAGGCAAGCAAGAATGGTAAGGCACCGTAGTGCAACCCGACAAATCAAGGATACAACGGTAAGTGTAAAGTGGATGGTAGTTCGGATTTTGTGGCCAACACCAATGCTCAGGAGGATGGACAGCGCCGCAAGGGTAGACCACCTCCACGTAATGGGAGGCCGCCTATTAATCTGGAACGCCAGTTGAACGTACCTTGCACGAAGCACGGTACAGCAGAAAAGCCAGCTACACATCTCTGGAAAGACCGTTTTATTATGCAGGAATTCATGAACCGGTCTCCGTACGATCATGGACCATCCGGCAGATCAGGCCCTGGCTTTTAGGGTCCGGGTTATCAAGGTGGTGGATCCGGTTCAGGGTACCAAGGCAATAACGACAACCACAACGGGCACAATCAACATAACCAACAGCACGGCTAGAGCGGATATAACAATCAGGGGAATCAACAGCGTCAGCAGTAGTAGCAATCCGGATATTAGAATAATCCGAAGGAGCTGAGCACTTCCGCCGCGAGCCAATCTGGTTCGAGGTGGTAGATCTGGAAAGCCCCTACCACGCGATATTGGGCCGACCAGCACTCGGCAAATTCATGGCGGTGCCCCATTATGCTTACCTCAAGATGAAGATGTCGGGTCCCAAGGGCATAATCGCTGTTGCTGGCGACTATGAGAAGTCGGTCGCCTACGCAGATGCCAGTAGTCGGATGGGCGAGTCCCTTGTCATAGGTGAAGATATGCACCGTCTCGATCGGATGGTGGCAATGGCAGGCGAGCAGTCAGCCATACCATCTAATCCCAAGGAAGCGGAACCACAAGGCTCCTTCCAGCCGGCCAAAGAGACCAAGAAGATTGCCTTGAACCCAGCACACCCAGAGAGATTTGTCGTCGTAGGGTCAAACCTTGATAGCAAATAGGAACGTAAGCTCGTCGATTTCCTCCGTGAGAATCGGGACATCTTCGCATGGTCCCCCAAGGACATGCCGGGTGTTCCAATAGAATTCGCCGAGCACAAGGTACATGTGAGGCAGGATGTGAAGCCAGTCAGGCAGTCGCTTCGCCGCCTATCAAAAGAAAAAAGAAGAGTTGTTGGTGAAGATATCACCCGACTGCTAGCAGCCGGCTTCATCATGGAGGTGTTCTACCCCGAGTGGCTCTCCAATCCAGTCCTCGTGCTGAAGAAGAACAACAAGTGGCACATGTGCATTGACTACACCAGCCTCAACAAAGCCTGCCCCAAAGATCCGTTCGCCTTACCGCGGATAGATCACGTGATCGTCTCCACAACCGGATGCGAGCTGCTGTCTTTCCTTGATGCATACTCCGGGTACCTCCAGATCAAGCTGGATCCGGCTGATCGACTGAAGACCGCCTTCCTCACACCATTCGGAGCCTTCTCCTACCTGACCATGACATTCGGCTTGAGAAATACCGACACCACATTTCAGCATTGCATACAGAAGTGCCTCCTCAAGCAGCTTGGCAGAAATGCCCATGTCTACATAGACGATATTGCGGTGAAGATGAAGAAGCACGGCATCCTTCTGGAAGATCTCAAGGAGACCATTGAAAATCTACGCCGCTTTCAGATCAAGCTAAACCCGGAGAAATGCGTCCTCGGGGTACCAGCCGGCCAACTCCTTGGCTTCCTGGTGTTTGAACATGGCATCAAATGCAACCCTGCGAAGATTAAGGCCATCGAGAGGATGGAGAGGCCAACCCGCCTGCGAGACGTCCAGAGGTTAACCGGGTGCTTGGCATCACTCAGCCGATTCATTAGTCGGCTGGGCGAAAAGGCACTCCCTCTGTACCAACTTATGAAGAAGACCGCTTGCTTTGAGTGGAATGAAAAGGCAGACGAAGCTTTCCGCCAGCTCAAGAAGATGCTGACCATGCTGCCTGTCCTGGCAGCCCCGACTACCAAGGAACCCATGTTCCTCTACATCGCCGCCACCAGCCGGGTGATCAGCACCGTGATCATAGTCGAGCGCCCAAAGGACGGCAAGGCACGACCGGTCCAAAGGCCTGTCTACTACTTGAGTGAGGTGCTGTCAGCCTCCAAGCAGAACTACCCCCACTACCAGAAGATGTGCTATGGCGTGTACTTTGCCACCAAGAAGCTCAAGCAGTACTTCCAGGAGCATCCCGTCACGGTCGTCTGCACAGCCCCGCTTGCTGAAATCATAGGCAACAAAGATGCGTCAGGCCGAGTGGCGAAGTGGGCCATCGAGTTGGCCCCCTTCACCATTTTTTACCAGCCTCGCACCTCCATCAAGTCACAAGCATTGGTCGACTTCCTTGTCGACTAGGCCGAGACCCAGTACCTGCCGCCCGCGCCAGACTCAACCCATCGGCGGATGCACTTTGATGGCTCGAAGATGCGCACCGGCTTAGGAACCGGCGTCGCCCTCACCTCTCCCAAAGGCGATAAGCTCAAGTACACGCCGCAAATTCACTTTGCCGCCTCCAACAATGTGCCCGAGTACGAGGCACTCATCCACGGGCTCCGACTGGCCAAAGAGATAGGCATCCGCCGAGTGCTCTGCTATGGTGACTCGGACTTGGTGGTCGAGCAATCATCTGGCGACTGGGATGCCAAGGATGCAAACATGGCAAGCTACCGCTTCCTCGTCCAACAGATCAGCGGGCACTTCGACGACTACGAGGTTCTTCACGTGCCACGGGCCGACAATGAGCAAGCTGATGCACTGGCACGGATTGGCTCCACTCGGCAAGCAATACCAGCTGACGAATCCCTCCAGTGTCTGCGCAAGCCGTCCATCAAGTCTTCGCCAGAATCAGAGTCCATCTTCGTGTCGACTACCCCCGGAACAGCCGGATCCGGACCAGGGAGTGCAACAGTCGGCCCGAGGACTTCAGCAGGCGGCTCGGGGACTGCAACACTGACACGTAGGTCGGGGACTGCAGCAGTCGGCCCGGGGACTTCAGAACCCGGCACGGGAGCTGCACCAGCGGCTCGGGGACTACAACACTGGCACCCGGCCCAAGGACTATTGCAGTCGGCTCGGGGACTTCAACGACGCAGCAAGCGGCAACCGACTCCGGCCCTCCACCTCCCGGCCCAACCACCCTAGTGTTAGTTGCCGAAATAACAGGAATCACAGCACCATCATGGGCATAGCCCATCCTCAACTTTCCACTGAGAAGAGAGCTACCAACCGATGAGATCCTGGCCCGACAGGTGCAACACAGAGCATCAGCATACACAATAGTAAACAGAGAGCTCGTCAGACGCAATGTGACTGGTGTCTTCAAGCGCTGCGTAGAGCCGGAGAAGGGCTTGGCAATCTTGAGAGACATCCATCAAGGCGAACGCGGCCACCACACAGCCTCCAAATCCCTCGTCGCCAAAGCTTTCTGCCATGGATTCTTCTGGCCGACTGCTTTGGATGATGCCAAGGATTTGATCAAGAAGTGCAATGGGTGTCAGCGCTTCAGCTCCAAGCAACACCTGCCGACATCTGCACTCAAGACCACCCCCCTCACTTGGCCGTTTGCCGTTTGGGGGCCGGACATGGTGGGCCCATTCAAGACAGCACGCGGCGGCATGACCCATCTGCTGGTCAGCGTGGACAAATTTACCAAGGGGATTGAAGCCAGACCAATCAAGAAGCTCAACGGTCCGACTGTTGTAACCTTCATCACCGACATCACCGTCCGGTACGGCGTACCACACAGCATCATCACCGACAATGGCACAAACTTTGCCAAAGGCGCCTTGGCCAGTTTTTGCGCGACGCAGGGCATCCGACTGGGCTTAGCGTCCATTGCCCACCCACAGTCAAACATCCAGGTCGAGCGGGCAAACAGCCTCATCTTGTCCGGCATCAAGCCCCGACTGGTCGAGCCGTTGGAGCGCTCGGTCGACTGCTGTATCGAAGAGCTACCGGCCATCCTTTGGAGCCTCAGGACTACACCAAACAAAGCAACCGGCTTCACTCCCTTCTTCCTCATGTACGGGGCCGAGGCTGTCATACCAACTGACATCGAGTTCGACTCGCCTCGCGCCACCATGTTCATGGAGGCGGAAGCAAAGGAAGCATGAGAGGACGGCGTCGACCTGCTGGAAGAGGCCCGGCTCCTGGCTCTCAGTCAGTCCTCCATCTACCGGCAGGGCCTGCACCGCTATCACAGCCAAAGGGTCAAGCTGCGATCCTTCTATGAGGGGGACCTTGTGCTCTGACTGATCCAGCGAACAGCCGGCCAGCACAAGCTCTCGGCCCCTTGGGAAGGGCCTTTCATCATCAGCAAGGCTCTAGGCAACGACTCCTACTACCTCATCGACGCGCAAAAGCCAAGGGCATGCAAGAGAGACGACTCCGACAAAGAGTAGGAACACCCATGGAACGCGAATCTCCTCCGTTGGTTTTACAGTTAATGCAGTATGTATCACGCTATCTTCTGTATTTTGCAAAGACAATGGGTCCCTCGCGGAGCACTCGGGACTGCCCTCTTTATCTATATGATAAGATCATGCCTGTGAATGTATTATTTCATTCCTTCGCCCGGCACCGAGTCCGACCAGACGGCCCGGGGGCTCGCCGCCTTGTTCTATGATTGAGTTCTCCTAAAGTCGGACAAGTAGTGTGCCAGCATCCAAGCCCTCTCTTGCTTTAAGTCACAGATTCGTAGAGCGACTGTCCGACTGGCAAGAGCTAAAGGCAGGAAGCGATGCCCACATGAAAAATGACTAAGGAAAAACAAACATAAACCAAGCCGGCTTTTGAGATCAAACCATCCGGCTGCCGAGCAGCCGGATGGCCGGCTTCTAGCTTCACTAGCTACGTTCCAGATAGCCAAAGTACTTGTTTGTCCTAAACGACCAAGTCCCTGACCCAGCCACAGACCACAGAGTGGCTGTCCAGCTGGCAGGGCGGCAACCAAAGGAAGACGACAAAGGAAAACGCCCAAAGGAGCAAAAGGCAAAATCAAGTTAGAGCCGGGCGAAGAGCACAAGCACGTGCATGACTAAGAGATTATTTACATAGCAAAAGGCTCACAGCCACCATTCAATAGAGTTTGAAGTTACACCCCCAGTGGGTGGAATTACACAAATATAACTTGTTTGTTTAAAATGACTACAAGATAGAAAAACATGAAAAATAGTATGGCCGCCTAGGCCAGAGGAGCAACAGGCAGATCCGGCAGGTTGGCGCAGTTAGCAGCGCCGGGTGGTGCAGTGGCCGCTTGGTGGATCTCGGCCTGATGGCCATCGGCAGCAGTCGGTGCGATGCCTCGCGGCTCGCTGGTCGAGGCTTGGTCAGGCTTAGGTCGGCTGAGTGCTCCGTCATGCAGCGCGTCATCTTCCTCATCCTCGTCTTCCTCGTCTTTGCCCTCATCACTGGAGGCGATCTCCTCTTCCAAGTCCTCCTCCACTTGAAGGTCCAGCCGAAACCAGTCGGGCGGCACCTCTGCGCCATTTTCATTCAGCTCCGGGGTGAAGACGATGGTGTTGGCATAGTCAGCGATCGCCGCGGCACGCTTGACGAAGTCTCCGCGCACCACTACCAGCTCAGGCCTGGCCTTCACCCAGAAGGTCGCCAGCTGGGCCTAGTCCAGCCCCGGGTACCAGCCCTTGGCGAACTCCAAGGTTGTCCGTGTGCCAGCCCGCGCTGTGGCGCCCTTCCAAGCCTCGAAGCGGCCGACCGCTACCTCTAGCCACTCGGCAGTCCGACTGGGGGTACGCGGAGATTGAGCATCCGGCCAGAGGGCCCCAGCACCTGAACCCGGCGCGCTACAGGCGGGGGAGCATCCTATGAGCCGGCTGCAGGCGTGTCCTCACGGCCATAAGCTGCTCTTTGAGAGTCCAGGCCGCGTTGGGCGTGGTGTCCACGCCTACTCTTCCACGCTCATGACGACGCGCCTTGATGGCCTGGGTAACGGCAACAGAGTGACCAAGAAAGAAGTCTGCACAAAGGAAAAGATCAAAAAATAAGAAGCTGGAAGTCGACCTCTTAAGCAATCGGCGGCTGATCAAAAGAAGAAACGACTCACCATCAATCATGTCCTCGATCGCTCCATAGCCGTCCTCCAGGATTTTCTCCTTCTCGGCCCAGTGCGGGCGCTGAGTCTCAAACTCGGCCTGAAGGAGCCCCTCGCTCTCCTTCAGCTTTTTGAGCTCCGCCGCGTGCTTCGTCGACTGGTCTGCCAGGTCCTTGGCCAGGCGGTCGCACTCCCGGACGGCCTGGCTGCACTCCTGCTCCTTGGTGACGAGCTCAGCCTGGACTTGGCCTTGCTGCGTTCACGGATTAGCCGCAGCCGCTGTCAAGAAAGGAGGAAGAAGGCATCAGCATCAACCAAAGATAAAGAGTTACCAGAAAATCCGACCCAACTGCTCAGCAGTCGGCCCATATCTTGGGGACTACACCCAGCGGGTGCACTCACGCGCCCCCGCAAGAAGAAAGGCGGAACACTTACTTCGGCTCTTGGCCAAGTATGCGGTCCGCTTAGCCAGCTCTTGGTGCTGGGTGTTGTAGGCGGCCACACATAGGTTGTGGCAGTCCTGCAACGAAGATAACAAAAGAAAGAGTATATCAACACTCGACATTTACCTTGAAGTTCTGAGCCGCCTACTCAGCAGCCAGCCCGAAACTTGGGGACTACACCAAGTGGGTGCACTGGCGCGCCCCCACAGAAGATAACCAGAATTAAAAAGAAGAAGTAGGCAAGCATACCCGGACGGCCGTCTACGTCGCCTGGAAATCCTACAAGGACTGCTGGAGAGTGGTGCATTGAGTGTTAAAGCGGGCCAGCACATCTCGCGCGGCCACGTTCAAGACCCCAATGCCGCCGCCAGATGTCCAGTCCGGCGGCGCGGCATTGGTGGCTACGTTATCTGGCACCGATGAGCTGGCAGCTCCGACCTCCACCTGTCTTGGCACAGAGGTCGCTCTCAGTAGGCGCTGGCACGCTAGAACCCGACCAGCAGGAATCATACCCACCACCAGCTCACCCTGGGATAGCGTCGCCATCGATGCCTCGGGCCGACTACCCTGCGCGTCGGCAGTCGGCGCGGGGGGAGCCACCTCCGCCTCCAAGATGACGATGCCGCCTCCTCCCCTCTCCAGGGCCGGCTGGTCAGCACCGACTCCACTAGCCGGTGCCTAGCCTTCTGGCGCTGGCGGCTCCGAGTGCTGTGGGTCGGCGGATTTCAGAGCCCGGCGGCGGGCCGCCTCCTCCTCCAACGCTATGGCGGCTGCGTCCGCTTGCCCCTTGGCCGCCGCATGAGCCCGTTCCTTGGTCGCGGTATCCGCCTCCGCCTACGCCGCCTAGGTCACCGCCGCCTTCTCCCGGATCGCGGCTTCCCGCTCCTCTTGCGCTTCTCGCGCGTTCCTCTCCGTCGCTTCCCGGAGAGTGATGGATGGATCTACGCGGCGGGGATTGGCGGAGCTTTCCATTGCTCCAACCACCGAAGTAGCAGGAGCCCGCGAGATAGAAAGCGGAGCCCTGTCCAAGCAAAGCAAGAAAAATTGCTAAGAGTCTGCAAGAAAAGAAGAAAACAAGTGCAAAGAAGATCAAGATACTTACACGGACACCATCGGCCGTGGCTTGGGGCCTTTCTGGAAGAGGGCCGCCTTTACCGCAGCCTCCTGCCGTTTGGTTGCGGTGGCCGAGACCTTGGGCTTCTTGGGCTAGCTGCCGTACAACCCGGCATTAGCCCGACGCTTCGGTGCGCCGCCTGTTGCAGTCGGCGCCGTCGAGGAGCTGGCACCCACCCCATCGGCACCATGGGTGTGGCGCGGCACGTCGTCTTCTTCATCATCCGGCCACTCCCCGAGGCTGCCTCCTGATGAGCCGTCTGCTCGCTCGCCACCACCGCTTGTGGTGTAATCTTCCTCCATGGAGGCCGCCCCTAAATTGGGGTCGCTCGTGTCGCTGTGAGTCCGGTCCGCCATGACCGGACGATTTGGCCCGGGAAGCGCTGCACCATGGCCGACTGGTCAGGCGGCAAAAAGGAACCCGGATAGGCGAAGAAGGAATAGAAAACCAGAAAAACTTACCACAGGCGACGGGTTGTCGCGTGTATACATCGGCTTGCTGAACCTCTAGTCCGTCCCTGACAGCTTGCAGTCGGAGAAGTAGTTCACCAGCCGGACCACTTCCGTGACTGGCATCACCTTGGTGCTCAGCCCGCATGGGTCTCGGCGCCCACCCATGTCGCTGATCAGGTGAGGCCGGGATTGAAGAGGCAGCACCCGGCGATCCACGTAGGCGGCCAACAGATCTGAGGCCTTGAGGCCTTCCGACGCTGTCATCTCCTCAAGGCGGGCGAGAGCGGTGGATGAGGCGGGTCACAGAGTTTTTGTCCGATACCTCCAGGTGGCACGGGGATCGGCAGGTGGACCAGCCTCGTACGTCGGCAGGTTGACGTAATCCCACGACGGATGGGTGCTCTTTACGTAGAAATACGTCTTGCCACAACTTGGCCGACTGCAGCAAGGCGATTTTTGGGTAGCGGACCACGGATCTGGTGCGCCGCACCGCAACACAGGCTCTACATTGGGCCGCCGCATTTTTTTTGGCGGTGCCGAGCTTGAGGTAGAAGATTTCTCCCCACAGATCGATTGTGGGGAGCACGCCGAAGTACCCCTCACGAAGGGTGACGAAGGCGCAAAGCAGCACCGCCGTGTTTGGAGTGAGGTGGTGGGGCTGCAGTCTGTAGAAGTCCAAGAACGAGTGAAAGAATCCGCTCGCTGGAAGGCCGAAGCCGCGGATGAAGTGCGCCCGGAAGACGACGCACTTGCCGTCCTTTGGCGACGGCGAGATCTCGGCTACCGGTGGGATGTGCACCCCCACGTTCCCCGCGCGAGGGAGCCGCCGCGTCCAGCGAAGAAACTCAAGGCGGTCCTCATGGACATCACTACCGTCCCAATCGCCGGAGCGGTTGACCGGCGCCTCGGTGGCCATGGCTCGATGGAGGTTCAGGACGGCGACCGGAAAGCTAGGAGGCAACGGCTTCGCACGCTCCGGCTCTGGCGAGCTGCTTCATGCTCCGGCGGAGGCAGCAGGCATGGCGGTGGCTAGAGAGCAAGAGGGAACAAAGAGAAGAAGAGGAAGGAGGGAGAGGAGGGCGCGCGCGCGTTCTGCCGCCCCTCCTCCCCCTATTTATAGGCTCGGGGCAGCGGAGCTGAAGAGGCGGGACACACCCCGTGTTATTTGCGCCATAACCGTACACATTTAATGCATAGGGGAATTGGAATCGATTGCCTCGGCCGCAGCGGTCCGCGCGCGTGTCGAGGCCATGTAGTGGTGGGCCCAAGCCTGCAGTGACATCCCGTCACATGCGTGGGCTGGCAGGCCGGCCTGGCCTGCTGGCGCCGCGTGGCGTGCGGGCAATGGGCAGCGCGCCCACTACTATCTAGTTGGCTTACCACTTGGTGTCTTCCCCGACGTTTCAAATTCAGCGGCTGGCTTCTGACAGTCGGCCTCTCGAGGAAACAAAACAAAAGAAGTCTTGTCAGATCTTGCGGAGTATGAAGCTGCTAAAGCACCACTGCTCAGCTCTCGGCCGTAGTGCCCCATCAGATTCGGGGACTATTGTCGGAGATATTGACCACGGGTGTCTTCATCGACCGCTAATAACACTTCAAAACTTGGGGCCGACTGTGCCCCTCCAACCGTCCACAAGCAAGGCCGCATCATTGGGCCGCCTGGCCCAACAAGCCGGCTGCTAGAAGGCAGCGGGCCATCACCAGGCAGCTCCAATGAGCCGGCTGCCAGAAGGCTGCGGGCCATCACTAGGCGGCTCAAGTGCAAGTCCGCTACATAAATGAAACTCATAGAGTCAGCTTCTTGTATGCAGCATCGACACATGATCATTAAGACAATTCTCCTAGATGTTTGCTAGTAAGTTCCTTTCACACAGTAAAAATGGAAATAGCACTACCAAACAAAAGCATAGACCACAACTATATATGAGGAATAGAGGATGATGACATGATGGTACTAAAACTGAAGAGAGCATATAGTCATCATCTTCTCTAAACATCCAATTATTTCGCCACTGCAGAATTCTTAGAAAGATCCTTCACACCCGCACATGTGTTGTCGGAGATATCGACCACGGGTGTCTTCATTGACCGCTAATAATTGGGGCCGATTGTGCCCCTCCAACCGTCCGCAAGCAAGGACGCATCGTTGGGCCGCCTGCCAGAAGGCAACGGGCCATCACCAGGCGGTTCTAGTGAGCCGGCATCTAGCAGGCGGCCCCGCGCCCCCTCAAAGTCTGCACCCACTTAACCATGACAAGACAAGGCGTGGTTACAGTATGGCCTGCCACCCCGTAATCCAGGGCAAGCGTGGCCATAGTGTGGGTGTACCATACGGACACCCCTCGTCCGGCACAACACTGTAGCCACGCGGCTCACGACATCGCCCACGTCAGAGGGAGCCATGCCCCCACAACGAGCAAGTAGTACGGCCCACAAGCGGTGGGCCCGACCTGTCTGCGAGTGGCTAGAAGGTGGCAAGTCCCCAGCAGGCGGCCCTTCACCCCTTGGAGTCTATGAAGCCATTAAGCTAATAAGATGGGGCGTGGCTACAGTGAACGCCCGCCAGGCGGCAGGACTATAGTCATGTCCTCCCCGACAAAGCCTCCGTCATCAGAGGCGAGGCAAAACTGAAAGGCAGACACCCTGGCCTGCAGACGGCGGGCCCCATATAACGGACATGTCTCCAGCAGCCGGCGGGACCCACGAAACGGTGGGGCCCAGCAGCCGGCGAAGAACCCGATGTCTAGAGACGTTGACAGCCGGGGCCGGCACCCGACCGGATTACCATTGTACCCCTGGGGGTAGGCCTATATAAACCTCCAAGGTTTCCCCATGCAAGGGGTTCAGAACTTTAGCTATCCCACATTCATCTAGAGAAGGAGAAGCTAGAGCTAGCCTTGCTCATCTTCTTCCTCTAGCCAACACAGCTCAAGGAGCACCCTTGTAGCTACCATATTGACGATAGTCATGACGCGGAGTCCCCGCGGAGCAGGATTAGGGGTGTTATCTCCATGGAGAGCCCCAAACCTGGGTAAATCTCGTAGGCGTCCGAAGTATTGCCTTATCCCGCTTCCAGGGCCCGGCGATGTTCTATTGTCCCCGTGCATGATAAGCCATCCTTTGGCATATGTCGCACCAAACCCCCGACATGTGTTTTCTCCGCGAATATCTCCTCTGCCTAATCATACAAAATTTTAATTGGCATCTAGATCACTCAAAGTAATGGATTCCATGAACTATTATAAGAGGTACGTACAGTCTTACAGATGGGAAGAAACAATGCTTTATGAACGTGAATCCTGGTTGTCTGATTAGCGTGGAGGATGGGATTTGACACCAATTTGCAATGGAGGAGTGGAAAACACTAGCGGCAATGACCCGAGCCCCCAAACAAATTCTGATGCTTTCCGTGATGGCACCTTCCTGCCAATTGTGCAGGTACAAGGGGATTCCGCCATAAGGCCGATGGCGGCAACGTATGGTCTTCCTAGTGGGCGGGATGGCAACGGTAGCGGCATTCATTCCACCTTGAAGGACTGGCTTCGAGCACTCCATGAACACAAGGGAATGGAGGTCGGGGATATGGGAGGGGCACCGCCACGCTAACTATAAATAAAGGAGATGACGAGTAGGCCGGTGAGTGGCAAGGGTGGCATTAACGGATTTTGGCAACGTCAGCATTACTCCTCGCTTTAACGCTAGCGGATCTGCAACAGTCACCCATGATGCTCAAACGATGGCCCTTCAATGTCGCTATCGCTTGGCAACACCAGGCAAAAGGCTAGTGCGTTGTGTTATGTGGGTTGAGGCCGTTGGGAAACAAATATGCTAGAGCAATGCGGCTAAATGCTCTTCTTCCATGAGAAAAGGCTTGATTAATCAGAAATATGCGATTTTGTCATGGGAGTAGCATCCCAGAAATTGTTTTGTCCAGTTCAACGTGAGTTAACTGCATCTGATGGCCAAAAACATTCTCAGGATGCGATCTAATAGTCAAAAACATTGATGGCCTAAGAGGGCTCCTAGAGTGCTTAGTTTTAATATATCTAAATGGAGGGCCACGGGTGGAAAAAAAGGCACCACACATGGTGTTTCATGAGAACCTTGTCTGCTCTGCAACATGATGCTTTGATGTGCATGGGCGACTTCAATGAAATACTTCATGTAGAGGAACACTTTGGAGCCAATGCTAGACCGGAACACCAATTGAGACCATTCCGGGAAGCAGTGGAAGATTGCTCACTTCAAGATTTGGGGTGGAGAGGTGTCACTTTCACTTGGGATAATTGACAAGATGGTGCAACCAATGTTAAATCTAGGCTAGACAGAGCCCTCGTGAATCATCAGTTCTTGTAGATGTTTGAATTTGCAACAGTGAAACATATCAGTAGCATCGAGTCTGACCATTGTTATGTTTTGGTGCAATTAAAGACCATGGGGGCTACCATTGGGTCTCGGGCGGCGCGGCCGTCCTGGTATGAAAATATTTGGCAATCCCACGCACAGTATGACGATTACGTCTACAGCTTATGGCAAACGGGATCTGGCCAGCAGGGATTACAAGGCATTGTAGGTGCGCTTGGTGTAGTTTAGCAGAGTTTGGGAGCATGCAGACAGAAAGAATTTGGTAATTTATCAGAAGGTCCGGAAGCTCCAACAACATTTAGATCGATTGTGTTCTCAATCTATCGGTCGTGGTCCGATGGGTCAGGAGAAGGTGGTGGCAGCGCAACTCCGGGAAGTATTGCGGCAAGAAGAGGTGTGGCTTAAGCAGAGATCGAGAGTTTTATGGCTCTGCGAAGGTGACCGAAACACAGGTTACTTCCAAGCACAATGTGCTCAGAGTGAACGGATTAACCCGATTAGCTCATAAGAAAAACCAAATGGGCAGATTTATGTGGAACCAGCGGAGGTCAAGTAGGAGATCAACAGTTTCTATGAGAGTCCATACACTTCCCAGGGATATAGACCCATGAACGAACTGTTGGATTGTGTCACCCCTCGAGTCACAGAGCCGATGAACGATTTTTGGAAAAGGACTACGTGGCCACGGAGGTTAAGCAAGCACTATTTGATATGGCGCTGTCGAAGGCCCCGAGTGTCGTTGGTTTTACCGCGGGTTTTTACCAACGGCACTGGGACGTTCTTGGACCAGATATTACTCATGTAGTGCTAGAGTTCTTGAACGGGGGAGAGTTACCTTTGGGTTTGAATGACACGGCGATTACTCTAATTCCCAAGGTAAGGAACCCGCAGAAAATTTCATAGTATAGACCCATTGTTCTATGTCCTATTTTATATAAGATCGCAGTCAAAGATGTTGTAAACATGATACGACGTATTCTTAATGAGGTTATAGGAGAGGAACAAAGCGCGTTTGTGCTGGGATGTTTAATCACAGATAATGTGATTGTGGCCTATGAAAGTGTCCATGCTATCAGGAGGCGGAAAAGGGCAAGAATTGTTGTTGTGCAGTTAAACTGGACATGCTCAAAGCCTACGATAGAGTGGAATGGCACTATTTGGAAGCTATGTTGTAAAAGTTGGCCTTCATTGATCACTTTGCTAGACTTGTTATGAAATGTGTGACATCGGTAAGATTTGCTATCAAGGTGAATGGTGAGCTTTTGCCCTTTTTCAATCCATCCAAAGGACTCTGGCAAGGGTGTCCCATGTCACCATATCTTTTTCTGTTGTGTGCTCAAGGCCTAGCTTCCTTACTAAACAACTATGGTAGAGCTCGCAATTACAGACGCATACGTGTGAGTGTTCACACCCCCTGGGTAAACCATTTGCTCTTTGCTAACGATTGCTTTATTTTCCTAATTGCAAAAGTGCAAAGTGCAGACAGATTAAATGATATTCTCCGGGTCTATGCGGACTGTTCTGGTCAAGCAGTAAACCGGGAGAAGAGTTCCATACTTTTTGGTGGGAATACACCGCAACCATGTCGCCTGGCCCTAAAAAATACTTTGAGCATTGATGAGGTAGCGTTCTCTGAATGCTATCTTGGGCTACCAAAAACGCTTGGTAGGATCACAAGTGGCATGTTTGACCACATTGGTGAACGAAGCAGAAGCAAAATGGGCGGATGGTCAGAAAGAAACCTTGCATGTGCTGCAAGGGAAGTGCTACTAAAGTCTAATATTCAGACCTTCCCAACCTTTAGCATGAGTTGTTTTCTTTTGACAAAGAAGGTCTGCAAGGGCTTAACATCAAGTATGGAAAAATATTGGTGGGGGAGCTCTCTTGACAAACGATCTTTGCACTAGCTATTGTGGGAGAAGCTTACTGTACCCAAGATCAAGGCGGGGGGATGGGTTTCAGAGACTTCCAATTTTTTAACATAGCCATGTTGGGGAAACATGGATGGTGCTTACTCACTTATCCTACCTCCCTGTGCGCATGAGTCCTGAAGGGGAAATATTTCCCACACACCGATTTCCTTCATGCTACGGCTCCCGCTTGATCTTTTGCTACATGGCGGGCGATAGTAGCAGGCAAGGAAGCTTTATATATGGGTTTGATCCACCGAGTTGGAGACGGCACATCAATATCAACATGGACAAAACCATGGATCCCAGGTACCAGTTCCATGAAACCAAGGGGGCGCATTGGTTCTGCCCAGTTGGACAAGGTCTTGGACCTCATTGACGACTATACTGGAAGTTGGAATGTGGATCTTATATGGAAAAAAATTCTGTAGCCGTACGTCGAGGAAATTCTTAACATGCCCTTAAACACAGCTGGTGGAGAAGACATTTTAGCATGGTCTTTGGAAAAGTCTGGCAACTATACTGTAAATTATGCGTATCATTCTCTCGTGACTCGCAACGAACTTGGCTCTCTAGAGGAAGGGGCGAAAACAGAAAATTCATCGTCAAACAAACAGATGTGGTCAGCACTTTGGAAACTCCATGTAATTCCAAAGGTTCGAGTGTTCTGGTGGAGAGTACTTCGTGGTATTTTACCAGATTCAGTAACACTCAACTATAGGCATATCAAGCCCGTTGGCAGCTGTGATATTTTTCGGGCTATGAATGAAGATCTGATGCATGCTTTGGTTCACTGTACACATGCAAAGAGCTTCTGGGCAGCGGCCAGAGACCGTTTTGATGTTCGTTTACCAACCGTGAGTTCTATTCTTGGGCTAGAGATATCTTGCGAAACTCTATTTCTCTGATGATGATAGATGCAAGATAATCACCATTATGCACTCAATACGGTCCTCTCGGAACAGATGGATACACGAAGAGGAGGGTTACAATCCTGTGCAGGCAATAAAGTGGGACCATGAGACTCTATCTTTGTTGGAACTCCCGGCGAAAGGGAGAAGGGGCTTGCCAGGCCAATGCTGGAGGCCGCCAGAGCTGGGCTGGGTGACCATCAATAATGACGGTGCACTAGCTATGGATGTTCCAAGGGGTGGGGCGGGCGGGGTCGCTTGGTGTCATCTCGCTTTTCTGGGAGCTTGGAGAAAGCCCCTTCCAGGGGTCTCGGATGCGTTCACGACTGGATTACATGCTTTCAGAGAAGGCATGATATTTGCCCAGCTACGAGGATTTTCACATGTTATGATTGAGGTAGACTGTGTTGGGGAACGTAGTATTTAAAAAAATATCTACAATCACGCAAGATCTCTCTAGGAGAAGCATAGAAACGAGCGGGGATAGTATGTCCACGTACCCTCGTAGACCGAAAGCGGAAGCGTTTGGTAACGCGGCTGATGTAGTCGAACGTCTTCATGATCCAACCGATCCAAGTACCGAACGTACGGCACCTCTATGTTCAGCACACGTTCAGCACGATGACGTTCCTCAAGCTCTTGATCCAGTTGAGGACGAGGGAGAGTTTCGTTAGCACGATGGCATGGTGACGGTGATGATGAAGTTACCGGTGCAGGGCTTCGCCTAAGCACTGCAATGATATGACCGAGTTGTGTGACTTTGGAGGGGGGCACCGCACAAGGCTAAGAGATTGTCTGTTGTGTCTTTGGGGTGCCCCCTGCCGACATATATAAAGGAGGGAGGGAGAGAGGCCAGCCTCCTAGGGCGCGCCAAGAGTAGGGAGTCCTACTAGGACTTCCAAGTCCTAGTAGGAAACCCTTTCCTATTCGGAGTAAGATAGAAGGAAAGAGGGAAAGAGAGAGGGAGTAGGAAAAGGCAAGGGGGGAGCCGCCCCCTTCCCCTAGGGGGGGGGGCGCACGCCACCTCCCCTTGGCCTGCCTCCTCCTCTTCTCATATGGCCCAATGAGGCCCATTACTTCTCCCCGTGAATTCCCGTAACTCCCCGGTACTACGACAAATACCCGAATCACTCAGAACCTTTCCGATGTCCGAATATAGCCTTCCAATATATGAATATTTACCTCTCGACCATTTCGAGACTCCTCGTCATGTCCGTGATCTCATCTGGGACTCCGAACAAACTTCGGTCATCAAAATCACATAACTCATAATAGTAATCGCCATCGAACGTTAAGCATGCGGACCCTGCGGGTTCGAGAACTATGTAGACATGACCGAGACACATCTCCGATCAATAACCAATAGCAAAACCTGGATGATCATATTGGCTCCTGCATATTCTATGGAGATCTTTATCGGTCAAACCGCATAACAACATACGTTGTTCCCTTTGTCATCGGTATGTTACTTGCCCGAGTTTCAATCGTCGGTATCTTCATACCTAGTTCAATCTCGTTACCGGCAAGTCTCTTTAATCGTTCTGTAATACATCGTCTCGTGACTAACTCATTAGTCATTTAATTGCAAGGCTTATTATGATGAGTATTACCGAGAGGGCCCAGAGATACCTCTTCGACACTCTGAGTGACAAATCCTATTCTCGATCTATGCCAACACCACAAACACCTTCGGAAACACCTGTAGAGCATCTTTATAATCACCCAGTTACGTTGTGACGTTTGATAGCACACAAGGTGTTCCTCCTGTATTCGGGAGTTGCATAATCTCATAGTCAGAGGAACATTTATAAGTCATGAAGAAAGCAATAGCAGTAAAACTAAACGATCATAGTCCTAAGCTAACGGATGGGTCTTGTCTCTAATGATGTGATCCCATTCATCAAATGACAACACATGTCTATGGTCAAGAAACATAACCATCTTTGATTTATGAGCTAGTCTAGTAGAGGCATACTAGGGACACTCTATTTTGTATATGTATTCACACATGTACTAAGTTTCCGGTTAATACAATTCTAGTATAATTAATAATTATTTATCATGATATAAGGAAATATAAATAACAACTTTATTATTGCCTCTAGGTCATATTTCCTTCAGTCTCCCACTTGCACTATAGTCAATAATTTAGTTCACATCGCCATGTGATTTAACACCGATAGTTCACATCGTCAAGTGATTAACACCCATAGTTCACATCGCCATGTGACCAACATCCAAAGGGTTTACTAGAGTCAATAATCTAGTTCACATCTCCATGTTATTAACACCCAAAGAGTACCAATGTGTGATCATGTTTTGCTTTGTGAGAGAAGTTTAGTCAACGGGTCTGTCACATTCAGAGCCATATGTATTTCACAAATTTCTATGTCTACAATGCTCTGCATGGAGCTACTCTAGCCAATTGCTCCCACTTTCAATACGCATCAGATTGATACTTAGAGTCATATGGATTAGTGTCAAAGCTTGCATCAGTGTAACTCTTTATGATGAACTCTTTATCACCTCCCTAATCGAGAAACATTTCCTTAATCCTCCAGTTACTAAGGACAATTTTTGACCGTTGTCCAGTGGTCCATTCCTGGATCACTATCGTACCCCCTTGCCAAACTCATGGCAAGGTACACAATAGGTCTAGTACATAGCATGGCATACTTTATAGAATCTATGGATGAGGCATAGGGAATGACTTTCTTTCTCTCTCTATCTTCTGTCGTGGTCGGGTTTTGAGTCTTACTCAACTTCATACCTTACAACTCAGGCAAGAACTCCTTCTTTGACTGATCCATTTTTAACTCCTTCAAAATCTTATCAACGTATGTACTCATCGAAAGTCTTATCAAGCATCTTGATCTATCTCTATAAATCTTGGTGCCCAATACGTAAGCACCTTCACCGAGGTTTTTTATTGAAAAACTCCTTTTAAACAATCCTTTATGCTTTCCAGAAAATTCTACATCATTTCGGATCATCAATATGTCATTCACATATACTTATCAAAAATGTTGTAGTGCTCACACTCACTTTCTTGTAAATACAGGTTTCACCGTAAGTCTGTATAAAACCATGTCCTTTGATCACCTTATCAAAGCATATATTCCAACTCCGAGATGCTTGCACCAGTCCATACATGGATCGCTGGAGCTCGCACACTTTGTTAGCACTTTTAGGATCAACAAAATATTTTGGTTGTATCATATACAACTCTTCTTTGAGAAATCCATGAAGGAATGCAGTTTTGACATCCATTTGCCAAATTTCACAATCATAAAATGCGGAAATTGCTAACATGATTTGGATAGACTTAAGCATCGCTACAGGTGAGAAAGTCTCATCATAGTCAACTCCTTCAACTTGTCGAAAACCTTTCGGAACAAGTCGAGCTTTGTAGACAGTAACATTACCATCGGCGTCAGTCTTCCTCTTTAAGATCCATTTATTTTTAATGGTCTGCCGATCATCGGGCAAGTCAACCAAAGTCCACACTTTGTTCTCATACATGGATCTCATCTCAGATTTCATGGCCACAAGCCATTTTGTGGAATATGGGCTCATCATCCCTTCCTCATAGTTCTTAGGTTCATCATGGTCTAGTAACATGACTTCTAGAACAAGGTTACCGTACCACTCTGGCGGAAGTACTCTGCTTGACCTACGTGGTTCAGTAGTAATTTGATCTGAAGTTTCATGATCATCATCATTAGCTTCCTCACTAATTGGTGTAGGAATCACCGTAACTGATTTCTGTGATGAACTACTTTCCAATTCAGGAGAAGGTACAATTACCTCATCAAGTTATACTTTCCTCCCACTCACTTCTTTCGAGAGAAACTCCTTCTCTAGAAAGGATCCATTTTTAGCAACGAATATCTTGCCTTCGGATCTGTGATAGAAGGTATACCCAACAGTTTCTTTTGGGTATCCTATGAAGACACATTTCTTTGACTTGGGTTCGAGCTTATCAGGTTGAAGCTTTTTCACATAAGCATCACAACCCCAAACTTTAAGAAATGACAACTTTGGTTTCCTGCCAAACCACATTTCATACGGTGTCCTCTCAACGGATTTAGATGGTGCCCTATTTAACGTGAATGTAGTTGTCTCTAATGCATAACCCCAAAACGATAGTGGTAAATCGGTAAGAGACATCATAGATCGCACCATATCTAATAAAGTACGGTTACGACGTTCAGACACACCATTACACTGTGGTGTTCCGGGTGGCGTGAGCTTTGAAACTATTCCACTTTGTTTTAAATGAAGACCAAACTCATAACTCAAATATTCGCCTCCGCGATCAGATCATAGAAACTTTATTTTCTTGTTACGATGATTCTCTACTTCACTCTGCAATTCTTTGAACTTTTGAAATGTTTGAGACTTGTGCTTCATCAAGTAGATATACCCATATATGCTGAAATCATCAATGAAAATCAGAAAATAACGATACCCGCCGCGAGCCTCAACACTCATCGGACCGCATACATCAGTATGTATGATTTCCAATAAGTCAGTTGCTTGCTCCATTGTTCTGGAGAACGGAGTCTTAGTCATCTTGCCCGTGAGGCATGGTTCCCAAGCACCAAGTTATTCATAATCAAGTGATTCCAAAAGCCCATCAGCATGGAGTTTCTTCATGCACTTTAGACCAATATGACCTAAACGGCAGTGCCACAAATAAGTAGCACTATCATTATCAACTTTGCATCTTTTGGCTTCAACATTATGAATATGTGTATTACTACGGTTGAGATTCAATAAACCATTTACCTTGGGTGTATGACCATAGAAGGTTTTATTGATGTGTTTTATTGATGTAAATAGAATAACAATTATTCTCTCACTTAAATGAATAACCGTATTGCAATAAACACGATCCAATCTTGTTCATGCTCAACGCAAACACCAAATAACATTTATTTAGGTTTAAAACTAATCCCAAAAGTATAGGGAGTGGGCAATGATGATCAAATCAGTTTTGGAACCACTTCCAACACACATCATCACCTCACCCTCAACTAGTCTTCGTTTATTCTGCAACTCATGTTTTGTGTTACTAATCTTAGCAACTAAAATAGTATCAAATACCCAGGGGCTACTATGAATACTAGTAAGGTACACATCAGTAACATGTATATCAAATATACCTTTGTTCACTTTGCCATACTTCTTATCCGCCAAATATTCGGGGAACTTCCGCTTCCAGTGACCATTTCCTTTGCAGTAGAAGCACTCAGTTTAAAGCTTAGGTCCAGCTTTGGGCTTCTTCACGGGAGTGACAACTTGCTTTCCATTCTTCTTGAAGTTTCCTTTCTTCCCCTTTCCCTTTTCTTGAAACTAGTGGTCTTGTTAACCATCAACAATTGATGCTCTTTCTTGATTTCTACCTTCGTTGATTTCAGCATCATGAAGAGCTCCGGAATCGTTTTCGTCATCCCTTGCATATTATAGTTCATCACGAAGTTCCAGTAACTTAGTGATACTGACTAGAGAATTTTGTCAATCACTATCTTATCTGGAAGATTAACTCCCACTTGTTTCAAGCGATTGTATTACTCGGACATTCTGAGCACATGCTCATTGATTGAGCATTCTCCTCCATCTTGTAGGCAAAGTACTTGTCAGAGGTCTCATACCTCTAGACATGGGCATGAGTCTGAAATACTATTTTCAACTCTTGGAACATCTTATATGCTCTGTGGCGTTCAAAACGTTTTTGAAGTCCCGGTTATAAGCCATAAAGCATGCCGCACTAAACTATCAAGTAGTCATCATACCGAGCTTGTCAAACGTTCATAACGTTTGCATCTGCTCCTGCAATAGGTTTTTCACCTAGCGATGCATCAAGGGCATAATACTTATGTGCAGCAATGACGATAATCCCCAGATCACGGACCTAGTCTGCATCATTGCTACAAACATATTTCAACTTAGTTTTCTCTAGGTACATATCAAAAAAACATAGGGGAGCTATAACGCGAGCTATTGATCTACAACATAATTTGCAAATACTATCAGGACTAAGTTCATGATAAATTAAAGTTCAATTAATAATATTACAAAAGAACTCCCACTTAGATAGACATCCCTCAAGTCATCTAAATGATCACGTGATCCATATCAACTATACCATGTCCGATCATCACGTGAGATGGAGTAGTTTTCAAAAGTGAACATCTATGTTGATCATATCTACTATATGATTCACACTCAACCTTTCGGTCTCCAGTGTTCCGAGGCCATGTATGTACATGCTAGGCTCGTCAAGTTTAACCCGAGTATTCTCCATGTGCAAAACTATCTTACACCCGTTGTATGTGAACGTAGAGGTTATCACACCCGATCATCACGTGGTGTCTCGGCACGACGAACTGTCGTAACGGTGCTTACTCAGGGAGAACACTTGTACCTTGAAATATTGTAAGGGATCATCTTGTAATGCTATCGTCGTATGTAAGAAAAATTAGATGCATAAAAAGATAAACATCACATGTAATCAAAATATGTGACATGATATGGCCATCATCATCTTGTGCTTTTGATCTCCATCTCCAAAGCATCGTCATGATCTCCATCGTCACCGGCTGGACACCATGATCTTCATCGTAGCGTCGTGGTCGTCTCACCAACTATTGCTTCTACTACTATCGCTAACTCATAGTGATAAAGTAAAGCAATTACATAGCGATCGCAATTCATTCAATAAAGAGACAACCATAAGGCTCCTGCCGGTTGCCGATAATTTACAAAACATGATTATCCCATACAACAACGTTTAACTCTTCACGTCCTGACCATATCACATCACAACATGCCCTACAAAAACAAGTTAGACGTCCTCTACTTTGTTGTTGCAAGTTTTACGTGGCTGCTACGGGCTTCTAGCAAGAACCGTTCTTACCTACGCATCAAAACCACAATGATTTTTCATCAAGTATGTTGTTTTAACCTTCATCAAGGATCGGCCGTAGTCACACATGATTCAACTAAAGTTGGAGAAACTGACACCCGCCAGCCACCTGTGTGCAAAGCACGTCGGTAGAACCAGTCTCATGAACACGGTCATGTAATATCAGTCGAGGCCGCTTCATCCAACAATACCGCTGAATCAAAGTATGACGTTGGTGGTAAGTAGTATGGCTATTATCACCCACAACTCTTTGTGTTCTACTCGTGCATATCATCTACGCATACACCTGGCTCATGATGCCACTGTTGGGGAACATAGTATTTCAAAAAAAATGTATGATCACGCAAGATCTATCTAGGAGAAGCATAGCAAAGAGCTGTGAGAGTGTGCCCACGTACCCTCGTAGACCAAAAGCAGAAGCGTTTAGTAACACAGTTGATGTAGTCGAACGTCTTCACGATCCAACCGATCCAAGTACCGAACGTACGGCAACTCCGTGTTCAGCACACGTTCAACATGATGATGTCCCTCGAGCTCTTAATCCGGTTGAGGACAAGGGAGAGTTCCGTCAGCACGACGGCGTTGTGACGGTGATGATGAAGTTACCGGCGCAGGGCTTCGCCTAAGAACTACAATGATATGACCGAGGTGTAACTGTGGGGGGGGGGGCACCGCACACGACTAAGAGATTGTATGTTGTGTCTTTGGGGTTCCCCCTACCCACGTATATAAAAGAGGGAGGGAGAGAGGTCAGCCTCCTAGGGCACGCCAAGAGTAGGGAGTCCTACTAGGACTTACAAGTCCTAGTAGGAAACCCTTTCCTATTCGGAGTAAGAGAGAAGGGAAGAGGGAAAGAGAGAGGGAGTAGGAAAAGGCAAGGGGGGTGCCACCCCGTTCCCCTAGTACAATTCAGACCCATGGGGTGCGCGCCACCTCCCCTTGGCCTGCCTCCTCCTCTTCCCGTATGGCCCAATAAGGCCCATTACTTCTCCCGGCGAATTCCCGTAACTCCCCGGTACTCCGAAAAATACCCGAATCACTCGGAACCTTTCCGATGTCTGAATATAACCTTCCAATATATGAATATTTACCTCTCGACCATTTCGAGACTCCTCGTCATGTGCGTGATTTCATTAGGGACTCCGAACAAACTTCGGTCATCAAAATCACATAACTCATAATAGTAATCGTCATCGAACGTTAAGCGTGCGGACCCTACGGGTTCGAGAAATATGTAGACATGACCAAGACACATCTCCAGTCAATAACCAATAGCGAAACCTGGATGCTCATATTGGCTCCTACATATACTACGAAGATCTTTTTCGGTCAAACCGCATAACAACATATGTTGTTCCCTTTGCCATCGGTATGTTACTTGCCCAAGATTCGATCGTCGGTATCTTCATACCTAGTTCAATCTCGTTACCGGCAAGTCTCTTTACTCATTCCGTAATACATCATCTCGTGACTAACTCATTAGTCATTTGCTTGCAAGGCTTATTATGATGAGTATTACCGAGAGGGCCCAGAGATAGCTCTCCGACACTCGGAGTGGCAAATCCTATTCTCGATCTATGCCAACACAACAAACACCTACGAAAACACCTGTAGAGAATCTTCATAATCACCAAGTTACGTTGTGATGTTCGATAGCACACAAGGTGTTCCTTCGGTATTCGGGAGTTGCATAATCTCATAGTCAGAGGAACATGTATAAGTCATGAAGAAAGCAATAGCAGTAAAACTAAACGATCATAGTGCTAAGCTAACGGATGGGTCTTTTCCATCACATCATTCTCTAATGATGTGATCCCGTTCATCAAAGGACAACACATGTCTATGGTCAGGAAACATAACCATCTTTGATTAACGAGCTAGTCTAGTAGAGGCATACTAGGGACACTCTGTTTTGTCTATGTATTCACACATGTACTAAGTTTCTTGTTAATACAATTCTAGCATGAATAATAAATATTTAAAATGATATAAGGAAACATAAATAACAACTTTATTATTGCCTCTAGGGCATATTTCCTTCGGACTACATGGAGCTTGTCGACCTTTGGAACTCGTGCAGCAACACGCGATCGGTTGTCACACCTATCTTGAAGAATTTGGAGGAGTTAGTAGCTAGTTTTCCTTCGTTTTCGGTTACACATGTTGGGAGAGCCTGTAATATTCCCGCTGATCGGTGTGCTAAGCTAGCTTGTACACTAGATGAGACTAATAGTTGGATCTCTGCGAGTATAGGTTTCCTAGTAGACTGCCTTCGAGCGGATTGTAATCTCTTGATTCTGAAATAACAAACTCTCTAATTCGATGCAAAAAAAGGAGTCCACTATATCTACCTATATGCAGTATTACCCTGTCATTCCAAGTAAATTTGTATGTGCCACCTCTAATCATTCAAATAATCATCTGTTTTGTGTGCCCATACGCCTGTCATCGCACGCGAGAGGTTGCTAATCGGGATGCCAGTCATATAATCAAAGTGAAAAAATAGATAATGAAACAAACTCCCTCAGAAAGTTGCTGGTATGGAGGGCACCCATGAATTTGGCTAGCCATGGCTTGTGATTGTTGGTTGAGGGGGAGTAAACTTTACCTTTCCACTTGGGAACCGCCGATAATGAGTTTAGCATGGAAGATACTAAAAACTCTTGGTCATAGCATTGATAGTAAAGGCATACCTCCCAAAATTATATTCATCTATGTTTAAAACTTTGAGCTCTGACACCTCTGCAAACCCCTAATTCCCTCTGCGAAGGGCCTATCAATTTACTTTTATTGTTGAGTCATCACCTTCTCATTCAAGCACCAATTGGAGAGCACTATTATCATTCTTATGCATTGGTATAGTTAATGTTGAGTGTGACATGACTGAAACTCTTTCACCATGAATTACAATGTTTATTCGTTGCTTGAACTTGAGAGGTGCTTTGTATTTATGTTTTGCAGTCTTAGAAAGGGCTAGCGAGAAACCATGTAATCATATTATTTCATGATTGTTTTGACAAAGTGTTGGCATTTGAAATATCTTATTATTGCTCGCTAGTTGGTTATGTCATTGGTCAGAGTAAATAAGAGACCTAAGTGTTATCATTCATATGATTGTTTTGCGGTACACGAGACCCCTCCCGATGAACAGGATCCCGTTTCGACCGTAGCCGGTCGAGCAGAAGGTTGTTTCCTCCGTTTTGTGGTACGCCAGACCCTTCCCGATGAACAGGACCCCATTTAGACCATACACGCTTCAGCAGAAGGCCGTTTTCCACCGTTTTGCGATATGCCACACCAGGTTTCGGCTGTTCCGTCCAAGCCGGTTGACTCCCGATGAACACGATGTTGTTTCTCCGTTCCCACCCCGCCGGTTGGCTTCCGATGAACACGACACCATTGCTTCCGTCTTCTGCCTCTCCATGTACACTAGCCCTGGCCGTACGTATGTGCGAGTACGCGTTCAAGACTCCGCATGTATGTACGTACGTAGCCATATTTTTTGCCATGTGGTTGTATGTACGTGTACACGGGTTTGAAGGGACTACCTGAACTGGTACGTCGGGGGCTCTACTACTACACGTGTGGATGCTTGCTCGGCCATGGTTCATC
This sequence comes from Secale cereale, assembly GCA_902687465.1. Taxonomy (NCBI): domain Eukaryota; kingdom Viridiplantae; phylum Streptophyta; class Magnoliopsida; order Poales; family Poaceae; genus Secale; species Secale cereale. The sequence continues at coordinate 416,821,191 of LR738713.1, forward strand.
GTTGCAGAGAGACTGATCGACCAGTATGTATGTACACGTTCGCGACCAGAATGACAACGCTACGTACGCTTCGACCAGGTGGGTCCCGGCTGTCAGGGAGGATAAGGAGGCACTTCCTTGCATGCAAAGTTATTGATGGTGGGTCCGAGCTATCACGGGGGGCATTCATTTTTTCCCGCCTAATATGGAGACACTTTCCTTGCGTTCGAAGATATAGCTGATGGGTCCCAGCAGTCAGGGGAAAACATTTTTTCGCAAAATACAGCTAAGCTATAATACATAGCCCTTTTGATAGGTCCCTGCTAACAGGTGGAAGAATCATTATTTTGCGCGTAATAAGGAGGCACTTCCTGGCTGCGGCCATGGACCACGTACAGTCCTCTTCCGATGTAAGTTGTTCCTTGACCACGTCGACCACGCCACGCCGAGAGCACCAAGGCGGTGGATGACAGCGAGGCCTAGGAAGGGAATGACCCAGAGCCGGGGAAGACTCGGCAGTTGTTTCCCACACGGAGGGGCATACGAGGGTTTACTGGTTGGGCTGCAGTGTGAGGCTGCCGTCGCCGGAGAATAACAGCAGGTCTGGGTGAGTATAGGGATAGCTAGGCCAGCGATGGGAGTGGGGTGGGGCGGTGAGGCCTGCGCGACAGTAGACCCGACTATGGGGGGCAGGAGCAGGCGGCACGATCGGCGCTGATTTGGGCAGCTGAAGCAAGAACACCAGAGGTTGAAGAAACACTATGGTCATTGGATGGACATCGTACGATCACTGGAGCTAGAATCATTCATATTGACTAAGTTGACAAAGCCCTCCGTCCGTGTCAACTTAGTAGGCCCACTAGTTAACCTCGAACTATGGTGGGTCCCAGATAGCAGGGGCAGTATTCATTTTTTTGTGCGCAATAAGGAGGCACTTCCTTGCATGCGAAGATATAGCTGGTGGGTCCGAGCTGTCAGTGGGACGATTTTTTTTCTTCACAAAATACAGAGGCCCTTCCGGTGGGTCCCTGCTGTCAGGTGGAGGAATCATTATTATGCGCATAATAAGGACGCACTTCCTTGCATGCAATCGTGGACCCGGCTATCAGCCTCTCCACGTACAGTCCTCTTTTGGTGGATGTCGTTCATTGACGACGTTGACCACGCTGTGCCGAGAGCACCAAGGTGGTAGACGATGGCAAGGCCTAGGAAGGGAACGACCCAGAGCTGGGGAAGACTTGGCAGTTGTTGCCCACACGACGGGGAGTACGAGGGTTTACTGGTTTGGCTGCCATCGCCGGAAAATTATAGGAGGTGTGGGTGAGTACTGGAATGGCCTGCTGGCTAGCGATGGAGTAGGGTGGGGCAGTGTGGCCTACGTGGCAGCACAACTGGCCACGGGAGGAGGGAGCTGGCAGTCTCGCCGACGCTGGTTTGAGCGGTTGGAGCAGGAAGAGCAGAGATTGAAAAAGCACGGCGACAGTTGGATGGACATCCAATAGTCACTGCTCTCGTGTGTTTACTAAGTTGACACGGCCTTACGTGCGCGTCAACCTTTTTTTAGGAAAGCATATGCGTCAACCAATAGTAGGCGCACAAGTCAGCCTCAAATTTGCGTAAAATAGAATACAACCCATCTGCCATTATTTCTAAAAATTTACAACCCATTGCTAATTCTTAAGGATTTTTTGGAGCCTGTATTTGATGACCCACAAGTGTAGGGGAACTATCGTAGTCCTTTCGATAAGTAAGAGTGTCAAACCCAATGAGGAGCAGAAGAAAATGATAGGTAGTTTTCAGCAAGGTATTTTCTGCAAGCACTGAAATTATCGGTAACAAATAGTTTTGTGATAAGGTAATTGGTAGCAAGTGACAAATAGTAAAAGTAAATAAGGTGCAGCAAGATGGCCCAATCCTGTTTGTAGCAAAGGACAAGCCTGGAAAAACTCTTATATGAAGGAAAACACTCCCGAGGACACATGGGAATTATCATCAAGCTAGTTTTCATCACGTTCATATGATTCGCGTTCGGTACTTTGATAATTTGGTATGTGGGTGGACCGGTGCTTGGGTACTGTCCTTACTTGGATAAGCCTCCCACTTATGATTAACCTCTATTGCAAGCATCCGCAACTACAAAAGAAGTATTAAGGTAAACCTAACCATAGCATGAAACATATGGATTCAAATCAGCCCCTTACGAAGCAACACATAAACTAGGGTTTAAGCTTCTGTCACTCTAGCAACCCATCATCTACTTATTACTTCCCAATGCCTTCCTCTAGGCCCAAATAATGGTGAAGTGTCATGTAGTCGACGTTCACATGACACCACTAGAGGAGAGACAACATACATCTCATCAAAATATCGAACGAATACCAAACTCACATGACTACTTATAGCAAGACTTCTCCCATGTCCTCACGAACAAAAGTAACTACTCACAAGACATACTATTGTTCATGACCAGAGGGGTATTAATAGGCATAATGGATCTAAACATATGATCTTCCACCAAGTAAACCAACTAGCATCAACTACAAGGAGTAATCAACACTACTAGCAACCCGCAGGTATCAATCTGAGGTTCGGGGTACAAGGATTGGATATAAGAGATGAACTAGGGTTTGAGAGGAGATGGTGCTGGTGAAGATGTTGATGAAGATAACCCTCCCCAAGATGGCAGAGATGTTGGTGATGAAGGCGGTGATGATTTCCCCCTCCCGGAGGGAAGTATCCCCAGCAGAACAGCTCCGTCGGAGCCCTAGATTGGTTCCGCCTCGAGACGGCGGCGTCTGGTCCCAAAATCCTCCTTATGATTTTTTCCAGGTCAGAACACCCCATATAGGAGAAGATGGGCATCGGGGGGGTCACCGGGCGGCCCACGAGGCAGGGGGGCGCGCCCAGAGGGGGGGGGCTCCCTCGTGGACAGGTGGTGGCCCCCCTGGTGAATCTCTTTCGCCAGATATTTTTAATATTTTCTGAAACGGTGTCTCGTGGAGTTTCGGAGCTTTTTGAGTTGTGCATAATAGGTTTCCAATGTTTGCTCCTTTTCCAGCCCAGAATTCCAGTTGCCGGCATTCTCCCTCTTCATGTCAACCTTATAAAATAAGAGAGAAAAGGCATAAGTATTGTGACATGCTACCTCTTGAGCTTGCGTTGTATTCCCTTGAAGAGGAAAGGGAGATGTAGCACAGTAGCATAAGTATTTCCCTCAATTTTTGAGAACCAAGGTATCAATCCAGTAGGAGACCACGCGCGAGTCCCTCGCACCTGCACAAACAAATAAGAACTTCGCAGCCAATGCGATAAGGGGTTGTCAATCCCTTTACGGTCACTTACGAAAGTGAGATCTGATAGAGATGATAGTTTATATTTTTGGTATTTTTAGTTTAATAAAACAGCAAATAAAAGCGGTAAAAGTAAAGTAGATGTAGATTGATATGTTGAGAATAGACCCGGGGGCCATAGTGTTCTCTAGTGGCTTCTCTCATGATAGCGATATTCTACGGCGGGTAAACAAATTACTGTCGAGCAATAGATAGAAAAGCGAATAATTATGAGACTATCTAGGCATGATCATTGTATATAGGCATCACGTCCGAGACAAGTAGACCGACTCCTGCCTGCATATACTACTATTACTCCACACATCGACCGCTATCCAGCATGCATCTAGTGTATTGTGTTCATACGAACAGAGTAAAGCCTTAAGCAAGATGACATGATGTAGAGGGATAAACTCAAGCAATATGATATAAACCCCATCTTTTTATCCTCGATGGCAACAATACAATACGTGCCTTGCTCCCCTACTGTCACTGGGAAAGGACACCGCAAGATTGAACCCAAAGCCAAGCACTTCTCCCATTGCAAGAACTATAGATCTAGTAGGCCAAACCAAACCAATAATTCAACGAGACTTGCAAGAATATTATAAGCACACATAAAAAGTTCAGAGAAGAACCGAATATCTTTCATAGATAACCTTGATCATAAACTCACAATTCATCGGATCTCGACAAACACACAGCAAAAAGAGATTACATCGAATAGATCTCCTTGAAGACTGAGGAGAACTTTGTATTGAGATCCAGAGATAGAAAAGTAGACATCTAGATACTAGCTATGGACCCGAAGGTCTGTGGTAAACTACTCACAACTCATGGTGAGGGCGATGATGATGATGATAGGCCTCCGTGATGGATCCCCCTCCGGTGGAGCTCCGGAACAGGCTCCAAGATGGGATCTCCATGGGAACAAAAGGTACGACGATGGAATTAGGGTTTTCTCTCTGTTCACGGAGTTTCTGGGGTACGTGGACTTATATAGGAAGAAGGAGGGCACCGGGGGCCACTTGAGGAGGCCTCAAGGTAGGGGGCGCGCCCCCACCCTCGAGGGCGGCTCCTCGATCCTCTGACGTGGTTCTCAAGCTTCATGTGCGTGATTTTCTCCAAAAAGATCTCTCACGAAGGTTTCATTCCGTTTGGACTCCGTTTGATATTCTTTTTCTGCAAAACCCTGAAATAGGCAAAAAAACAGTAATCTGGACTGGGCCTTTGGGTTAGTAGGTTAGTCCCAAAAATGATATAAAAGTGAATGATAAAGCCCAATAAACATCCAGGACTTCATAAATAATAGCATGGAACAATAAAAAATTATAGATACGTTGGAGACGTATCAAGCATCCCCAAGCTTAATTCCTGCTCGTCCTCAAAATACTATGGCTAAAGAAAGTTATCCCTACAAAATCATATAGTGTTGTCTATGCTCCCTTGTTATCACACAAAAATATTCATGTCATGCACAACCCCGATTTCAGCCAAGCATTTGTTTTCATACTCTATCTTTTCAAACCTTTCAACTTTCACGCAATACATGAGCGTGAGCCATGGATATAGCACTATAGGTGGAATAGAGGTGGTTGTGGAGAAGACAAAAAAGAGGGAGATAGTCTCACATCGACTAGGCGTATCAACGGGCTATGGAGATGCCCATCAATAGATATCAATGTGAGTGAGTAGGGATTGCCATGCAACGGATGCACTAGACCTAAATATGAATGAAAGCTCAACAAAAGAAACTAGTGGGTGTGCATCCAACTTGCTTGCTCACGAAGACCTAGGGCATTTTGAGGAAGCCCATCGTTGGAATATACAAGCCAAGTTCTATAATGAAAATTCCCACTAGTATATGAAAATGACTAAGCATGAGACTCTCAACAATGAAGAACATGGTGCTACTTTGAAGCACAAGTGTGGAAAAAACATAGTAGCAATTGTCCCTTTTTTCTTTTATTTTTTCTCTTTTTTTTTCCTCTTTTTTTTGGGGCCTTTCTTTTTTTTCTTTGGCCTTTTTTTGCGGAGGGGCTTTATAGATTTAGCCTTTCCTCCTATTGGACAATGCTCTAATAATGATGATCATCACACTTTCATTACAACTCAATATTACAACTCGATACTACAACAGCAAAGTATGACTCTATATGAATGCCTCCGGCGGTGTACCGGTATGTGCAATGAAACAAGAGTGACATGTATGAAAGGTTATGCATGGTGGCTTTGCCACAAATACGATGTCGAACAGAACGGTGGAAAGTTGCATGGCAATATATCTCGGAATAGGTATAGATATGCCATGATAGGTAGGTATGGTGGCTGTTTTGAGGAACAATATGGTGGCTGTTTTGAGGAAGGATATAGTGGGTGTATGGTACCGGCGAAAGTTGCGCGGTACAAGAGAGGCTAGCAATGGTGGAAGGGTGAGAGTGCGTATAATCCATGGACTCAACATTAGTCATAAGAACTCATATACTAATTGCAAAAATCTACGAGTCATCAAAACAAAGCAATCAACGCATGCCCCTAGGAGGGAGGTTGGTAGGAGTTAACCATCGTGCGCCCCCGACCTCCACACAAAGGTTGGCACTCTACAAATACCTCATGCTCTAACTTAGTCACACGACGGTTCACCATACGTGCATGCTACGGGAATCACTAACCTTAACACAAGTATTTCTCAATTTCAAAATAACTCCACTAGCATGACTCTAATATCACTATCCTCATGTCTCAAAACAATTATCAAGCATACAAAATCTCATTCTATTCAATGCACTTAGTATGATTTTTTTTACTACATTGACATTGGATGTCTATCATGTGAAGACTAGTTTCTTTAGCCTAAACACATTACCATTCTATTTTAATAGACTATCAAATATATATAAGTGAAGCATGAGAGTTCAACAATTTCTACAAAATATTACCACCACCATGCTCCAAAAGATATAAGTGAAGCACTAGAGCAAAAACTATTCAACTCAAAAGATATAAGTGAAGCACATAGAGTGTTCTAACAATTTCTAGGCCATATTTAACTCTCTCAAATAGGTGTGTCCAGTAAGGATGATTGTGGAAAACTAACAAGCAAAGACTCAAATTATACAAGACGCTCCAAGCAAAACACATAACATGTTGCGAATAAAAATATAGCTCCAAGTATAGTTACCGATGGATGAAGACGAAAGAGGGGATGCCTTCCCGGGGCATACCCAAGCTTAGGCTTTTGATTATATTGAATTCACTTGGGGTGCCATGGGCATCCCCAAGCTTAGGCCTTTGCTACTCCTTGTTCCATAGTCCATCAAAGCAATACTCAAAACTTGAAAACTTCACAACTCAAAACTTAGACAGAAATTCTCGTGAGCTCCGTTAGTATAAGAAACCAAACCACCACTCAAAGGTACAGCAATGAATTCATTCTTTGTTTATATTGGTGTTAAACCCACTGTACTCCAAGTTCTCTATGGTTCATATCCTCCAATACTACTCATAGATGCATCGGAATAAGCAAACAACACACGAAAAACAGAATCTGTCAAAGACAGAACAATGTGTAGTAATCTGCAGATTTCTCCTACTTCTGGAACTCCAAAAAATTCAAACTAAATTGGTAAATATTCGGAATTTGTATGCCAATCATCTGCAAAAAGAATCAACTAAAAATCACTCCCCAATAAAATCCCATGACTACTTTAGCGAGCGCTAAGGATTCTGTTTTTCACAGCAAGATTATATAAACTTCACACAAGTCTTCCCAAAGGTTCTACTTGGAAAAAACACTAAACAAAACATGAAACCACATCTAATCAGAGGCTAGATTCAATATTTCTTCCCTAAAATCAACAAAAACAAAAACGTAAAATTGGGCTGCCTCCCAACAAGCGCTATCGTTTTACGCCCCTAGCTAGGCACGATACAAGATAAATCTAGGGATAGCCATAGTGGTACGGTATGTCGCGAAAGCTCACCTCATATTCCCTACGTTCAGCAGCAAGCTTCCTTTGTGGCAAGCAAAAGTATTCAAAATGGCTAAATTTAATGGGACAAATGTCCCCTACATCAATCTCGGGAGGAACAGGTTCCTCCTTTGGCCCTTTGTAGTGGAAGACCAATTCATCATTATAGGCATTCTTTTGGCAAAAGGCCATAAGCCTTTGTTCAAGGGAGAAGCCTAAACCATTATTTTGAACAGTTAAGTCATCATTTATCTCAGAAATTCTATCAATCACGATCTCAACATGAACCTTTTTTCTAAGGTTTTCATTAAAAGCAACATGATCAGGAGCTCGCAATCGCATAAGGTCTTCTTGATTGAACAAGATAGCCTCTATAGGAGGTCGACCGGCATCTACTCCATAATGAGCAAAGATTTCTCTGGCCTCTTTCATGATATATCTAAATTCATGAGCCAAAAAGATAGTAGTTGCACGCTTAAAGGAAGAAGGCTCAATATTGGAGAACTCCAAAAATATTCTCTGAATACAGGGATGCATATGGATAAATTGCCTTTCAATTTCTACTATGAGCATAGATACAACATCCGCAAGGCTACTAGTTCTGTGAAGAATAGAGCCACCCATAGTGGGCAAAGCACCGTCACAAGTAAAGAAGTCTTGAAGAACCCCTTTTCCAATAATATTACCACTACCAACCCGGAACTTCTTAATATGTAAAGTGGTAGCTTCATCGGGGGGTCAACATGAACGTTGCCCTCGGCATTGCTACCCTTGTCAATAAAATCATCCCCCATCTCAGACATGAGGGCAAGCAAGCAAGCAACACACACAAGCAGACAAGGGGCAAGCGAATGATAAACACACGACGGAAGAAGGGCGAATAAAACGGCAAGGGTGAAGTGGGGGAGAGGAAAACGAGATGCAAAAATGTAATGCGAAGGATAAGGGTTTGTGATAGGTACTTGGTATATGACTTTTGCGTAAGCCTCCCCGGCAACGGCGCCAGAAATTATTCTTGCTACCTCTTGAGCTTGCGTTGTATTCCCTCGAAGAGGAAAGGGAGATGCAACAAAGTAGCATAAGTATTTGCCTCGGTTTTTGAGAACCAGGGTATCTATCCAGTAGGAGACCACGCGCGAGTCCCTCGCACCTACACAAACAAATAAGAACTTCGCAGCCAACGCGATAAGGGGTTGTCTATCCCTCTACGGTCACTTACGAAAGTGAGATATGATAGATCTGATAGTTTATATTTTTGGTATTTGTAGTTTAATAAAACAGCAAATAAAAGCGGTAAAAGTAAAGTAGATGTAGATTGATATGTTGAGAATAGACCCGGGGGCCATAGTGTTCTCTAGTGGCTTCTCTCAAGATAGCGATATTCTACGGTGGGTAAACAAATTACTGTCAAGAAATTGATAGAAAAGCGAATAATTATGAGACTATCTCGGCATGATCATTGTATATATGCATCACGTCCGAGACAAGTAGACCGACTCCTGCATGCATCTACTACTATTACTCCACACATCGACCGCTATTCAGCATGCATCTAGTGTATTGTGTTCATACGAACAGAGTAACGCCTTAAGCAAGATGACATGATGTAGAAGGATAAACTCAAGCAATATGATATAAACCCCATCTTTTTATCCTCGATGGCAACAATACAATACGTGCCTTGCTTCCCCTACTGTCATTGGGAAAGGACACCGCAAGATTGAATCCAAAGCCAAGCACTTATCCCATTGCAAGAACTATAGACCTAGTAGGCCAAACCAAACCAATAATTCAAAGAGTCTTGCAAGGATATTATAAGCACACACAAAAAGTTCAGAGAAGAACCAAATATCTTTCATAGATAACCTTGATCATAAACTCACAACTCATCAGATCTCGACAAACACACCGCAAAAAAAGATTACATCGAATATATCTCCTCGAAGACCGAGGAGAACTTTGTATTGAGATCCAGAGAGAGAGAAGAAGCCATCTAGATACTAGCTATGGACCCGAAGGTCTGTGGTAAACTACTCACAACTCATGGTGAGGGCGATGATGATGATGATGAAGGCCTCCGTGATGGATCCCCCTGCGGTGGAGCTCCGGAACAGGCTCCAAGATGGGATCTCCACGGGAACAAAAGGTACGGCGGTGGAATTAGGGTTTTCTCTCTGTTCACGGAGTTTCTGGGGTACGTGGACTTATATAGGAAGAAGGATGGCACCAGGGGCCATTTGAGGAGGCCTCGGGGTAGGGGGCGCGCCCTGGGAAGGGGGGGGGTGTGCCCCCACCCTCGAGGGCGGCTCCTCGATCCTCTGACGTGGTTCTCAAGCTTCATATGCATGATTTTCTCCAAAAATATCTCTCGCGAAGGTTTCATTCCGTTTGGACGCCGTTTGATATTCTTTTTCTGCAAAACCCTGAAATAGGCAAAAAAACAGCAATCCGGACTGGGCCTTTGGGTTCGTAGGTTAGTCCTAAAAATGATATAAAAGTGAATGATAAAGCCCAATAAACATCCAGGACTTCATAAATAATAGCATGGAACAATAAAAAATTATAGATACGTTGGAGACGTATCAAGCATCCCCAAGCTTAATTCCTGCTCGTCCTCAAAATACTATGGCTAAAGAAAGTTATCACTACAAAATCATATAGTGTTGGCTATGCTCCCTTGTTATCACAAAAAAATATTCATGTCATGCACAACCCCGATTTCAGCCAAGCATTTGTTTTCATACTCTATCTTTTCAAACCTTTCAACTTTCACGCAATACATGAGCGTGAGCCATGGATATAGCACTATAGGTGGAATAGAGGTGGTTGTGGAGAAGACAAAAAGGAGGGAGATAGTCTCACATCGACTAGGCGTATCAACGGGCTATGGAGATGCCCATCAATAGATATCAATGTGAGTGAGTAGGGATTGCCATGCAACGGATGCACTAGACCTAAATATGAATGAAAGCTCAACAAAAGAAACTAGTGGGTGTGCATCCAACTTGCTTGCTCACGAAGACCTAGGGAGGAAGCCCATCGTTGGAATATACAAGCCAAGTTCTATAATGAAAATTCCCACTAGTATATGAAAGTGACTAAGCATGAGACTCTCTACAATGAAGAACATGGTGCTACTTTGAAGCACAAGTGTGGAAAAAACATAGTAGCAATTGTCCCTTTTTTTTCTTTTTTCTCCTTTTTCCTCTTTTTTTGGGGCCTTTCTATTTTTCTTTGTCCTTTTTTTTTGCGGAGGGGCTTTATAGATTTAGCCTTTCCTCCTATGGGACAATGCTCTAATAATGATGATCATCACGCTTTCATTACAACTCAATATTACAACTCGATACTACAACAACAAAGTATGACTCTATATGAATGCCTCCGGTGGTGTACCGGTATGTGCAATGAAACAAGAGTGACATGTATGAAAGTTTATGCATGGTGGCTTTGCCACAAATACGATGTCAACTACAAGATCATGCAATGGCAATATGAAAATATGATGCGTGTCATATGAACAGAACGGTGGAAAGTTGCATGGCAATATATCTCAGAATGGCTATAGAAATGCCATTATAGGTAGGTATGGTGGCTGTTTTGAGGAACAATATGGTGGTTGTTTTGAGGAAGGATATAGTGGGTGTATGGTACCGGCGAAAGTTGCGCGGTACAAGAGAGGCTAGCAATGGTGGAAGGGTGAGAGTGCGTATAATCCATGGACTCAACATTAGTCATAAGAACTCATATACTTATTGCAAAAATCTACGAGTCATCAAAACAAAGCAATCAACGCATGCTCCTAGGGGGGAGGTTGGTAGGAGTTAACCATCGCGCGCCCCCGACCTCCACACAAAGGTTGGCACTCTACAAATACCTCATGCTCTAACTTACTCACACGACGGTTCACCATACGTGCATGCTACGGGAATCACTAACCTTAACACAAGTATTTCTCAATTTCATAATAACTCCACTAGCATGACTCTAATATCACTATCCTCATGTCTCAAAACAATTATCAAGCATCCAACATCTCATTCTATTCAATTCACTTAGTGTGAATTTTTTACTACATTGACATTGGATGTCTATCATGTGAAGACTAGTTTCTTTAGCCTAAACACATTACCATGCTGTTTTAATAGACTCTCAAATAGATATAAGTGAAGCATGAGAGTTCAACAATTTCTAAAAAATATTACCACCACCGTGCTCCAAAAGATATAAGTGAAGCACTAGAGCAAAAACTATTCAACTCAAAAGATATAAGTGAAGCACATAGAGTGTTCTAACAATTTCTAGGCCATATTTAACTCTCCCAAATAGGTGTGTCCAGCAAGGATGATTGTGGCAAACTAACAAGCAAATACTCAAGTTATACAAGACGCTCCAAGCAAAACACATAACATGTTGCGAATAAAAATATAGCTCCAAGTATAGTTACCGATGGATGAAGACGAAAGAGGGGATGCCTTCCCGGGGCATCCCCAAGCTTAGGCTTTTGATTATCTTGAATTTACTTGGGGTGCCATGGGCATCCCCAAGATTAGGCCTTTGCTACTCCTTGTTCCATAGTCCATCAAAGCAATACTCAAAACTTGAAAACTTCACAACACAAAACTTAGACATAAATTCTCGTGAGCTCCGTTAGTATAAGAAAGCAAACCACCACTCAAAGGTACAGCAATAAATTCATTCTTTGTTTATATTGTTGTTAAACCTACTGTACTCCAACTTCTCTATGGTTCATATCCTCCAATACTACTCAAAGATGCATCGGAATAAGCAAACAACACACGAAAAACAGAATATGTCAAAGACACAACAGTGTGTAGTAATCTGCAGGTTTCGCCTACTTCTGGAACTCCAAAAAATTCAAACTAAATTGGTAAATTTTCAGAATTTGTCTACCAATCATCAGCAGAAAGAATCAACTAAAAATCACGCTCCAGTAAAATCCCATGACTACTTTAGCAAGCGCTAACGATTCTGTTTTTCACAGCAAGATCATATAAACTTCACACAAGTCTCCCCAAAGGTTCTATTTGGCAAAAACTATAAACAAAACTTGAAACCACATCTAATCAGAGGCTAGATGCAATATTTATTCCCTAACAGCAACAAAAACAAAAAAGATAAAATTGGGTTGCCTCCCTACAAGCGCTATGGTTTTACGCCCCTAGCTAGGCACGATACAAGATAAATCTAGGGATAGCCATAGTGGTACGGTATGTCGCGAAAGCTCATCTCATATTCCCTATGTTCAGAAGCAAGCTTCCTTTGTAGCAAGCAAAAGTAATAAAAAGGGCTAAATTTAATGGGACAAAAGTCCCCTACATCAATCTCGGGAGGAACAGGTTCCTCCTTTGGCCCTTTGTAGTCGATGACCAATTCATCATTATAGGCATTCTTTTGGCAGAAGGCCATAAGCCTTCGTTCAAGGGAGAAGCCTAAACCATTATTTTGAACAGCTAAGTCATCATTTATCTCAGAAATTCTATCAATCAAGATCTCAACAGGAACCTTTTTTCTAAGGTTTTCATTAAAAGCAACATGATCAGGAGCTCACAATCGCATAAGGTCTTCCTGATTGAACAAGATAGCCTCTATAGGAGGTCGACCGGCATCTACTCTGTAATGAGCAAAGATTTCTCTGGCCTCTTTTATGATATATCTAAATTCATGAGCCAAAAAGATAGTAGTTTCATGCTTAACGGAAGAATGCTCAATATTGGAGAACTCCGAAAATATTCTCTGAATACAAGGATGCATATGGATAAATTGCCTTTCAATTTCTACTATGAGCATAGATACAACATCCGCAAGGCTACTAGTTCTGTGAAGAATAGAGCCACCCATAGTGGGCAAAGCACCGGCACAAGTAAAGAAGTCTTGAAGAACCCCTTTTCCAATAATATTACTACTACCAACCCGGAACTTCTTAATATGTAAAGTGTTAGCTTCATCCGGGGGTCAACATGAACGTTGCCCTCGGCATTGCTACCCTTCTCGATAAAATCATCCCCCATCTCAGACATGAGGGCAAGCAAGCAAGCAACACACACAAGCAGACAAGGGGCAAGCGAATGATAAACACACGGTGGAAGAAGGGCGAATAAAACGGCAAGGGTGAAGTGGGGGAGAGGAAAACGAGAGGCAAAAATGTAATGCGCAGGATAAGGATTTGTGATAGGTACTTGGTATATGACTTTTGCGTAAGCCTTTCCGACAACGGCGCCAGAAGTTCTTCTTGCTACCTCTTGAGCTTGCGTTGTATTCCCTCGAAGACGAAAGGGAGATGCATCACAATAGCATAAGTATTTCCCTCAGTTTTTGAGAACCAAGGTATCAATCCAGTAGGAGACCACGTGCGAGTCCCTCGCACCTGGACAAACAAATAAGAACTTCGCAGCCAACGCGATAAGGGGTTGTCAATCCCTTTACGGTCACTTACGAAAGTGAGATCTGATAAAGGTGATAGTTTATATTTTTGGTATTTTTAGTTTAATAAAACTGCAAATAAAAGCGGTAAAAGTAAAGTAGATGTAGATTGATATGTTGAGAATAGACCCAGGGGCCATAGTGTTCTCTAATGGCTTCTCTCATGATAGCGATATTCTACGGCGGATAAACAAATTACTGTCGAGCAATTGATAGAAAAGTGAATAATTATGAGACTATCTAGGCATGATCATTGTATATAGGCATCATGTCCGAGACAAGTAGACCGACTCCTGCCTGCATCTAGTACTATTACTCCACACATCGACCGCTATCCAGCATGCATCTAGTGTATTGAGTTCATACGAACAGAGTAACACCTTAAGCAAGATGACATGATGTAGTGGGATAAACTCAAGCAATATGATATAAACCCCATCATTTTATCCTTGATGGCAACAAAACAATACGTGCCTTGCTGCCCCTACTGTCACTGGGAAAGGACACCGCAAGATTGAACCCAAAGCCAAGCACCTCCCCATTGCAAGAACTATAGATCTAGTAGGCCAAACCAAACCAATAATTCGAAGAGACTTGCAAGGATATTATGAGTACACATAAAAAGTTCAGAGAAGAACCAAATATCTTTCATAGATATCCTTGATCATAAACTCACAATTCATCGGATCTTGACAAACACACCGCAAAAGGAGATTACATCGAATAGATCTCCTCGAAGACCGAGGAGAACTTTGTATTGAGATCCAGAGAGAGAGAAGAAGCCTTCTAGATACTAGCTATGGACCCAAAGGTCTGTGGTAAACTACTCACAACTCATGGTGAGGGCGATGATGATGATGATGAAGGCCTCTGTGATGGACCCCCCTCCGGTGGAGCTCCAGAACAGGCTCCAAGATGGGATCTCCACGGGAACAGAAGGTACGGCGGTGGAATTAGGGTTTTCTCCCTGTTCACGGAGTTTCTGGGGTACGTGGACTTATATAGGAAGAAGGAGGGCACCAGGGGCCACTTGAGGAGGCCTCGAGGCAGGGGGCGTGCCCCCCACCTTCGAGGGCGGCTCCTCGATCCTCTGACGTGGTTCTCAAGCTTCCTGTGCGTAATTTTCTCCAAAAATATCTCTCGCGAAGGTTTCATTCCGTTTGGACTCCGTTTGATATTCTTTTTCTGTAAAACCCTGAAATAGGCAAAAAACAGCAATCTGGACTGGGCCTTTGGGTTAGTAGGTTAGTCCCAAAAATGATATAAAAGTGAATGATAAAGCCCAATAAACATCCAAGACTTCATAAATAATAGCATGGAACAATCAAAAATTATAGATACGTTGGAGACGTATCATGACCAATGTTCGGGAAATCGGTAATCGGTAACTGCTCGGTCAGTTAGGGAGTAGGGTTTAATCGTGAATCGGCCAATTAATCGGAATTAATCGGTCTAGCATTAATCGGTCAATTTTTTTATAAATCTCAGAATCCCGGTGTTGAGACCAGATTTTCGCCACGCAAAAATGAAATTTAAATGGCCTCATATGAAAAAGTACCCAATATGAAGAAAAAAATGAACATGAAAGTTATTTGTACCAGCAAGGCGAACAACTTTTATGCTTTCGATTATTTTGATCCAAGGTCATATGTCACATGTGAGTTCAAAAAACCAAACTGTTATATGAGTGTATGTGTGTATGACAAGTTGACAACAATGCTCTGACAAGTTGACAACAAGCGAGGAGGGGAGGGAGAGGAAGGGCCGCTGTTGGCCGGCGGCGGGGTAATGGTGGGTGGAGGCCACGGTAAGAGGCGAGCCACGGGTGAGGAGGGGGACGGGGTAGATGCAGGAGGAGGGGAGCGGAGGAGGGGGGCTGCGAGGAGAGGAGGGAGAGGGAGGGCCGGCCACGCCGTTGGCCGCCGGTGGGGGGACGGCGGTGCTAGGTGGGTAGCGCAGGCGGCGGCGGGGGGTGGACTTCTCTGGTCTACCAGACCTAACACCATGTACGGGTGAGGATTGAGGAGAGATGAGAGGGGCTGATATTTTACTTTTACAGTATGCCCCCTGGGAGTCCAGCGATTAATCGGTCTGCAGCAGATTAATCGGTTGTCAGACGATTAATCGGCCGATTAATCCCCAGGCCGAGTAACACTGGCGAGTACATGTAATTTACAAGGTGGATGGCCGAGCAGCGATTAATCGGCCGATTAATCGTCTACTCGGCCGATTTTTTGAACAATGATCATGACATAACGTGTAATAACAACCCATAGTGCAATAAATATCAACATAAAAGCATGATGCAAAATGGATGTATCAGTATTCTTTTTGTTAGCATTACAGCCCATATTGTGGCCACGATTAAAACATTATTCAAAATTTTGCATATTTTGGTGCGGTCGGAACTGTTTTTAATCCCAAAAATTCGAGTCACATTCAGACTAATTTGAAAAATAAACTCATATCAATATAAAATCCAAATAATTGTCCACGCATAAAAATCAATGGAATTTAAATTCTCAAAATGAAAAAATGAAAATTTAAAAATGTACAACCCATTTCTCATTACTGATAGCCCATTTTCTAGGCAAGCCGATTGAAGCTCTAGGTAGATTTGCAGCCCAGCAGGGCTGACAAAGCAACTAGGCCTCGGTTGGGTATTCTGCAAAAGAACAAAAAAACTGGGCTAGCCATTTTCAGAAAGAAGAAAAACTACTGGGCTGGTCTTGTGGTAAAAATAAAAGAAAAGGTTGGCTAGACAGGCCAGTGTGCCCTGCACATCCCAGTTGACACCCTGATTCCGTCTCAAAAACAAAAATAACTGGGCAAGTTACTGGGCCCCTGGTGTCAGCCGCTCCTTGTGCAATTCTCTCATTTATTGACTATGTTGACAATGGCATGAGACCCAGATGTCAGAACTCCATTAGGAGGAACCATTTTTTGGCTTGAATAAGGAGGCACTTGCTTGCGTACTGTCATGACCCAGGTGGGTCTCTGCTGTCATCCTCTCCATGTACAATCATCTCTTGATTGTGTATGCGTCAACCTAGTAGGCCCACAAGTCGGCCTCTAAACCTGTGGCGGACAAATACAGCCAATTTAAAAAAATAACAGCCCATTCCATACATTAACACGGAAAGTTCAACATTTAGAGCAAAGCAACATGTCTGATCAAATATATAGTACTGAACTTCCAGGTTGATAACCATCATAGCCAAGTTAACTATCTACTCCCACTAATACTCTAGTGTACAAGTACTAACTTACTCGTAGCTAACTAGACGATTGTCGGTGTCAAAACTGGCGGATCTCGGGTAAGGGGTCCCGAACTATGCGTCTGAGGATTGATGGTAGTAGGAGGCAGGTGACACGATGTTTACCCAGGTTTAGGCCCTCTTGATCGAGGTAAAACCCTACTTCCTACTATATTAGTATGAAAGAATATGTGTACAAGAGTTGATCTACCTCGAGATCGTAATGGCTAAACCCTAGGTCTAGCCTATGAGGATATTATGATTCTTCTCTAGCCTCTATGGACTAAATCCTCTGGTTTATATACACACCAGAGAATCCTAGGGTTTGTACATATCATCTTGCAGAGGAAGGAAAATCTACACCCGAGCCTAAAACGTGCCATTACAAGAATCCAGGAGTCCTATCCGGATACGAGAGATGATCTTCTATAATAATCTTCATGGCCCACCAGTCCGGCCCATCCGGAGCTTGTCCGGTCACATGTGGACCCCCTGATCTAGGACTCCCTCAGTAGCCCCTGAACCTATCTTCGATGGCAATGAGTTTGGCTTCCGTATTGTCTTCGGCATTGCATGGTGGGTTCCTCCTCCCGAATATATCTTCTGCAAATAGATGGATTGTGTTCGGCTCTGCAAGATTAGTACAACCCTTAGCCTTGAAGGCAAGGCTTTTAAAGAAAATGAATGTGTCTCTACTGACAACCTTTGGGTGAAGCGTCGCATCCAACCCACTAACATGTCGAACCGTTTTATTTCGTCCTAGTTTCGCGTTTCAAGGTATACTCTCATTGACACGTCCCGTCAGAATAGAGATCGTGCCCGCTTATTGTGGGATTCTTATCATTGTGACGTGAGCACGCATGCCGCGCATTACGCACGACCGCTTTGGGAACCAGCGAGATTTATGGCTAAGGTGGGGGGACGCTCTGTATTCACAGCGTTATAAAAGGACACCAATCCCTTTCATCAGCCCCACGCCTTCCTCAAGCTCGAGCTCTCCAATCTCCCTTGCCCCCGTACTCTCATCTCTTGCGCCCACAACTCCTCGTTCCTCAACCACTACTCCCCTTCCCACCAATGGTTGGATTCGGTGCCGAAGGCAAGTGGGAGGGCTTCCACGGTCACCGAAAAGACCGTGGAGGATCTACGGAGCGCGGGGTATCTCGCTGGCGACATCGCACACCAAGTCCCCCCTAAGGGCCAGGTGATTCCCGTTCCTAAGGTGGGCGAGAGGGTAGTTTTTACCTCTCACTTTGTTAGGGGGCTAGTGTTTCCACTCCACCCGTTTGTTCGGGGTCTTTTGTTCTTCTACGGGCTAGATTTCCATGATCTAGCCCCGAACTCAATTCTTCACATATCCGCTTTCATAGTGATGTTTGAAGCCTTTCTCCGCATCCCCCCACACTTTGGCCCGTGGCTTAAGACCTTCAACGTGAAGCCGAAGGTGGTTGACGGGGAGCATGCAGAGTGCGGGGGCGCCATAATCAGCAAGCTCCCGAACGCAACTTGGCCCAAGGGCTCGTTCATGGAGACGAACAAGGTCTGGCAGCAGGAATGCTTCTACATCACTAAACCCCGCGACACCAAGTGGGCAGCGGAACCTGCTTTCAAATCCGGACCCCCAATGAGGTTAACTTCCTGGACCAAAACGGGTCTAGACTGCGGGTCGCACACTGAGATAATGACTCTAGTGGGTCGTGTGTCCGGCGTGATCTCCAAGGGGCACCTGCTCTCCTCCGTGATCCAGGTGATGCTGACCCGACTTGTTCTTCCTTGCCAAAGCCGGGATTCCTCCCTATGGGAGTTCGATCCGGCAGGAGACAAGCCGCTGAAGCATCTCTTCGGCTCTACGCACAAAGAGATCTGAAAGCACCTCTTCAAGAGCCAAAAGGAATGGCCCAAAGAGGACGAGGATGCGGGGTTCAGCACTGAAGTTTCCGCCACAATAATAATCCTTGCCGAACATATACATTTTCCCTTATTTAATGATAATAGGAGTTGAAATTTTTATGTGATATACAGGGCTGGACGAAGAAGGCGACCGTATTAAGTGTCCGACGCCTTTGCCCGAAGAGCCAGCACTGCCTCTATTGACAGTGATGCTGGTTCCGACGCCGTACAAGGCGCCGACTAAGAAGCCCAAGAAGTAAAAGTGCAAGGGGGCCGGAGACAGCCCACGTCCTGCGGGCAAGAAGCCCGAGGACCTCCATATCCTCTCCTCCGACGAGGCGAAGGAAGATGACGAGGAGGAAGAGGACGAAGAAGAAATGCCCCCTGCGCAAGGCAGGGGGGAAGAGGGGGGTCGTCGCTGATGCGGATACGGCCGTGCCCCAGAGGAAACTAAACCTCGGAGCTGGTTCGAGTTCATCCGAACATAGCTATGTGATGAAGCCCAGGGAAAAACCCCTGCCCGAGATGTAAGTCAGTTCGGACTCAAGTGTTGCACCTTTGTTTATTTAGTTTTTATGGCATTTTACTTAATAATTTTCTCCTGCTGACCTACAGCCCTCCCGGTGTAAACCCAGTTTTTATGGCATTTTACTTAATAATTCTCTCCTGCTAACCTACAGTCCTCCCGGTGTAAACCCCGATGTTACATCATCGGAGGGGAACTCTCTGACGCCTAGGGAGACAGATAGTGACACGCCAGTCCGGGCTCCATCGCCCGTAATCGGCGAGGACACCGAAGTGTCGTCCCAGCGGGTTCTCTCCGCCCAAGGAGATGAGGGCGGGGCAGGAGACAGGGCAGCCGAGGGTAATACCTCGGCGTCCGCTGACCATGGGGAGACGACCCCCATGGAGACCTAAGACATGGGGCCCGAATAGTCCGAGGTCCAACCAAACATCATCCCGGAGCCTAGCGCGGCTCCGGGGTCCGAAGATCTAGCTCCTCAAGCGGAGGAGGATACGGCGGCGCTTGAAGTTAATCCGGAGGCGCCGGATTCTATGGAGGGAGCACTGCAAAGTGCTCTCGTAATTGAAGAACACTGCACCGTGATGGGTGCGGTGATGAAGAAGATTCAGTCCGTCAAGGGCGGACTGAATGAAGCCTTCAACAGCCTTTTAACAGGCTTTGAGGTAAGCAATGTAATGCTTTTAAGAAATTGTATTTGTTTTAAATACACATATATAACCAGTAGCCCCTGATGCTTTGTGTGATTCTGAAAAGGATCGGACGAAGTATCCATAGAATAGCATACTTACAGAGCTGAACTATTGTGCATGCTTCCTTAGTTACGGCGACTGCGCGAGACACAGAGGTGGCTGAACTAAATCGGAAGCTCGAGGTGGCGAATGCGGACCTCGACCGCATCTACCGGCGTTTTGATGAAATGCATGGTATGCGGATTTTTGTTTTAAAATGTCAATAAGACCTAATTGATTGAGTATGATTACAAATTCTAATATTGTATTATGTATTACAGAGTTGGTGTCGCTGATCTCGAGGCGCCTTTATCAGGAGGCCAAGGCGAACAAGGCGGCCGCTGATAAAGCGGCTGCTGATTTGGAGGCCGCAAAGGCGGAGTGCGAGAAGCACAAATCTCGGGTGTCCGAAGTCGAGGTCGAGCTCCAAGATACCATCCGTAAGTGTGAGGCATCGGAGAAGAAGGCTTTGGATCTGGCGATCGAGCTGTGTGCGGCAGTAAAGTCTGCTCAGGACGCGCGAGGCGAGGCGCGCAGTGCCTGTGAGGAAATCAAACAAGCGTGACAGATAGCATCAGGTAAGATATTTCTCTTTACAGAGCATCTTCGGAGGGCGGAAGTATATTGGGCTGACACAATTATGGAGTTCTCCAGGTGTGTTTGCCAATCTTCCGAGGAGCAGCGTAGATGCCGCTCAATACTTCTGAGCCTAGGAGGGGAACGACACGGAGAAATTGTTCTGGTCGCAGTTCTATGCGCCACAACATCCTGTTCCCCTCAACGACCAGATGAAGCAGCTGGTCGAGCTGCACAATATGGCAGGTTCGGCCATGAAGGACTTAATAGTCCGGCTATGGCCTGCAGATCCAATCCCAAGTAGCTACTTCAGATTGGTGAAGCGACTCGTCGAGGCGAGTCCGCGGGTCGACGCACTAACGCATTCGGCCTGCATAGAAGGTGCTCGGATGGCCTTTGCTCGTGTCAAGGTGCGCTGGGCGAAGATGAACGCAGTGCATATAGCTACTGCTGGCCCGTCTCCAGGCAAGGAGCACCGCAAGCCATAGAAGTACTTCGAGGACGTCATCGACGGCGCCCGCCTTGTAGAAGGCCAGTGTTCGAAGGATGTTGTCTTCGAATGATTGTATCCGGATGTAAAGACTAAGCTTATGAATCCGATAACTTTTGTGCTATTATAATATCGGCATCTTTTTCCTCCTGTGTTACTCTTTATTTTAAATCTGAAAGTTTCTAGTCATCGGCTTCAGTCCCCAGGTACATAGTACTGGGGTGTTCGGTCATATGCAAACACACACTTTATCCAACATCTTGGTCCGTATAGGAGGTGTATGCGGAGCGAACCAGGCAATCAGACTATGCGGCATTATTCCTTTCACTTAGTCGTAGGAGTTTGACAAGTGGGGCTAGGTACTAGCCCCAGGTGCGGATGAAGTATCTAATTGCACTTGGCTGGGCAAAAAACTAACCCTTCGTATACACGGGGTATATCTCTATCCATCGTAGTATAAAAGTAAGCCACCGGATTGCAGACCAGGTTCTCGCTTATCATGACAGTCTGTTTTCGGTTTCCTCTACTGAGGTACTTGACTGGACTAGCCAGAAGTACTATCGCAGTAGTTCTCCCTTTACACCCTAGCCGAACAATCGGGAACATAGGGGTAAGCACAGGAGCCAGACATCCCAACTATTGACCCAAGACATGATTCGGAACTGATGCATATAATGCAAATATCCAGGACGCCTGATGGCTTCTCGCCCCTCGTTGGTTACCCCAAGTGGAAGGTTTGAGATGTAGCGTAGCGGTAGTTTTCCCTTGGCAAAGATACCAAGGATCGAATCTCGTGAGACCCGAGGGTCAACAAGAAGGTGTCAATAGCGCCAGAGACTTTTGCTTGACAGGACCTGCACACAGATACAAATAACTTTGCTCCCAACGAGTATAGAGGGGTTGTCAATACCTCCGGCCTTGTCGTTTACAAAGGATCAAACACAAGAGATAATAGTGATAGGTATGACTGCAACTAGTAAATAAGAACATGAAGTAAATAACGGGTGTGATCAGTAATGGTAATATGGACCGGGGTCCCATGATGTTCACTAGTGATTTCTCTCTCCCAAAAGACGATAAAACAGCTAAGCGAGGTAAACGAATTACAGCTGGGCAATTGACAGGATTATGTGCGCAAACCAATGATAACTATGCTGCAAAGAAAGGTAGAGGCTCAAAAGCATGGGCGGTACGCCAAGGCAAGTAGACCGAAATCCATCTGCATCTACTACTAATCATCCACCTTGAGATATCTATCCAGAACATCTCGCTGGTATTAAGTTGCGAGTCCCACCCATAGTGTAAACTCAAAGCAATAGACAACTGCATTAAAAGAACTTTGCGTAAAGTAAACAATCCTTGCACCCGCAAGTACAAGCACCGTTGTTTTCCCCCTTGTGGCAGCAGCATATCCCCTAGACTCATGTTTCTGTCACTCAAGCTAGTCATCGAGGGGCATGAACCCACAATCAAGCATAACGTTCCCTCTTGGAGTTACTACCTACTACTTGGCCAAAGCAATAAACAGCAACGGAGAACATGCAAGAATTATTCAAGAACATAAATATAAAAGAGGTGAATCAAATATATTACTCACACACAATCTGAACATAATGTCATAATCCATCGGATCCCAGCAAACTCAGCATAGCAACAGCATAAGGATTACATATGTGCCTCGATCATGTAGGGCAGCTCACGAGGTCTAATCAATGAAGAACAAAGAGGGGAGGAGAACATCACATAGCTACTGGTCATGGACCCATGGTCCAAGGGAGACTACTCACAACTCATCCGGGAGGCGTCCATGGTGGTGGAGAAGCTCCCGGTGGTGGTTCTCCCCTCCGGCAGGGTGCCGGGAAGAGTTCTCCTGGTGCTCCCGATCTTGGAAGCGCGGCGGCAGCGGAACAGAGATGAGATCGCGAAAAAGGGTTCCGTCCTCGAGGGTTTCGGGACGCGGTGTAAATATATGCCAAAGGGGGTCACCAGAGGAGGTAAGGGGGGCCCAGGCGCCCCCCCCCCCCCCGGCGCGGCCAGGAGGGGGGCCGCCCCCTCAGGGCGCCTGGAGCCCCTCTGGCCCCCCTCTGGCCCTACTTCTGCCGCACGGAAGCTTCCGGAATGCTGATTTTTTATATATTTTTCCCGGAATTTTTCTGGCAATTTAAGTAATGGGAAAACCTGAAATAGAAAAACAGCAGAAAACAGAAACTGGCACTGGGATGCACTGAGTTAATAGGTTAGTCCAAATATGATCAAAAGTGTATGGAAGTGCATAAATATCATAGCAATATCACACAAAAGAGGCATGGAGCAAGCAGAAATTATAGATACGTTTTGGACGTATCAACATCCCCAAGCTTAATTCCTGCTCGTCCTCGAGTAGGTAAATGATAACAAGCATAATTTCTGAGGTGACATGCTATTAACCATATAAGAACTTTTCACAGTCATATGACAAATGCTTACTGAGATAATGAATCTTTAGTAATTAAGTTGTCTCATGAGAATATCACAAAGAACTGAAAGTTTTACAATATGATACTGAAACACCCAATAGATTTGTAGTGAGCATGGTGTGCAAACATGACAAAGTGATACCTCGCTTGGCCCCTTTAGTGAAGCAAAACATAAATGCAGGAGCACCTCCAAAGTTTAAGTGACGACTAGATACAATGATTTCAGAATAAGCAATATCATAATCATGCAGAAGACAATGGTACTTTGGGACAATGCACATTACACTCAGAATGACAATCATGCTCTCAATAGTTGGTGCTTTGAAGAAAGAAGGTGGAGACTCTCGAACCGTGGATTTTGATGGCAAGGTTGAAAACCCGTGGTTGGAAGCAAAGACTAAACATGTACCAGAGCTCTTGGTTTTTTAAAAACAGAGGTAAAAATGATTTTTGGGAGATGCATATTTCGTCAACGAATGCTAGTAGATAACTCAATTACTTCTCAAGCTGGACAAGTTTCGAGGAACGGCTCCCGCACGGGGACGATCACATCCCCTTAATCTCCTTAATTTATCACTGCCAAAAGTTTTCTGATTTCTCATGAACAAAGCGTGATGGAGGGTTTGTTTGTTGTATTATTTTTTTATGAGCCGGGCGCACTCAAACCAGTTCCTTCTCGTATTAGGGGTTTGCAGATTAGACATGCAATCCCGGGGTAAAACTTGTCCAACTTAAAAAGATCATGAATTAACTACTACTTCCTCATGAGCTAAAACTGAGGCACAAAAGAGAAATGCTTTTGAATAATTTCGAGATGGTACAAGAAAGTCTTCGTTAGGAATGGCAAGTAAATACCATGTATAGGAAGGTATGGTGGACTCATATGGCATAACTGGTTTAAAGGATTTTGGATGCACAAGCAGTCAGTCCGCTTAGTACAGGTGAAGGCTAGCAAAAGACTGGGAGCGACCAACTAAGAGAGCAATGACGGTCATAATCATGCAGAGCGACAAAGCAACATTGAATCGGGCATGGAAGTTATATCGCTACTCAGAAATTAAAGATCATCAAGGCTTGATAGACTTTCTTTACAGTCTTAAATATGCGTGAGCATATGCCAAGTCAATCAAAATAAATACTTGGAGGAAGATATCACTAAACCATGCCACATCATAGGCAAACAAATCATGCTGGTACTCCAATAACACATTAAGAACCCCCAGCTATTTGAGACTAACCATAAGAAAACATGAACTACTAAGCACCATTATACACATAGCATTTTTATCATAGACACATCAACCAGTGCAACAGAAGCCAACTCTCTTAACAAGATAATCATGATAACTCAAGAGAGTTCCAGAAGCAACCAACTAAACAAAAGCTCTTTAAAAAGAAAAGCATGAAAACTAAGAGCCAAACATGACAGTAGCTATTGAAAGACAAAGAACATACACAACAAAGATAAACATGAAAATCCTACGTTGTGTTCTAGGTTGAAGTGGAGCGTGTTTCTCTCCCACACAAAGAAAGCTGGGTTCTAACTCGTTATGAAAAGCAAGCAAAGCTAAAGAAAACTAAAAAGGAAACTAAAAGCAAGATGCTCCAAGCATAGCACATAACGCATGAAGTGATTAAAATATAGTGGAACGAAAGACGAACTGATAATTGTTGATGGAGAAGGGGATGCACGGGGGCATCCCCAAGCTTAGAAGCTTGAGTCTTCTTGAATATTTCTTGGGGTGCACGGGGGCATCCCCGAGCTTGAGCGTTTGACACTCCTGAATCTTTTTATCATCTTCCCTCGCACACTTGAAAACTCCCTTCATACGTAACTCATCATAATCTGATTAGCGAGGTTAGTACCCATAATAAAATAATTTTTCCTTGCTGGAAATAAGGATAATCTTGAAGATCTACTGTTTCTCAAGATTGCCAAAAGGTTTTTGCAAAGAAAAAGCAAGCTCAAGGTTTGCAAAACGAAGAAAAGGCAAAACATGACAGAATCTATGAAAAACAGACCAGCAGGTAATAAATAATTTTTTCGGGGCAATTCTGCAACTCAAAGCAAAAAACTCAGAACAGACGCCCGAAAGCCAATTGTATAGAGCACGCTGTCGAAAAAGTTCATACCAAAAAGATGATCTGGTGATTTTATACGAATTTTTCTGTCCAAGGACAGAATCTGTTTCCTGGACAGCACGTCACAACTTTTGAACTTTGTTGCAATCAGAGGCTGAAAAGTAAAGATACAATGATGATGCTACTATAGTAACAAACATAAAGACACAACAAAAGCAAAGTAAAACTTTATTCATTGTGGGCTGCCTCCCAAAAGCGCTTTCTTTTATGCCTTTAAGCTAGGCATAATGTAAAGAGATCGAGTTTTATCAAGAGTAAAAGAATAGCTAGCCCGTATAACGGACTCAAAAGGTAACTTAATCTTCTTTCTAGGGAAGTGTTCCATCCCTTTCTTGAGAGTAAATTGGAATTTTATATTCCCCTCTTTCATGTCAATGATAGCACCAACGGTGCGAAGAAAAGGACGTCCCAAAATAATTGGACAAGAAGGTTCACATTCAATATCCATAATAGTAAAATCAACGGGAACATAATTGTCATTGACAATGATAAGAACATCGTCGATCCTCCCCAAGGGTTTCTTTATGGAAGAATCAACAAGACGAACACCAAAAGAACAAGAATCAAAAGGTTTCAATTTAAGCATATCATATATTCTTTTGGGCATAACGGAGGTACTAGCTCCAACATCACATAAAGCATAGCAAGAGAAGTTATTCAACTTAATTTTAATCATAGGATCCCAACCATCTTATAGCTTTCTAGGTATGGAGGATTCTACCCTAAGTTTCTCCTCCCTAGCTTTGATGAGAGCATTAGTGATATGCTCTGTGAAGGCAAGATTAAGCGTGCTAGTGTGGGGATCTCTAGACATCTTGTGAAGAAAATCAATAACTTCAGAAAGGGTGCAATTATCAAAATCAAGGTCACTACTATCAAGTAAAGTGGTAGTAGTGTCCTTTAGGCTCACTTGTTTGGTAGCTTCTATGGCCATAGGAGTTTCTACAGTTAAGGTCATAGCATCACCATTAATAGGTCCAATGGGACCAGGAGTGCATTGGGTGCTAAGAGTTTGAATATCCTCAACAACTTGGATAGTAGCAACAGTGTGGTGGGTAGGAAGGTTCTTAATTCTATCTTCTTCCTCCTTTTCTCTAGGCCATCTCTCTTTAAGTTTAGCCAACATCCTAATGTTTTCATTAATTTGCACTTGAATAGCATTCATAGGAGTGGTCTTCCTCTCCTCAAGAGGGGAAGTTCTAATTTTAAGCAACTCTACCTCATGGGCTAAATTGTCTACCTTCGAAGAGAGATTATCTAGTTTTGCTAGTTTTTCTTCTACATTCTTATTGAAGGCTTTTTGGGTAGTGATGGAGTCTTTAAGCATAATCTCTAGTTTAGAAGTGGAGTTCTTGGTGCTAGGATAAGCATTGTTGTTCCCATAGGAATTAGAGGGGAACGGTCTAGGGTTGCTACCAAAATTACTCCTATAAGCATTGTTATTGAAATTGTTTCTAGAAATAAAGTTCACATCTACTTGATCTTGAGCAATCAAAGAATTTAAAGGAACATCACGAGGATCAATAGAAGATTGCTTGGAAAGTAGGGACATGATCAAGTCAACTTTTTCATTTAGGGAGGAAATCTCCTCGACAGAGTTTACCTTCCTACATGTTGGAGCGCGTTCGGTGTGCCATTGAGAATAATTGGTCATCATCTCATCGAGAAGCTTCGTGGCAGCACCAAGTGTAGTTGACATAAAGGTTCCTCCCGCGGCCGAATCTAACAAGTTCCGCGAGGTAAAGTTCAAGCCTGCATAAAAAGTTTGGATAACCATCCAAGTAGTCAAACCATGAGTAGGGCAGTTCTTGACAAGAGATTTCATGCATTCCCAAGCTTGGGCAACGTGTTCATTATCCAATTGTTTAAAATTCATTATGTTACTCCTTAGTTGGATAATTTTAGCAGGTGGATAGTACTTCCCAATAAAGGCATCCTTGCACTTGTCCCAAGAATCTATGCTATTCCTAGGCAAAGATTGAAACCAAATTTTAGCTCCTCCTCTCAAGGAGAAAGGAAAAAGCTTAAGCTTAACAATATTACCATCTATTTCTTGGTACTTTTGCATATCACAGAGTTCAACAAAATTATTTAAGTGCAATGCAGCATCATCTCCAGCACCGGAGAATTGATCTTTCATAACTAGGTTCAGTAAAGCAGGTTTAATTTCATAAGAAGGTGCTGAAGTGGCAGGTGTAGTAATAGGCGTGCAAATAAAGTCATCGTTGTTATGACTAGTGAAGTCACACAACTTGGTGTTCTCGGTGGAACCCATAGCAGCAAGCAAGCAAGATAACTATTTTTGTGATTTTTGATAAAGGGAACTAAAGCAAAACTGCAAGGTAAACTAACAAGACTAAAAAGCAAAGATAAAAGATAGCGTGCAACTCCCCTATCTTGAAGAGTGGAGTCCCCGGTGACGGCGCCAGAAAACTTTGCTTGATGGCTTGTCACCCCTCGTTGGTTACCCCAAGTGGAAGGTTTGAGATGTAGCGTAGCGGTAGTTTTCCCTTGGCAAAGATACCAAGGATTGAATCCCGTGAGATTCCGAGGGTCAACAAGAAGGTGTCAATAGCGCCAAAGACTTTTACTTGATAGGACCTGCACACAGATACAAATAACTTTGCTCCCAACGAGTACAGAGGGGTTGTCAATCCCTCCGGCCTTGTCGTTTACAAAGGATCAAACGCAAGAGATAATAGTGATAGGTATGACTGCAACTATTAAATAAGAACAGGAAGTAAATAACGGGTGTGATCAGTAATGGTAATATGGACCGGGGTCCCATGATGTTCACTAGTGATGTCTCTCTCCCAAAAGACGATAAAACAGCTAAGCGAGGTAAACGAATTACAGCTGGGCAATTGACAGGATTATGTGCGCAAACCAATGCTAACTATGCTGCAAAGAAAGGTAGAGGCTCAAAAGCATGGGCGGTACGCCAAGGCAAGTAGACCGAAATCCATCTGCATCTACTACTAATCATCCACCTTGAGATATCTATCCAGAACATCTCGCTGGTATTAAGTTGCGAGTCCCACCCATAGTGTAAACTCAAAGCAACAGACAACTGCATTAAAAGAACTTTGCGTAAAGTAAACAATCCTTGCACCCGCAAGTACAAGCACCGTTGTTTTCCCCCTTGTGGCAACAGCACATCCCCTAGACTCATGTTTCTATCACTCAAGCTAGTCATCGAGGGGCATGAACCCACAATCAAGCATAACGTTCCCTCTTGGAGTTACTACCTACTACTTGGCCAAAGCAATAAACAGCAACGGAGAACATGCAATAATTACTCAAGAACATAAATATAAAAGAGGTGAATCAAATATATTACTCACACACAATCTGAACATAATCTCATAATCCATCGGATCCTAGCAAACTCAGCATAGCAACAGCATAAGGATTACATATGTGCCTCGATCATGTAGGGCAGCTCACGAGGTCTAATCGATGAAGAACAAAGAGGGGAGGAGAACATCACAAAGCTACTGGTCATGGACCCATGGTCCAAGGGAGACTACTCACAACTCATTTGGGAGGCGTCCATGGTGGTGGAGAAGCTCCCGCTGGTGGTTCTCCCCTCCGGCAGGGTGCCGGGAAGAGTTCTCCTGGTGCTCCCGATCTTGGAAGCGCGGCGGCGGCGGAACAGAGATGAGATCGCGAAAAAGGGTTCCGTCCTCGAGGGTTTCGGGACACGGTGTAAATATATGCCAAAGGGGGTCACCAGAGAAGGTAAGGGGGGGCCCAGGCGCCCCCCCGGCACGGCCAGGAGGGGGGCCGCCCCCTCAGGGCGCCTGGAGCCCCTCTGGCCCTACTTCTGCCGCACGGAAGCTTCCGGAACGCTGATTTTTTATATATTTTTCCCGGAATTTTTCTAGCAATTTAAGTAATGGGAAAACCTGAAATAGAAAAACAGCAGAAAACAGAAACTGGCACTGGGGTGCACTGAGTTAATAGGTTAGTCCAAATATGATCATGTAGGGCAGCTCACGAGGTCTAATCGATGAAGAACAAAGAGGGGAGGAGAACATCACATAGCTACTGGTCATGGACCCATGGTCCAAGGGAGACTACTCACAACTCATCCGGGAAGCGTCCATGGTGGTGGAGAAGCTCCCGGTGGTGGTTCTCCCCTCCGGCAGGGTGCTGGGAAGAGTTCTCCTGGTGCTCCCGATCTTGGAAGCGCGGCGGTGGCGGAACAGAGGCGAGATCGTAAAAAAGGGTTCCGTCCTCGAGGGTTTCGGGACGCGAGCAATATATATGCAAAAGGGGGTCACCAGAGGCGGAGGTGGGGCCCCAAGCGCCCCCCTGGCGCGGCCAGGGGTGGGGCCGCGCCGGGTGGCCGCCTGGGCCAACCCAGGCTCCCCTCTGGCCCTGCCTTGGTTTTTCTGGAAGCTCCCGATACGCTGATTTTTCCTGTTTTTTTCCCGGAATTTTTAGGGCACTTTTAATATGGGGGAAACCTGAAATAGAAAAACAGCAGAAAACAGGAACTGGCACTGGGGTGCACTGAGTTAATAGATTAGTCCAAATATGATCAAAAGTGTATGGAAGTGCATAAATATCATAGCAATATCACACAAAAGAGGCATGGAGCGAGCAGAAATTATAGATACGTTTTGGACGTATCAACGCCAAACACTCCCTATAGGTGTTCGGTCTTTTCAGCATATACCAGGGCTGACTATAGCCCCTGGTAGTAAACCCTTATTGAAAAGGCACATATGGCAATCTGATGTGGGAAAAGAACATTCCATGGTGAGTGAATAAAACTCTGGACATAATACGAATAAAACTGTTCTATTAATATCCGTCTATAGTACGGCGAGCCGCAAACTTTACAGATAATGCCGATGGCCTTTTTTGGACATTTTACATGCCAAAAAGGTATATAACAAGAAAGAGAAAAAAAGGTTTACACAGGGTCTTAACCTAAAAAAGAAACCTTAGAGCGGGTCCCTGCTGCACGCGCGTGTCGTTTCCTCATCTGTAATGTGTCGTTGAAGGTGTGAGTATAATGGTCGTCTGTAGAAAGTAAAAAGTAAACCTGGAAAAGAATAAATCGATCCAATGTGGCTATAACAAGTCTGGTTCATTTAATGAACCTAAGGAAAGTAAGTTTAAAGTCCGAATAGGGTCTAACCGAACTATGGACTATATGCTGGTGCCCCCGGTTGTCGCCCAAGGAATTTTTAAGGCATAATTATGTACTCGAGGCACATATGCTATCACCTTATGGGGCAGTCGACGGGGCCGTAGCTGTCAATCTTGCTCAGGTTCATCTGAGCTGCCGCAAACAAGCGTGTGCCGGACACGTTTAGCTGTGTCCGCTGTTGATAGATTATCCGGCTTGAGTAGGCCGCATTGGACTTCGGCTGCTAAGGTCGCAGTGTCCTCCTCCGTACGGAGAGAGCGCTCCATATTTCCATTGACCGTCATAACGCCACGTGGTCCAGGCATCTTGAGTTTTAAATAGGCATAATGCAGGACTGCATTAAAGCGGGCGAAGGCCGTTCTTCCGAGTAGAGCGTGATAGCCACTTCGGAACGGAGCTATGTCGAAGAGTAATTCTTCGCTTCGAAAGTTGTCGGGAGAACGGAATACAACCTCCAATGTTAAAGATCCTGTGCAGCGAGCTTCAACGCCCGTTATCACTCCTTTATTCTTGTTGGGTCGATCCCCATCTTGCGGACAGTGTCCTGATATATCATATTGATACTACTGCCGCCGTCCATAAGGACTCGGGTTAGATTGTATGCATCTATTATTGGGTCGAGCACTAAGGTAGCCGAACCCCCATGCCGAATACTAGTCGGATGATCCCTGCGATTGAAAGTGATCGGACATGCTAGGTTGAATTTTGGGGGAGCAGGCTCAATGGCATAGACGTCTCGGAGTGCGCGCTCCCTCTTTGGGATATGAGTGGCATATATCATGTTCACTGTCTTGACCTCCGGTGGAAATTTCTTCTGTCCCCCTATATTCGGATGGCGAGGTTCATACTCGTCTTCGCTCTGAGGTTCCATCCCCTTGTGTTCGGCGTTTAGCTTGCCAGCCTGCTTGAAAACCCAACAGTTACGGTTGGTGTGGTTGGCAGGTTTTTCTGGGGTGCCATGGATTTGACAGGGCATGTCTAATATCATGTCCGAACTTGATGGACCGTCTTTGTTGCCTTTAAATGGCTTCTTTCGTTGACCGGGTCTGGAGCCATTGAATCCGGCGTTTACCGCCATATCATCTGGGCTTCCAGAATTGTTTCGATGTTTTTTTCTTACCTCGTGGCTTTCCAATGCCATCCTTGACTTCGGATGTTCCATGGTCACTGGTGCTGCTACGAGCTAACCAGCTATCCTCACCCGCGCAAAAGCGAGTCATGAGTGTAGTTAGGGCTGCCATTGTCCTCGGCTTTTCCTGTCCGAGGTGTCTGGGTAGCCATTCGTCCCGGATACTGTGCTTGAATGCCGCTAAGGCTTCGGCGTCCGGACAATTGACGATCTGTTTCTTCTTAGTCAGAAGCCGGTTCTAAAGCTTGTGGGCGGACTCCCCGGGTTGTTGGATGATGTGACTTAAATCGTCGGCGTCTGGGGGACGGACATAAGTCCCTTGAAAATTGGCCCGAAAAGCGCCCTCAAGTTCTTCCCAACTCCCAATGGAGTTTTTTGGGAGACTGTTTAGCCAGTGTCGAGCTGGTCCTTTTAGCTTAAGGGGTAAATATTTGATGGCGTGGAGATCATCTTCTCGAGCCATGTGGATGTGAAGAATAAAATCTTCTATCCAGATGGCAGGATCCGTCGTCCCATCGTACGCTTCGATGTTCACGGGTTTAAACCCTTCTGGGAAATCATGACCCAGCACCTCATCGGTAAGGCATAGAGGGTGTGAAGCTCCTCTGTATCTTGCTATATCGTGGCGTATGTCCGATGGTTGTGGTGTTCGGTATTGACCCCCGAACTGGTATGTCACCGGTGCGATTGGCTTGATAGCCACCGTCCCGTGCGGGAGCTCGGTCTCTGGTTTCGGATATAGACCTGGTCTTGCTAGCTTCTTTGTTTAGGTCCTCATGCAGATTGTGTTTTCGGACTTGGACTGCACCCTCCTTTCCTTTATGGGGTGGGGGCTTGTTTATGCCATTGCTAGCGACTCTATCCCGTCCGCGAGGTGGTCAGTCCGGCTTGTTGGCGGTGTTATGTTTCGGTGGGACGGGCGCAACGGCCTCGTCATCGAATTCGGGTAGCAGCTTGCGCTTGGGATAGCCTTTGGTTTGGCTGTTAAAGCCATGTTTCTTTTCGGCGTCTAGAACCTCATTCCATCTATCATTGAGCATGTCTTGTGCAGCTCGAAGTTGTCTCTGCTGCTTTTTTAAGCTCCGTGCGGTGGCTATAAGCCGCCGATGGAAGCGTTTTTGTTCAGAGAGTTCTTCTAGGACGGTATATTCATCGTCATCCAAGATAGCCTCTTCTTCGGAGATCGGTTCATAATCACTATCTTCGGCATCACTGTCATCGGACTGCGGCTTCGGACTTTCTTCGCCATCCTCTCGCTCCTCCTGCTCTATTGCTAGATCTGCGGGGTCTTCGGCTTGTTCCGGAATATCACCGTCATTAGTCATGGTGTTGCAGTCGTTTCCTTTACGGGATTTTGTTCGGCGTTATGGACGCCGACGCTTGGGAGGTTCTTCGGCGGGTTTACCCTCTACGAGATTGTTTTCGCTGTTGCCTTCCGCCTCTTTGGGTGTATCCACCATATATACGTCGTATGAAAACGTTGCTTTCCACCACCCTGTTATGGCCGACTTTGATCTGTATCTACTTCAACTTCAAGGTCCATCCCGTCGAAGTCTTCTGAAGCGTAGTCTATTAGATCGGTTAGATCTTCAACCGTGGCTACCAAGTGGGTGGTGGGTGAGGAACGAAATTCTTCATCCCCCCTGGGTATAGCGTGGATGTTCATCAGCCTCCAGTTCGAACCGGATATAGTGCGGCTGTGTGCTCTCATCCAAGGAGAGAGATCTTAACGACCTTAACATGTTTCCAAGTGGTGAGTGCTGGAAAATATCCGTAGCACAAAATTCGGCGATAGGCGCCTGATTGGATTTCAGGGGCGCAGTTACGCGCAGTTTGGAATCAGAGAACGGAGCCGAGTCCGGGGTTCCCGTAACACAAACCCCATCAGTTGGGTCCATGTGTGGCTCCAACGCCGTAGAGTCTGTGGCTCCCGTGGTGGGGTTGAGCTTCCCATCTTCGGGTGACGCGATATGTTCTGAATCTAGGGCCAGAATTGTTGCAGGTGCTATTTCCTGATCCGATGAAAGAGTTAAGTCATGATCATCATGGTGGCAGAGATGGGTTGCCATTGGCTCGAATCCGGTGAAGATCAAGTCTCCACGGATATCAACAACGTAGTTCAAGCTACCGAATCTGACATGATGGCCAGGGGCATAGCTCTCGATCTGCTCAAGGTGGCCTCGGTGTTGGCACGAAGCGCGAAGCCGCCAAACACGAAAAGTCGGCTGGGAGGGAAAATTCCCTCGACATCGCCGTTGTAGATGATGACGTGATACATAAGTCCTTCCGTCGACGACATAGTGGAAACCTTAATGAAAGCACCAATGCCGGTGTCAAAACCGGCGGATCTCGGGTAGGGGGTCCCGAACTATGCGTCTGAGGATTGATGGTAACAGGAGGCAGGGGACACAATGTTTACCCAGGTTCAGGCCCTCTTGATCGAGGTAAAACCCTACTTCATGCTATATTAGTATGAAAGAATATGTGTACAAGAGTTGATCTACCTCGAGATCGTAATGGCTAAGCCCTAGGTCTAGCCTATGAGGATATTATGATTCTCTCTAGCCTCTATGGACTAAACCCTCCGGTTTATATACACACCGGAGAAGCCTAGGGTTTGTACATATCATCTTGCAGAGGAAGGAAAATCTACACCTGAGCCTAAAATGTGCCATTACAAGAATCCAGGAGTCCTATCCGGATACGAGAGATGATCTTCTATAATAATCTTCATGGCCCACCAGTCCGGCCCATCAGGAGCTTGTACGGTCACATGTTGACCCCCCGATCCAGGACTCCCTCAACGATGCCGGTCGCCATCTGTGGTACATGCTAAAGGCCAGCACCGACATCCTCCTCCTCGCCTCGGACTTGCCGGACGTGCGATAGGGCGCGTTGCTCGCACGCGTTGGCCCTTTCCATGCCAGTGTGCTCCACCGAAGCATCGGCTTCTAAGTGGGAAGCCCACTTGATGAGCTGGTAGTAAAATTCGGTGTCGCACACGCGTGCGTGCCCGATAGCCTCTAGGGATATTTGTCGGGCGCCGGCCTCCACGTAGTCGGCCTAGTTGCGGGCGCCCTGCTCATGAATCAGAGCGGCGGTGCGCTGCTGCTCCATGCCCCGCTGGCGGCGCAAATCCGCGATACGCTGCTCCTCCGCCAGGCGGTCGCGCACCAACAAATCCTCGTACTCTGCATTGCCATCTACAGACCGACAGAATGCCTCCTCCCTCCGTCTTCCTTCCGATGAATAACCAAACATTAGCTCCAGCGGTGAGTACCTCTGGCATCACCTATTGCTGACGGTCGGGGAGCATGGCGGACGTGCCGAGAGCGAGGGCAAGTGGCGAGCGATGTCGGGCCGGTGGGGGTTGTGAGGGGAGCAAATAGGGCAAGTTGGGTGACGGTGCTACCGAAGAACGCCGGGAACCAGTAATTATAGGTAGAAGGTGGGTGAAGCAGTGTGTCGCGGGAAATGATAACCCACAAGTGTAGGGGATCGCAACAGTTTTCGAGGGTAGAGTATTCAACCCAAATTTATTGATTCGACACAAGGGGAGCCAAAGAATACTCTCAAGTATTAGCAGCTGAGTTGTCAATTCAACCGCACCTGGAAGACTTAGTATCTGCAGCAAGGTAATTTAGTAGCAAGGTAATATGGAAGTAACGGTAACCGCAATAAAAGTAATGGTAGTGTTTTTGTAGTGATTGTAACAATAGCAGCGGAAAAGTAAATAAGCAATAAGCAATATGTGAAAAGCTCGTAGGCATTGGATCAGTGATTGATAATTATGTTGGATGCGATTCCTCGTGTAATAGTTATAACATAGGGTGACACAGAACTAGCTCCAGTTCATCAATGTAATGTAGGCATGTATTCCAAATATAGTCATACATGCTTATGGGGAAGAACTTGCATGACATCTTTTGTCCTACCCTCCCGTGGCAGTGGGGTCCTAGTGCAAACTAAGGGATATTAAGGCCTCCTTTTAATAGAGTACCGGACCAAAGCATTAAAACATAGTGAATACATGAACTCCTCAAACTACGGTCATCACTGGTAGTGGTCCCAACTATTGTCACTTCGGGGTTGCCGGATCAGAACACATAGTAGGTGACTATTGACTTGCGAGATAGGATCAAGAACACACATATATTCATGAAAACATAATAAGTTCAGATCTGAAATCATGGCACTCGGGCTCTAGTGACAAGCATTAAGCATAGCAAAGTCATAGCAACATCAATCTTAGAACGTAGTGGATACTAGGGATCAAACCCTAACAAAACTTACTCGATTACATGGTAAATCTCATCCAACCCATCACCGTCTAGCAAGCCTACGATGGGATTACTCACGCACGGCGGTGAGCATCATGGAATTGGTGATGGAGGAAGGTTGATGATGACGATGGCGACGATCTCCCCTCTCCAGAGCCCCGAACGGACTCCGGATCAGCCCTCCCAAGAGAGATTAGGGCTTGGTGGCGGCTCCGTATCGTAAAACGCGATAATTCCTTTGCTCCCCGAAAGTGAATATATGGAGTCGGGGGAGATGTCGGTGGAGCAATACGGGGCCCATGAGGCAGGGGGCGCGCCCCCCACCCTCGTGGACAGAGTGTGGGCCCCCCTGGTCTAGTTCTTTCCGTAGATATTTTTTATAAATTCCAAATATATCTCCGTTGAATTTCAGGCCATTCCGAGAACTTTTATTTCTGCACAAAAATAACACCATGGCAGTTTTGCTAAAAACAGCGTCAGTCCGGGTTAGTTTCATTCAAATCATGCAAGTTAGAGTCCAAAAAAAGGGTAAAAGTGTTTGGAAAAGTAGATACGTTGGAGACGTATCAACTCCCCCAAGCTTAAACCTTTGCTTGTCCTCAAGCAATTCAGTTGACAAACTGAAAGTGATAAAGAAAAAACTTTGACAAACTCTATTTGCTCTTGTTGTTGCAAATATGTAAAGCCAATATTCAAGTTTTCAGCAAAGATTATGAACTAACCACATTCACAATAACTTCTAGGTCTCATGTCTACTCATATCAATGGCATAATAAACTAACGAGCAATAATAATAAACCTCGGATGACAACACTTTCTCAAAACAATCATAATATGATATAACAAGATGGTATCTCGCTAGCCCTTTCTAAGACCGCAAAACATAAATGTAGAGCACCTTTAAAGATCAAGGACTGACTAGACATTGTAATTCATGGTAAAAGAGATCTAGTCACAATCATACTCAATGCAAATTAATAGGAATACATGCAAATGACAGCGGTGCTCTCCAACTGGTGCTCTTTAATAAGAGGATGATGACTCAACGTATAAGTAAATAGATAGGCCCTTCGCAGAGGGAAGCAGGGATTTGTAGAGGTGCCAGAGCTTGATTTTGAAATAGAGATGAATAATATTTTGAGCGGTATACTTTCATTGTCAACATAGCAACCAAGAATCTTGATATCTTCCATGCTACACACATTATAGGCAGTTCCCAAACAGAATGGTAAAGTTTATACTCCCCCAACCACCAACAAGCACACTCCACGGCTAGCCCGAAACAACGGGTACCGTCCAAACCAGCAACAACCCTGGGGGAGTTTTGTTTAATTATTATGATTTGAGCATGGGACTGGGCATCCCGGTTACCAGCCATTTTCTCATGAATGATGAGCGGAGTCCACTCATCATGAGAATAACCCACCTAGCATGGAAGATATAGACAGCCCTGGTTGATACATGAGTTGTTTGAGCATACAAACAGAATTTCATTTGAAGGTTTAGAGTTTGGAACATACAAATTTACTTGGAACCGCAGGTAGATACCGCATATAGGAAGGTATTGTGGACTCATATGGAATAACTTTGGGGTTTATGGAAGTGGATGCACAAGCAGTATTCCCGCTTAGTACAAGTAAAGGCTAGAAAGAGACTGGGAAGCAACCAGCTAGAGGGCGACAACAGTCATGAGCATGCATTAAAATTAATCAATAATGAGTGCAAGCATGAGTAGGATATAAATCACCATGAACATAAATATCGTGGAGGCTATGTTGATTTTGTTTCAACTACATGCGTGAACATGTGCCAAGTCAAACCACTTGAATCATTCAAAAGAGGATACCACCCTATCATACCACATCACAACCATTTTAATATCATGTTGTCACGCAAGGTAGAACATTATAAACTCTTAGCTAATTAAGCTTGGCATGAGCAGCTATGATCTCTAATTGTCATTGCAAGCATGTTCCATTCATAACAAGCTGAATCAGGAACGATGAACTATCATATCTACAAAAACAAGAGAGGTCGAGTTCACACCAGCTTTTCTCATCTCAATCAATTCATCATATATCGTCATTATTGCCTTTCACTCACACGACCGAACGGTGTGGATAATAATAATAGTGCACATGCATTGGACTAAGCTGGAATCTGCAAGCATTTAATACAAGAGAGAAGACAAAGTAATATGGCTCATGGTTAAATCAACAATAAAGCATATGAGTCCACTAAGCGTTTTCATCACGGTCTTCTCCTCTTGACCCCCAAAGATAAGAAAAGTAACTATTTACACGGGAAAGCTCCCAACAAGCAAAAAGAAGAACGAGAAATATTTTTGGGTTTTCTTTTAACTACTACTACTACAGCCATGGAAAGTAAACTAGCTAAAAAGCTGCAACTATTTTTTTGTTTTTCTTAAGGTTTTCCTAAAACACAAGAAAAAAACTAAGAAAAGAAATGAAACTAGCATGGATAGTACAATGAAAAAGTGTGAGCACCGACTACTGGAATAAGTGTGTGAACATGAATGTAATGTCGGTGACAAATACGTACTCCCCCAAGCTTAGGCTTTTGGCCTAAGCTGGTCTATGGCCAATATTGTCCTGATGGATATTCGAAGTCGCAGTTGGGGTTGTACTGAGATGCAGCGGCTACCGCCTGACGAGCTGCATCCTAAAGACGAGCTGCCCTTGTCGTCTCCTGGTACTCATTTGCCTCCTCCCTCGTTATAGTATATCTCCCTTTTGCCTGGAAGGCAAAGAAGGTAGGAGCAGGGAGAGCAATATGGACAGTGCGACGTCTGTCAAAGATTAGTTGATACTGGAGGGATTGTTCATCCCTCTCAACAAATTGATGGCGAATCATGGCATTATAATCTAGAAAAGCATGAGGCAACTCCGCATCATTCTTGTGTATGGGCACATGAAGATAATTAGCCAAGTGAGTTGCATAAATTCCCCCAAATAGATCGCCATTTAAACCATTATGATGTAACCTACGGGAAACAATGGCCCCCAAATTATAATGTCTGTCACCTAATAACGCACTTTTGAGGACACTAAGATCTGGTACACACATGTGGAAAGCTTCATCTTTACCGTTAATTCATCTACCAATGAAGAGAGCAAAATAATGTATAGCAGGAAAATGAATGCTCCCTATGGTAGCTTGGGTGACTTCTCTAGATTCCCCACAGTGATACTAGCTAGAAAGTCCTTATACTCAGATTTGCGAGGTTCACCAACACTACCCCACTGTGGGAGTTTACAAGCATCATTAAAATCTTCTAAGTCCATGGTATAAGATTTATCATAGAGATCAAACAAGACAGTGGGGGAATTACGTGAAGATGTAAATTTAAACCTTCTCACAAAGGTACCAGTTAGGTACTGGTATTGAGGGCACTTACCTGACTCAAAGTTCTCAATATCCGCATTACGCACATATGTGTAAAATTCTTCCTTGATGCCTGTCTGGATCATAAACTCCTCTGACGGCCATTCACAGGGCCGCACTTGAGCTTCCCTTGGTAACTCATCATCTGGCTCGCGTATCGCGAGGCTTGGTCCTTGCTTCCTTGAGGAACCACCTTGGTAGATTTTCCTATGCGTTTTTTTCTGGAACATTTCTGAAATTTTTAGTGACTCAAAATAAAAGTGAACCAAACTTAACAAGATTGATAGCAACTACTCCTACAAGTGCCTAGAGACTATATCATGCATTAGAACTACTTGGAACCACATAATTTGACATGCAAGCTCAAGAACAGGGTCACCAAAGCAGCAAAAATTTGCAATGAATAAATCACTAGAACAAAAACTAATTGGACCAATGGAGGAGTCACATACCAAGGAACAATCGCCCCAAACAGTTTTTTGAAAGGAGCTTTGAGCAAGGAGATCGAAAATGGCAGCAAGGTGAGCTAGAACTCGTGCTTGAGCTCGTTGGTGATTTTTTTTTTTTGGGAGGAAGGAGTGTGTGGGTGCTGGAGTAAGTGGAGGGGGGACACGTGGGACCCACGAGGTAGGGGCGCGTCCAGGGGCTGGGCGCGCCCTGTACCCACGTGGCCAGGTGCTGGCTCCCCCTGTTGTGTTCTCAGTGCCAAATATTCTTAAATATTCTACAAAAAATCATATATCATTTTCGGGGCATTTGGAGAACTTTTATTTTTGGGGTATTTTTTATTGCACGGATAACTCAGAAAACAGACAGAAAATACTATTTTTTCTTTATTTAATCTAATTAATAGAAAGTAGGAGGAGGGTATAGAAACTTGTGCTTTCTAAATTCAACAATCCCGTGCTCATCAAAAAGGAATTTATTAACAAGGTTGATCAAGTCTTGTCAATAAACTCTTTCCGAATAACATGAAGCTGGAGAATTTTCGAATAACACTAGGTTACCTCAACGGGGATATGTATGTCCCCAACAATAAGAATATCATATTTCTTCTTGACAATAGGAAGAGGGAATTCAAAACCTCCAATAGTAATCGTTGAAATGTTTCCAATAGAATTGATACTGTGGACCTGAGGTTGTTCCCTCGGAAAGTGTACCGTATGCTCATTACCATTGACATGAAAAGTGACATTGCCTTTGTTGCAATCAATAACAGCCCCTGCAGTATTCAAAAAGGGTCTACCAAGGATAATAGACATACTATCGTCCTCGGGAATATCAAGGATAACAAAGTCCGTTAAAATAGTAACATTTGCAACCACAACATGCACATCCTCAAAAATACCGACATGTATAGCAGTTGATTTATCGGCCATTTGCAAAGATATTTCAGTAGGTGTCAACTTATTCAAATCAAGTCTACGATATAAAGAGAGAGGCCTAACACTAACACCGGCTCCAAGATCACATAAAGCAGTTTTAACATAGTTTCTTTTAATGGAGCAAGGTATAGTGGGTACTCCTGGATCTCTTAGTTTCTTTGGTATTCCACCTTTAAAAGTATAATTGGCAAGCATGGTGGAAATTTCAACTTCGGGTATCTTTCTTTTATTGGTAATAATATCTTTCATATACTTAGCATAAGGATTTGTTTTAAGCATATCAGTCAAACGCATACGCAAAAAGATAGGTCTAATTATTTCAACAAAGAGCTCAAAATCCTCATCATCCTTTTCCTTGGATGGTTTAGGAGGAAAAGGCATGGGTTTCTGAACTCATGGTTCTCTTTCCTTACCATGCTTCCTAGCAACAAAGTCTCTCTTATCATAACTTTGATTCTTTGATTGTGGGTTATCAAGATCAACAGCAGGTTCAATCTCTACATCGTTGTCATTGCTAGGTTGAGCATCATCATGAACATCATCATTAACTTTATCACTAGGTTCATGTTCATTACCAGATTGTGTTTCAGCATCAGAGATAGAGATATCACTGGGATTCTCAGGTGTGTCAGCTACAGGTTCACTAGAAGCATGCAAAGTCCTATCATTTTTCTTTTTCTTCTTCTTAGAAGAACTAGGTGCATCTATATTAGCTCTCTAAGAATCTTGCTCAATTCTCTTAGGGTGGCCTTCAGGATTCAGAGGTTCATGAGTCATTTTACCACCTCTAGTCACAAATCTAATAGCATTATCATTTTTCTTACTATTTAATTCATTGAGCAAATCATCTTGTGCTTTAAGTACTTGTTCTACTTGAGTGGTAACCATAGAAGCATGTTTACTAATGAGTTTCAGTTCACCTTTAACTCTAGACATATAATCACTGAAGCGTTCAATCATATAAGCATTACGTTGCAATTGTCTACCAACATAAGGATTGAAGTTTTCCTGTTTTACAATGAAGTTGTCAAACTCATCTAAGCATTGGCTAGCAGACTTATAACGAGGAATATCACCTTGATCAAATCTGTAAAGAGAATTTACCTTTACTACATGTGTCGGGTTATCAAGACCAAGTATTTCTTCAATAGGCGGTAATTCTTAACATCTTCAACTTTAATACTTTTTTCTTTCATAGATTTCTTTGCCTCTTGCATATCTTCAGGACTGAGAAATAGAACACCCCTTTTCTTCGGAGTTGGCTTAGGGGCTGGTTCAGGAAGTGTCCAATTGTTTTCATTGGTCAACATATTATTCAATAGTAATTCGGCTTAATCAACTATTCTTTCCCTGAAAACACAACCAGCACAACTATACAGGTGGTCTCTGGAAGCATCGGTTAGTCCATAATAAAAGACATCAAGTATTTCATTCCTGTGAAGAGGATGATCAGGCAAAGCATTAAGTAATTGGAGAAGCCTCCCCCAAGCTTGTGGGTGACTCTCTTCTTCAATTTGCACAAAATTATATATTTCCCGTAATGCAGCTTGTTTCTTATGAGCGGGAAAATATTTAGCAGAGAAGTAATAAATCACATCCTGGGGACTACGCACACAACCAGGATCAAGAGAATTAAACCATACTTCAGCATCACCTTTTAACGAGAACAAAATAACTTAAGGATATAGTAGTAACGGTTTTTTTCCTCATTGGTGAATAGGGTGGCTATATTATTCAACTTAGTAAGATGTGCCACAACAGTTTCAGATTCATAGCCATGGAAAGGATAAGATTCAACCAAAGTAATTAACTCAGGATCGACAGAGAAATCATAATCCTTATCAGTAACAAAGATAGGTGAAGTAGCAAAAGCAGGGTCATATTTCATTCTAGCATTCAAAGACTTTTCTTTCAGCTTAGCTAATAATTTCTTAAGATCATATCTATCGTTGCAAGCAAGAAAATCTCTAGCATTTTCTTCATCCATAACATAACCTTCAGGAATAACAGGCAATTCATATCTAGGGGGAGAATCCTCATCATCACTTTCCTCAATATTATCAGTTTCAATATTTGCATTCTCCCTAACCTTAGCAATTTGTTCATCAAGAAATTCACCTAGTGGCACAGTATTATCAAGCATAGAAGTAGTTTCATCATACATAGCAAAAGTGACATTATCAAGAACATGCGACATATCAGATTCAATAGCAGGAGTAGGTGTCGCAAGTTTACTCATAACAGAGGGTAAATCAAGTGCAGAGCTAGATGGAAGTTCCTTACCTCCTGTCGGTGTACTAAAGTAGGGGTACCCTTAGTATCCCGAACTTGTGCACGGGCAGTCGCAGCGTCCCGCGGCAGGGCTTGCCGGGTGATCGCCAAGGTCCTCCGTGGTTCCTTTGGAGCCATTCAAGAACAAAGTATCCAAGCCAAGGAGACAAGGCCTCGGCAAGAAGAGCTTGCCGGGAAGGCCACTCGAGGCACAAGATCACTCAAGGCGCAAGACCCTGGCAAGAGGAGCTTGCCGGGGAGGCCAACCAAGGCATCTCAAGAAACTTGCCGCGACGCGCCACGCGTCCCAGCAAGGCCCGGTGAGCGACAAGCTCCCGGAAGCGACAAGATAGCGACCGCGGCAAGGCACTTGCCGCGGCAAGCTTCCACTCTGTACCCGCGCTCTAGCGCATCCACCTACGTGTCGCCTCTGGGACCCTTCCAAGCGCACGTGGCGGGAGGCTGTGCAGCCAGGGGTACGCGGTGGCAAGCGGCGCTGACAAGGTTGCCATCGTGGCGAACGGTGGCACCCCTGACGGCCCCTTTATGCACTGTTTGGGCGACGTCGATGGGCATTTAATGCCCTTGTCCCCTGCCGTCAGGGTTAGGTATAAAACACTGTGCCAACTACCACCCTTTTTCCATTTTTACCCTCAACTGCGTTGCCACCTGTCGGTGACCCCTTGAGCATATAAAAGGAGGCCCATGTGCAACGTAGAGGGGGGTTAGACATTCGAACACTCCCACGCTCGGTCTCGTTAGCTGCCGAAGTGTACTGTAGCTCTCAGCGCTCCCGAGCAAGAACTCAATACAAACCAAGGCAGGAGTAGTGTTTTACGCATCCGTGCGGCCCGAACCTGGGTAAACTGCTCGTGTGCCTTGCCTCGATCTGCTCTTTGTGCAATCTCCGCCCCCTGCCGTACCGAAAAGGGACTCCGTCCCCATAGGTGTTCGTGGGTGGATCAGTTTCCCCGACATCTTT
This sequence comes from Secale cereale, assembly GCA_902687465.1. Lineage (NCBI taxonomy): Eukaryota > Viridiplantae > Streptophyta > Magnoliopsida > Poales > Poaceae > Secale > Secale cereale. Next base: position 416,865,595 of record LR738713.1, read on the forward strand.
GGCGCGCCAGGTAGGCAGTGGTCGAGGTTGTGTGAACCTGATCCGGCCTGCACACGGAGCTAGATCTTCATCATCTTCATCAACATGCCGCCGAAGAAGAAGGCTTCGGAGGCAGCTGGTCCGTCCGCGTCGATCCCACCACCGCCGGAGCCAATGGCTGGTGGGGTAGACGCCGGCGGAAGAACGGACGTCGACGAGGGAACTCACGGTGCTGCCAGGTCCAAGGACAAGGCTGCGCTGCCCATCGGCGGCGTAGCCGGCTCCCACGACGACTGGGCGCACTCCAAGACCTCGGCGTCCGTGCATGCACCGCGCCCATCTCAGGAGGCGCGGGACCGGCAGCGTCATGGTACTCACGGTACCATACGCTTGCTGGGCCAAGGTCAAGCTGGTGGGTCCCGGAACGCTCAAGACCAGCATGCACGCCAACATGCTGGCACGAGCATGGCACAGTCGCCTGGACGGGATACTGCTCCTTCTAACGTAGTTAGAAGTCCGAGTATATCCCGCTCCTCGCACCGTTCGCCACCGCTACCCGCCACTACAGCAGAAGCTCTGGCACGAGCTCAACTGCTTCTAGACTTCCCTCCAGCGGCAGACAAGGCTGACGACAGGAGGGCAACCATTCAGAGTCTCATCGCCTTCGCCAACGGCGACACTCCGCGGCAACCGAGCACATCGCAGCCGCGGCAAGTCAGCCAGGCGCGGGCCGATGGCGACAAGACTGGTGGGGGTGCAACCATCGTGCACTCTCCGCCCTGAAGGCCAAGATCGCCGACTCGCCGGATCAACATCGACGACGACTCCACCGCGTCATCAGATCCACGAGCTCGTCGCGATCAGCGGCAAGTTCTCCATGAACGACAATAAGAAGACGCTCGTACTCGCATCGAGCGCCGAAGAGAAGCGCGGCGTCAATTAGACCAGCGCGCTGGGCCCGCTGTCGACATGCATGCGCCAGGGGGACCAGGCGACTTGCCGTACGCGGTAGGTTGTCCAGCTTCACTCGTGAGCTGCGGCAAGTCCAGTGGCCCAGCATGAAGAACTTCAAGCCAGACGTACCGGAGAAGTACGACGGCAAGACGCATCCGTCGGAGTTCCTCAACATCTACACCATCGCGGTGCAAGCTGCTGGGGGGCGGGACGACAAGATCCTTGCCAACTACTTCCCACTGGTGCTCAAACCCAACGTCAGATCCTGGCTCATGCACTTGCCGGACAACTCCATATCTTCTTGGGCAGACCTCTGCCATCAGTTTGTCGGCGCCTTTACAGGCGGCCACAAACCTCACGGCCAAGAGAGCGACCTTCACCTGCTCGCCCAGAAGGAAGGAGAGCCCCTGCGCAAGTATATCCAGAGATTCAGTCGTGTACAGCACAACATCCCAGATGTCCACCCTACCGCGGTTATCAGTGCGTTCCATCAGAACGTGCGTAACCGCGGGATGAGGGAGGAGATGGCAATGTGCAAGATCAGGGATGTCAGCGAGCTGTACGCCCTGGCCGACAAGTGTGCACGTGCGAGGAAGGGAGGAAACTCCCCGGAGAGGATACAGGAGCAGGAGGATCTGACAGTGAGGATGCTGCCCCGACAAAGAAAAACCGGCGGCGGAACAACAGGAAGAAGAAAAACAAAGAGGTGCTAGTCGTTGAACAGTCCGGCAATGAAGGTGGCGCCAAGAAAGCCCAAGTTGGTAGCTCCGGCAAGGAGACTGCCGCATGCACCAACTGCCAGGCTGTGGCGGCAGCCGACAAGCAGGACGGCACCAACAAGCAGTACTGCAAGATCCACTGCACCAAAGGCCACGACCTCCAGAACTGCAAGAGGGTCGAGCAGCTTGTTGAGCAGCAAAAGGCTGAATACGAGCGGCATGACAAGGAGAAGGCCCAAGGAGGTGATGGAGGATCCGGCAAGAAGCGACCATTCAACGGCCGGGGAGGACGCCGCGGCAAGGCCAAACAGCAGCAAGGAGACAGACCTCCCCACGGCCGCGACAAGGATGAAGACGACGACGATGACGAAGACATGGATGATGCTGAGACCAGTGAGCAAGAGTTCCAGAAAGCCACAGAGGTCTTGTGCTTTGACGGCGGTGCTTCTCTGCATACTTCACACCGCCAAATCAAACAGTGGGTGCGGGAAGTCAATGCGGCAGAACCACCTGTCGAATCGCGCAAGCTTTTGAAGTGGTCCAGCACGCCTATCATCTTTGACATTGAGGACCACCCTGATCGCACAACTGCGGTCGGGTGCTTGCCGATGTTGGTTTCACCAACTATCCGCAACCTCAAGGTCACCAAGATGCAAGTAGACGGCGGGGCCGGCTTGAACCTGCTCTCCTCCGTTGTACTCCAGAAACTCCAGATCCCTAACAGCGAGCTCGAAGAGACCGGCACATTCCAAGGAATCAACCCGGGAAGGAGCAAGCTGAAGGGGAAGATCACGCTGCCAGTGACGTTTGGCGGCGAGCTGAACTTCAGGACTGAGAGGATCACTTTTGACGTTGCCGATTTTCCATTGTCTTACAATGGAATACTTGGTCGTCCAGCACTCGCCAAGTTCATGGCAGCCTCTCACTACGCATACAACATGCTGAAAATGCCAGGCCCGATAAGCGTCATCTCTCTCCCTGGCGACAAGAAAGATGCTCTTATCTGCGCCGACAAGATCTACCGGGAAGCAGCAGCCGCAACAGATCGCAAGACACTTGCCGCTGAAGCTCCCGGGGGGAAGAAGACCAAGTCCGGCAAGAGCTCTGGGGCCCACTCCGGCAAGCGCACCTCTTCGGAGTGCTGCGCTACCGTCGAGGACGCACCATCGAGCTCCACCGGCAAGTGTAAGAAGACGATGGCAGCTCCGCCAGAGACCAAGAAGGTGTCCGCCAAGGAGGACGGCACTGGTGGTACCTTCACCATCAGTGCCACGCTTGACCCTAAATAGGAAAGCGCGCTCGTTGCTTTCCTGCGGCGAATGTCGACGTGTTTGCGTGGCAACCGTCTAACATCCCCGGTGTTCCCAGGAAAGTGATTGAGCACCACCTCGCCGTCTGTCATCACGCGCGGCCCGTCAAGCAGAAAGTTAGGAAACAAGCAGTGGAGCGCCAAGAATTCATTGCAGAAGAAATCAAGAAGTTGGAAGCAGCATGCCTTGTCAGAGGAGTGCTCCATCCTACGTGGTTGGCCAATCCTGTAGTCGTGCGTAAGGCAAACGAGAAATGGAGGCTTTGTATCGACTTCACCGATGTCAATAAAGCTTGTCCCAAAGACCCATTTCCCTTGCCACGCATTGACCAGATTGTTGACTCCACGACCGGGTGTGATTTGCTTTCATTTCTTGACGCATACTCAGGATACCATCAAATCTTCATGGCAGAAGAGGATGAGGAGAAGACCGCATTCATCACTCCATGTGGCACGTACTGTTTCATACGGATGCCTTTCGGTTTGAAGAATGCTGGTTCGACATTTGCAAGAGTAGTCCATACAGCTTTTGAGCCACAAATACACAGAAATGTGGAAGCCTACATGGATGACATAGTGGTCAAGAGCAAGGACAGGGCACCTCTGATTCAAGATCTAGAGGAAACCTTTGCAAATTTCCGCAAGATCAGCCTCAAGCTCAACCCCGAGAAGTGTGTGTTTGGAGTCCCTTCCGGCAAGCTTCTCGGGTTCTTCGTGTCTCAGAGGGGAATTGAAGCCAATCCCGACAAGATCAAGGCCATTGAGCATATTGAAGCACCAAAGCGCGTCAAGGATGTGCGAAGACTTGCCGGTTGCGTGGCTGCTCGCAGCAGGTTTATCTCTAAGTCAGCTGAGCGCACCCTGCCATTTTTCAAAATTTTGAAAAAGGCAGGTCCAATGAAATGGACTCCGGAAGCGGAGGCTGCGCTGCAAGACTTGAAGAGGTACCTGTCCTCCACTCCAGTACTTGTCGCACCTAAGCCACAAGAGAAGTTGCTGCTGTACCTAGCGGCAACCAATCAAGTGGTTAGTGCTGCGTTAGTAGCGGAGAGGGAGGCAGATGATGAGCCAGCGACCACGGCAAGCGCATCCAGTGACAAGCGAGGGGCTTCCCCGACAAGCTCTGGTCCCGACAAAGATGGATCTGCGCAGGCATACAAAGAGGTACGGAAGAGAATGGTGCAGCGCCCAGTTTACTTTGTCAGCTCCCTTCTGCAGGGGGCTAGGTCAAGGTACTCTGGCGTGCAGAAATTGCTTTTATGCCTTCTCATGGCCCCGAGAAAGCTGCGCCATTACTTCCAAGCGCATGAGATCACAGTTGTCACTCGCTTTCCGCTGAAGAGGATACTGCAAAATCCAGAAGCAACAGGCTGGATTGTTGAGTGGGCACTGGAACTGTCAAGCTTTGGCCTCAAGTTTGAAAGCACTTCAACTATCCAAAGCAGAGCATTGGCAGAATTCATAGCAGAGTGGACGCCAACACCAGATGAAGAAATTCCAGAAACGAGCATCCCCGTCAAGGAAGCAAGCAAAGAGTGGCTAATGTACTTTGATGGTGCCTTCTCGCTGCAAGGCGCCGGTGCTGGCGTGCGGCTTGTCGCACCCACCGGAGAGTACCTCAAGTACGTAGTCCAGATGCACTTTCCCAAGGAGAAAGCAACGAACAATACTGCAGAGTATGAAGGTTTGCTTGCCGGTCTCAGGATCGCGGCAGACCTTGGGATCAAGAAGCTCATTGTCAGGGGTGACTCGCAACTTGTCGTCCGCCAAGTGAACAAGAATTATCAGAGCCCGTTGATGGAAGCTTACGTCGATGAAGTGAGAAAGCTAGAAGAGCACTTTGACGGCCTACAGATGGAGCATGTTCCAAGAGCTCAGAACGATGTTGCAGATGGCCTGTCAAAGTGCGCCGCACTTAAGTTACCTGTGGAACCAGGGATCTTTGTGTTCAAGCTGACTCAACCGTCTGTAACTCCATCGACTGGACAGAACAAGAAGAGGAAGTTGATTTCTGGTGACTATTTTCCGGCAGAGCTTCCCGAAGCCGCCACCAAGAAGGTCCCCAAGATCAACGCCAAGAATGCTGAGGAGCAGTCTGCTCCGGCAAGCCCCAGGGTTTGTTCCGTTGAAGCAAACGCTCCCGACAAGTTCTGCTCCGGCAAGCTTGCCGGGGAACATCAAGCTCCGGCCGAACCGCAGGTTCTTGCCGTAGAAGCGGATGTTCCTGCAGCAGCAGATGTGCCTTTAGTCCTTGTTGTCGAGCCACAAGCTCCAGCGTGGGCACAGCAGATTGTCCATTTCCTTCAAACAGGAGAACTTCCCGAAGAACAAGAAGAAGCGGAAAGAGTAGCTCGACAGTCAAGTATGTACCAGTTTGTTGACAACACACTGTACAGAAGAAGACTCAACGGTGTGAAATTGAAGTGTATTCCCCGGGAAGATGGACAAAAGCTGTTGGCAGAGATACATGGAGGCATATGTGGTCACCACATTGGCGCAAGAGCACTTGCCGGCAAAGCATTCCGGCAAGGTTTCTTTTGGCCGGAAGCCCTCCAGGACGCAACTGCACAAGTAACCAAGTGTGAAGCGTGCCAGTTCCATTCCAAGCAGATACACCAGCCAGCTCAAGCTCTCCAGACGATCCCTTTATCCTGGCCATTTTCGGTCTGGGGGCTCGACATCCTCGGCCCCTTTCCCCGCGCAGCCGGGGGCTTTGAGTACTTGTACGTTGCAATCGACAAGTTCACAAAGTGGCCGGAAGTGGAACCAGTGAGAAAGGTGACCGCACAGTCAGCAGTCAAGTTCTTCAGGTCGATTGTTTGCCGCTTCGGGATCCCTAACAGGATCATCACCGACAACGGTACGCAATTCACGAGCCGCACCTTCATGCAGTACGTCCAAGATCTTGGCGCCAAGGTTTGCTTCGCTTCTGTTGCTCGCCCGAGAAGCAACGGTCAAGCGGAGAGGGCAAATGCTGAAGTGTTGCGTGGACTTAAGACCAGAACTTTCGACAGGCTGCACAAATGCGGAAGAAACTGGATCAAGGAGCTGCCGGCGGCTCTTTGGTCGATCAAGACGACGCCAAATCGAGCCACTGGACAGACACCTTTTGCTCTAGTCTATGGAGCAGAGGCAGTTCTCCCCACGGAACTCGTATGCGGGTCACCTCGAGTGCTCGCTTATGATGAGCTCGAGCAAGAGCAGCTGCGACAAGATGACGCGCTGCTCCTTGAGGAAGACCGTCTTCAGGCTGCTGTACGAGCTGCTCGATACCAGCAAGCTTTGCGCCGCTACCATAGCCGCAAAGTTAACGCCAGAAGTCTCGAGGAAGGCGACCTTGTTCTTCGGCGTGTTCAGTCCGCCAAGAATTCCAACAAGTTGACGCCGAAGTGGGAAGGCCCTTACCGGGTGAAACGAGTCACTAGGCCTGGCGCTGTCCGCCTTGAGACCGAAGATTGCTTTCCGGTGAGCAACTCCTGGAACATCGAGCATCTTCGTAAGTTTTACCCGTAAGGCGCGGTTGCCGCGACCCGCTCTGGCAACCACCTTTTGTACAATTCTTGCCGCTGTTGCATGTATTCCTTTGTACAAAGCCAGGCGCAGACCCCGTGCATCAGTAAAGCTCATGTGCTCCGCACACCTTGTCAATTTCATGCTTTCTATATTTTGCATGTGTTATCTGACACTTTGTGCAGCGCCTACCCCCGGTAAGCCATAATAAGCACAAAGGCTCCATATCTTTGTTTTCTCTCCTTTCTTTTTCTCAAGGAAAGGAAGGTTCCCTCGCGCACAAGTTTACCGGGGGAGGAGAAGATAGTGGTATGGACCAAGCGCCGTTCAAGAAAGTTCCGCCTTGCCGGGGAGCAAACAACACAAAAGCTAAGTTGCCAAAGCTTGAGCAATCAGATTTTTAAATTTTTATGTTATCTTCCTTGAACGACCGCACTTTGTATGGAAAACCCGTGCGCGGAGGAACCAACTCGTAGCTAGTTGCGCCCTTACTTTGTTTCGAGCCCGCTCAATGACTTAAGTGTGCTGCGACTAGTGTCGCGCCCTTACTTTGTTTTCGAGCATGCTCAACAACTTAAGTGTGCTGCAACTAGTTGCGACAAGGTTTCTTGTCGGTAGCGGCACCGCCAGCAGGCTGCTGAAGTTCCGCACTCAGCGCTCGCGGCTAAGGTTCCTGCGCCGGCAAGTTCCCTAAAAGCATAGGGCAAAAACATACAAAGCAAAGGAGTCAAGTAAAGGAAATAACATTGCAATTACTACCCAAAATAGAGTTATATTACAAGATAGCTTGTCGTAGCTCTAACAGATTGTTCTCCTAACATGATAAGCAGCAACAAGGAAAGAAGAAAATGGGCGAGCCTAGTCCGCGCGATCGCCCTCGACCCTCTTGATGCCGCTCACCTTGTCCACAATGGGTGCGACAAGGGCCTTGAGCACCTCCAGATCCGCATCCTGCGGCAGGGACCTGAGGACGTTGGTGAGGTTGAGGCCTGGATTGCGGAAGGCCACCTTCATCAACACCTTTTGCAGGGCTCCCGCGCAGAGCTTGCGCGACTCGTCGGCCAGCTGCTTTGGGATTCTCTCCCGGAGCTGCTGGAGGGCCGTCGCCACGCCTTTGAAGAATAGGGTGAGCTTGGCGCTGGGGTGGAGATTCTCGTCGGAGGAATACCCGAGATACTCCGCCCCCAGCTGCGCCAGCTCCCCGTCGATATCTGCGGCAGCATTGACGAGACCCTCCGTCCAATGCTCCACAGTCTCCCTAAAGATGTTCTGAGTGACAGCAGCACTCGCCAGCAACGCCTTCTCGGCCCTGACCTCCTCCTTCAGGGCCGTCTCCCGCTCCTTGGCGGCGACCAGCGTCTTGGTCAAAGTGGTCAGCTTCAACTCAAGATCGGCGTTGGAGTCCTTGGCGGCGGCAAGCTCCTTGCCCTTCTCGGCGAGACGCACCTGCAGCTCTGAGTGGCTGTGGGCGTCCTTCTCCCGCTCAAGCTTGAGCGCGGCGATCTCTTCGCCCCTCGCCTGGAGATCGGCCTCCAGCTGCGCCACCTTCGCCTCCAGTTCCTTCTTGGCGGCCTCGGCAGTTGCGGCAGCGTCCTTTGCTTCCTGGAGGGCCCCGCCAAGTGATTGCTCGCGCGCGGCTAGCTCTTCCTCGTGGCTGTCGAGGTTGACCTTCCGCTGCGCCAGCTCGCCTTCTCGCGTGGATAGCTTCTCGGCGGCAAGCCGGTATTGCTCTTCGACTTCGGCCTTCTCGAGGAAGAAGGCCGTCTGCTCTTCGGCAAGTTGGTCCCGCTCCTCTGCCAAGGACCGGAGAGCTGCCTGGTTGAGGGCCCGGAGCTCCTCCGCGCGCTTCTCAATGTCGGCTCCCGCTTTGGCGGCCAGTGCTTCGCGGGACTCCAATTTGGCCTGCCGGGCGCGATAGAGTGACAACAGCTTCCGCAGCAGCCGCTCCTCCTCAGGCTCGCCGCTGCTGCTGCTCGGCGCGTCGACCAGCGTCAGCCCGGCGGAGGCAAGCACTTCTCCGTCGAAGACTTCTCCCTCGACCGGCGCCCTGGAGCTCGATGCCCAGGGGAGCTTGATGAAGACGCCGTCGCCAGCCATCAAGTAGGCGCCAGGCTCGGACTCTTCGGAGCCTGGGGCTGCGGCAGCGGCAGAGGGCTCGGCAGTCAGTGTAGCGCCTGGCGCTCCTGCGGCCTCAGGGCCGTCAGTACGATCGCCGGTCCCCTCGCCAGCTGCTGCGGCGGCAGCCTTGGCAGCCTCGTCGCCGGCGGGCTCGTCAGCACCGGCCGCCTCTTCGGTAGCAGCGGCGTCGCCGGTGTCGCCGCGCGCGTTCTCCTCGACAGCGACCTCCGTCTCCATCGGCTCCGTAACGGATGGATCTGACGGCAGGAAAGGGGAGAAAAACAGTCAAGCAAATATCCAAAAAAAAAGAAGAATCAAAAGAAGAAAAGCCCAAGGGAAGTTTGAAGCAAGGGGATTACCTGTGCGAGCCGGCTCCTCAGTGGGGTTCCTCGTCGGGGAACTCTCCCTTGGCGGTGTCGTTGTAGTCCCCGCCGGCGGACGGCCGCTGGTACTGTCCCTCGCCGGAGAGCTCCCCCTTGCCGGAGGACTCTCCCTTGCCGGGGAGACCCTTGCCGGGGAACTTCCCCTTGGTGGCGTAGTTGATGCAGATGGCGCGTCGGGGGCGGTCTCCGGGCGCCCCTGGTCTGGCTGCTCTGCTCCTACACAAATCAACAAACAAGACGTCGGCAAAGAAAGAACGCTCACGCGCACCTAACAGCAGAAAGTGAACCATACACTTACGCTGGGGGCTGCGCTGGGGGCTGCTCTGAAGATCAGTTGCCGGGTCCAGCAAGTTTGTCTCAGGCGCACCCCCTACGGGCATGGCAGGCTCGTCCTCGATGACAATCACCGGGACCTTGGCTCTCTTCGCCGCCCTCTGGGCCAGAGTTCTGAAAAAAGGAACAGGTTCAGAGTGAGGCAAAAGAGATACAAGACCAAACAGCAAGGATTGAAGAAATACAAGAACAAAAAAAAATCTTACTCTTCTTCTTCCTCGTCGGAGCTGAGCGCGGAGAAGTCGAAGTCTAGCTCACGCGTCCCGGCGCGAGGAGGCGGAGGAGTAGGCTCCCTTGGCCACTTGGCGGCCGTAGCGGTGGTGGTCTGAGACGACCCCACTCCGGCTTTCGCCGTGGCGAGAAGGGCGGCAGGAGCAGAAGCGGCGGTCCGAGAAGACCCCGCTCCAGTTGCCACAGATGCGCGAGGTGCTCCTGCAGCAACCTTGCTTGCCGCGGTGGAGCGTGTCGCGCGGCGCGGCGGCTGTTGACCCGTCTGCCGCTCCGTTGTGTCCCCGGCCTTGCGGAGACGCCTTCTCGGTGGAGCTGGAGGCTCTGCTGGTGGCGAGCTGCCTGAAGATGAGGAGGAAGAGGAGCCGATCTCCAGCAAGCCACTCGTATCCTCGGCGGACTCGCTCGACTCATCGCCCTGCTCGGCGGGCTCGCTCGACCCGACGCCCTGCTCGGCAGGCTTGCTCGACTCGGCGTCTTGCCCGGCAGGCTCTCCCTCACCGACAAACTCCCCTCGCTCGGCAAGGCTTGCCGCCTTTGCTGCATCTGCCTCCTCCGGGGTGAAACCGAACTCGCCCGCGGCTGCGGCTGCCGCCGCCTCTTCCAGCCTGGTGGCGATGTACGCCATCTCCTTGTCGGTGGTGTCGCGGGTGAAGCCCTTCTTCTCGTCGGAGCGGATCGGCGTTTCTTCCAAGATGTCGAAGAATGCCTGCACGGCTTCATTAGTAGGCTCTTGCCAAGTTGGGTCAATCCCATGAGAGTCGCACAGCAGCATCATTGCGCGGATGCGGCTGAGCGCGGAGTTGTTGCACAGCGGGACGACCCCCCTCGGCAACCTGAACACTTCGGGATGGTCGGGGTCATACTTGAACAGCTCCTGGAGCATCGCGTTGAGCTCCATGACGGTGAAATTGAAGTTGAGGCCCGGGCGCAGCCTCATGATGTCCGCCGCATTCTCGAACTCCCAGGCGGGCCTCTTCCTCTCCTGCAAGGGGGCGATGCGGCGGCGAAGGAAATCTGCGCCAACTGCGCCTACAGTGAGCCCGGCAAGCCTGAGGCGTCGGATCCGGGCAGTGGTAATCTTCAGTCTACCGTCTTCCGGGGCCAGGTCGCTCCAGTCGTTGCCGCGCACTACTAGGGCTTGGCGCCGGGCGGTAAATGGCTGCGGGTTCTCCTCTATAATCCAACACCAATTGGCTCTCCGTTCCTCCCATTTGCTGCTGAGCTCTCCCTCCAGATAAGCTTCCTTCTTGTGCGTCCTTGAGATCCAGGAGACTCCGTCGGATAAGGGCTCTCCTCTCTCTACTCGGGGCGTAAAGAAGTGGCGGAAAAGGGCTACATTTGGGTGGACCCCGACAAAGTTCTCGCAGAGGTGTGCGAAAACGGCCATGGTCAGAACGGCGTTGGGGGTGAAGTCAAGGAGGTGGAACCCGTAGGTATTCATGAGGTCACAGAAGAATTCAGAGAAAGGCGGGCAGAGCCCGCAGTAGAAGAACAAGGCGAAGAACGCATATCCGTTCGGAGCCATTTGACAAGCAACGGCTGGGAGTACCTTGGTGCGCGGATGCTCCTGTGTCTCCCCCGACCAGAAGAGGTAGTAGTTCTCCCTCAGCTTCCTCACGGCAAGCTTGGGGGGGAAGACAGCTCGCTCCTTTCGCAGCCTCGCGAGCCGCTGTGCCTCGGACGACTTCGCGGCCTTCCCCTTGTCGGTCTTCGGAGCCATGGCGGAAGTGGTGAGGGAGGTCGGCGGCGTTGGTGGTGCTGGTGGCGATGGGGGCGGAGCGCTGCTCTCTTTCAAGCTTTGGGAAGAAGGGGAGCGGCGGAGGTTCTCAAGGTTGGAGTAGCAAAGGGCGGATGGACGAACTGCCCCTGTTTCCCCTGCTTATAAGGAGGGAGGGGGCGGACGTTCCGCATTTCCGAATAAAGAAACCGCCCACGATCTCTCCCATGACGCCGCAATCGACGCGTGCCGTTAGGGGAGGGCGCGGCGGATACGAAGAAAGATATGGCGAGAACCAGGCCGCGCGTGCCCGTGCACTGTTTTGGGCCTGGCCCAACAATGCTCGGCACCGTGTATGGCCCAGGCCCGGGGGCTCATGTCGGTGTACTAAAGTAGGGGTACCCTTAGTATCCCGAACTTGTGCACGGGCAGTCGCAGCGTCCCGCGGCAGGGCTTGCCGGGTGATCGCCAAGGTCCTCCGTGGTTCCTTTGGAGCCATTCAAGAACAAAGTATCCAAGCCAAGGAGACAAGGCCTCAGCAAGAAGAGCTTGCCGGGAAGGCCACTCGAGGCACAAGATCACTCAAGGCGCAAGACCCTGGCAAGAGGAGCTTGCCGGGGAGGCCAACCAAGGCATCTCAAGAAACTTGCCGCGATGCGCCACGCGTCCCGGCAAGGCCCGGTGAGCGACAAGCTCCCGGAAGCGACAAGATAGCGACCGCGGCAAGGCACTTGCCGCGGAAAGCTTCCACTCTGTACTCGCTCTCCAGCGCATCCACCTACGTGTCGCCTCTGGGACCCTTCCAGGCGCACGTGGCGGGAGGCTGTGCAGCCAGGGGTACGCGGTGGCAAGCGGCGCTGACAAGGTTGCCATCGTGGCGAACGGTGGCGCCCCTGACAGCCCCTTTATGCACTGTTTGGGCGACGTCGATGGGCATTTAATGCCCTTGTCCCCTGTCGTCAGGGTTAGGTATAAAACACTGTGCCAACTACCACCCTTTTTCCATTTTTACCCTCAACTGCGTTGCCACCTGTCGGTGACCCCTTGAGCATATAAAAGGAGGCCCATGCGCAACATAGAGGGGGGTTAGACATTCGAACACTCCCACGCTCGGTCTCGTTAGCTGCCGAAGTGTACTGTAGCTCTCAGCGCTCCCGAGCAAGAACTCAATACAAACCAAGGCAGGAGTAGGGTTTTACGCATCCGTGCGGCCCGAACCTGGGTAAACTTCTCGTGTGCCTCGCCTCGGTCTGCTCTTTGTGCAATCTCCGCCCCCTGCCGTACCGAAAAGGGACTTCATCCCCATAGGTGTTCGTGGGTGGATCAGTTTCCCCGACACCTCCCCTCGTAGTTGAGGGATAAATCTTGGTTTTTGAGTCTTTCAAGTTCTTCATAGTGATCAACAGATATAAATCCCAAGTGACTTAAAGAATATAGCTATGCTCCCTGGCAACGGTGCCAGAAAATAGTCTTGATAACCCACAAGTGTAGGGGATCGCAACAGTTTTCGAGGGTAGAGTATTCAACCCAAATTTATTGATTCGACACAAGGGGAGCCAAAGAATACTCTCAAGTATTAGCAACTGAGTTGTCAATTCAACCGCACCTGGAAGACTTAGTATCTACAGCAAGGTAATTTAGTAGCAAGGTAATATGGAAGTAATGGTAACAGCAATAAAAGTAACGGTAGTGTTTTTGTAGTGATTGTAACAGTAGCAGCGGAAAAGTAAATAAGCAACAAGCAATATGTGAAAAGCTCGTAGGAATTGGATCAGTGATGGATAATTATGTCGGATGCGATTCCTCATGTAATAGTTATAACATAGGGTGACACAGAACTAGCTCCAGTTCATCAATGTAATGTAGGCATGTATTCCGAATATAGTCATACGTGCTTATGGGAAAGAACTTGCATGACATCTTTTGTTCTACCCTCCCGTGGCAGCGGGGTCCTAGTGGAAACTAAGGGATACTAAGGCCTCCTTTTAATAGAGTACCGGACCAAAGCTTTAACACATAGTGAATACATGAAGTCCTCAAACTACGGTCATCACCGGGAGTGGTCCCGACTATTGTCACTTCGGGGTTGCCAGATCATAACACATAGTAGGTGACTATTGACTTGCAAGATAGGATCAAGAACACACATATATTCATGAAAACATAATAGGTTCAGATCTGAAATCATGGCACTCAGGCCCTAGTGACAAGCATTAAGCATAGCAAAGTCGTAGCAACATCAATCTTAGAACATAGTGGATACTAGGGGATCAAACCCTAACCAAACTAACTCGATTACATGGTAAATCTCATCCAACCCATCACCGTCCAGCAAGCCTACAATGCGATTACTCACGCACGGCGGTGAGCATCATGGAATTGGTGACGAAGGAACGTTGATGATTATGATGGTGACAATCTCCCCTCTTCGGAGCCCCGAACGGACTCCAGATCAGCCCTCCCGAGAGAGATTAGGGCTTGGCGGCGGCTCCGTATCATAAAACGCGATAATTCCTTCTCTCTGGTTTTTTTCTCCCCGAAAGTGAATATATGGAGTCAGGGGAGATGTCGGTGGAGCAAACCCCCACCCTCGTGGATAGGGTGTGGGCCCCCTGGTCTGGTTCTTTTCGTAGATATTTTTTACATATTCCAAAATAAATCTCCGTCGAATTTCAGGTCATTCCGAGAACTTTTATTTCTGCACAAAAATAACACCATGGCAGTTCTGTTGAAAACAGCATCAGTCCGGGTTAGTTCCATTCAAATCATGCAAGTTAGAGTCCAAAACAAGGGCAAAAGTGTTTGGAAAAGTAGATACGTTGGAGACGTATCAGGAAACGCGGTGGTCATCGCAATTCAATGCATAAGCAGGCATGGCTTAGCGCACTAGCTTATCGTGGAAATTTAGAAAACTGAAATTATGACTGTGCCGTCCCGTCTCGTCAGTGGTGCATCCCGTCCGTGCTGGGTCACACATCGACATGACGGTAAAACCAGTGCACTCGAATCATCCAGATGAGGTACTTCCTCCTTGTCAAAAATTATTCCACCACTCATCATCTACCTTGGTTGGTGAGATTTTTGAATTGAGCCCTGCAAACCGGAAATGAGGTAGTATGTGCGTGATCCGCTATTTATTCATGTAGGATTGAGTAGGTTGGATAGTGTATGTGTAGGATCTCATTAGTTGATGAACGTTCGGTTGGAGATAAGGCATTTGTGAATGTTTTTGCCGGCAGTTTCTTCAGATTCGCATGGTATTTTCTTCAGAATAGCTTGACAGTTTCTTCAGAGGTAGGAATTTTTATTCAAAAAACTACCACCTTTGGATCTTGCGTCGCAACTAAAACTGCCAGGAGTGTATTAGTAGGCTAGCTAGTGATCGATCAGAAACTTGTAAACACTGAGAGAACATAAATAAGGAACTTCTAGTAACTTGTAAACACTGAGCACACAGAAATAAGGATCATGTTGCGCAGACTAAAACAGTCGATCCATTTGAAATGTTTACACGAGACTCACATGCCTGGCTTTGTATTATGTTCCCATTAATAGCCCAAATTCACAAGCAACTAATACCATTCCCATCCATAAGATCAACATGTTAATGCATCTCAATGATTCACAGATCATATACAATATGTAGCTCCTAAAGCAAAGATCAAGAAAAAACATTTGTTCTTGCTACTGACATGGATACTTCTATGGGCCAACATTCAGTACAAAGTAAAGACAAATTTGATCGTGAAGTTTACATTTCCACTTGCAAACGTAAGTGGTTTCACTAACAGATGGAACCATATGTAATGCACAGTATGGGATTATACCTCCTACGTGTCGAGGCACGACTTAAAGGTATAAGCCCATACTAGAATGATCTCAAGTTTGGTATCTTTGCACAACTCATGTAAAATAGGGATGCAATTGCAAAAGGATAGTTGGCTTACACTCGCCATGTCACACAATACATTACATAAGCAAATCATCATCTAAATAACATCACAGTCTGACTACGGATGAAGATCCAATGAAAGATACCAAATACATAAAGCCACAAGGTCCGAATCACCCCTAGTAGAAACCACTACTGATCATCGGGATAGTGCACATAGTATCGACTACGTTCTTCATCGAACTCCCAGTACAGCTCCGTGCCGTCACCTGAGTAGTTCACCGTAGTACCTACATCTGGTGTTGTGTAGAATCTGTGAGCCACGGAGGACTCAGTAATCTCGTTCCCCGGTAGCAAAACTATCTAAGCCTTGGGTGTGGAACAAGGCTGAAGAAAATAAAGGTTGCAGCTGCACTAGCACTAGCTTACGTGTTTAGAGCGAGAAGAGAAGTGCCACAACCGTCAAAGTGATCACGAAGTGATCCTATCTAAGCACGTCAAACATAACCCCACCGTGTTCACTTCCCGAACCCCTTTCGGAAAATGACCGTCACGGTTACTCACGCTGGTAGTGTGTTCTGAACATGGTGTCAAGTTTTCTATAACCGGATATTAACAAAATCCCATCTGCCACATAACCGCGGGCACGGCTTTCGAAAGTTCAAAACCCTGTAGGGGTGTCTCAACTTAGCCCATTACAAGCTCACGATCTGCGGAGTCGCAACTACAAGGTGGGAAGGCCCGAGTATTCTCGGAATCCCGTGCTCAAGATATACCGACATAGGTAAAACTAATCCAGCAAGACCTCCCGGCGTGCCGACACCCTGACAGTAGTTGTGTGTATCTAGTCTCAGGCCACGTCCGGATGAGCTATGGTTACAGCATCCAGATACCCCGAGTTGCCAAGGGGCGGTGCCGCAAGCTGCTCTAGGTTGGACCAACACTCATGTGGAGCACTGGCCCGGGGTTGTTAATTAAGATCACGGGATAGCTAGTCCCTATGCAAGTTTTAGTTATTAGGCAAATGGAGTACCAATGTCGGGCCTTGCTGGAAAAGGTTTAGCGCTAAGCGGGTTATCGAGGGGGTCCCATAACCCCAACCGTGTTAGGAACGCATAATCAAGGAACATAACACCGGTTTAAACGGTTCCTAGGGCGGCATGAGTGGAACAAATCACCAAGCAAGAGGCTTAGCCTTCCACCCATTACCAATATATAGATGATTTAGTTTAAGAGTTTATATAGTGTGATATCCCAACAATAACTTCAGCATGAAGCAAGAAACTTCAAATCTTCTCCTGCAACTAGCAAGGCTATAAGAGGGGCTGAGCGAAGCTTACGTAGCCAAACAAAGGTTTGCTAGGTTGGGTGGTTAGACAGATTCATGGTTACAATAGGAGGCTGACAAACTAACATGGGCATCGAGGCAATAAGCTAAAGAGCGAGACTTCTAGCAATAGGCAAAGATAGTAATGATATCTGGGTCAGGTCATCTTGCCTGTCGGGTCGTCGATGGGATCGTAAGACGGCTCCTCGTACTCAACCTCGGTGGTAACCTCATTCTCGGTCTCGGTCTCGGCTTCCGGCTCTACTCAACACAAGAACACAACGTGGCACGAGAATTAAACAAGGTGCAATGCACAATCAACATGATGCAAGTATGATGCATATATGATGCAATACATGTCAAGGGATGAATCACACAAGAACAACTCAAGACAACAAGTTTAAATGAGGCCGGAGTCCACATATAGCAAATCCGGTAAGTCCTCATATGCATATAATGAAATTGGTCCAGATCTGAATAAACCTTAAGTTAAAGTTGTTAAACAGCAAGTTAACATGCACCATGATGATGTACACGAAATTCTATTCAAGTTCCATATAAAGTTTGTTTAATTCCGAGCTACGGTCTAGAAGATATGAGCAAAACAAGACAAGCATGGCAACGGTGCAAGATGCACCCAAACATCAAGCAAACACACTTCAAACATGTTAACAACATGATATTATGATTCTACATGCAAAATCGCACAAGTTTCATATAGGGCACGCTCAAAACAGAGCAACGGTTCAACACATACACTCGAAACAAGATACAGTGCAAAGCTGAAATTAACAGCCACATAGCAACTTTGGAGCAAGAAATATATACTCTACAGCACCCAAACATGATGACAATAAGCATGGACATGCAGTAGACATACCCTACAGCAAACAACTCCATTGGAGCAACTCCATAGGAGGCATGGATTAATAGCAACAAGCTACACCGTTTTGATCATGTTGTTAAAAACCTGACACTCATAATTTATAGCAACTTGGGAGCAAGAAATAAATAAGCTACAGCAACCCATATGAGCAAGTGAGGACATGGATGGATAGACAACAACATTTACAACAAGGAATGATCAATGGCCACCCCAAAACTAACATGGATTTCACTAGGGCATCAAGAAAACATAGCATCAGCTTATAACAATTTCCAGACTTAGCAGAGATTTCACCAAATATAAAACAGTTAAGTTGGCATGGCATGTTTACAAGCATGTTTAAGTCACCTCAAGGCATATCATGGAAAATGGTTTGCACCACAATAAAGACCATATGATGGAGATTCTAAAACATATTGGCATGTGACAAGGAGACAAACACATCAATAGCAACGAGCACTTCAAATCAGCATCTCATAACATGTTTCATGACTTAACAGCCACATGCACTTTTGGAACAGAGTTTAACATGGCAATATGAACCCTAACATGAATGCTACAGCAACCATCATGTAGAGCATTTCACAATGAACATTTTGACATATCATTTGCTTCATTTGGATAAACATGCACCAAGTTATCACATCTCAAACATGGCATGAAAATAACAAGTTGCAGCAGTTTATAACAAGTAGCACTTTTGCAACAAAGATTAGGACATCTAGATGATCTCAAACAAGCATGCCACAATGGAACAAAACGTAGAGCACATCACCACAGTCATTTCGACATATTATTTGCGTCATTTGGATAAGCACACAAAAAGATACAGCCCTCACAACATGCAACATTATTACTGACAGAAAAAGGACTTAGCCATTTTTTAAACATGTTATTTATGCAAACTTAAACAAACAGCAGTTAAAACATTTTAAACAGGGCTGAAAGTTGCAAATTATTAATCTACATGAAATTCTAAGCATTTTACATATATAGTTTGTTTTAATTCGATGCACGGTTATGGAGTTATCAAAAGCATGAAACTCGAGGGTTTTTCTGCAAAACTGCCAACTCTGGGAGAAAAGCTAAATTCACAAAAGGAAGAAAAAAACTTCTACTGGGCCAAAACTAACGGCGAGCTGGGCTTCTCACCTTGGGCCGAAAGGCCGTCGATGCTGGGGCTTGGGCCGGCGCTAGAAGAGCGTGGTCCATGGGGCCGGGGCGCTGGGTCCTCGTGCTCCACCTGAGCGGGCGAGGCAGGCAGCGGCGGCGCGCCTCGCCGGCGGTGGCAGGGAGGCGAGCACGGCCGGGAACGGGGAGGTCGGAGAGGGCCGGGGATTGACAGATCCGAGACCAAGGAGGCCGGATCCGGAGCGGGGGCCGACGGCGGAGGAGGCGGCGGCGGGGACGCGAGCTCGCCGGCGTGGCAAAGCTCGCCGCCGGCGGGGGGACCGGCGCGGGAGGCGGCGGTGACGACGTGGCACGATCCTATTGGCCCGGCGACGTGGCTGGGCGGAGTGGACACGTCCGGCGCGATCTGGACTAGGGTTTTTGCCCGAAAATTGGACGGGGGAGACGTTTTTATAGGCACAATGAGCTAGGAGACTCCAAATGGGGAGCGGTTTTCGGCCACGCGATCACGATTCGACGACCGAGATGATGGGAAGGGTTGTGCTGGGTTAGTGGGCTGTTGTGGAGGGGGTCTTGGGCCTTAAAGAAGAGGGTTTTTTTAGCCCACCAGGTTAACCGTTGGAGTACCAAACGAACTCCAAACGCGACGAAACTTGACAGGCGGCCTACACGTACCAAAACAACAACGCACGACAAGTCTCACGTCATCCCGGAAACGTTACACGGCCACACACGAAAGAAGGACTCGGGGATGCCACGGGCACGTGTGTGAGCGTCGGAACTCGAAACGGACAACGGGAAGAGACGAGTGGGACCGGATGCAAGTGACAACACAAATGCAATGCAATGCACATGACAACATGACATGGATGAAATGCACACACGCACACGACAAAACGACGAAACCCGAAATGAAAGAAGAGCCCGGAAAGGAATTGATGAAGCCAAAGTTTATATATTGCCATATTTGGAAACTGTTACATCTGGGGCATTACAAACTCTCCTCTACTACGAAAAGATCTCGTCCCGATATCTAGGACTGGAAGAAGGAAGGGTACTCGGAACGAAGGTGATCTTCTCGTTCCCACGTAGCTTCTCGGTTGGTATGGTGTGACCACTTAACTTTCAAGAACTTGATTGACTTGTTGCGGGTCTTGCGCTCGATTTCTTCAAGAATAGCAACGGGGTGCTCACAGTAAGACAAGTCTTGTTGAAGATCAATCTCCTCAAACGGAATAGTGCGTTCAGGTGTCTTGAAGCACTTGCGTAGTTGAGACACGTGAAACACATCATGAACATTTGCAAAGTTGGAGGGAAGCTCAAGTTGATAGGCTTGATCGCCTCTTTTGCCAAGGATCTTGAAAGGGCCCACGTATCTAGGAGCAAGCTTTCCTTTGATACCGAATCTTTGGGTGCCTTTCATAGGAGAAACACGGAGATAGACATGGTCTCCAATGTCGAAAGCCAAATCATAATGCTTGCCATCATAGTAGCTCTTTTGACGCGACTGAGCAGCCTTGAGATTCTCACGTATGACTTTGCACATTTCTTCGGCTTCTGAGGTAAAGTCATTGCCAAGAAGTTGGCGTTCACCAGTCTCGGACCAGTTGAGAGGAGTACGTCGCTTTCTGCCATAGAGGATTTCAAACGGAGCTTTGCCGGCACTTGCTTGGAAACTGTTGTTGTAAGAGAACTCGGCAAACGGGAAACAATCTTCCCACTTCATGCCAAAAGAGATGACACAGGCTGTGAGCATGTCTTCGAGGATCTGGTTCACTCTTTCGACTTGACCACTAGTCTGAGGGTGAAACGCAGTGCTGAAACGGATCTTAGTGCCCATGGCTAACTGAAAGGAGTCCCAGAACTTGGATGTGAACAAACTTCCACGGTCTGAGGAGATAACTTGAGGAATGCCATGTAACGACACAATTCTGGAAGTGTACAACTCTGCCAGCTGCGCTGCATTGATGGATTCTTTGACTGGAAGGAAGTGAGCTACTTTGGTTAGCTTGTCAATCACAACAAAGATAGCATCATTCCCCTTCTTGGACTTGGGAAACCCAGTGACAAAATCCATTTCAATGTGGTCGAATTTCCACTCGGGAATAGGAAGAGGTTGGAGGAGACCGGCTGGACGTTGATGCTCTGCCTTCACTCTTCTGCAGACATCACATTCATTCACGAATTGGGCAATCTCCCTTTTCATGCGAGTCCACCAGTAAGATTGCTTGAGGTCTTGGTACATCTTGGAACTACCAGGATGAATGGAGAGGAGGGAGTCATGTGCTTCGTTCATTATGAGCTTCCTGAGATCACCCTTGGGAACCACAAGTCTGTCCTCAAAGAACAAGGTGTCTTTCTCATCAACGCGATAGCACTTCTATTTGGGAGTACCCTTTGCAATACCATGTTTCGCTTTCTGCACCATAGCATCACTGAGTTGGGCCTCACGGATATGATCTTCCAAGGTAGGAGCAACTTGCAGATTTGCAAGAAAGCCTTGTGGAACAACTTGGAGGTTGAGCTTCCTGAATGCTTCACAAAGCTCAGGCTGGAACGGCTTGATAAGGAGACTGTTGCAATATGCCTTTCTGCTCAAGGCATCTGCAATGACATTGGCCTTGCCAGGTGTGTATTCGATGCTTGGATCATACTCTTGGATCATCTCAACCCAACGAGTCTGGCGAAGGTTCAGGTTCGGCTGTGTGAAGATGTACTTCAAGCTCTTGTGATCGGTGAAGATGTCCACTTTTCTGCCCAACAGAAGGTGTCTCCACGTGATCAAGGCATGTACCACTGCTGCTAGCTCGAGATCATGTGTGGGGCAGTTCTTCTCATTTGGCTTCAATTGACGAGAAGTGTATGCCACAATCTTCTTGTCTTGCATTAGAACACCACCAAGTCCTTGAAGAGAAGCATCACAGAATACTTCGTAGGGCTTGGACTCATCCGGAGGAGTAAGAACCGGAGCAGAGATGAGATTTTCCTTGAGAGTTTTGAATGCCACATCACAATCCGGAGACCAGTTGTACTTGACATTCTTCTGCAGCAAGTTGGAGAGAGGCTTGGCAATCTTGGAGAAGTTCTCAACGAACCTTCTGCAATAGCTAGCAAGACCAAGGAAGCTTCGGAGTTGCTTGAGGGGGTTCCCAGTTGACAATCGCTTCAACTTTCTCGGGGTTGATAGCAATACCCTCAGCAGAGATGATATGGCCAAGATACAAGACCTTATCGAGCCAGAATTCACACTTGGAGAACTTGGCATAGAACTTGTGTTCACGGAGTCTGTCGAGAACCAAACGGAGGTGCTTGGCATGATCCTCTTCATTCTTGGAGAATACCAAGATGTCATCCAGATAGACGAGCACAAATTCGTTGGTGTAGGGGTTGAATATGTAGTGCATCATCCTCGAGAAGGTGGGTGGAGCATTTGCGAGGCCAAAAGACATGACTGTGTATTCATAGGAGTTGTAGCTTTGTCGGGGGAAACTGTCCACCACGAGCACCTATGGGACCGGAGCCCCTTTGCTTGTGCGGTAAGAGGGCGGAGGGAGCACGGAGAGCAGATCGTAGTGAACACGCGGGCAGTTTTACCCAGGTTCGGGCCGCGATGGACGCGTAAAACCCTACTCCTGCTTAGTTTGTATTGAGTTGGAGAGCTCGGGAGCTTGAAGAACTAGCTACACCGAGCGAGTGAGCGATCTGGGTTCCGAACCCTTTCTACGTTGTGCATGGGCCTCCTTTTATAGTGTAAGGGGTCACCGACAGGTGTCAACGTAGGAGAAAGGGTAAAAATGTAAAAGAGGTGGTAGTTGTAACAGTGCGGGAATAGTGGAGCTACAGTGCGTGAACAGTGGTCGCTACCTACTTTGACAGTGGGGGACAAGAGCATTTAATGCCCGTCGCCGTCGACCCCAAAAGCGCCCGCCCTTGCGTCTCCGTTTGCCACGGCGATGGCTTCACCACCGTGGAGTGCCACCGTGTCCCCCAGGCTGCACAGCCATCCGCCACGCGTCCCTGGAATGGCCCCAGCGCGACGCGTGGTTCAATGAGCTGGAGCGCGGGCACACAGCACAACTCTCCCGGCAAGCACCTTGCCGGGGTCTTGACCTTGCCGGGCCCGGGAGCTTGCCGGGCTCTGAAGCTTGTCGCTCCCCGGACCCTGCCGGGGCGCATATAGCGCCGAGGCATGTCTTCTGTAATGGAATCTTCTAGCCTTCCTGGCAAGCTCCTCTTGCCAGGGCCTTGTGTGAGTGAGGTAACCTTGAGCCTGGGACGGCCTTCCCGGCAAGCTCCACTTGCCGGGGTCTCGATCTTCTGTCTTGTATACTTTGTTTTTGAATGGTTTTATATGGAGCGGGAAGGTCTCCGGCGAGCACGAGGTAAACCCTGCCGCGGGAAGCTGCTACTGCCCGTGCACAAGTTGGGGTACTGAGGTACCCCTACCTTAGTACACCGACAGGAGCCCCCGGGCCTGGGCCACACACGGTGCCGAGCGCTGTTGGGCCAGGCCCAAAACAGTGCATGGACACACGCGGCCCACGGCGCGCCGAATCCACTTCCGCATCCGCCGCGTCCCCCCGTAACGGCACGCGTCGATTGCGGCGTCGTGGGATGGGACGTGGCCACGTTCTTTTAATGGAAAGAGCGAAACGCCCCCCACTTCCCCATAAAAGCAGAGGAAACAGGAGCGGTTCCCCTCCTGCGCCTTCATTGCATCTTCTTCCATCTCCAGAGATCCCCTCTTGCGCTCCGCCTCCACACCTCCTCCGCCGCCGTCCGCACCTGCGGTGCCGCCGGGCTCTTCGTTCCCCTCTCCCTCGCCGCCTCCGCCATGGCCCCGAAGACCGAGAAGGCGAAGGTGGAGAAGACCAAGAAGGAGAAATCGGAGCAAGCGGCGAGGCTTACCTTGTTTCGGAAGCGGAACCTCGTCTTCTCGCCGAGGCTCAGCGCGCGGGAGCTCTGGAACAAGTATTACTTGTTCTGGGCCAAGAAGACCAAGGCGCATCCCCGCACCCGAGCCTATCCGGCCGCCGCCAAGGACAACTACCCCGGCGGGTATTATTTCTTCGCAGCTTTCTTCCACTGCGGTCTCTGTCCTCCTTTTTCCGAATTCTTCTGCGATATAATGCACACCTACGGCCTCCATCTTCTTGACTTCACCCCCAACGCCATCCTCACGATGGCGGTTTTCGCACACATGTGCGAAAACTATATTGGGATATACCCAAACGTAGCGCTGTTTAGGCACTTCTTCACCCCTAGAGCAGAGGCCGGCGCCCCCCTCTCCGGAGGAATATCTTGGGTTTTTCGTCTGAACAAGAAGGAGTCCTACTTGCCGGGGGAGCTCCGCGGCAAGTGGGAGGAGTGGCGTGCTGACTGGTGTTGGATTGTCGAGGACCAGCCGCAATCTTTCACCGCGCCGCGCACAACGCCTATCGTGCGCGGCAGGGACTGGAGCGAGCTGGATTCGGACGACAACAAGCTCGACGTCGCCATCATCAGGATTCTTCGTCTCCGGGTAGCAAGATTGTCCGTCGGAGAAGTAGGCACAGATTTCCTCCGCCGCCGCATCGCCCCTCTCCAAGACAGGAAAAGGCCGGCCTGGGAGTACGGCAACTCGGCGGATATAATGAGGCTGCGCCCCGGGCTCAACTTCAACTTCACGTCGCTGGAGCTGAAGGGGATGGTCCGGGAATTATTTAAACATGACCCGGCCCACCCGGAATGGTTCAGGGGTCCTCGGGGAGTGGTGCCTCTCTGCAACAGCACGGCCCGGGATTCCCTTCACGCCATGATGCCCGCGTGTGACTCGCACGGCGTCGACCGCACGTGGATTCCGCCCAAGCCAGACGTCGTCTTGAACTTCTTCGACAACCTGGTGGAGGTGGCGAAGAACAAGAACGAGACCCGGGAGCTCACACGGGACACCACCGACCAAGAGATTGCGTACATAGCTTCTCGGGTTGAAGAGGCCGCTGCAGCCGCAGCGGCAGGAGAATTCGGCTTCACGCCCGAGGAGGCAGAGGCTGCGGAAGCGTCCTGCCAAGCAGAGGATGTGGAGATCCGCAGGCTACTGAAGCTGCCTCCCGACGAGCTCGCCGGGGTCCCATCCTTGAGGCACTCCGGGATCCTCGGAATCCAGACCGAGGCCGCGGCGAGAAGCAACGCCGCCGGAGGAAACAGGGGCGCCGCAGGGAGCGGAGGCGCCGGAGGGAGCGGAGGCGCCGGAGGGAAAGAAGCCGCAGCGCAGGGCGCTGGGCCTAGCAAGCCTGCCGGGGAGGAGGAGGAGGAGGACGACGCCGAGGCCGCCGAGGACTCCGACGGGTCTCTGGGGCTCTACGCCGATGACATCTCCTCGTCGTCGGAGACCTCTCCGCCCCGGGCAAGCCCTAGGCGTTCTCCGCTGAAGCGTCTCCGCAAGACGGCGACGGGGGCGAGGGCGCAGGCGCCCCGGCAACAACCAGCTCGCCGGGGAGCGCGGGCTTCCCGGGGGAGCCAAGCTGCAACGGGGGTGCCCGGCGCACCAGCCACGGCGGAGGCGGCCCGCCCGCAGGCCACGGCAGAGGCACCCCGCAAGCAGGCCACAGCAGAGGCGCCCCGCAAGTCAGCGCCGAGCGGAAGGGAGTCTTCACAGAGCGGAGCGGCGGCTCCGCCTGCTCCCCGGGCCCCGGCTACCACAGGGGCTGGGTCTTCGCAGCCCCCAGCCCCGGGGACCGCCAAGCGCCCGAGGGAGTCTTCGCCTCCTGCTCCCCGCGCGGACGCGCCTCAGGTGGAGTTTGACTTCTCCGCCCTGAGCGACGACGACGACGAGGAGGAACAGGAGTAAGTATTCGAGGCTTCGCGTCTTCTTCAACATTGTCTTGATTTTTGTTGATGCTGATCTTGCTTTCGCTTTGATTCCAGGACCTTGGCCCAGCGAGCGGCGAAGAAGGCCAAGGTGCCCGTGGTCGAAGTCGCGGACGACTCGCCCGTCGCGGTGACTGGGGACGCGCCGGAGCCAAGCTTGCCGGACCCGAGCGCTGCTCCGAGGAGCAGCCCCCAGCGCAGCCCCCAGCGTAAGTCTGGGGTTCCGTACTTCCATTTGTCGGGTGTGCTTGAGTATTCTGTCTTGTGCTGGCATCTTGATATTCTTGTCTTTTCTTGTGCAGAGGTGGAGCCACAGCCGCAGGAGCGTCCGGAGGTCGCTCCCGAGGAGCCGCAGGCCCCGCCGTCCCCGCCAAGGCCGAACTCCCCGGCGAGGGAGAGCGTTCCGCCAAGGGCGGGTACTCCGCCAAGGGCGAGTACCCCGCCAAGGGCGAGTAGCCCGGCGAGGGCGGCCACTCCGCCAAGGCAGAGCTCTCCGGCGAGGGAGCCCGCCGCTGATGACGTCCGTCAAGGTAAGTTCCGTCACTTGTCTTCTTGGATTCGTCTCTTTTTGGATATTTGCTTGAACTCTTTTGCTTTTTCTTCTTCTTCTAGATCCTCCTCCCCCCGAGCAGATGGAGACGGAAGTCATCGTCATCGAGGAGGAGGGCGCGCAGGGCGGCGGCGGTGACGCCCCTGTCGCTAAGGACACGGCGGGAGTCGCCGAGCCGACTGCAGAGGAGACTGCTCCGGCTGCAGACGCAGCGGCCGAGGAGGGGGACGGCGACCGCACTGCCAGCCCGGAGGCGGCAGGAGCATCAAGTGCTGCACCGGCCACCGACCCCTCCGCCGAAAAGGAGCAGGCGGGCTACTACCTTGAAGCTCCCAACGGCGTATTTATCCAAGTGCCGTGGGGTTCTTCCTCGCGAGCCCCCGCGGAGGGCGAGGCCTTTGATGGAGAGGTCCTCGCCTCCGCGGGCCTGAAGATCGTCGAGGCGCCCGGCGGAAGCGAAGGGCCCGAGGAGGAGAAGCTGCTTCACCAGCTCCTGGCCCTTTACCGGGCCAGGCAGGCGAAGCTTGCTTCCTGGGAGGCCCTTGCCGCCAAGGCCGCCGCTGAGATGGAGAAGCGCGCGGCGGAGCTCCGCGCCGCCAACCAGGCTGCCCTCCGCGAGGTGGCGGAGGAGCGCGAGAGGCTCGCCGGGGAGTATCAAGAATGGTTGCTGGAGAGGGCTGAAGCCGAAGAGCAGCAGCGGCTCGCCGGGGTGGAGCTGTCCCGGCGAGAAGGAGAGCTCGCCCAGCGGAAGGTCAACCTTGACTCCCACGAGGAAGACCTTGCCGCTCGGGAGCAGGCCCTTGGCGGAGAGCTGAAGGAGGCGAAAGCCGCCGCGGCTGCCGCGGAGACCGCCAAGGAGGAGCTTGCCGCCAAGGTCGCGCAGCTGGAGGAGTCGTTGAAGGCGAGCGTGGAGAGGGTCACCGCGCTCAACACGGAGCGCGAGAAGGGCGCCCACACCAACTCCGAACTCCAGGTGCGTCTTTCTGAGAAGGGCGACGAGCTGAAGGCCGCCAAGGACTCCATCGAGGATCTGGAGCTAAAGGTTTCCACGCTGAAGGACTCGCTCGACGCCGCCCAAGCCCGGGAAACCAAGCTGAAGGAAGAGCTCCGCAAGGAGCGGGGCTTGGTGGCGAGCGCCAACACTGCGGCCGAGAACTTCCGCCGTACCGTCGAGGTGTGGACCGAGGACTTGGTATCTTCTGCGTCCAACATCGACCAGGAGCTGCTGGAGCATCTCATCTACTCTCCGGACCCAAACCTTCCTCACAGCGCCAAGCTCAGCCTCTTCTTCAAGGGGATCGCGCCGGCCCTTGCAGATCTTCGGAAGAAGATCCCCGCGCAACTGGCCGAGGAGTCGCGCCGGCTCTGCACGGGAACCTTGGAGCGTGTGCTGACGAAGATTGTATACCGCAATCCCGGCATAAACCTCACCAACGTTCTCCGCAGCTTGCAGGCCGACGCGAACATGGAGGCGCTGAAGGAGCAGGTCGCCCACATCATCGCCAAAGTGAACAAGATCTCCAGGATTGAGGGCGACCGCGTGGACTAGGCCTCCTTTATCTTTATCTCTTTTTGTTGCTGCATAGGGTGTTAAGAACTCATTAATCATCGCAACAAGTTTATCCTTTGTAAGATATTTATCTCATTTTGATCAATCAGTGCAATGTTATCTTCCTTGCCTTGGTCATTCACTTTGTATGTTTTTCACCCTACGCTCCCGGGGGAGCTTGCCGGCAAGGGTCCTTTGCCGCGAGCGCTGAGTGCTGGACTCTGAGCAGCCTGTTGGCCAAGGTCTCACCGGCAAGCAACCTTGCCGCAGCTAGTCGCAACGCACTTAGCTTGCTGAGTGAACTCGAAAACGAAGCAAGGGCGCGACACTTGTCGCAGCTCACTTAAGTCGTTGAGCGTACTCGAAAACAAGACAAGGGTGCGGCTAGCTACGGGTAGGTTCCTCCGCGCACAGGTTTTCCAAACAAAGTGTGATTGTTCAAGGAAGACAACTTAAAATTAAAAATTTGAACTGATCAAATTCTAATAACTTAGCTTTCATATATTGCTTGCTTCTTGGTAAGGCTTCTCTTTCTTGAACAGCACTTGGTTCTTCTTCCGTCTCCTTCCCCCCCGGCAAACTTGTGCGTGAGGAACATTCCTTCTGCTTAAGAGGCAAGGAAAAAGAAGAGGGAAACAAGTATATGGCCTTTCGGCGTGCTAATGCTTACCGGGTATGTATGTTGCACAAGATGCCAAATAACGCATGCAAATAGCGGGGAAAAGCATGTAAAAGGCAAATAGCGCAAAACACAAAAACTTTTACTGATGCACGGGGTCTGCGCCCGGCTTTGTACAAAGGGTTACATGCAACAGCAGCAAAGCTTGTACAAAAGGTGGTTGCCGGAGCGGATCACGGCAACCGCGCCTTACGGGTGAAACTTGCGAAGATGCTCTATGTTCCAGGAGTTGCTCACCGGTAAGCCTTCTTCGGTCTCAAGGCGGACAGCGCCGGGCCTTGTGACTTGTCTCACCCGATAAGGGCCTTCCCACTTCGGCGTCAACTTGTTGGAATTCTTGGCGGACTGAACACGCCGAAGAACAAGGTCGCCTTCCTCGAGACTCCTGGCCTTGACCTTGCGGCTATGGTAGCGACGCAAGGCTTGCTGGTATCGACCAGCTCGTACAGCAGCCTGGAGACGTTCCTCCTCGAGGAGCAATGCATCGTCTTGTCGCAGTTGCTCTTGCTCGAGCTCATCATAAGCGAGCACTCGAGGAGATCCGTATACGAGTTCCGTGGGGAGAACTGCCTCCGCTCCATAGACTAGAGCAAAGGGTGTCTGTCCGGTGGCTCGACTTGGTGTCGTTCTGATTGACCAAAGAGCCGCCGGTAGCTCCTCTATCCAATTTCTTCTGCACCTGCGCAGCCTGTCAAAGGTCCTTGTCTGGAATCCGTGCAGCACTTCAGCATTTGCCCTCTCCGCTTGACCGTTGCTCCTCGGGTGAGCAACAGAAGCGAAACAGACCTTGGCGCCAAGATCTTGGACGTACTGCATGAAGGTGCGACTAGTAAATTGTGTACCGTTGTCGGTGATGATCCTGTTGGGGATTCCGAAACGGCAAACAATTGACTTGAAGAACCTGACCGCTGACTGTGCTGTCACCTTTCTCACTGGCTCCACTTCTGGCCACTTTGTGAACTTGTCGATTGCAACGTACAAGTACTCAAAGCCCCCGACAGCTCGGGGGAAGGGGCCGAGGATATCGAGCCCCCAGACCGAGAAGGGCCAGGACAAAGGAATTGTTTGGAGAGCTTGAGCTGGCTGATGAATCTGCTTTGCATGGAACTGGCACGCTTCACACTTGGTTACTAGTGCAGTCGCATCTTGGAGGGCTTCTTGCCAGAAGAACCCTTGCCGGAAAGCTTTCCCGGCAAGTGCCCTTGCGCCAATGTGGTGGCCGCATATGCCTCCGTGTATTTCTGCCAACAGCTTCTGTCCATCTTCCCTGGAGATGCACTTCAGTCTGACACCATTGAGTCTTCTTCTGTACAGCTCGTTATCTGCGAACTGGTACATACTTGACTGCCTGGTTATCTTTTCTATCTCTTCTGGGTCGTCGGGAAGTTCTCCGGTTTGCAGAAAACGGACGATCTGCTGCGCCCATGCCGGAGCCCGAGGCTCAACGGCAAGGACTAAAGGCTCGAGGGCCGCTACGGGAACCTCAGCTTCCACGACAAGAACCTCTGGTTCTGCCGGAGCGGATGGTCCCCCGGCAAGCTCGCCGGGGCGAGGCTTGTCGGGAACGCTTGCTTCAACTGTACAGACCCTAGGATCTGCAGGAGCAAACTGTTCCTCAGCGTTCTGATCGTTGATCTTGGGGACCTTGGCGGCGGCTTCGGGAAGATCCGCCGGCAAGTAGTCGCCGGAGACCAACTTTCTTTTCTTGGACTGCCCAATAGATGGTGTAACGGATGGCTGAGTCAGCTTGAGCAGGAAGGTCCCTGGTTCCACAGGTAACTTCATCGAAGCACACTTTGAAAGGCCATCTGCTATTTCATTCTGAGCTCTCGGGACGTGCTCCATTTGCAGACCTTCAAAGTGCTCCTCAAGCTTCCTCACTTCATCTACATAAGCTTCCATCAAAGGGCTCTGATAATTCTTGTTGACTTGTCGGACCACCAACTGAGAATCTCCCCGCACAATCAGCTTCCTGATCCCAAGTTTGGCCGCAATCCTGAGGCCGACGAGCAAGCCTTCATGTTCAGCAGTGTTATTCGTCGCTTGCTCCCTGGGAAAGTGCATCTGGATAACATACTTGAGGTGCTCTCCGGTGGGCGCGATGAGTACCACGCCGGCACCGGCGCCTTGCAGCGAGAAGGCACCATCAAAATACATTACCCATTCACTTGTCGCTTCTTGTACGGGTGCACTCGTTTCTTGGACTTCTTCATCGGGCGTCGGGGTCCACTCAGCTATGAATTCTGCCAAAGCTCGACTCTGTATGGTTGAGGTGCTTTCAAACTTGAGTCCAAAGCTCGACAGCTCCAGTGCCCACTCAACGATCCTGCCTGTTGCTTCTGGATTGTGCAATATCCTCTTCAGCGGAAAGCGAGTGACCACTGTTATCTCATGTGCCTGGAAGTAATGGCGCAGCTTTCTCGAGGCCATAAGGAGGCCGAAAAGCAACTTTTGCACACCAGAGTATCTTGATCTAGCCCCCTGGAGAAGGGAACTTACAAAATACACTGGGCGTTGCACCATCTTCTTCCGCACTTCTTCCTGTTCCTGCGCAGAGTTGTCCTTGGCGGGGCCAGAGCTTGCCGGAGCAGCCCCCTGCTTGTCGCTGGATTCGCTTGCCGGTGGTGCGGACTCCTCGTCGGCCTGCCTCTCCGCTACTAACGCAGCACTAACCACCTGGTTGGTTGCCGCTAGGTATAGCAACAACTTTTCCTGTGGTCTAGGTGCGACAAGTATTGGAGTGGAGGATAGGTACCGTTTCAAATCTTGCAGCGCTGCCTCCGCTTCCGGAGTCCACTTCATGGGACCTGCCTTCTTCAAGATTTTGAAGAAAGGTAGGGCGCGTTCTGCAGACTTCGAAATGAACCTACTGAGGGCAGCCACACAACCTGCAAGCCTTCTGACATCCTTGACGCGCTTCGGGGCTTCGATCTGCTCAATGGCTTTAATCTTGTCGGGGTTGGCTTCAATCCCCCTCTATGAGACAAAGAACCCGAGAAGCTTGCCGGAGGGGACTCCAAAGACGCACTTCTCGGGGTTCAACTTGAGCTGTATCCTGCGCAGGTTCTGAAATGTCTCTTCCAAATCTTGGACCAGGGTATCCTTGCTCTTGCTCTTCACCACGATGTCATCCATGTAAGCCTCTACATTTCTGTGGATCTGTGGCTCGAAAGCAGTGTGCACTACCCTTGCGAATGTCGATCCTGCATTCTTCAGTCCAAATGGCATGCGTATGAAGCAATAAGTGCCACATGGAGTGATAAATGTAGTCTTCTCTTCATCCTCTTTGGCCATAAAGATCTGGTGGTAGCCTGAATATGCATCGAGAAAGGAGAGTAGCTCACATCCGGCAGTGGAGTCAACGATCTGGTCAATGCGCGGCAAAGGGAATGGATCCTTGGGACATGCTTTATTCACATCGGTGAAGTCTATACACAGTCTCCACTTCCCGTTGGCCTTGCGCACGACGACTGGGTTTGCTAACCACGTCGGATGGATCACACCTCTAACTAGGCCTGCTGCCTCTAGCTTCTTGATCTCTTCGTTGATGAATTCTTGGCGCTCCACGGCTTGCTTCCTCACTTTCTGCTTGACGGGCCGCGCATGAGGACAAACAGCAAGCTTGTGCTCAATTACCTTCCTGGGAACACCGGGGATGTCAGATGGTTGCCATGCAAACACATCGACATTCGCCCGCAGGAAGGCAACGAGCGCGCTTTCCTATTTGCTGTCAAGCGTGGCACTGATGGTGAAAGCACCACCAGTGTCGTCCTCCTTGGCGGACACCTTCTTGGTTGCCGGAGGAGCGGCCATCCCCTTCTTACACTTGCCGGTGGAGCTCGATGGAACGTCCTCGACGGCAGCGCAGCACTCCAAAGAGGTGCGGTTGCCGGAGTGGGTCCCAGAGCACTTGCCGGACTTGGTCTTCGTCTTCTTCCCCCCGGGAGCTTCAGCGGCAAGTGTGTCCTTCTCCGCCGCAGCTGCTGCATCCCGGTAGATCTTGTCGGCGCAGACAAGCGCATCCTTCTTGTCGCCGTGGACAGTGATGACGCTTATCGGCCCCGGCATCTTGAGTATGTTGTAGGCGTGGTGGGAAGCTGCCATGAACTTGGCGAGGGCGGGACGGCCGAGTATTCCATTGTACGGCAACGGAATATCGGCGACGTCGAATGTAATGCGCTCAGTTCTGAAGTTGAGCTCCCCACCAAAGGTCACCAGCAGAGTGATCTTCCCCTTGGGCTTGCTCATTCCCGGGTTGATTCCTTGGAAAGAACCGGTCTCTTCGAGCTCGCCATCTGAGATTTGGAGTTTCTTAATCACAGCAGAGGAGATCAAGTTCAGCCCGGCCCCGCCGTCAACAAACATTTTGGTGACCTTGAGGTTGCGGATGGTGGGAGAAACCAGCATCGGCAAGCACCCGACCGCAGTGGTGCGGTCAGGGTGATCCTCAAGATCAAAAATGATGGGCGTGCTGGACCATTTGAGGAGCCTGCGCGACTCCACGGGCGGCTCTGCTGCATTCACCTCACGCACCCACTGCTTGAGCTGGCGGTGGGAGGTGTGCAGAGAGGCGCCACTGTCGACGCACAGGACCTCCGTGGCCTTCTGGAACTCCTGCTCGCTGTTATCCTCTTCCTCCATATCTTCGTCGTCGTCCTCTTCATCCTTGTCGCGGCCTCGGGGAGGTCGATCACCTTGCCGCTGCTTGGCCTTGCCGCGCCGTCCTCCCCGGCCGTTGAACGGCCGCTTCTTGCTTGGTTCTCCACCACCACCTTGGGCCTTCTCCTTGTCGCGCCTCTCGTACTCAGCTTTCTGCTGCTCGACGAGGTACTCGACGCGTTTGCAGTTGGAGAGGTCGTGGCCCTTGGTGCATTGGATCTTGCAGTATTGCTTGTCGGAGCCGTCCTGCTTGTCGGCTGCCGCTACAGGGGCAGGCTCCTTGCCGGAGCCGCCAGCCTGTGTTTGCTTGGCGGGAGCCTCCTTGCCGGACTTCTCGACGGCAAGCACCTCCTTCTTGTTTTTCCTCCTGTTGTTCCGCCGCCGGCTCTTCTTTGCCGGGGCGGCGTCGTCGCTATCGCTTCCTCCTGCGCCAGCATCCTCCCCGGGGAGTTTCCTCCCCTCTTCTGCGCGTGCGCACTTATCAGCCAGAGCATAGAGCTCACTGACATCCCGAATCTTGGTCATGGCCATTTCTTCACGCATGCGGCGGTTACGCACGTTCTGGTGGAACGCGCTGATAACCGCGGCAGGGTGGACGTCGGGGATGTTGTGCTGCACTCGACTGAAGCGTTGGATGTACTTGCGCAGGGATTCTCCTTCCTTCTGGGCCAGAATGTGGAGATCACTCTCCTGGCCGTGGGGTTTGTGGCCGCCCGTAAAGGCACCGACAAACTGGTGGCAAAGATCTGCCCAAGAAGAAATGGAGCCTTCCGGCAAGTGCATAAGCCACGAACGAACGTTCGGCTTAAGCACGAGCGGGAAGTAGTTTGCCAAAATCTTCTCGTCGCGCCCCCCGGCAGCCTGCACCGCGATGGTGTAGACGCTGAGGAATTCCGAGGGGTGCGTCTTGCCGTCGTACTTCTCTGGTACGTCGGGCTTGAAGTTCTTCATGCTGGGCCACTGGACGCGCCGCAGCTCACGGGTGAACGCAGGGCAACCTGCCGCGTACGGCAAGTCGCCTGGTTCACCGGGCGCGCGCGCGTCGACAGCGTTCCCAGCTCTCTGGTCAGATTGTCGCCGAGCTTCTCGGCGGCGCTCGATTGTCGTTCGAGCGTCTTCTTGTCGCCGGTCGTCAAGGACCTGGCGCTGGTCCCAATGAGCCCGCGGATCCGACGATGCCGTGGAGCCGTCGTCGGCGTTGTTCCGGCGGGGTGGCGTCTTCTGCTTCCGCGGCAGGGAGTGCACGGTTGTCGCACCCCCGGCGGTCTTGTCGCCGTCAGCCTTCGTCTTCTCAGCTTGCCGCGGCCGCGAGGTCGCCGGCTGCTGTGGAGAGTCGTTGTTGGCGAAGGCGATCAGGCTCTGGATGGTAGCCCTCCAGTCTTCGGCCTTGTCTGCCGCTGGAGGGAAGTCGAGGAGCAGTTGCGCCCTTGCGAGCGCTTCTGCTGGAGTGGAGGGGAGCGGGGGCGAGCGGCGCGAGGAGCGGGATATGCTCGGACTCCTAACGGCGTTAGAAGGAGCAGGGTCCCGCCCCGGCGACCGCGCTTTGCTCGTGCCAGGGCGATGGCCCGGAGCGTCCCGCGAGCCTCCGGTTTGCCCTTGTCCCAGCAAGCGGATACCACCTCCTGTGGTATGGCGCTGCTGGGTTGTCGTATGCTGAGATGGACGCGGCGCGTCCACGGAGACCGAGGCTCGGTCGTCCGTCCTGTCCTTGGATTTGGTGGCGCCGCGAGTGTCCTCGCCGGCGACCACCCTTCCGACGGCGTCTCCCCCGCCCACCGTTGGTTCCGGTGGCGGCGGATGAGACACAGACGGGCCTCCGACCTCCGAAGCCTTCTTCTTCGGGGCCATGGTGCTGTTGTTGATGAAGCTGACGAATTCGGAGAGGTTGATGAAGAATGCGCCCGCGTGAACGCCGGATCAGGTTCGCACAACCTCGACGCCCCCTACCTGGCGCGCCAAAGATGTCAGGGGAAACTGTCCACCACGAGCACCTATGGGACCGGAGCCCCTTTGCTTGTGCGGTAAGAGGGCGGAGGGAGCACGGAGAGCAGATCGTAGTGAACACTCGGGCAGTTTTACCCAGGTTCGGGCCGCGATGGACGCGTAAAACCCTACTCCTGCTTAGTTTGTATTGAGTTGGAGAGCTCGGGAGCTTGAAGAACTAGCTACACCGAGCGAGTGAGCGATCTGGGTTCCGAACCCTTTCTACGTTGTGCATGGGCCTCCTTTTATAGTGTAAGGGGTCACCGACAGGTGTCAACGTAGGAGAAAGGGTAAAAATGTAAAAGAGGTGGTAGTTGTAACAGTGCGGGAATAGTGGAGCTACAGTGCGTGAACAGTGGTCGCTACCTACTTTGACAGT
Source organism: Secale cereale (assembly GCA_902687465.1). Lineage (NCBI taxonomy): Eukaryota > Viridiplantae > Streptophyta > Magnoliopsida > Poales > Poaceae > Secale > Secale cereale. The sequence goes on from LR738713.1 coordinate 416,900,732, forward strand.
GGGGGACAAGAGCATTTAATGCCCGTCGCCGTCGACCCCAAAAGCGCCCGCCCTTGCGTCTCCGTTTGCCACGGCGATGGCTTCACCACCGTGGAGTGCCACCGTGTCCCCCAGGCTGCACAGCCATCCGCCACGCGTCCCTGGAATGGCCCCAGCGCGACGCGTGGTTCAATGAGCTGGAGCGCGGGCACACAGCACAACTCTCCCGGCAAGCACCTTGCCGGGGTCTTGACCTTGCCGGGCCCGGGAGCTTGCCGGGCTCTGAAGCTTGTCGCTCCCCGGACCCTGCCGGGGCGCATATAGCGCCGAGGCATGTCTTCTGTAATGGAATCTTCTAGCCTTCCTGGCAAGCTCCTCTTGCCAGGGCCTTGTGTGAGTGAGGTAACCTTGAGCCTGGGACGGCCTTCCTGGCAAGCTCCACTTGCCGGGGTCTCGATCTTCTGTCTTGTATACTTTGTTTTTGAATGGTTTTATATGGAGCGGGAAGGTCTCCGGCGAGCACGTGGTAAACCCTGCCGCGGGAAGCTGCTACTGTCCGTGCACAAGTTGGGGTACTGAGGTACCCCTACCTTAGTACACCGACAAGCTTGTTCTGAATGTAGTCTTGTGAATATCTTGTTCGCGTATACGGATCTGGTGATAACCCATCCGGAGATCGATTTTTGAGAACACTTTTGCTCCTTTGAGCTGCTCGAACAATTCATTGATGTTGGGGAGCAGATACTTGTTCTTTATTGTCTTCTTGTTCAATGGCCGGTAATCAACGCAAAGACGCTCCGTGCCATCCTTCTTCTTGACAAATAGAACACCACAGCCCCAAGGAGAAGTGCTAGGCCTGATTAGACCCATACGCTCTTGCTCATCGAGTTGTCTCTTCAGCTCCTTCATCTCTTTAGGGGAAAGCTTGTACGGACGCCGACATGCTGGCTCGGTACCGGGCTCGAGTTCAATGACGAATTCAACTTGACGATGCGGAGGCATGCCTGGAAGCTCTTCAGGGAAAACATCTTCATATTCATTGACCACCGGAATTTGAGAGATGGCATTAATCTCGCCCTTGTCATTGAGAGAGAATAGCCTGATTGTGTTATCTTGAGAGGCGAAGATAATCACGTCCTCGTCAGGATGAGTAAGCTTGACTTCCTTATTTGCACAATCAATGTGAGCATCATGCTGGGAAAGCCAATCCATCCCAAGAATAAGATCAATGTCGGAGTTGCCGAGAGCAATAGGAGAAGCCAGAAATTTATAATTGCCCATCTTGATAGAAACGTTAGGAGCTACAATATGAGAGCTCATCCTCATACCCGGAGAAACCACACGAAAAGGATCTTGCAAAATTTCTGTAGGCAACTCATGCTTGGACAAGAAAGGTTTTGAGATGAAGCAATGCGATGCACCTGAATCAAATAAAACTTTTGCAGGAGCAGAGTTAACTGAGAGGTTACCCAATATCACATCAGAAGAATTCTCCGCTTGAGCTGCATTCATCAGATTCACTCTTGCTGTCTTGGGGTTGTGCTTGACAATAGCAGTACTGACAGGTGGAGGAGGCGGAAGGCGCCTTGGGTTGGGGCACTTGTTAGCATAGTGACCCTTCTGGCCACACTTGTTGCACACCACTTCTGAGAGAGGACGATGATAAGGAGCACTTGACTTCGAAGCTTGAAAATGATTCTTTGACTGGTTGCTTGGGTTGGGTGGGTGGGAGAAACCACGGCCACCAGAATGCTTGTTGTTGTTGTTGGGAGGTCGGATCACTGGAGGAGGTGGAAGCCAAAACTTCTATTGCTTTGCGACCACTTGGGAAGAAGAGGAGGAGTGAACAGCGTCTATGATTCTCTTTTTGGAAGCTTCCATCTTGAGCTGGGCTGCCTCTTGCTTAAGTTCCATGTTATAGAATTGATCAAATTCATCAGGCTCCAACAAGGTGAGAGCTAGTTGGAGTTCATCCTTCAGACCACCACGGAACTGATAAATCTTGCTCTTGGCATCTGGGATATCTTTCTTGGCATAGCGGGCAAGGTTCTGGAACTTGACATTATATTGATAAACAGACATTGAGCCCTTCTTCAAGTTGCGGAATTGCTCACGCATACCTTCGATGACACTTGTTGGAATGTGGTGAGAGCGAAAATCCTTGTAGAAGTCAGCCCACGAGATTTCACGTCCTTCTCTGGAATCTTTGTACTGCTGCCACCAATCAGCGGCTTGGTCCTTGAGTTGGAAGGCCGCAAACTTCACATAGTCCTCAGGTCTCACGTTACTGCACTCGAAATGCTTATTGATATCTGTTATCCAATCTTCAGCATCTAGAGGGTCCACACAGTAACTGAATGCCTTCGGTTGGTTTGCCAGGAACTGGTTGAGTGTAGCAAAGTGAGGTTGGTTGAACAAATTTCCTTGGCCTTGGTTCCCATGACCACCTTGATTTGCTTGATTTGCTTGAATGTTCTGCATCATTTGCATAAGCATCTGGGTGTTCTGGTTTGTCGCTTGCATAATTGCTCTCCAGGCCTCAGACGGAGGAGGAGGGGAAGGAGGACGATCAGGAACTTCTTCACCCTCTGGGTTAGCGTTGGGAACCCTTTTAGGAGCCATCCTGAATGAAATGACAACTATTAGCCATTGATTGAGAGAAAAAATATATAAGCTGAATCAACGGCTAGAAATTGCAACATAAGTCTTCACAAGAACATTCGAACAAGATGAACGAACGTAATCCATAGTTTAATGATACAAAAATCTTCTCGAGAAGCCACTTGGGAGAACAAAAGGTAAATAAAAACAACAAGGAGCAGATAGAACAAATACAAGATAGAAGCTTCGTTCGACATATTCGTGCTGAAAGCTTATGGAACGTGTTACAAAAGGGTTTTGCAATCCCCGGATCAGCATAGCCAAGGACCCTTTAAGATGCAACTCCCGATCGGAACAACGCCCATAAAACCACTTCACTCAATGTAGAACCCCGAACTCCATATCATGCATTCGTTGGAAGAATGCCTACGAGCTACTAGATGAACCCACCTATTAATTTCCGAAAGTTTCCAGTTATGCAATCAGGTGTTGGGGATACAGGGGAAGCATCGCGCACTCAACTCTAATCCTACATCCAGCTGTATCCATCCTTCAACACATAACCAGTTATTTCTGGAAACCGTCTACCTCGGACCTTCGAAACGCATCTACTATACAAGCTATGGCAATACTCCCGAAGTACCTCCCCAGTACTGGGTGATGTCGGGGTTATCTTGCCACTAACCGCATAGGAGAGTTTTCGATGTCGGTCGTCTTAAGTATTCCAGAACTGCTGCGATATATTTGTGACGACAACACCTCGGAGCTCAACTCCCCGGGACACTGCCACAACCCCTAAATGACAGGAGGCATCGAGAACAATGTTCTCGTCACAAAGACATCGGAACAATCCAAACAATACCCGCGTGATCCTAAATTTTTTTTGTGAATTTTGAAAGTAGAAGAGACAAGAGTAATCGTTAGGAGTCCTCACCAGAGTGAAAAGAGATGAGGAGCAAAAGAAATCCTACTATCCGATATATATATAGGAATCAAAACATTTTTAAGTGTGTGCCTAGACTCAACCGTCAACGATTCGATCAATCAGTGGGGGCTTCTAGGTCGAAGAAGGCTCTAAATATCAACTTGTAATGCCCAGTATGGGATTATACCTCCTACGTGTCGAGGCACGACTTAAAGGTATAAGCCCATACTAGAATGATCTCAAGTTTGGTATCTTTGCACGACTCATGTAAAAATAGGGATGAGATTGCAAAAGGATAGTTGGATTACACTCGCCACATCACACAATACATTACATAAGCAAATCATCATCCAAATAACATCACAGTCCGACTACGGACGAAGATCCAATGAAAGATACCAAATACATAAAGCCACAAGGTCCGAATCGCCCCTAGTAGAAACCACTACTGATCATCGGGATAGTGCACATAGTATCGACTACGTTCTTCATCGAACTCCCAGTACAGCTCCGTGCCATCACCTGAGTAGTTCACCATAGTACCTGCATCTGGTGTTGTGTAGAATCTGTGAGCCACGGAGGACCCAGCAATCCCGTTCCCGGGTAGCAAAACTATCTAAGCCTTGGGTGTGGAACAAGGCTGAAGAAAATAAAGGTTGCAGCTGCACTAGCATTAGCTTACGTGTTTAGAGCGAGAAGAGAAGTGCCACGAGCATCAAAGTGATCACGAAGTGATCCTATCTAAGCACGTCAAACATAACCCCACCGTGTTCACTTCCCGAACCCCTTTCGGAAAATGACCGTCACGGTTACTCACGCTAGTAGTGTGTTCTGAACATGGTGTCAAGTTTTCTACAACCGGATATTAACAAATTCCCATCTGCCACATAACCGTGGGCACGGCTTTTGAAAGTTCAAAACCCTGTAGGGGTGTCCCAACTTAGCCCATTACAAGCTCACGATCTGCGGAGTCGCAACTCCAAGGTGGGAAGGCCCGAGTATTCTCGGAATCCCGTGCTCAAGATATACCGACATGGGTAAAACTAATCCAGCAAGACCTCCCGGCGTGCCGACACCCGGACAGTAGCCGCGCGTATCTAGTCTCAGGCCACGACCGGATGAGCTATCGTTACAGCATCCAGATACCCCGAGTTGCCAAGGGGCGGTGCCGCAAGCTGCTCTAGGTTGGACCAACACTCATGTGGTGCACTGGCCCAGGGTTGTTAATTAAGATCACGGGATAGCTAGTCCCTATGCAAGTTTTAGTTATTAGGCAAATGGAGTACCAATGTCGGGCCTTGCTGGAATAGGTTTAGCGCTAAGCGGGTTATCGAGGGGGTCCCATAACCCAACCGTGTTAGGAACGCATAATCAAGGAACATAACACCGGTTTAAACGGTTCCTAGGGCGGCATGAGTGGAACAAATCGCCAAGCAAGAGGCTTAGCCTTCCACCCATTACCAATATAGATGATTTAGTTTAAGAGTTTATATAGTGTGATATCCCAACAATAACTTCAACATGAAGCAAGAAACTTCAAATCTTCTCCTGCAACTAGCAATGCTATAAGAGGGGCTGAGCGAAGCTTACGTAGGCAAACAAAGGTTTGCTAGGTTGGGTGGTTAGACAGATTCATGGTTACAATAGGAGGCTAACAAACAAACATGGGCATCGAGGCAATAAGCTAAAGAGCGAGACTTCTAGCAATAGGCAAAGATAGTAATGATATCTGGGTCAGGTCATCTTGCCTGTCGGGTCGTCGATGGGATCGTAAGACTGCTCCTCGTACTCAACCTTGGTGGTAACCTCGTTCTCGGTCTCGGTCTCGGCTTCCGGCTCTACTCAACACAAGAACACAAAGTGGCACGAGAATCAAACAAGGTGCAATGCACAATCAACATGATGCAATTATGATGCATATATGATGCAATACATGTCAAGGGATGAAGCACACAAGAAAAACTCAAGACAACAAGTTTAAATGAGGCTGGAGTCCACATATAGCAAATTCGGTAAGTCCTCATATGCATATAATGAAATTGGTCCAGATCTGAACAAACCTTAAGTTAAAGTTGTTAAACAACAAGTTAACATGCACCATGATGATCTACACGAAATTCTAGTCAAGTTCCATATAAAGTTTGTTTAATTCCGAGCTACGGTCTAGAAGATATGAGCAAAACAAGACAAGCATGGCAACGGTGCAAGATGCACCCAAACATCAAGCAAACACACTTCAAACATGTTAACAACATGATATTATGATTCCACATGCAAAATCACACAAGTTTCATATAGGGCACGCTCAAAACGGAGCAACGGTTCAACACAAACACTCGAAACAAGATACAATGCAAAGCTGAAATTAACAGCCACATAGCAACTTTGGAGCAAGAAATATATAATCTACAGCACCCAAACATGATGACAATAAGCATGGACATGAAGTATACATATCCTACAGCAAACAACTCCATTGGAGCAACTCCATAGGAGGCATGAATCAATAGCAACAAGCTACACCGTTTTGATCATGTCGTTAAAAACCTGACAATCATAATTTATAGCAACTTGGGAGCAAGAAATAAATAAGATACAGCAACCCATATGAGCAAGTGGGGGCATGTATGGATAGACAACAACATGTACAACAAGGAATTATCAATGGCCACCCCAATACTAACATGGATTTGACTAGGGCATCAAGCAAACATAGCATTGGGTTATAACAGTTTCTAGACTTAGCAGAAATTTCATTAAGTATAAAACAGTTAAGTTGGCATGGCATGTTTACAAGCATGTTTAAGTCACCTCAAGGCATATCATGAAAAATGGTTTGCACCACAGCAAAGACCATATGATGGAGATTCTAGAACATATTGGCATGTGACAAGGGGACAAACACATCAATAGCAACGAGCACTTCAAATCAGCATCTCATAACATGTTTCATAACTTAATAGCCACATGAACTTTTGCAACAGAGTTTAACATGGCAATATGAACCCTAACATGAATGCTACAGCAACCATCATGTAGAGCATTTCACAATGAACATTTTGACATATCATTTGCATCATTTGGATAAACATGCACCAAGTTATCACATCTCAAACATGGCATGAAAATAACAAGTTGCAGCAGTTTATAACAAGTAGCACTTTTGCAATAGAGATTAGGACATCTAGATGATCTCAAACAAGCATGCCACAATGGAACAAAACATAGAGCACATCACCACGGTCATTTCGACATTTTATTTGCATCATTTGGATAAGCACACAAAAAGATACAGCCATCACAACATGCAACATTATTACTGACAGAAAAAGGACTTATCCATTTTTTAAACATGTTATTTATGCAAACTTAAACAAACAGCAGTTAAAACATTTTAGACAGGGCTGAAAGTTGCAAATTATTAATCTACATGAAATTCTAAGCATTTTACATATATAGTTTGTTTTAATTCGATGCACGGTTATGGAGTTATCAAAAGCATGAAACTCGAGGGTTTTTCTGCAAAACTGCCAACTCTGGGAGAAAAGCTAAATTCACAAAAGGAAGAAAAAAACTTCTACTGGGCCAAAACTAACGGCGAGCTGGGCTTCTCACCTTGGGCCGAAAGGCCGTCGGTGCTGGGGCTTGGGCCGGCGCTAGAAGAGCGTGGTCCATGGGGCCGGGGCGTTGGGTCCTCGTGCTCCTCCTGAGCGGGCGAGGCAGGCAGTGGCGGCGCGCCTCGCCGGCGGCGGCAGGGAGGCGAGCACGGCCGGGAACGGGGAGGTCGGAGAGGGACGGGGATCGACAGATCCGAGGCCAAGGAGGCCGGATCCGGAGCGGGGGCCGACGGCGGAGGAGGCGGCGGCGGGGAGCTCGGCCGCCGGCGGGGACGTGAGCTCGCCTGCGTGGCAGAGCTCGCCGGCGGCAGGGGGACCGGCGCGGGAGGTGGCGGTGATGCGGGCAGAGCCGCGGAGGCGTGCCGGGCAGGGAGGGCCCGATCCGGGCCGGCGGGCCCGGACGGCTGCGCGGAAGAGCTGGCGGCGGGGCGGCTGACGTGGCGCGGCCTGAGTGGTTGTGGGAGGCGGCGGTGACGACGTGGCACGATCCTATTGGCCCGGCGACGTGGCTGGGCGGAGTGGACACGTCCGGCGGCGGTGGAGGAGCTCGGGACTAGGGTTTTTGCCCGAAAATTGGACGGGGGAGACGTTTTTATAGGCACAAGGAGCTAGGAGAATCCAAATGGGGAGCGGTTTTCGGCCACGCGATCACGATTCGACGACCGATATGATGGGAAGGGTTGTGCTGGGTTAGTGGGTTGTTGAGTAGGGGGTCTTGGGCCTTAAAGAAGAGGTTCTTTTAGCCCACCAGGTTAACCGTTGGAGTACCAAACGAACTCCAAACGCGACGAAACTTGACAGGCGGCCTACACGTACCAAAACAACAATGCACGACAAGTCTCACGTCATTCCGGAAACGTTACATGGCCACACACGAAAGAAGGACTCGGGGATGCCACGGGCACATGTGTGAGCGTCGGAACTCGAAACGGACAACGGGAAGAGATGAGTGGGACCGTATGCAAGTGACAACACAAATGCAATGCAATGCACATGACAACATGACATGGATGAAATGCACACATGCACACGACAAAACGATGAAACCCGAAATGAAAGAAGAGCCCGGAAAGGAATTGATGAAGCCAAAGTTTATATATTGCCATATTTGGAAAGTGTTACATCTGGGGCATTACACCATAAGAGTGAACCACACATGATGGAGGAACATCCACTGAAATATGAGTTGGTCCTCTGTCGATCACACGGCCAGACTATTTTCGGACTACAACTTTAACGTTGGCAAAATGATGCCCATTGGACAAGCAGAACAAAGTAATGAAGCACCTAGTGTTAGCTGATAACCCACAAGTGTAGGAGATCAGTTGTAGCCTCTTGTGATAAGTAAGAGTGTCGAACCCAACGAGGAGCTAAAGGTAGAACAAATATTCCCTCAAGTTCTATCGACCACCAATACAACTCTACGCACGCTTGACGTTCGCTTTACCTAGAACAAGTATGAAACTAGAAGTACTTTGTAGGTGTAACGGGATAGGTTTGCAAGAATATAAAGAGCACGTAAATAAAAACTAGGGGTTGTTTAGATAAAGAAGCAATAAAGTTAGTATAGCGAGTGTGGAAAAGTGGTGGTAGGAGTTGCGAAATTGTCCCTAAGCAATTGACTACGTTACTAGACCAATAGATAGTTTTATGTGGGAGAGGCCATTGCTAGCATGTCATCCCCGACTTGGAATTCTGTGCACTTATGATTGGAACTATTAGCAAGCATCCGCAACTAATAACGTTCATTAAGGTAAAACCCAACCATAGCATTAAGATATATTGGTCCCCCTTCAATCCCGTATGCATCAATTTATATGCTAGGTTGAAGCTTCTATCACTCTTGCCCTCCAATACATAGTCCTATCAACATACAACTAACCCTATGGTGTGATCCACGCGCGCACTCATATGATGGGCACCAAAGGACAGCAACATAACCAAAAGCAAATTAAACCAATCATAGCAATTCACCAATCACCGATAGTACAACGAAAATCTACTCAGACATCATAGGATGGTAACACATCATTGGATAATAATATGAAGCATAAAGCACCATGTTCAAGTAGAGGGTACAGCGGGTTGCGGGAGAGTGGACCGCTGTAGAAAGATGGGGGAAGGTGATGGAGATGTTGGTGAAGATGACGGAGGTGTTGGTGTAGATCGCCGTCACACGATAATGGCCCCGGCGGCGTTCCGGCGCCACCGGGAGAGAGGGGGGAGAGCCCCCCTCCTTCTTCTTCTTCCTTGACCTTCTCCCTAGATGGGAGAAGGGCTTCCCCTCTGGTCCATGTCCTCCATGGCGGCGGAGGGACGAGAGCCCCTCTGAGATTGGATCTGTCTCTCTGTCTCTCTCTGTTTCTGCGTTCCCAGATTCTGGCCTTTCACCTTTCTTATATTCTCGGAGATCTATAACTCTGATTGGGCTGTATTTTTGACACGATTTTTATTCGGATATTAGCTTTCTTGCAGCGAAAGAAGGGCATCAACCGCCTTACAGAGTGGCCACGAGGGACGAGGGCACGCCCGACCCCCTGGGGCGCGCCCCTCACCCTCGTGGGCCACTCGGGCATTGTCTCATGTTGATTCTTCTTCCCAAAAATCACATATATTCCAAAAAAAACTCCGTCCGTTTTTATCCCGTTTGGAATCCGTTTGATATGGATTTTCTGCGAAACAAAAAAACATGCAACAAACATGAACTGGCACTGGGAACTGGATCAATACGTTAGTCCCAAAAATAGTATAAAAAGTTGCCAAAAGTATATGAAAGTTGTATAATATTGGCATGGAACAATCAAAATCTATAGATACGACGTAGACGTATCAACATCCCCAAGCTTAATTCATGCTCGTCCTTGAGTAGGTAAATGGTAAAAAAGATAATTTTTGATGTGGAATGCTACCTAGCATAATCTGATCATGTAATCTAATCATGGCATGAATATTAAGACACGAGTGATGCAAAGCAATAGTCTATCATTTGACATAAAAGAATTTAATACTCGGGCATCCCAACAAATAATCAAGTCTTTCAAAATTTCAATGCAAAAGAACATTATCCCTACAAAATCATATAGTCTTTTATGCTCCCTTTTTTAACACAAGGTACCCCTCATGCCCATCCCGTTGTCAGCCAAGCAATTGTCTTCATACTTTACTTTTTCGAACCTTTTCAACTCTTCACACAATACATGAGCGTGAGCCATGGACATAGCACTATGGGTGGAATAGAAGGTGGTAGTAGACAAAAGTAGGGAGAAAGTCGCACATCGACTAGGCGTATCAATGGGCTATGGAGATTCCCATCAAGAGATATCAATGTGAGTGAGTAGGGATTGCCATGTAACAGATGCACTAGAGCTATAACTGTATGAAAGCTCAAAAGAAAACTAGTGGGTGTGCATCAACTTGCTTGCTCATGAAGACCTAGGGCAATTTGAGGAAGCCCATCGTTGGAATATACAAGCCAAGTTCTATAACAAAAAAATCCCACTAGTATATGAAAGTGACAACATAGGAGACTCTCTATCATGAAGAACATGGTGCTATGAAGAAGCGCAAGTGTAGAAAAAAGATAGTAGCATTGTCCCCTTTTTATTTTCTTTTTCCTTTTTTTCTTTTTTTGGGCCTTCCCTTTTTTATTTGGCCTTTCTCTTTTTTTATTTGGCTTTTCTTTTTTTTTGGCCTTTTTTTGGGACAATGCTCTAATAATGATGATCATCACACTTTTATTTAGTTACAACTCGATACTAGAACAAAGTATGACTCTATATGAATGCCTCCGGCGGTGTACCGGGATGTGAAATGATCTAGCATAGCAATGACATCAAAAACGGACAAGCCATGGAAACATCATGCTAGCTATCTTACGATCATGCAAGGCAATATGACAATGATGGTGCGTGTCATAGCAAACAGAACGGTGGAGTTACATGACAATATAACTCGGAATGGCTATGGAAATGCCATAACAGGTAGGTATGGTGGCTATTTTGAAGAAGGGTATAAGGTGGTTTGATGCACCGGCGAAAATTGCGCGGTACTAGAGTGGCTAGCAAGGTGGAAGGGTGAGAGTATGTATAATCCATGGACTTAGCATTAGTCATAAAGAACTCACATACTTATTGCGAAAAATCTATTAGCCCTCGAAGCAAAAATACTACGACGCATGCTCCTAGGGGGGAGGTTGGTAGGAGTTAACCATCGCGCGTCCCCGACCTTCACGCAAAGATAAACAATCAAAATACAATGCGCGCCAATTTGGTTACATAGTTAGGAGACCATATGTGCATGATTCGGGAATCACAAACCTTGACACCAATATTTTTACTAAACCATAATAATTCACTAGTACCTCCCACATATTAGCATCTCTATATCGCAAAACTATTGCAAGGAATCAACCATATCATATTCAGCGATCTACAAGTTTTATGTAGGATTTTGTGACTAACCATGTGAATGACCAACTCATGTCAACTCTCTAAATAGATATAAGTGAAGCAAGAGAGTTTTAATTCTTTCTACAAAAGATATGCCCACGCTCTAACAATTATAAGTGAAGCAAAAGAGCATTCTACAAATGGCAGTTTTCTATGTGAGGAGAAACAGGCAATCCAAACTTCAAATGATATAAGTGAAGCTCATGAAGCATTCTATAAAGCCATACTCAAAAGATATAAGTGAAGTGCAAAGAGCATTCTATAAATCAACCAAGGACTATCTCATACCAGCATGGTGCATTTATTAAAAGGAAAAATAAAAATCACACGACGCTCCAAGAGTTTACGCATAACATGTGAACGAAACGAATCCGAAAACATATCGATACTTGTTGAAGAAAGGTGGGATGCCTTCCGGGGTATCCCCAAGCTTAGACGATTGAGTCTCCTTGAATATTTACTTGGGATGCCTTGGGCATCCCCAAGCTTGAGCTCTTGCCTCTCCTCCTTCTTCTCACATCGAGACCTCCTCGATCTTCGAACACTTCATCCACACAAAACTTAACCGAACTTTTAGTGGCGGGGTTAGTGCATATGGTCAATGAAATCCCATCATGTACTGCTCTAAAATTATTGTATAATTATGAACAAACATTACCCACTGTATGCTATCACAATTCTATGGCCCCAAGTCAAGGAGGCTTCAACAAGAATTCAAACATATGCAAATAATGAAGTTATACAGCAATCTGTGAAAACGGGACAATCTGTAGTATTCTGAACATTAACCATACTTCTGTAACTCTAAAAATTCTGGAAAAAGTATGAAAATTTAGCAATTTTATAGCAATATTTTGCAAAAAGTTTCAGATCCTTTCGACAGTCCAGTAAGAAATGTAAAATCACGCACTACAGCCAAAGTTTCTGTTTTTGCACCGCACAAACCAACAAGCAGTTTAATCATCCTAAAGGAAACTCTTGGCACATTATTTTTATAATAGAATGGAATTGTACAAGGGGATAATTATTTTTGTTGAAAAGTTTCTGTAATTCAAGATTTGCAAAGTTTCCATGGGCATAAAGAAAGTTCAAGGAGCTCCCCCATTTCAACGGTGCTCGTCCTTCTTACTTTCACTTTTCTTTTTGAAAAAGTTTTAGGTTCCCCTCTTTATTTTTTTTGTTTTTAAACTTTATAAAAGCACACAACAGAAATAAATGACTCTCTAAAACTTCCGGGTTGTCTCCCTGGCAGCGCTTTCTTTAAAGCCATTAAGCTAGGCATATAGTGCTCAAGTAATGGATCCACCCGGATCCCAAAGTACATCAAAGCCAATTTTAATTAGCAATGATTTGGCATTTAGTAGTTAGCACAAAGTGATATGTGTCATGCAAAAATGAAGTCTAACTCTCTTCCTATGCATAGGCGTGTCATACAAGAACAATTCATGCACATCAAGTAAAGGACAATGCACAGTATAAGCAGTTTGTTGCAATTCTATCGTGTTGGAAACGTAGATAGGAGGAGATATAGTTCCTCTCTCGTAATAATTGCAAGTAGGAGCAGCAAGCACATGCATATTATACTCATCAAAATCATCATGTGTAAGGGAAAAAGACAACCCATCAATATAATCCTTAATAAGTGCAAACTTCTCCAATATAGTGTAGTGTGGAGAATTCAAAAAGATAATAGGACTATCATGTGTGGGTGCAATAGCAACTATCTCATGTTTAACATAAGGAACTATAGCAAGTTCATCTCCATAAGCATAATTCATATTGGCATCTTGGCCACAAGCATAGCAAGCATCATCAAAAAGGGATATTTCAAAAGAATCAACGGGATCATAAAAATCATCATAGCATTCATCCTTCGGTAAGCATGAAGGTAAATTAACCAATGTATGGGGTAAAGAGTTACTCCCATTAGAAGGTGGGCACGGTTGATCAATCTGCTCTTCCTCCTTTTGTTCTTCGCTCTCCTCCTCATCTTTTTCATCCAATGAGCTCACAATGTCATTAATTTCTTCTTCCATAGACTCCTGCAAAATATTAGTCTCTTCTTGGACAGCGGAGACCTTCTCAATAAACACATCAATATTTGCATTATATTCGTAATTCTCATAGCAAAATTTCAATATAGCAAAATTTTCAGGCCTATAAACATCATCATCAAAAGCTTCATACCTTTTAAACAGAGATTAAATTTCATAAGCACCCTTAAAAGCAACGAATTCTTATATTTGTTCCACGTCATAATAATCATATATACCATTAGCATAAGAAGCTAAGGTTTCATCATCATTAAATTTGCATGAAAAGGGAAGGTGTGGAGCCTTCATCCTAGAGCAACAAGTATAATCATATTTCAAGCATAGTTGCCGAGCATACCAATGCAACATATGAATTTGATCCCATAATAGTTTCCCTTTTTGTGTTAAGCTATAATCCCTAAAGTATTCACGTTGATCCAATGTTACTCCCATTATATAGTTGAATGGGGTTTTCTCAGGATTATCAAAGTAGTACATAATATCTTTCACATATTGAGCATCGAGAGTTTTAGGAGGTTCCCCATCTCCATGAGTAGCAAGTACACCTAATTGTTTTGGTATTTCGTGTTCCATATCCATAACTAAATATAGAGAACAACTTAGAACAGCAAATAAAATCTACTTAGTGATAAAGCAAACAAGCACACATGAGAATATTCACCCCACGCTATTGCTCCAAGGCAACAGCGCGAGAAAAAGGTCTTGATAACCCACAAGTGTAGGGGTTCAGTTGTAGCCTCTTTCGATAAGTGAGAGTGTCAAACCCAACGAGGAGCTAAAGGTAGAACAAATATTCCCTCAAGTTCTATCGACCACCAATACAACTCTACGCACGCTTGACGTTCGCTTTACCTAGAACAAGTATGAAACTAGAAGTACTTTGTAGGTGTAACGGGATAGGTTTGCAAGAATATATAGAGCACGTAAATAAAAACTAGGGACTGTTTAGATAAAGAAGCAATAAAGTTAGTATAGCGAGTGTGGAAAAGTGGTGGTAGGAGTTGCGAAATTGTCCCTAAGCAATTGACTACGTTACTAGACAAATAGCAAGTTTTATGTGGGAGAGGCCACTGCTAGCATGTCATCTCTTGCCTGGAATTCTATGCACTTAGGATTGGAACTATTAGCAAGCATTCGCAACTACTAACGTTCATTAAGGTAAAACCCAACCATAGCATTAAGATACATTGGTCCTCCTTCAGTCCCGTATGCATCAATTTCTATGCTAGGTTGAAGCTTCTGTCACTCTTGCCCTCCAATACATAGCCCTATCAACATACAACTAACCCTATGGTGTGATCCACGCGCACGCTCATATGATGGGCACCAAAGGACAGCAACATAACCACAAGCAAATTAAACCAATCATGGCAATTCACCTATCACCCATAGGACAACAAAAATCTACTCAGATATCATAGGATGGCAACACATCATTGGATAATAATATGAAGCATAAAGCACCATGTTCAAGTAGAGGGTACAGCGGGTTGCGGGAGAGTGGACCGCTGTAGATAGATGGGGGGAGGTGATGGAGATGTTGGTGAAGATGACGGAGGTGTTGGTGTAGATCGCCGTCACACGATGATGGCCCCGGCAGCATTCCGGCGCCACCGGGAGAGAGCGGGAAAGTGCCCCCCTCCTTCTTCTTCTTCCTTGACCTTCTCCCTGGATGGGACAAGGGTTTCCCCTCTGGTCCATGGCCTCCATGGTGGCGGAGGGGCGAGAGCCCCTCCGAGATCGGATCTGTCTCTCTGTCTCTCTCTGTTTCTGCGTTCCCAGATTCTGGCATTTCACTTTCTTATATTCCCGGAGATCCGTAACTCTGATTGGGCTGAATTTTTGACACGATTTTTATCCGGAAATTAGCTTTCTTGTGGCGAAACAAGGGCACCAACCACCTTACGGAGTAGCCACGAGGGCCTAGGGCGCGCCCCTCACCCTCGTGGGCCACTCGGGCATCGTCTCATGTTGATTCTTCTTCCCAAAAATCACATATATTCCAAAAAAATATGTCTGTTTCCCATTTGGACTCCGTTTGATATGGATTTTCTGTGAAACAAAAAACATGCAACAAACAGGAACTGGCACTAGGCACTGGATCAATATGTTAGTCCCAAAAATAGTATAAAAAGTTACCAAAAGTATATGAAAGTTGTATAATATTGGCATGGAACAATCAAAAATTATAGATACGACGGAGACGTATCATTAGCCAATAAATAGTACAGTACTACTTTAGTGAAGTCCATGAAGTGACTATCCAATCTTTCTGTGTCTATTTTCAAATGGCACTACATGCAGTGACTATACTATTCTCTTATGCAGTTCCACAAAAATTGAAGTCACTTTGTTTGTTTGCCAAATAGCAACGGACAGACATTTGTTTGCACAAATATCAACCAGCTAGTTAACATATACCCCACCTTGTATTTTTGGTTTAAACATGCCTCTACTAGTCGTTTCCGCTTAGCATATGTCATGTTTTGCACTAGATAATTTGATACTGTCATGTTTTGCCTTGGAAAATTCCGTACTAAATTGATTTTCTGGTACAGAGCAGAAATATAGTGCCTATTCTTCATCAGACCAAGGATATCCATGTTCGTAGTGATGAAAGAGGTGAAATCAATACAACCAAAACCGAGCATCCAATCATTGAGTCATGTCCTGCACCTCCAATGTAGGTCCACCCTGCCAATAAATTCACATGCAAACCACCAATATTACTATCTAATGATAGTACAAAAAGAGTAGTAAGATAGTAGGAAATCATGTACCTCCATAATGAACAGCTCATAGTGCCACCAATTGGATATAACAGCTTGGAAGAAAACATGCTCATAATGTTGAACTATTTGGACTTTTTGTGCAGTTCCACTAAAATCGAGCATCCCTATTTGCACAGATATTGGAAGTGTGATTACTATAAGTGGCACTAGTTGAAGCATAGACTCACAAATATAAGCATTCCAATTTCTTAATGGGAAAAGGTAGCAAGACTTTCCAACCAACTATTTGAAGGAATAAATAAGGCAACAACGGCTGATGTCAGGAAGGCATACATAGTATTTTCTAAAATACTGAACCATTCCTGACCTTTCCTCTTGTTTTAAGCATATTTTGTGTAGTTCAATTAATACAAAATGCCATCACCACCTTGACAATTCAGTGACACTGTACAAAAAGAAATGAGTTACCATTACATCATGATGCCAGGTATGTAATCGACAGGCATTAGAGACAAACATGCAGACCTCCTCCAATAACATAATGAACATTAATTTTAACAAAGGTGTGACTAGCTTTACTCGTAGTATTTGAGTGAACTCTACACCCTCTGTTCCTTAATAGAAGACAATTCACAATTCACTTTAAAGTTTTCTTGAGCACATACCCGGAAAAGCTTGCCACACCTTATATATGTCCATACGCTAATGCAACACCATTCGAATAGTACAAATATACACTAATCCAGTGGCTAGTGCAACAGTGGAGTGGTTTTTTTATTACGGGGTACAGTATAATGGTTTTACTAAACTGATTTCCATAAGCTAGCACGGGAAGATTTCTATAAGCATTAACAATACAAAATGTAAAGGTAACAAGTTTCAGCATTAGTATACTAGCTGTGCAACAGCATTAAACCAAATACAAAAGTCTAAATGTAACTAGCATGATGAACTAATGATAGTATAAAAAATTGCAAACCATGTACCTTCAAGGTAAATATCATTTCGAACTCGAGAGGACCTGAAAATTGCTATCTCAATCTTGATAATCGATCAAACATACAAACTTGATCAACCAAATCAAGAAAACAGCCGGAGGAGGAGGTGCCCACTCTTGACCTTTGCTCTTCTCTTCATAACTTTTTGTGCAGTTTAACCAAAATAAAATGACATCAGGAACTTGGCATTCTGGTGACACTGTACAAAAAAATTGAATTATCTCATGAAAGTGAGGTATGTAATCTATAAGCATTAACAGTGCAAAAATCTGAAGGTGATAACAAGTTTCATCGTTGGTATACTGGTTGTGCAACAACATTAGAATGCCTTAGCTGAAAAATCTTTAATACATCTGCAATCAATAGCTAACCCTGGAATAATCCAGTGACATTAAATGGCATTGCTTAAATTTATCGGTGGCATTAGAGTGAGTGCCGCATTAGTTAAATGTGGCATCACTTTTGCAGTAGCATCGCTTGACTTTACCGGTGGCGTTATACTAACAGCAAAAAAGTGGCAATAAGAGCATGGGAGGTCCATTCGGACAGTGGGCGCACCAGTATGTACCTCCACAGACGCATAGAGTGGTGAGGGAGGGATGGTTGCCCAGAGCAACAAATATCCAGGCAGCATATGTGGATTATGTCCCATTTTTGTTCTCTTTAGCCACCTTTTTCCTATGTGAGGAAAACAAACTGATCGACCTGGTCATTCTCGATAGAGTTGTCATGCCTTTCTACCCTTTTTCAACCAAGAGACACGACCATGTCAAAAAAACAAGAGACACGAGACTCGTTCCTTAGCTAATGATTTTCCCCTTTTCAACCTAGATGCGGGATCGATACCTAGTCTCGTCAAAAGTACTTTCTCCCATCCTTTCCTTATTCAACCCAGACATGGATAGTCTGCATGAAATAGGGTTTCCGTTAATAGTGCAAACTAAGGTTTTCGTCTACGTGACCAGCAGAGTAGAGGATAGAAAATTGGGAGATGGTGGAGTGGAAAAAGATCCACATGCAGCGACGTGGCAGATGGGGCAATAGAACAAGGGTATGGTTCGAAAAGAGGTAGCATACCTGAGGGTCGGCGGGAATTGTCTTCGCTCGTGGTTGTCGTCCTCCGCACACACTATGGCAGCGAGCTTGGGGACGGAGGCCATCCCGCGCGGGCGCTAGGTCTGAGAGGACGACCTTGTCGTCAGTGTGTGACCTCGCTCGCCGCCAACGAGTCTGTCAACGATGCACGTTCTTTTCTTCCCCAGTGGACGGGATACTGGCGGATCTGTGACCACTGGTGAGGAGGGAGAGAGGGACCACCGCCGTCCTTTTAGATCTAGAGAGAGTGTGATAGTGTCAGAAGCAAGTGGGCAGCCCTTAGCAAGCAAGTGTAGAAGCTCCAGCCTATATATCTTTTTTATACTAGTACGAGGTGGAGTAGTGGTACTGTGGTAGAGTAGTTTAATTTTTTCTCTCCATACAGTACCAATTAGTGGTGCTTCAAAACTGAACGGCACACCATTAAAAAATAAAGTCGAGAAATAATGCGGCACCTCGGGCCAATGCGGCCAGATCGCATTTTGCACGAGAAATAACACACCATGTTTCGTTGACATGAGATCCCGTTCCAACATATCAGTGAGACTACGACAACTCCTTTTGTACAATTTCCGAACGAACGTCTATGTAGGCCGGGGCGCCTCTTCCTGTACCATGGCAACCGTCCACCGCCTATTCGCCTTTCCCTCTCGATTTGGAACTGTTGTCGCACGTCTTCCTCCCTCCATTTGCCTTCACCCTTCCTTCTGTCGTTGTTCGATCGTCTTCTCCATGGAGGGAATAGGCTGGAAACAACCCCGTTATTCTTGCCCCGATCTGAAAGATGACGTGGTGGAGGAACTCATTGGTCGGTGTGATGTCATCACCTCGGCTAGCATGGCAGGTTCGTTCAAGACCATTCTCGACTCAACAAATAACATCATTACAAAGAACCCAAGCATTCAGTAGCGGTTTGATCTCCCCTATCTTCTTCGCCATGACCCTGCTCGCTGGCGCGTGGACGACGAAAGCCTCGCCTTGTGCAAGTTGATGCCGCTTGATAATGATACGTGTGATGTTAAGATGCCATTGCTTAAGGGTAAGGCCTGGGAAGGCGCAAATGGAGATTGGGTTGTTTATATTGGGTACAACTGCGAGTGGGAACTTTTGAATGTGTACACTTGTCACCGGGTTTCACTACCAAAAATCTCAGAGTGCCCTGAGGTTGAGCACACAGATTATCTACATACGTTCAAATATGATCATGGTGACTGTCCTCTACGGAAGATAGCAATTTTTCAAGTTCCCAACCGCTCTTGGGATTACACAAACTATGATGTTGTTGGTATCTTCGACAAGCTGTTGCCGTCCTTACTTCCACGGCTCGATGGATATTGCTCAAAAATCAATTTCTGTACACGGATGAGTACTGTGATGCAATTCAATACGAGCGTCTTATGTTTGCTGCCACCACTAATGGCATTGTTTTTGCATGGAATCCTTATGGTTTTGGTATGTTTATCTTCCACCATAATTAGAATTGTTTCATCCACATGCATGCTAGTTAGTATCCCCATACTAATTAACCTTCTTATGTGTCCAAGGTCATGTGAACATTCCACCACCTATACTTGAAAAAATTTATAACCAAGGGGGAGATGACGATGGTGATGATTACGAGCATGAGGACGAGCAGAACCTACATACTCAGTGGCGCCTGGCAACTTATTCGGATGGATCACCTCCTCTTGTCTGTATACAGGGCACTGCTGATGTTACTAAGGAAGCAGGTGTTGTCTCCCATGGTCGCACTCTCTGGACCTATTCCAACATCTGTTGCAGGGCATTCGGGGTGGATACTAGTGTGCTAGCGCGAGCACCTTCTGCCTGCTTCCGTATTGATAGTCTTGGAGAAAACTCGCTCTTCCTTGGAAAAAACTATCCAATGATGGTGAAAGGCGATCCAGTTATAGTTTCCACAACGTTACTACCATTTATGAGAAGCAACTGTATCTATACCTCGGACATTGCTATGGTTCCCTGCCCTGGCTATGACAATATGCATCCTGCTATAGGCCGGTTCAGCCTGGATGATGAGTCTTGCGTTGGTCTCGATATTGACAATAGCTGGCCCTCCCGGAGGCTTACCTATGGTTCAAAGCAAGTGTTTCCAATTCCGAGGACTGGTTGATCTGAAGTTCATTTCATTGCTTGTTATTTGTTGTGTGCTAAAAACTTTAGTATTTAGTACCATATTTTTTGTTGGAAATAATATAATCCAACATGTATCCTTGTTGTCTTTGTGTGTTGATGACTTGCTGCATGTAATGAATGGTACATTTGCATATGCATGTGATAAACTCAATTTATGAATGGTTTTCGAGTCACTTCTTGGAGTGTGAGTACTATAGTAGTAGTAGTAAAGCCAACATCTGGTTATATGAAGTTGCCACATCACATAGAGACAGTAGTAGTATGTTAGTACAATAGTTAGTCCAATATACCATCAACTAGAGCTAGGTGTCATATGGAGGCCGAGGAATATGGTGATAGCATGAGGTGGTCTTGTACAGTACATATGTATGATGTAGGCACAGGGCTTGCTGTGTTTCCTACTCCTCCGGTCTAACTGTGGAGAATATTTGGTCGAGCTCTTCCTCCTTTTGCTGACACGTGGGACATCCAGCATGTCGTGTCATGCAAGAAGATGGAGTGCTAGTTGAAGGCATGTGATGTGCATCTTGGGTTAAACTGTCAATAGAATCTTACTCTTGAGTAACTCCAAAAGCGGCCACCGAAGATCTTTATTGGATTTGTTTTTCATCACCAGCACTTCGAGGTGAAGACATGCAGGTTCAGTGGGTCGTCTTGCATTTTCACTCACATCAGGGACCGAATGTGAGCAAACAGACGATGGGCACACTCCACGCGTCTGTTGGCTAGCTAAGAAGAGAGAGGAGGGCTGAGCACGGACTGCGGGAAATTTTGCGACAACGTGACTAGTACTAGTGGTGTATCGTACTCCTGGAGAGATAATGTGTTGGCTCTACGTTACCAGCACCTAGATATAGTGGGGTGGCATGGGCCATAATTAGCATTCACGTCTAGTAGTACGGCACACGCCACCCACACGAGTCCCATCTGACACCAATTTTCTTGGAATCCGTGCTACGTCTATCTCTTCTCCCTCCTGTTTTCTCTAACTCAGCCATCACGCGGTGGGAGGGGTGGGGGTTTGCTGATAGTCAGTTTGCTCAACTGTGGTCCCACTTGTAAGTGAAAATGCAACACAACACGCATCCCCCCTTGACCGGCGTGCCGGACCAACCGTGTGGAGGTGCGATGCGAACATGGCAGGCTTTTTCCTTTTGAACTTGTAACATGTAAAATTTGGTTCTGCTCCTTGGCCCGACCGATAGATAGTAATGAGAAGTAGATTTCAGAAAAATGAGAAGTTTGGTTCTAGCGCGGTTCATGCATGGTATGTACAAAAATTACGAAATTGATGCGAAAGGTAAGATAATTACTACAATATAGTCTCTCCATTCCTAAATATTTATCTTTTTAGGAAAGATACATACAGATCCACCAATGACATCATCACGCCCTAGTGCGCCCGGTCACCAATCGACGTGTGAGGAGCAGCAGTGTTGGCGGCAAGCTCAACGTGCTTCTGAACAATGTCGTCCAAGATTGCCCTGCGGTCCAAGAAGGTCAGCGTCCTATCGTCCTCCACTGGCATGCAGTAGTACTTGTGGACGATTTCGCGTAGACGTGGGTGATTATGTCGATGGTGTCTTGTTGCGCCAGGCGCTGCGCGGCGAGCGCGACCTCGAGATGGACAATCTCCGGCGCGACG
The DNA here is from genome assembly GCA_902687465.1 of Secale cereale. Classification (NCBI taxonomy): domain Eukaryota; kingdom Viridiplantae; phylum Streptophyta; class Magnoliopsida; order Poales; family Poaceae; genus Secale; species Secale cereale. The sequence goes on from LR738713.1 coordinate 416,922,980, forward strand.
GCGGGCAGTCGCTGGGCCACCAGTGTGTCGAAGAGGTTGTCACCATAGAGACCATTGAGGGTGGCGTGCATCGCAGAACCTGGGCGCGTGGGCTGGAGGTGTACGTCAAGGTCGCCCGTGAGCTTCTTGACAACGGAGAACTTGTCGAGGAAGTCGACGTGGACCTCATCGAGCAAGGAGACGAAGTTGTCGTCCAAGAGCCCTCTCGCCCTGGCGGCCTCAAGCACGACCTAGAGACGTTCCTCGGTGTCGGGCTGCAGGCCAGCATCGTGGACCATCTCACACAGCCGGCTGATGCTCGCACTCATCGCCTACATGGGTCTAGCTTCTACTAGTCAACTGATCTTGCGATTGGAGTGGTCACTCTTGCCCTTGGTTAGGGTGCCTAGGTGCGTAGGATTTCGTAGATTGTACTGGCGGGGAGCCTTTATATGAGAAGTGCAGACTGCATTGCATTCACGTGTGTGTTGGCCATCTACTCATCGACCCTCCCCGCCCTCCCTCCGTGCCGGTGATGTACAATCATCTCACCGAGACCAAGTTAGGGCAAAACGAGAGAACTTTGATGTTTACTGGTTTATTGGTCCCCTTTGCATTTAGCGACAAGTTTCGACCTTTGATTTAACTAATAAAATGTTAACACATGTAACCAAAAATAATATCATTGGAAACTACTCCCTTCTTCCATCTATACAGGGCCTAAGTTTTGAATCTCTCATACCAAGGTTTTTTCATAAAAAGCGGAGCAAATATTGGAATAGTACTTGGCCGTGTAGCCCACTCTCATCGCTCTCTATTACTCCCTCGCATGCAGCTTCCTATCCCCCTTTTTCTGCATGCAGCCCAACAATAACTCCTCCACTCATGCATGCATTGGCCAAAGAAATACCTTTGCGAAGAAAAAGGACGAGGAGGTGAGGTGAAGCACGCCTAATAACTGGTATGTGCATGCATGCAAATCAATGTTGTCGCCATCTCGTTTTCACGAGGACGACCACGCACGACCTGCGAGGGGGAACTAAGTGGGAGATGTATTTGTTAGCTCGTTTGGCCTTCTATATATGGAAAAATGACGTAGGCGGGATGTAAGGCTTAAAATATTGTATATCTTTGCTCAGTCAGATTAGAGAGAAGATAAGCGGGTTGTAGATTTACAGCTGGCTATAGCACGAGCTCCAAGAAGATATTTGACAGTGAATGATGGGCCATGTGGTAAAAAAATACTACTCCCTCCGTCTAGGTGAATAGTCATCTTGTGCACAACAACCAAGGTGGAGTGGAAAATGAGAGAACTTAATGTTTACTATTATACGTGAAATGAATAGTATTTGTTAATTAATAGCATTGCATGCAATGCTATGACCACTGTTATGTACTACATGTTTGCTATAGATGGCATGGCAACATGTTATAGCCACCGGTCAGCTATATTATTAACCATGCTCTAAGTAGTCTCAAGTCATTGAATGCATACGCACCTCATGTCTCCTATTGGGTGATTTCTTTTTTCGTGGCAAAAAATGGGAACAAGGTGGGTAGTTAATGCATCGCGCCTAAAAGTTTTGGGATTATTTGGTTTTCGTAATGTGACTAATGCACCAGTACGGAGGGATTACGGCCGGAGTAGTAGTCTTTGATTGCAATTTTTTTGGTAGCTTACCAACCTAACCGCTCGGTGAGTACAATAGTAGTCTAATTGATGAGATTTCAGATTTGAGCCATCTACCAGAAGGGAGAGTGTATAATATCATCGGGAACTATGTTCAAAACTGAATAAAACAATACTCCATGTAGTATTTATTTACATAGGGAGTAGCATATTTTTTGTAACATGCATTACTAGATATTGCTAGTCAAATAGACGGACATGGTAGTACTACTAAATCCAGATGGTGGTGCTAGTACTAGTAGTAGTACCAATGTAGTAGTATTGTACTATCCGTTGGTCAAATTATTACGTGTTGCTCTCGCTGACACAGTAACTATATAATCCCTCGGTATAGAGAGATCGAGTGAGAGGGGAGGCCCGTGAGAGATAGTAGAGAGAGAAAGAGCTACTTCCTCCGTTCGATAATCTAGTGCCTGTATTTTCTTAAAGTCAAACTTTTGAACCTTTGACCAAGTTTATAAAGAAAGTACTTATATCTACAATACCAAATATAAATGATAGTATGAAATAAGTACGTGTTGTGATGAATCTAATGATCTTTCTATATGTAAATGTTTTTATCCACATATACCTGGTCAAACTTTTCTGAGGTTTGACTTTTCAAAACATCCATATGTTTATGGACGTGAGAGAGTACCTAACTAGAGAGAGAGAGAGAGAGAGAGAGAGAGAGTGTGTGTGTGTGTGAAATAGAAAGAGTGAGTGAAAAAAGTGTGTGTGCGTGTGTGAAAGAGACATGGACAACACACGATAAAGTAGAGAAAAAGCATGTGTGTCTTATGCAAACATATCACACGTGCATCTTTGACAATGGAAGCGAGGTGAGGAGATAATGTGCGGTTGTTTGCAACCGAGAGAGAAATACCCCTAGCACGTGGCCAAGAGAGGTCTGACAAACAAGGCAGAGAGGTCGAGAGAGGTATGGAGAAAATGCAGACAATGGGAGGAGAGAGTGTATGTTTGTGACAGAGAGATCCCCTGGAGATCGTGATGGGACTACATGGGTGGGAGATCGAGTGACAAGGTGTGTGTGCGATAGAAGATACCCCGAGAGATGTCGAGATAGACGTATGGATGGAAGGAGACAATACGTGTGTTCCTGATGGCTGGTGAGAGATAGTCATACTTAGGGGAGTGCGTGTGCCTATGATGGAGTAAGGGATTATGGTACTTAGGGGGGTGCATGTCACATAGAGAGAACAAGGGCGGAGAGTGTTAGATGGGTCTATATGGAGCGAGCGAGATATGTGTATGTGTGAACCGGGGAGATATAAAGTTTGAGAGAGATAGAGGAGCCTCGATACAGCTAATCAGCGGTACGTCAGATAGCTGAGAGGGGGAAAGAGATACTCCATCCGTTCGATAATGCAGTGCATATAAATTTTTTAGAAGTCAAACATTGGAAACTTTGACCAGGTTTATGGAAATATTATTTATATCTACAATACCAAAGATACATCATACGAAACTACATCTCATGATGAAACTAATGATATATGTTTGTCGTTCTAGATGTAAATGTTTTTCTCCACGTATGTGGTCAAACTTTGTGATGTTTGTCATTTCAATAAATCTATATGCTATGGACCGAAGAGAGTGCCTAAGTCGAGAGAGATCAAGTGAGTGTGAAGGAGAATGAGTGATTGAGCAAAGAGAGTGTGTGTGTGAATGAGAAAGGGACAACAAACAATAAGTCAGAGAGAGTGTGTGTTCGTTTCTTGTGCAAACATATCACGCATGCATCTCCGAGATAGAAAAGCGAGGTGAGGAGATACACGAAGATAGCTAGTTTGTGATTGTTTGCAACGGAAATAGACACCCCTATAGCACATGTCCAATAGAGGTTTAGCCAATAAGGGACAAAGGTCAAGAGGGACGCATGGGGAGGGAGAGAGGGTGTGTTTGTGATAGAGAGATCCACTCAAGATCGTGAGGGGACTGTATGGGTGGGATATCGAGGGACGGGGTGAGTGTGTGTGCGATAGAAAGATGAACCGAGAGAAATCGATATAGAGCAAGTGAGGGAAAGAGATAATGCACATGTTTGTGACGGAGACTAAGAATTAGTCATGTACATATAGGGGGACTGTGTGTGCCTACAATTGAGTGAGAGACAATCATACTTGGCTAGGCGTGAGATTGTGTGTGTGCGTGTGATATGGAGAGAGAACGAGGGAGAGAGGGCGAGTTTTAGATGCGTCTATCAAGTGAGAGTGAGATATGCATGTGTATGTGTGACCCAAGGAGATGGAGAGTTTGAGAGAGAGAGGGAAGAGCTCCGAGATGGCAAAGTGGTGCGTGAGAGAGTTACGGGCAACGAGCCAGGGAATTAGTGTGCGTACGATGAGTGCCCAAGATATTTAGCTTGGACTAGAGAACCATACATAGTGTGTCAGAGAGACCTATACATGGAGTGTGCATGCGAACTAGAAAGACCCCCCCCCCCACACACACACGGAGGGAGATAGAGAGAGAGGGAGAGGGACCGACAAGGTTTGTGTTTGGATGCATGCGATAGAATTGAAGATTGTCGGTGAGAGAGAGAACACGAGTGTTCGCACACGAACACGTCACCGTGTACCCTCGACGCCGGGGGTGATGCACCGCAGCTCACGTCGAAGGAGACCCGTCCGGAAGCGCGGTACGCAAGCAATCCGGCGGGCGCTTTTGTAGACCCGAAACTCCACATGCCAGGGAGGGACCCCGTCAGGGCGCGTGGCGGCTATGGGCTGCCCTAGGTCGACCTGATCGCCCCTAGGGCCTCGAGATTCGCCGCCCTGCAACAAGAAGAACAGACAAAGAACGAGAAAGAAAGATACAAGGGTAGGGGATAAAGATAGATGAACACAAAAGTGTAATTGATAGATTGATTCGATTGGTGTTGTTCAATCGGCCGTCACCCCTTAGGTATATAAGAGGCGGCTGGACTTCCCGTGCAAGGAAAAGGCTTGGGTTCATGTCCAAAACCCTAGCCAAATTCGGATTTGTTTTGTCCGAACTTTCCAAAACTGTTCGGTTTAAACTGGCTGCACCTTGCGGGTATTTTTTTTATAAGGTAAACGATCTCGGATGGAAAAGAGCCCAAAAGCAATCTTGACCGTTTCGACGAGACGAACAACATTCATGTTGAACGTTTTTCGATTTGAAGGCATCTTCTAGGTCAAAATGGTCACGCAAAACATGCCGTTATTCGCGCTACCCATCACACACGTGGCTGATGGGGCGCGCCACTTATGGCTCCGTGACAGGGCTGCATTCGGATTGCCGTAACTTTTGCATAAGAACTCAGATTGGGACGATTTTTATATCAAAATCGACCGTTTCGACGAGACGAAGACAATCCATGTAGAAAGTTTTCTCATTTGAGGCTTCACTTGAGGTGTAATCTGCCGAATACTGCTCTAGATATAAAATCTCAGTGCTTTGAGCATAGTTTCGTCCCTCGAGATGAGATCGGATGGCGATGGCCCAAATTTCAAAGATGTTCACCTCGACAATAGGAAACTTTTTCACTTTGAGAACTTTTCCATTTGAGGCCATCTTATTTGCTTTTTATGTCGTGTCAAAATCTGGTGTCAACACATGCCCCCCTGTTTTCTGGCAGAGTTTGCGCGCCAGAAAATACTTCATCCAAGCACGATGTCAACACTACATCGGCTATGCATGCTAAGGACGATAATTGTTATCGTCCATATGCTTAATCTTGTTGCTTCTTGGGTAGAGCCTCTTGGATAATAGTCGTCTGAGAACAACAATTGGATGTCACAAAGGCCTCCACGTAAGTTTCTTATGTTAATCTGGACCTTGCTTTGCCATGCACTCCCCGGGAATATTAGAACCCTTCGGTGGTAAGTCGGCTGCTGAATGATTATGACCATGCACCACGAAGGAATATTGTCAACTGTTCGGCGACTCAACTCATTAATTATTGATCAAAGTAAACAATCAAGCCTCCGCCGAACAACGTCTGTCTCCTAACTTGGATCCTGCAAATAACTAACACCAGGAGTCTGAGCTTTTTATGTACTAGACTCTTGACCAGTGGCCGACTCAATAATTAAATCGGCCTTGCCAGTATTGGCAAACACTCAGCATCAGCTATAGGAGTAGGAGATCAACCATGGTGAACATCGTTAGCCAGATGCCGGCTTTGCCAACACAATGAATTCTGAGGGCGATATGCAAATATCGGCCATGCGTTCTAATCTCAAAGGTGCTCGGGAGTCCGTCCACCAAAGTGTGAATAGCCGAAATAAGTCAGATGTTTCGACTGAGGATAAATTCCATAGCATTGATTTTGATGATACGATAGAAGAATGTGCATGACACGCCTCCTGGAGTTTCCTATAGTGAGATGAAAATTGTCGTCCTTGCCTACGAGCTTTACACTTGTACTCCCTTATTTCTGCTGGCTTTGCAACAGGAGATGTGATGTCGCACTTGTCTCGAGGATTTCCCTTAGGAACCTAGGCCATGTTCCTCTTCTCCAGCTCTTTGGCCCTAAGCCATTTCAGCTTCTTTTGTTGCGAATATGGTAAGCCGAGAGGGCATCCCAGCTGGGATTTTGGTTTATGCACTGGCAAGTTCTTCCTGGCTTTGGGCATCTCTGGCTTGGCCTGTCCAAACTCAATGATAGGATCCCTGAGATTTACTTGCTTCACTTTCTTGTCCTTAGCAACCAACATAGACTCGGCTCGCTTTTTGTCATTTGGAGTCGGATCTGAAATAGCATTATTGCGGCCATCCTTTTCTTTCTTCACTTTTTTAAGACTTGTCGCAATAGAAGGTCGGACATCATTTCTATTTTGATTGATCCTTTTGGGAACCCATGCCGTGTTCTTCTTTCTCAACTCATGTGCACTAAGTTTTTGTATTCCTTCTCTTGCCAATGCGCTAAGCCGAGTGGGCACCTCGGCTGTGATTCTGTTTCAACCAATGCCAACTCTTTTTTGTCCTTGTGCACTCTCAACTTCTTCCCTTCAGATTTGGCACTTGATTGGCTTGCCTCGTTGCCTTTGGTAGCCAATGTCAATACTTTAACTGGCTCTTTGTTATTTTAGAACAAATCTGAAGTAGCACACTTACGACCATCTTTCTTGACCCGGTACACATGCTTGACCACCTCTTTCTTGTTCCTTGAGCTCCGGACCGATTCCTTATGATTGAAACGGTCTTTGACGTGTGATTGTTCATCAAATGTTGATCTTTTTGGAGTTGCATAATGTTGGTGAGATGATCTAAAATAAGATGGATAATGTGCCCTTGTATCATACCTACCCCATAATGGATATGGATTTACATGAGCGTAGGGAGGTATCCACGACATTGGTATTGGCGGCCCAAAAGGAGGATATGAAGTCTGCTTGCTCAACGTCTTCCTTTGCCAATCCCAGTCTTCAGATTTATGCCTTGGGGGTGATTTCGATGCTTTTGCTTCACTCGGCCGATAAGCACTTTTTGCCTCACTTATCTTTTGGTACTTTTCTAATAACTGCGCGAAAGTGACTTTCGGCTTTTTGCTTTTGTGCTTACCATGGCCTATGCTTTCTTTGGTTGTGCGTGCACCGGTCTTTGCTCTTGTTGCCCCTCAGTGCTAGATGTTACCATTGTAGTTTTGATGGAATTTCCGTCTTCAAGATTGTTCTTGATGCACTTTTTAACAATATCCTTGCTCGAAGACTTGACCCCATCATCATTGACGTGTACATGTCCACTTTTAGATAAATCGGCTGGAGACAGCCGAGTCAACATTTGATGACCGTCAAAATAATCTGACTGTCTAAATGATCGTGCCTCAACAAACTCCAATCATCCTATCTTGTCCGATTGCTTGACTTGATGGATCATGTTGCAATCTTTGACATTTTGCTTGAACGAACATTGCGTTGGCTCTTGTCTTGACGGCTCGACATCGTGATCAATTATAATAATAGGATTAGTCAGCGATGTACCGATGATGTGATCAACTATGCCTGCACTAGACGTACACTCCTGGTCCATTAACCGATATTGTGATACCGGCTTTGATACAAAACAACCGAGTGGTGTCAGTTTAACATCATCCTACTCGGTTATGCGTTGATTTTCATCCTCCTTTCCCGATGCTCTTGAATCGGGTATCCTGGAGAACTTTGAACCTGGCTTTATATTCCTGCAACCAAAATAATTACAGAATATATGTCTCATCTGAGACCAAATGTTAGCCAGGCATGAAATAAACAAAGTTGCCCATATGAATATAAAGTTCAGTCGGCATGACGGGAACAACTTTGGTTGCGATAAGTTATCACTATTAGCCTCTATGAATGGTGACATGTGTTGATCAGCATGATTAGTAACAAGATAATTCGAAATAAACAGATTACTCATCTCGATCGGTCTTTCAAAATTAATTAGAATCTTACTAACGGGTGCATCAATAATATGATTTTGACCGAAGCGAAAACTGAGTAGACTCTCGGCTAGGTGTACCTTTGTGAAGTCGTTTGAAGGAGAAGATGGTTGCACCACTGGAACAATACCTTTCTCCACTTTTGAATAATCCTCCAACGCCTCTTCCTCTTTTTCTGGATCTCGTGCCTCATCACTTGGATTTCCTGAGTAGATTTGACTTGGATTTCCTGAGTAGATTTCACTCGGATTACCCGAATGGATTCCACTCGGCCGCTCTTCGTCAGCTAAACTTCGTTCAGCTGCACGCTCTGGTTCTCGATCTTCATCACTAGCCAAACTTTGTTTGGACATATAAATTTGCTCTTGATGCTCATCAATTTCTTTGGCACAGAACTCATAGGGCAGCATGTAAGCTCCCTCACATCCAGAAAAATCAAGCACGACCAATTTGTTGCGTTTACCGTTCTTTTCCTCGGTGAAGCTTGCATCTTCTATTTTGGTACATGCAGCAATAACTGGCTTGATGCACTCGGCTTTAGCAGCTTTAGCCAGTGATGTACTCGTCTGACAAGATGTATTCGGTTGGCACGATGCAATGCACTCGGTCTTAAACGTCTCAGTGGTCAATTTGGTTTCAATTGAATCCACCACTGTCTTGTTACTAAAGGAACTGTTCAACTCAGCTGTAGACAACTTAGTCATATTTGACTCGGTTTCAACCGAATCAACCGTATTAGCCGAGTGAACCCCTTCTTGATGATTTTCTTGCAAAGCTTCTTTTTAATCTTGCTTCAAAAGTGCAGAACAGCCAACATGGTTGCTACATGGAGGAAGGCACTTGACGTATTCTTGCAAATATCCCACTTCACGCTTCTTCTTGAGTGCTTCATAAGCATGTCGATATTTTGTTGGTAATTCCTCAAGAGTTGGCATAGTAAATTCGTTGACGCTATTCCCTGTGAGCTTTGACTTGATCTTGTCCAGTTGGGCCACATATTTTTCTTTAAACTTAGCCCTGCTTGGATCGGCTTGCCCCCCAATACATTTACGAACTTTCGGCAATGAATTTATGTTACCGAAACTTTGCGATTGTATAGGGGGTGTATAACATGCTGCAATGATAGGTGAAGATGTGTGCACTGTTGTTGAATATTTTCTCACGCTAATTTGATCAATCGGCAACACTTCGTCTTCTTTTAAAACTCTAGATCTTATTGCCTCATAATCAGGAACCAATCCCTTTTCGTGTTGCTCAAGGCAAATAGGACTAATCTTCTTATTTTGGGCTAAACTTTTTAATGCAGCCAGAGCCACCTCATCTCCTGCATTATTAGGCAATTTGCTCCTACAGAATCTCCATTCACTCGGCCATAACCGCGAAGGTGAGCTGAGTCATGAATATTTGTAGTTTCATATGCCCCTGAACAATTAATCTCATGAGGTGTAGTATCTGATGACTGAGGATAACCAGCCAAATAACTACAGAGAGCATGGCCGATTCCCCCGTCCATCGGCATGTTTGGGGATGAACCCGCAAATCGTGAGTCGGCTGCCGATGGACAAAACTATGAGATGCCCTCATGTACATGAGGTGTCATATATTGATCACTCGAACAAATCATGTTATTAATCGGCATATTGAAAGGTGTTGCCGATGCACGAAAGTTCATATTCATAAGTTGCATGGCGCGATTCTATAAATTCCAAGTTTCTCCAACGGAATAACTAGCCAGCATTTGCTCGTTAGGGCTAGCCGACATGATATGTCCATTGAAAGATCTAGCAACATCAACATAATGGTTACTTGCATCTACATAAGGAGATTGATGATACATGTTACCATTGTAGATTGCAGCCGCTTGATGACGCTCTCCTCGTAGCAAGAACAGGCTGGAGACTGTTCAAAGCTTCGTCCCCAGCGGAGTCGCCAAAAAGTGTGTTCGCACACGAACACGTCACCGTGTACCCTCGACGCCGGGGGTGATGAACCGCAGCTCACGTCGAAGGAGACCCGTCTGGAAGCGCGGTACGCAAGCAATCTAGCGGGCGCTTTTGTAGACCCGAAACCCCACACGCCCGGGAGAGACCCCGCCAGGGCGCGCAGCGGCTATGGGCTGCCCTAGGTCGACCTGATCGCCCCTAGGGCCTCGAGGTTCGCCGCCCTGCAACAAGAAGAACAGACGAAGAACGAGAAAGAAAGATACAAGGGTAGGGGATAAAGATAGATGAACACAAAAGTGTAATTGATAGATTGGTTCGATTGGTGTTGTTCAATCAGCTGTCACCCCTTAGGTATATAAGAGGCGGCTAGGCTTCCCGTGCAAGGAAAAGGCTTGGATTCACGTCCAAAACCCTAGCCAAATTCGGATGGGTTTTGTCCGAACTTTCCAAAACTGTTCGGTTTAAACTGGCTGCACCTTGCGGGTAATTTTTGATGAGGTAAACGACCTCGGATGGAAAAGAGCCCAAAGCAATCTTGATAGTGTCGACGAGACGAACAACATTCATGTTGAACGTTTTTCGATTTGAAGGCATCTTCTAGGTCAAAACGGTCACGCAAAACATGCTGTTATTCGCGCTACCCATCAGACACGTGGCTGGTGGGGCGCGCCACTTATGGCTCTGTGATAGGGCTGCATTCGGATTGCCGTAACTTTTGCATACGAACTCTGATTGGATGATTTTTATATCAAAATCAACTTCCTACTAGACGAAGACAATCCATGTAGAAAGTTTTCGCATTTGAGGCTTCACTTGAGGTGTAATCTGCCGAATACTGCTCTAGATATAAAATCTCAGTGCTTTGAGCATAGTTTCGGCCCTCGAGATGAGATCGGATGGCGATGGCCCAAATTTCAAAGATGTTCACCTCGACAATAGGAACTTTTTCACTTTGAGCACTTTTCCATTTGAGGCCATCTTATTTGATTTTTATGTCATGCCAAAATCTGGTGTCAACAACGAGCCCGGAAGACGGGGAGGTCACGTTTATGCATCAAATATTTGAATTGGAGTGTATGCAATCCACACATGAACGGAGATATGCGTATCAAACAAGTTCCTTAATTTGACTTTCAACATGTTCATGGAGTACTATAATACTGTACAGCATACTACTCAATTGAGGTGTTCAATTTTGGATTTAGTTCACTATTTTGACCTGGTGAACGATCTATTTCGTTGAATCGAGATATTTCATTTTGGGTTTGATTCCCGTTTTGAGTGGGTCAACTATTTGTCATATAGTAAATCGTTAGCAATGAGCAAGTAAAAACACATTAGTCCGGAGCATCATCTCATCATCTAAAAAAGAAGTGGCAACATAATATTTCAAAATTTGATTCTAATTGACTTGGTAAGGTAGATGTCGATGCTGAAGGAAATATGCCCTAGAGGCAATAATAAAGTTATTATTTATTTCCTTATATCATGATAAATGTTTATTATTCATGCTAGAATTGTATTAACCGGAAACTTAATACATGTGTGAATACATAGACAAAACAGAGTGTCCCTAGTATGCCTCAACTAGACTAGCTCATTGATCAAAGATGGTTATGTTTCCTAGACATAGACATGAGTTGTCATTTGATCAACGGGATCACATCATTAGGAGAATGATCTGATGGACAAGACCCATCCGTTAGCTTAGCACTATGATCTTACTGCTATTGCTTTCTTCATGACTTATACATGTTCCTATGACTATGAGATTATGCAACTCCCGAATACCGGAGGAACACTTTGTGTGCTACCAAACGTCACAATGTAACTGGGTGATTATAAAGGTACTCTACAGGTGTCTCCGAAGGTACTTGTTGGGTTGGCGTATTTCGAGATTAGGATTTGTCACTCCGATTGTCGGAGAGGTATCTCTGGGCCCACTCGGTAATGCACATCACTATAAGCCTTGCAAGCATTGCAGCTAATGAGTTAGTTGCGTGATGATGTATTACGGAACGAGTAAAGAGACTTGTTGGTAACGAGATTGAACTAGGTATTGAGATACCGACGATCGAATCTCGGGCATGTAACATACCGATGACAAAGGGAACAATGTATGTTGTTATGCGGTTTGACCGATAAAGATCTTCATTGAATATGTGGGAGCCACTATGAGCATCCAGGTTCCGCAATTGGTTATTGACCGGAGACGTGTCTCGGTCATGTCTACATAGTTCTCGAACCCGTAGGGTCCGCACGCTTAAGGTTTCGATGATAGTTTTATTATGAGCTTATGAGTTTTGATGTACCGAAGGAGTTCGGAGTCCCGGATGAGATCGGGGACATGACGAGGAGTCTCAAAATGGTCGAGACGTAAAAATCGATATATTGGACGACTATATTCAGACATCGGAAAGGTTCCGAGTGATTCGGGTATTTTCGGAGTACCGGGGAGTTACGGGAATAGAGGAGAGAGGCCAAAAGGAAGGAGGCGTGCACCCCCCTTCTGGTCCGAATTGGACAAGGGGTGCAGCCCCCTTTTCCTTCTCCCTCTCCCCCTCTTTCCTTCTCTCCTACTCCGGAAAGGAAAGGGGAATCTTACTAGGACTTGGGAGTCCTAGTAGGACTCCCCACACTTGGTGCGCCCCCTCTAGGGCTGGCCTCTCCCTCCCTCCTTTATATACGGGGGCAGGGGGCACCTCTAGACACAACAATTGATCTCTTGATCTCTTAGCCGTGTGCGGTGCCCCCCTCCACCATAGTTCTCCTCGATAAATATTATAGCGGTGCTTAGGCGAAGCCCTGTGACGGTAGAACATCAAGATCGTCACCACGCCGTCGTGCTGACGGAACTCTCCCTCGACACTCGGCTGGATCGGAGTTCGAGGGACGTCATCGAGCTGAACGTGTGCTAGAACTCGGAGGTGCCGTAGTTTCGGTGCTTGATCAGTCGGGCCGTGAAGACGTACGACTACATCAACCGCGTTGTTCTAACGCTTCCGCTTTCGGTCTACGAGGGTACGTAGACTCACTCTCCCCTCTCGTTGTTATGCATCTGGTAGATAGATCTTGCGTGATCGTAGGAAAATTTTAAAATACTACGTTACCCTACAGATGCTTGTTCTCCCAAAATTTGAACGAACCGCTAAACACCCTCTGCTCGGTGGAATTCGCCCAAGCAAATAAATGGGAGACGCGAAATTACCAGCCTATGTGGGACACACATCAATTGGCCCATTTTACATCGAGGGTAGGTTCGTAACTTCATCCAAGCGCGGTTTCTCCTCAGCCAAAATGACAGGTGCCGAATAATTCATAAACCATGGCGGCAAAACACCCTCTCCTAAGCCGAAATCGCTCACGCTGACTATTTCAAAACACGCCCTCCTCGCCCGAAATCGCTCGCACCCACTATTTGGGAGAAGCAAAGTTACTCTACTATCCCTGACCCTTAGTACACAAACCCAAGCCCGGAAGCCTAAAGGCAGGGGTAGAACTATAACTCCCCCCACATTTCAAACAAATGCATACGTAAGACATGGTTCCCCCTCCCAATTGCCCATTCATACATCATGGGCGCCAAATCACCTTCTCCCCGGAAGCTCCATTCTCCCCAGTCGTGAAACCTCAGCCCCTCCTCCATGGTGCCCCCCGCCGCACCAAATTCACCGCCGCCCTGCTCCCCAATGCCGGAGACGTTGTCCGTTTGCCGTCGTGCACTGGGCCGTGTGCCTCTTACTCCGTGCTGTCGGAGCTGCCTCAACGATGTCCACGTGAACCGTATCGGAGCTGATACACCCCTGCTGTTGTGCACGGCATTGGAGCGGCTCCAACTTCAGATGCGTCCAGGGCCCCGGCGCTGCTTCCCCGTAGCCGTCGACCATCGCGACATCTCTGCTTTCCTACCGCCGGCAGCCACCACAATCGCGTTGGCCTCACCGACTCAGCAGCTGGAGCTGCCTACTTCACCGAGCCACAAGATTGGTCGTACACTCATCTCAAATAACTTCATTTAGGCGTCAGATGTCTGAATTTTTATTCTGGGCCAATCGATTCCCAATGGGAAGCAGCACCCCTCGAGGCCACGGAGCTCCTAGGCTGTTGGTTGGCTGGTGTCTAACATAAGAGTGCGGGGGCGCAAGTTTGTCACGGAAGCATCGCTTAGGTGGCTATCTTAGAGTTGCGTGGGTTGAAGGTATTGTCGCCGCCGGATCTGGATGACGGAAGAGTCTTTGTGGATCAGTCGGGGGCGGCGCAACCATGACAATGCGGTCGGGCGGGGAGCGGGGTTTTGGTTGGAGCTCTCGTGGACAGGGACGGTGGAGGCACGCTGCTCTGCCGGTGGTCGCTGGCTCAGCCGGGAGGCATAAGACGGCCATCAATCCGTCTGGCATAGATCAGACAATACCAAAATAAAATAAAATCAAGTGACCCCATTTTAGTTTTCAGTCAACAGACGTGTGACCACTCTCGTGCCTTACTATTGATCTCTTAGGGTATTTCTTCATATCAAAGATATGTGTCGTTCTTAACATTTTTCCTTTTCTGCATCTTCAGCCACACCGTCTTCCTTCTTACCGTAGCTGCTCCAACAAGGGAAGCATACACCAGAAGGGAGCTATAGTCCCCACTCAACAGTTGCCTGCATTGAATGTGCGTGCCCTACTGTGACAGCCACAACAATTGCAGGGCCATAGTTAAGTTAGCACATGATGCTCACTCCTATGGATGGCGGCCAAATAGGTTGTACCCTCATCTTACTTGTGTGCAACATTTATGGCTTATGGAAAATAGATTATCACATTTCATTGTATATTCATGTTGATCTCTTAAGAGTCTTGTTCAGGAGTTAACGTTGTTCTATAGTTGAGATAAGAGACTTGTTCTTTAGGTAACATTGTTCCCTAGTTATCATCCATCAGCCAATGTTATCCCACAGGCTGGAGATTATACCACTTCTAGTATTACCTATGTTGTTCTTTAATACTTTTGTGTGCCATCTAGTTACTCTCAAGTACAAATGATACATATTTTGTAGCTTTCATCTGTGTTCTCCCTTTAGTTGAGACCTGTTGCTTAGTTAAGCCCAATCCTACTATTTATGCCGTCTCCTACAGGCACTTATTACATAAATCTAACTATTAGTTGTCTTCCATGCATGTCAGATATAATTGCACACATTGATATATCCACAAGAACATCATGGAGCAATGTAACGGCCAACAAACTTGACGTCAATAATACCCAATATGATGGAACATGTAAAGGCAGTTCTTCAGAAGACTTGCAGAAAGATGTCGAATCCTATTCACCCCACAAGGTCCTTGCTCTAAACTTGGCCCATGATATGGGTACAGCATGCATATAATGTCCTAGAGTGCATCTACTCTGTTGCAATGCCATGTACTTAGCCTGCTGATCATGCATGTAAATATGTCATGCCTTCCTGTTTTTCAGTACCTATTCCATTCCTGATAACATGTTTTCAAATTCAAGTACTGCCATTCTACTCTATTGCAATGCCATCTGCTTAGTTTGTACATCATGCTTCTGAAAATCTTATGCATTGTTATTCATTAGTATGTACTTCATCTGTCTACCATACCATGTTTTTTTACATTGAAGTGTTGTTCTAGTGGTCTGTTGCAATGCCATCTTAGTTTCCCAATCATACAAGCATATGTTGCCTTAGTATTTCCCAATCACATAGTTTTGCATTCAACTAGTGTTTTTTATGTTGTTGTCCTAGTGTATCCCTAAATCTTACATCATACTCCCTCTGTCTGGATTACATGTCGCAGAAATGGATAAAAATGGATGTATCTAGAACTCAAATATGCCTAGACACATCCATTTATTTCCAAATGGAGGAAATATATGTCAATATGTCATGCCTTTCTATTCTTCAGTACTTATTCCATCTCTCTGTCATAGCATGTTTTATAACTGAAGCACCATTCTTCTATATAAGGCATGCAAGGGGAAGACGGCTATGTTAGAATCTGAAGGGTTACAAAGAAGGTCTTTGCAAAAGATCGAAACACCAGGAGATAGTAAACCAAATTTAGCGTTCATAGATACTTCTCCAGCACAGAGAAACCCAATTCCTACTGATAATAAGCAGATTCAAGTGGCCAAAGAACTAGTCCGCTGCAGTCCAACAAAAATATGTCAACTCCATTCCAAAAAGAGTGTGCATATCCTCACATCATGAAATTTCATAGCATTCAGATCATATTTTCTACATGTTTCTTACCCATCTTTCTTTCAGAAAATAAGCTTAAAGGATAGAAGACCTTCTAAAGTGGGATCGTGTTCGAGAAAAGTATCTTGCGGGAATTCTCTGTGCTTTAATGCTGATGTAAGTACCTATTGTATATCACTAATTTTTTACATCAACATGTGTTGTTAATCGGCGTGAATCCAACCTTTATCTGATCTAAATTTACTTGTAGCAAATTGTATAATTAAAGGCGACAATGTTGATTTTTGTAAGGAAAACTGCCTGGTCGTTTTGCATATTGAGCTACATGAGTGTACTATCTCATATCATGCACATTACTAAATTGTAGTGTTGTTCTGGTTGCCCAATCATTCATTGTGTCAATGTTTCTTTCCTATTACCTTACATGGATGATGATAGTTGTGCCATATTGTGCTGATTTGGTGTAGGCTGGTGTGGTCTGGTTGTCCAAACATTCGTTGTGTCAATGTTGCTTTTCTATTATCTTACCTGGCTAATGATAGCAATGTTAGTTTGTTAATTTGGTGCAGGCTGCTGAAGATAAGAAGACAAACTCTGAAAACAGCAAGGCAACCCCATTGTTTCTTTCCAATAAATCTTGGCCATGTAATATGGCAATAACTCTCGATTAACCCATTCGATTCCCCTCCTAATTTATGTTATGATGCAGTGGTCGAGACACTCTCCACTATCAATAATACAAGCCTCCCAAAATCCCCATATGTATCTGTTGAGTTTCCTCTGTCTCGAATCCAACGAAAAAAAAGTATGTTTGTGAACGAATTACTGGCTGAAGCAATCATAGAAATCATGGAGGAATCAAAGGTGCACATTCTTGCGCAAGAACAACGGATCAATGTTTTAGAGACATTATAGCAAAGAAGGAAGAACTTGCTCCCATGCTTATGGGCGTCATCCGAGTTGAGGTTGCCGATTGTGTGGTTGTAGATCGTTAAGTTCTGTTAATTTATTTGCACTGGCATCAATCTTTGATTGCCCGGTGGATGTAATTTCATGTATTATATGCTGGATGTGCAACGTTTTTCCTTGTATGCCATACAGTTGCTTAGCGTGCCTCGCATTCCAGCTAACTGGTCACTAGGAAGGCAAAAAAGCAGTGAAATTATTAGTTAGCAGTACAGTCATGCGCCCAAATGAAGGAAGTGTTGGGGAACGTAGCATAAATCAAAAAAATTCTACGTCTTCACCAAGATCCAACTATGGAGACATCTAGCAACGAGTAACTAAGAGTGCATCTACATACCGATATGAAGATTGCGTGCGGAAGCTTTCAACGAAGCAAGGATGAAGTAGTCGTACTCTTCACGTTCTTCGTCACCGATGATCTAGCGCCGAACGGACGGCACCTCCGCGTTCAACACACGTACGGTGCAGCAACGTCACCTCCTTCTTGATCCAGCAAGGGGGGAGGAGAAGTCGTCAGAGATCCGGCAGCACGACGGCGTGATGACGGATGCAGTGGAGATCGCAGCAGGGCTTCGCCGGGCTGCCCTGCAAAGGAGTTGGGAGGTGTGACGGGAGGGGGAGAGGCGCCAGGGCTGAGGTGCGGCTGCCCTCTCCCC